>JAGXJF010002310.1:0-636625 GCA_019208055.1 Stipa capillata | reverse complement strand
CGCTCGAAGAAGGGGCCATGGACCACCAACTCGCCGGTGTTCGGGGTCGGGATGGTCTCCCCCTCGGCGGAGTGCCACTCGACCAACTCCTTTGGTGGCAGCACCCCGATTCGCACGTAGAGTGACAGCCTGATGTCCGTCGCCGACGACTTCACCCACGGACCCATCGGCTCGGCGGACGGTTCCTCTCCGCTCAACAGCTTCCAGACCAGGGCGTCCTCTTCGGCTTCCGTCGGATCGGCTTCCCAAGGCGGGGATTGCATCCGAGGTGGCTGGGGAGGGAGTTAGGGTTTTTTTGGGAAGGAGCGGTGCGCGCGGGCGGATTCGGGAAGACGAAGGGTTTTTGAGCGCCGGAGAATGAAAAAGGCGAATGGAACGTGGGCCAGACCCGCGGCCTCTTGTGGAATTTAAAGGGGCGGACGGACGGTTCGGCTTCCCCACGTCGGCACGTGTCCGGATCTGCCGCACCCCACTCCGCACCTCTACGGATTCCCGCGTGCATCCCGCGGGCCACGTCGCGCTGATTCCGCGCCCACGACCCAGCGGCGCCGCGATTCATGCGGCTCATTAAAGAAGATCCAGCGGTTGACCTTCCAGGGCTTTATAACCCAACGTATTACGTCTCCGCTATGTGATGGCTAAAGCGCATTCTCGTGAATCTCTAGCTGGCTGCTGAGAGGGACTCGGCGCCGGGCGTTTTGGCCACAGAGGGTATCAGAGGCTGGCCTCCAGCGAGGAACGCAGTCGTCTGAGTACACCCGAGTGAGGGACAGTGATGGTGTGCCCTCCGTGGGCCACAAGTCGGACGCTGAGCAACTCGGAGCTACTGGATTCTCCACCCGGACCTGACGAGCACTAAGTCTCGGAGGCCCAGGTAACCGGATCCCCGGTTTCAGTGGAATGACCCGGTATAAGACTTCGGAACTCGGGAACCTATACGCCATGGCTGGTTTTTCTGGTTCGGACAAGGATTTCAGAGGCTTTCCTTCAGGGGACCCTAGCCGGCCTCAGCCCACTCGGGAAGGCCGGGTGCTACTCGGGAATTCAGTCGGGATTTATGGCAAGCCCCACGCCGGGTTATCAATCGGTCCCTGCCCCCAGAGGTGGACCGGATGCCACCAGAAACTACCCGTTAGAAGCTCAATCGCCTTAACATTTCTGCCTTACGGGTGAGTGTTATTTGGCTCTAATTGTCTTGTTTGCAGGAGTTCTGTTAGCCCTTTACAATCTCCCAGTCAGCCGAAGTCAGTCGGGAAGATCGCCCAGAAGCAAAGACCGGCAGCAGTAAGATTGTGAAGGACTCGGGGGCTACTGATGGTGACATGGCACCCGGGTATCACCAAGGAGGACGAATCCGGCCTCCCGGCCACGGGATGGGCCGGGCCGACTACTCGGAGTCCGACTACAACACGGGGGGTGCCTCACCGACGTGGAGTACAAGACAAGGACTAATACCTGTCCGGTTTACCCGGAATTGGTTGTAACCGAATAGAAAACATATTTGTTAACCTGATCCGGACTCTGTAACCCTACCCCGGCCGACTATATAAGGCCCGGTAGGGGACCTCTGATCGGGGGGGAACACCTTATCTGACTTAATCTCCATTGTTTCATAGCTCGAGCCCCTTCGAGATCGATTCTCTGGGGCTTGCGGCACTCGGGATACAGCAATACCAGCCGCCGAACACAGGACATAGGGTATTACCTCTCCGAGAGGGCCTGAACCTGTCTAAATCTTGTCTCCCGTGTGCACCCATCCAGATTTGTTGTGCTCACGCCGCCCCATAAGTAGTATTGCCGGAATAATACTCCGACAGATATGTACAACATCTTCAAGAAATTTGCGAGAAGGGCTCAAAATGAAGATCAAGAACGTAAGGAGTGATAATAGAACCGAGTTCAAGAATAAAAATGTCGAAGAGTTCCTGGATGAAGGAGTTAAGCACGAGTTCTCCTCCATCTACATACTATACCAAAATAGAGTGGTGGAGAGAAAGAACCGCACACTCATTGAGATGCTGAGGATAATGCTCGACGAATACAAGAATCATGGCCGTTTTTGGGCGGAGGCCATCAACATTGCATGCCATGTCATCAACCGCTTGTACCTTGAGCCTTCTTGTCGTCCTTCAAGGTACTCAAGGAGATTCTTCGCTTACGTTGACCTGTACCAGTGCCACCTCTTCACGTCGTGGAGGCATGCCATCCCACGCTGCCGCTGCACCAAATCGACAACCACGACAAGCGTGTGGCGCCTCACCCTAGCCCCCATCCTATGTTGCCGCATGCCGGTGTCCTCTCGCATGCGTGCCAACCCGTGCCGCCACTCCCACCTGAGTCTCCGCTCCCCCATATCGTCCGAACCCTAGCTCGGTGTTCGAAATGTGATGTTCCACATTTGGGGTCTAAGCTACGTGAGAGGAGGATAAAGGAGGGGCTTTGTGCGAAAATGGTACAGCCAAAGCGGGCGTCTCCAGGGACGGAGCCAGGAATTTTATTAAAGGGGGGCCAATGGAACATATATAGACATGTAAAACATTGAAGGGGGCCATATATATGAATTTAGAGATTAACTCCACATACTATCTGGGGGGTTTGAGAAATTTTTTGAGTACGAGGAGAGCCATGGCCCCAGCTTGCCCCCTGCTGGCTCCGTCATCGGGAGTCTCTTTGCAAGATGTGCTGAGTGGACTGTGTTTCATCTGGTTTCTACATTTTGCATCGAATGGTCCGTCTTGGGGTTTCTATGTTTACACTTGAAATGTGGTTTCCATGTAAAATTGTCTCAATTATTAGGCTTATAACAAGTTGACTGTCCGGTCAGCACTTTGATTTGGAAGCAATTATTTTCTTACTCGTCCCCTGCCATCTAACCCAACGAAATGTCTGTATCATAATTTCAATAACATTTTTTATAGACTAACAACACCTTTCGCTCGCATCTCTCACCACAAGCTCTTCTGCGGGTTCGTTTGCATGTACATGTTGTCTTTTGAGGAAGAAACATCTTCTCTGTTAACCTCCTTCCCCTTTTACCTGGATTTTTAGGTCATGTACAAACAGACGACCTATGTGGCAACCGATGTATATGTTCTTGGGCTAATGACATTTTTTCCTCTCTTCGCCTCTGTGAGGAATGGGGCTATTTAGCTCGGATCGATATTGAATCCCTTAAAAAACAATTACTGAGATGATTAGCTTAGCTGTCCTTTGAACTCCCTGCAAAGCGCAAGCTGTTCCTCGAAAAGCCAGCCACACACTACTGCCTATTAGAAACCGTTTAAACTTGTCTAGTTATCTAGATAAGCCTCTTATAAACTATACACTACTACAGAATTTATTTAATGGGACGCCCTTATACAGATGGATTTTTGAAGCCGTCTGTACAAATAGTATCACAGACGGTTTCAAAAGAAAACCGTCTGAGAAAATGAGTACAAGCGGTTCCCAACAAGCGGGACGCTACTGTACAAATAGCACAGACGGGTCCAAACTGAAATCATCAATACAAATCGAACAGTACAGACGGTTCCAAGTTTAGAACCGTCTATATTCTAAGTATGGAATCGTCTGTACAAATCTGTAAACAGTATAGACGATTCTAAACTTAGAACCGTCTGTACATATCGAACAGTACAGACGGTTCTAAGTATGGAACCGTCTATACAAATCTGTAAACAGTACATATGGTTCTAAACTTGGAACCGTCTGTACAAATCGAACAGTACAGACGGTTTTATGTTTGGAACCGTCTATACAAATCTGTAAACAGTACAGACGGTTCTAAACTTAGAACCACCGTCTGTACAAATTGAACAGTACAGACGGTTCTAAGTTTGGAACCGTCTGTACAAATAGATGAAGTAAGGCTGGTTGATACTCTGCTGCCGCGGTAGCAAAAACTGCATATTTTCTTGTCATGGTAGGAAAGCCGCAGCGTCGGGGAGGAAGTTTGACAGCTCCGATTGTCAAACAGTTTTCACACCTGTGAGTAGGAGGCCAAACTCTACGTCTCCAGAAAGTTGAGCCAATTCCAAGAAAGTCAACGAAACGACTAGTGGAAATCCCGACTCGAAATCAAAAATTTTGAAAACGGCACCTCGACAAAAGTGCTTGGCAGAAGCTAGGATTAAGGTGGAAAGCAAGTCCTCGACTCAAGCTAACCAAGGAAACAAGAATCATCCAAATCGAAGTCTGGGTGAAGGAGATATGCCTTCCGCAAGATCAAAAAAAGTAACGCAAAAACTTCCAGAGCCAAAAGTCACACCTAGAAGCCAAATTTTGAGGGTCAAGACGGGTACAGGTGTATACACGTGTAAAATTTTTGGATGCGTCTCGTCGTTAGCTTCGATTTGAGTGGTCGTGGACCCAAAATGGACTTCGTATGAGAAAGTTATGGCTGTTTTACTAAAACCTCTCAAACTAGGGTTGGATCTGGACTCTAAAACTAGCATTCAGAGTTACAGCACATACGGCTCCAATTTGAAACCATATGTACAAATAGCATAGACGGTCCAAATTGGAGCCGTCTGTACAAATCGAACAGTACAGACGGTTCTAAGCTTGGAACCGTATGTGCTATTTGTACAGACGGTTCCAAATTTAGAACCGTCTGTACTAGAAGCGTCCCGCTTAGTCGTAGGGATTAGTTAAGAGGAAAACAGTCCCGTCTCTATCGCGTACTCAGCTTAGTTCAGCTAGCAACTCTCCTTGCTTGGACAACATGAGGTTGTGGGATCGAATCCCGCTGGAAGCATATTGTGCGATTTAATTCTAGTGATTGGATGGGACGACACGGACGGCGGGATGAGACGTGGCGGAAGACTAAGCACATGGTGCGAGGGGTCATATTTTTTTTATAACACGACATCACAGACGGGTGCTACCGTTTGTGTTATTCGATTTGTACAGACGGTTCTAGTTGGGAACCATTTATACTAATCGATTTATACAGATGATTCAAAAACTGTGTGTATAAACATGATTTGTACAGACCGTTTCATACAGACGGTTCGGAAAACCGTCCCGCACGAGAGTTCCGAACCGTCTGTACAAATAATTTTTGTAGTAGTGATAGTGGAAATAAATCTAGTATATTTATAACTCTCTATTAAAAACGGTTTATAGATTTGAACTAATTATCTATGATAAAATGTGCAAAATCTAAAATACTTCTGGACTCATTAGTTTGTTATTTAATATACAGAATTATTATTTTGGGGTGTTTATTTGCACAGTTTGTCAGGAAAGTTAATTTGAAAGATAAAAACGACAATAATATGACAATTTAAAAACCTACAACTACGGATAAGTTTACAAGTTTTCTTATCATCAAAATAGGTTATAAATTCTACAAATGTGCTTGCCAATAGAACAATAATAATTAGATATTTTGCATTTAGCTATTCATCTCCAAGCTATTAAACTCGCAACAATACTAATTGCCATACATACTACACTGCCATGATCCTACAATTCTCACATAACTGCTCTAGTTATTGCTCGCATAAACCACCATGATCCAAAAGATCAGTTCTCACATAAACTACTCTGGTTATTGCTCATGTCTACAAAATTGGCAACACAAAATAAATTTCTTAGTGCCTTCATGTCAAACAGATTTCACCCGTACAAGCCACACCATCCAAATTTGTAAAACAAATAGCTATGAACATGGCACTGTATAGTAATGCGAGAACAATGGCAATATTTTTAGAAACATGGCACTGTTCTTGCATACATTCATACATCTGGCTTACGACCAAGCGGCCACAGGTGTTTGCCCTCCAACTACTATAGAGGATTTGTTTGGTCCATGGGTCCTTAGGCTTAGCAAAGCTATACAAGTTGTTGCTCTTGGGAAAGTGATTGCTATTTATTAGTCTATTTGGCTAAATCAAAATGATGTAATACTTAATAAGAATAAGCTTTGTACTCCTTTGCAGGTTATTTATAGGTGCTCGAACTCGTTCCAATCTTGGTCTATCTTACAACGCCCAGAAAATTGGGACTTGGTCCTTGCAGCTTGCCGATCTCTAGAGCTAGCACTGTGGGAGTTGTTCTTCATCTATGAGTGGGGGTTTAGTCACAGGCTGGGCGCTTCTTAGTTTGTCACTCTGGGTCTTTGCTTTATATTTATCAGTCTTTTTAAGTCTGTGGTGTCTAGATTTTGGATGTGTTCTATTGGTTACAGAGTCCCAAAGTACTATGTTCGTTGTACCATCTCAATATTTTGATTTGAGTAATAAAACTTCCTTTATTTAGATATATATATATATATATATATATATATATATATATATATATATATATATATATATATATATATATATATATATATATATATATATATATACATATCTATGCGGTCGGGGAGGAGGTGTAGGGGAGCTTGCGTAGAGAGGCCTGTTACCTGGTGTGGAGGGAGGGTCGGCGGTGAACGGTGCTGGGTGGCGACCTTGTTCGGAGCGGTGCCGGCGTGGGAACGAGGGGTTTCAGGGCGGCGTCCTAGTGCGGCAGGAGGCGGCTGCAGTTGGGCGGGCCGGAGCTGGTACCGGGGCGGAGTTGGGCGGCGTTCGTCACAGAGCTGGGCCGCTCGGAGCACGACTTGAGGCGACGGAGAGGACTTGCATGCGGGGGGCGCTCGGGGCGGATCCGGCGGGGCAGTTAGCCAACAAGCCCACGTACCACTCCTGCACAGGCTGCAACCCCCTTCCCTTAATTTAGTTGTGTTTGTTAGCAAAATAACCTTTTTCTGCTAATGGCGCGCGTGATGGAGCCGTACATGAACGTTATTCTTATGTGGCCTCTGCAGAAAGTCGTTCTTATAGTAGCTACAAAGGATGACGTGACGCGCTGTCTAATGCCACCTTCGTTTAATCATAAAAGTGTGATGTTAGGTGGTTGTTGCCACCTTCGTTTAATCCTAATGTGTGATGTTAGGTGGTTGTTCCCCATCAGTCCCCAATCATCCCTCGATCTATCCTTTGTGTGTGATTGTACTATCATCAATCATGTCGTGCAAACCTCAACTGTTCATGCGATACGAATAATAGAGTGCATGTGGCCATGCCGCATGCGCATGCATATTTATGCTGTTGCTTTACACATCAGCAATCAATTCGTGTAGTTCATTGCAGTGTCAATAAAGAAGCGAGAGAGAAGAACATATCTGATGACTGATGTTACGTTATGCTACATCACATATTGCACGAATGTACCTAGCTGCTACAACGTACGTACACAAGTTGCAACAGTTCCAAATCTGAACATTTTATTCTCCCACATGAGACACGAACAAAAATCAACAGCTTGACAATTTACTCGACGAAACTTGGTTACAATATTACCACTAGCCCGCTACGTGATTCCCACGTACGTACACTACGTTGCGGTGCATTTATCACGCCTCGACGGTGCACCCTGTCGGCTGCGTGAATTTCAGTGACGCGACGGCGCCGCCGGTGCCGTTGATGCCTCCTCCGAGCGGCGTGGCAGTGGCACCGGGGGCCCGCGGCGAGCATGGCGGGGCAGCTGACGAAGAGGTGGTAGCTGCCGGAGACCCAGCTCCCGACCTTCCACTTGACGCGGCCGTCGACCTTGACCTGAAGCATGACGTACCCGGCGGCGATGTCCTGCCTCATGGCCTCGGCGACGTAGCCGGCGACGGGCACGGACTCCCCGGATAGCACGGGCGACCAGATGGTGACGTCCCGGTGGCCCTGGTACATGGGCGGCAGGGAGACCGGCACGGTGACGGGCTCGTCGCGGTAGGTGACGAAGACGTCGAGGCGCCGGTAGAGGACACCGACTCGGTCGTTGGGGTTGCGGGAGGCGAGGGTGACCTGCGCGGTGGCGGAGAGGGAGGGGTCGCCGAGGTCGATGGAGTGGAGCTGCAGGTCCTGCAGGTAGAAGGAGGGCTTGGTGGGGCGGAGCGCGAGGTAGACGACGAGCGCGACGAAGGCGACGGCGAGGACCAGGGCCAGGAGGCACGCCGCGAAGCCGCCGCAGCAGCGGCGGAGGTGGTGCTCGTGCTTGTGGAGCTTCTCCTTGCTCATGGCTCCGCTCTGTTGTAAGCTTTGCTCTGTGCTGTGTCTGTGAGTGGGTGTAGCTAGCTAGCTCGTTTGAGTGAGTGATCCGAAGTGCGGTGTAGGAATCAAATAAGCGTAATGGCTTTGAAAATCAGTAAAAGTACATGTTTAAAAGGTTCTTGGGTTTTGGGGGCGGCCGAGGGAAAGCAACGTCTCAACCGGAGAAGATTCTTCTGCTAATTCGATCGGCACGGATTCCGATTGGGCCCTTGGGGCATGCGCTTTGAGATTCGCGTTTTTGTGTGACAATGAGCTTATGATGATTGATGAGCCTCTGCCTCGATCGTGTGATGGATGGATGGATCATTGCTTGAGGTTTACTCAGCCTTAGTCGGTGAACCTACAGTGGGCATTCGCATCTTTTCGGGTTGGCATCTGCGTGCGGCGCTGCATGGGCACATCCATGTGTTGATCTGCATGTGTTAACATTTGGAAAGCGTCAAAGTCCAATGTCAATGCCAGTACTAATTGCAGTGTTTCTAGTTAAGCCATAGCAATAGCTTTTTCACATAGGTGGAAGTCCCATGGAAACATCAACAAATGTGTAGCTTAGTTGGTTATGGCACTATATTTGTCCGCTCCTTTTCCGATGGTACGTAGACATTGCAATATTCTGGGCATCCACTCTTATTCAGGAACTTAGAAACGAAACGAGCATTCTAAACTCGAAAAGAACACTAGATCCGCACATCAAATCTCTAGCCTTCGCTGCATCCTCCATCCTACGCTGCATCCTCCATCCTATATATGCTTCTGAAGAAGTCCTCGGTCGCAACGTCCGCTAATTTCATGACTAGTGTATCCTCCCGACAAAAAGAGATCTTGAGTTTGAACTTGGTGACCAGATGTTTAAATTTCGCCAAATTTTTCAAGTAGTCCCATTTGTCAACAAAGCAAAAGTTAGGGGTAAGTAAGGAAAAGTAACCCTGTCGCATATTTGACCCTCACCTACCGTCGTCGCCTTTGGTGCCAATGACAACTCCACAATCCTTATCTACGGGGGGAGCAGGGCGAGCACGAATGACAACGTAATCCTATGGTAACAAATCTGACTGCTTGTGACCAGTTTTTCTTTACTGTAATTGTATTTTCAGTGCTGTAGAATGTCACTACTAGTAGCTAGCACAAAGCTTACGAGCCGTTGGTGCCTAGGAGCTGTCCCGACCATGGCGTTGTCGTCCGGGGCGGCCGGGGCGGGGTTACGTAGTGGAGGAGGTTGTTGGCGCATAATGAACACGCAGCGATGGTGGTTCCAACGTCTAGTCCGGCGCAAAACGCCGTGGAAGCAGATGGGCGCATATACGATATTCAAAGCACGCGTGCATATGCAATCATGCATGCATAGCTCCAACTAAAGTGCGTCTCCCTGTGCCCTATGGCACGTACGCACTACTACTCCGAGCAACGGTGCATGTCTCCTCTCTCCTCTCTCTCACCCCGACTGTATTGGATTATCTAGCAACTCTAGGACATTAAGTTGATACCACTGTTAATTTTCTATTTGTTTCTCCTCTAGCCCAAGCTGGCTCTCGATCCTACCTCTCTATTCTCGCCGCAAAAAAAACAGTATGGTGTAGATACAACTCCTTCATCCAGTGCATTTTCATCTATGTTATGAAGTAATTGGTTCGCGTGAAAAACTGCATGTTACTCTCTTCTCCTTAATTTACCTGCACAATAGGGCGGATCCAAAGAGCTCTAGGCGTAGGATCAAGAGCTCATAGATAGAAAAATGTAGTGCTCAGGCTGACCCAGCCCTGCCTCCGCCTCTACTTCACATCATGTTAAATTCCACCTGGCTTGGCCCTGGATAACGTGTGAGCCACTGCATTGTGGATGCACAATAAGACCCAGGATCGAGTCAATTGCTTGTTAAAATCCCAGTGAATCCACAAACAGACCTTATTTTGCCCGAACACTGGAGCTACTCTTGAGTTCGACGTATTTGGATGTGTTGCATTTTCATATATACATAGCAAACCTTTCTGAAGGATTAATTCATCGTAGGGGTGTTCAAAAACGGGTTTGCAACCCATCCAGTTCAAAAAATATCTAGCTTGCTGACCCCTAGTGAACAACCCGTATATATTTTTACATGTACGGTTTCTCAACGGTTTCTACAAATTGTTTTTGAACACCCCTCATTAATACCGCTGCACCCCTGTAATCCTTTGCCTTTTGAGTTAATACAGGGGTGCAGCGGTATTAATTGATCCTCTTCCCCCCTCCCCCTTCCGTGATTGTCTCAAAAAAACACTCCTCATTAATTGATCATCTCACCTGGATTAATTATTCCGGGCTGACCTGACAAAGTCCGTTCTCACAGTCACAGCAACTTACGACTTGGCCGTGCTCCAAATTTCAAAGTAGGTGAGAGACAAGCTGAACTGAATCTCGCAGGGATTCATCTGGAAAGGCGCTGATAGCGAGCATGCAAGCAGTGGTCACTCGCTGGTCAACTAGAAAACTGTCTGCAGACTAAAGCTGTTAGGGAAGCTGGGCATTGCTGACATGGAGAGATTTGGCTGTGCCCTTCACCTGTGTTGGCCATAGTTCCAATGGACTCCTGACTGCCCCAATGTCGAGTTGGAGCTTCCTTGCGACGCCACCAATATGGCACTTTTCAGAGCGTCCACAATCATTTCCATCGGGTATGGAAGCAAAGCATTGTTCTAGCACAACGACTGGATAGGAGGAGAAGCCCTCAGGGTGCGTTCCCCTGGGCTGTTCAGCATCGCGAGAAGGAAGAATAGGATGCACAAACCGAGTTACAAGACAAGAGATCGGTGCAATCCGTGGCACGTCTCAACAACCCTTCACTCCTCATAGAGTTCGTGGACCTTTGGACCTTGATGCAGGGGGTGGGGCTTCATCCCAACCAGCTTGGCCCCATCCACTGGAGGTAGACCACTTTAGGAGAATACTCCACGAGCTCAATTTGAAAGGCGCACGCGGAATCCAAGTGCAAACTCTTCTCCTAGCTTGTGCTCTAAGGTCACATCCTAACAGCTGAAAATCTTGCAATTTGGGGATGGCCGCACAACCCAACTTGCTTCCTGTGCCTTCGTGCTGCGGAGTCGGTTATCCACCTCTGCAAGGATTGTCCATTCACCATGGAGGTGTGGAACCTCGTCAACCAATGGCTCGGGTTGCAGGTCCCTCATCCTCAGTCCGCCTTCTCCTCGGTGGAGGATTGGTAGAATGCAACCCTAGGTTCTACTCTAAGGACATCCACCATGCATATAGTGACCATGTTATTTATGTGATCTGGAATGTTAGTGAGGGAACCAGTATGCTTTTGAACACAAAAAGGCTAACATACCACAAGGTGCCATCTATCACACTAGAGGATATAAACTAGCATATCCTGAGTAGAGCGGCTTTTTGGGAGTAGTTCACATGTGGAGCTCCGAGGATTTTTGGATTTGTTCTCTCTAAAATAAATTTTTCTGTAAATTATACTTTATTTCTTCTTAATTAAAAGGCAGTGAACCTCCTAGTTTCTCAGAAAAAATTGTTTCAGACCGATGAGCTCATGAACAGTTTGCAGGCGACATCCAAACTCTTGGACATGCATATGTCACCTACCATTGAATCTATTATCCATTTTTTAGCTGCGTTTGGTACGGAGAGCAGGCATCGTCAAATCAGGGCGTGTTTGTAATGGAAGTACTGCGTTCTTCTTTCTCTGTTTTAATTTTTTATGTTTGTTTAGAGCAATGTAATTATGTAACTCAGATGCTTGTTGCACTTTGATTGGTTGCTCTACTTGGAGCAGATGGTACTTGTTGAGTTGATAGGAGTCTTACGTACACAGGCGCGAACGCACAGACAGAAAATGAAGGTAGCTCCCGTTTTTCAGTATATAGGAGTATATGATTAGGCCCAACACATAACATACCTTTTCTTAGATGGACTTGGGCCATAATTGGGCATGTTCTGTTATCCGTTTCACTGAGCATATTGAGGCCCATAATGTTCATTAAGCTCAGACATAACTCTCGACATCACTGAGAGACAATATGTCACATTGTTTATAGAGTCCCTCCTTTTATCCGTAGACTATAACTAAAATTTTACAGTTTTCTAAAGGAGATTTTACAATTTATACATGTAGTTGCACGGATCTCAAGAGTGAAGTGGCTACAATGCGATAATCTTACTGTTTACAATCAAATTTGTATTCGTATATTTAATTGAATCAACAAAGCTCCTGTCATTTTTTTAAGACATGGAAGAGCTTGTTTGCTTGATACTGCATTAAGATGATTCACACAAAACTTCTCTCAATATCTGTATAGTTCATGCACACAGTTAAAGGTTCAAAACAAAAACTCAGTCAAAGAACTGGATTTACAAGAACAAAGCAAGTTTATAATGTTCTAAGGCCATGATATCTCAGCACACAGTTGATGACTAAGCCCCCACTAATGTATGGTGAAGAGCTTCCTCACGATGGTCTCAAGTGAACGACACACCGATAGAACTAGCTAGCCCCTAGTCTTTTAGACGTTACAAAGCTTATCAAGATCGCGGCTAGTGCGTATACGTGTAGATAACCCGCAGTGGATTATAAAAAATTTGCTTATCAAAGTCAACATTATTTTTACATAGCCAAATCAATCAATACAAAGCGGATCCTACAACTAGGATTAAGGAGTGTAAACTCTTGTGAAGCCCCTGAAGTCATGGACTGATCGATCAAACTAGTGGAAGCTGTAATCCTGAACCCACTTGCGCGACTTGCCATGCGAAATGTGCAACCATGTAGTCAAAAATAGGTGTTAAATTATTTGATCATGATTACAAAAGTGACATTCTGGACTACTTATCCAATTTCTTTCACAAAGATTATCTTTTGTGAAAATAATTCCCTAAAAATTCTATCTTCAAAGGAATTTTTTATTTACAGAATTGCTTGTGCACTAGCTATTCTTAAAGTTTCTGGTACATCCTTGTGCAATAGCCGAGAGTATAACAACTTGAGGGAGAATGCTATTTTGGTGAAGATTTCATGTGGAACCATCTTTGTCTTGGTCAGGATGTACCTGGCTGACGCGAGTCATAAGCTTATATAGGTCAAGCTAGTTTTGGCCAACAATACCACGCTTAAAGAAAATATTTAGCAGGTCTGAGCTCAAGACTTCGGCTACAATAGCTTGTTTTTTCCAAACAATGTTAAACAGCCGTAGGTGTTAAGTGGGCAATGTGGAATTGCATAATCAAGTGTTGATCCAAAACCAGATTTAGGATCCGTCTTGAAGCTGGTAGGTACCAAAACTCAATAAGATGATTTTCACTTTCACTAAACCGTCCCAAAAATAGAAGTCCCCGGATTTGTCTCTCACTTGTCCCAGTGTCTTGTCCTTCAGATATTTTCTACGGAGTAAAGACCGTCGAGGAGACTAATGTTTTTCACGTATAGATCCTAAATACTTAAGCCTTCTTGGTCCCCAAGTTTGAATAGGATACTCCACTTAATATTTCACAATATTTTTTATACTCATTACTTTGTCAATAGAATCTAGACCTAAAGCAATTGAACCTTTTAGAACCCACTACTACAAACAACGTCATCCAGGATCGGTATCACTGACAGGTAGCCCGTACCCGTCAGTGGTGAAATCATTTCACTGACGGGTAGGAAATGAATATGCGATGAGACTCAAGGTTATTATCAAAGATTTCATCACTGACGGGTAGGTGACGGATAGATTTTCCGCCCGTCAGCGATGACATCATTTATCACAGACGGGTAGAAAAACTACCTGTCAATGATGACTTGCAGTGTCATCACGCACGGGTAGAAAATTGACCCGTCAAAGATGACCAAACTAGCACTGGTGGGCATAATTTTGGCCCGTCCGTGATGACTTCTTTTATGTATAAATGCGGGACCTAGTCATTTTCGCCGCGTTGAAACCCTAGCTTTCTTTCGCACCACGCTGTGGCCACCGCCTCCTCCCCGAGCCCCCCGAGCATGAATGCGGTCGCCGCCTCTTCCTCGAGCCCGGATTCGACCGCTGCCTCCTCCCCGAGCCCCCCACCCCCCCGAGCCCGGATCCGGTCGCCGCCTCTTCCTCGAGGCCGGCGACCGCTCCTCCGCCTTGCAACAGCGCCGGCGCTGGTGGAGGCCGCCGTTCTCCCCTCTCCGTCGTGTTTGTGACACTGCGCTGCACTGCACAAGACACTTTTTTGGAAAGTGACTTGTGCAGTGTGAACGCAATGTCACAATGGTGACGACGCTCTATTGCGGTTACACCGCATAAGAAAACTACGTGACGTATCAGACGCCTTTCGCTAGGTATTACCTTCTGAACCTCTCTACTTTGTTATATGCTGATTATACCGTGCTAAATTGTGAATTGTGACTGACATGATTGTGTGATTCGATCAAAGGTCAGGATGAAGCCCGAGCATAAGAGAGAGTGCACATACAGATGTCGCATTCTAATGCGTCATCACATTCTAATGCGTCCATTTCTAGTCAGTGTGTAAACACTCTAGCTAGCACTTTCTACCCATGAACCAAGCCCTAGATAGTTCGTTTCCATGTGAAACTGAGATGTGCAAAATTCTTTAGCAACTTGTGCGATGTCGAATGTGTTGTACATATATATATATATTTGAGATGTGGACTTGTCAAATTTGAGATGTGGAATTGAGATACAGAAAATTCTTTAATTTGTATTGTGGATGCTTGTGATATATATTATCCTGTGCATGCTGGGGCTGTGCAGATGCTGTACATGCAGCTGGGATGTTATTCCATTTTTCAGAGGTGGCAAGTAAAATGAACTGATGAGACTAGGAAATATACATAGAAAACACTGCCTGGTATGTAAGTCTCATCACAAACGGGTCACATTTCTACCCGTCAGTGATGACTTATCACAGACGGGTAAAAATACAACCCGTTTGTGCTGATCCTGCTGGAGTCCTTGGGCTAAGATTATCATCACTGACGGGTAAGTAATACTAACCTGTCAGTGATCAGTTTCCCAGATCATCACTGACGGGTTATTTTCGGTCCATTAGTGAGGACTACCACGGGCGAACGGCTCGAGCAGGATCATCACAGACGGGTCGTACTTCTATCCGTCAGTGATGACATACCACAGACGGGTGAAAATACAACCCTCTCGATCACAGACGGGTCGTGTGTCCACCCATCAGTGATGACTTATTACAGACGGGTGAAAATACAACCTGTCTGTGATGACATCATTTATCATGGACGAGTCGCATCTACGCTCGTTAGTGATGACTTGTTATCACGGACGGGTCACATCTGCGCTAGTCAGTGATGAATTCTCTGCGCAGGGTTGGCAAGTCATCACTGGCGGGCTAATCATTTGGCCCGTCCGTGATGACTTGTTCTATTTATATACCTGTGTCCGCGGGACTTGAAATTTTCACCGCGTGTCGAACCCTAGACTAGCTCTTCTGTTCTGACCTCGGGCAAACGGGTCGTACTTCTATCCATCAGTGATAAAAAGTGTAACCGTGATGGGCAAAGATCGAACGAACAACTCACGACTTTCACCTGCTTCCGGTGACAACTACCAGTCTCTTATGAATGGGAGGAACACAATAGAACATATATTTGTGATTTTTGGACACTAAGGCAGAGATCGAACATATATTTGAACATATATATGTATATATTACGAAGTAGCATTAATAATTACATAGTAGTAATTAGTAGACTAATTAATTATCGTTTAAAGCCTATGCCTCTTCCTGGGCGGGCCCGATCGTGCCGTTGTTGCCGTGGAGGCCGCGTCGTCGTCAATGTCGTTACTGCCGTCACCTCCGTCGTCGGAGCTGTCAAGGTCGTTGTCGTCCTTGTCCGTGTGCTCCCAGCAATCGTCCTCGTCCTCGTTGGTGTGCTCCCAGCAGTCATCGGTACAGTAGCCCTTTCGGGCAGCGGCGGCGCCGTGCTACTCGTTGTCGTCACTGCCGTCGTCCTCCTCATTGTCATCGTCGCAGTTGTCCTCATCCTCGTCCCCTGCGTCATCCTCCTCGTTGTCATCATCGCCGTTGTCCTTGTCCTCGTTCGCTGCATCGTCCTCCTCCTCCTCATGGTTGGCCTCGTCGGCGTCATCCTCCGTGCCTAGCATTGAATCGTCGTCGGCCATCCAATCGTCATCGGAGGAGGTCGGTAGCATCCAATCGTCGTCGAAGGAGACCACCATTGGCGAGTCCTCATCGGACGAGTAGTTGGTGGTGGTGGATGGCCAACTAATCAGCGATGGAGGACCTGCATAGGGCGACGGGGACGGTGGCAGACCGGCCATGGCGGAGGAGAAAAGCAGTAGGAGAGAATGGATTGGGCAGAGGCAGAGGCGGATTGAGTATTGATGTGGAGGGAGTGAAGCGGCGGGAAGATAAAGTGACAAAGAAGACGATTGAAGAGACGAATGGGCACAGTCAGTTTACCGCCTATATATGTTGGGGAAGTCCGGAGGAGGCTCCAGGACGAGGTACCCCCTGTCCTCTGTTCATGTCATGATTAACGTGAGGTGTTGTGCAGGGGTCTCAGGTGGGTTCGAGCCAACGGGAAGCCATCTCGGTCGGGCGACTTAACCACTGAAGCAAGGAGCAAGTCGGCCCCCGTGGACGAGGTGAGAGGGCGACTTGGCCAGGGCGAGAAGGAAGGCGAGGAGGAAGGCGAGGCAGGGCCGCCGGATACGGACGAGGTCGCCGGCGCAAAGGACGGCAAAGGCGGAGGCAAGCCGTACCGGCGAAGGGAATCTACGAATATACCGGCGCATGTAGTAGGTAGCGGCGAGGTGGAGAGTACGAGTTCGGCCAAATGTACGGTGACGGGCTGGGAAAAGATTGTAACCTTTTGAGGGGTAGCGATGTATTTACACTTGTGAGCCGGTTTTGCCTATATAAGGGTAAGTTGGCACCCCGTATGGGGGATCAATACATGTTTCAACCACAAATTCTCCTATACAGTTGTCTTCGGCGGTAGTTGGATAAAGTCCCGCGGACGTTTGGCTTCGTTCCCCAAGTCTCCCCCTAGCACCTCGGTCTCCGACCCGGGGTGCCCACACTTACTGTCCGAGAAGCCTCTCGTCAACAGTTGGCGCCGACCGTGGGGACCCAGGGACGAAGTACTTCCTGAAGCGGGTCTCCATCATGCCGCCTCGACCGAAGAAGGGCGCGACCACGACAAGGCGGAAGGCGGCGGCGAGCAGCAGGCGCGGGGTCCAGCTCCCTCCCCCCGTGGCGGAGGGCGAGACGAACGTGGATGCAGCAAGAGCCGCCCCGGAAGGTCCCGATGGTATGGGCGAGCTAACCTCCGGCACCGCCGTAGACGGTGCGGCGCGCGCGGCCGACCCGCCCGCGGCGCGAGCGCCACCCCCGGCGGGGCCCTCGAGCGGACGGACCCTGGCGGACGCGGTGGACGACCTGCGCAGGCGGGCGGACGAGGCGGCGAGGAATTCGGTGGCATTGCAGGCGCGCCTCCAGGCGGCAGAAATGGAAGCCCAAAGGGCGAATTCGCAGTCTCAGCAGATGGCCGACCTTTATCGGGCCCAACTCGAAGCCACGCGCGCCCTAGCGACCCCCCCGCCCCCTCCGGAGGCATCCGCCGCGGAAGACCTGCGTCATCAGTTAGCCGCCGACCGGGCCGCCGCCCGAGCAGAAGTCCTCGCCCCGTCCTCCGCGGCCGAGTCTCTCCTCAAGGACCTGGACGCCGCGCGAGCCCGGGCGGCCGCGCTGATGGGCGAAGCGGACCGCGAGGTAGCTCGCCTTAGGACGACCGTGCTGCTGAACCAGCAAGTCGCCCAGGACGGAACCAACGGCGGCAGTGCGGGCCCGGGAGTGAGTGCCCAGCGCCCAGGCATGGTGCACGAGGAGCAAGATCGGGCGGGGCGCGGCGAGGTCGTCGACCTCACGAGCTTGGCGAGCCCGCTGAGCCCAGGGCTCATGGCGGTCCCGTTCCCGCCCAAGTTCCGTCCCGCCGACCTCCCGAAGTACGCAGGCACGACGGATCCGGTCCTATACACAAGGGTGTACGAGGCCGCCGTGATGGCCTCAGGCGGTGGCGAGGCCATCATGGCGAAGAGCCTGCTTCTCGCCCTCACCGGCATCGCCCAGGCCTGGTACCTCGGCCTGGAGCCTCGCATGATCTACTCGTGGGAACAGCTCCGAGACAAGCTGCACGGGCACTTCCAGGGGTGCCGGAACAAGGAGATGACCTCGACGGACCACAGCAACCTCCGGCAGCGACCCGGCGAGACCATCCGCGCGTTCCAACGCCGCTTCTTCGAGGTCCAATGCCAAGTGAAGGGGGTCGCGGAGCAGACGATCTGCGAGGCAGCGAGGCGAGGCATCAACAACGAGGCCTTGGCCGACAAGCTTGAAAGGAAGCGCCCTTCCCGCGTCGAGCAGCTATACGATATCATGGAGGTATATGCCCGAGTCGAGGAAGGGCAGATTCTGCGAAGGGAGGAGGCCAGGGCGACGCAGGCGTACCTGGGGAGCGAGAAGACTGAGGCCGAGCGGCGCCGGCCGAGGCGCCATGAGATACATCACGTATCAGGCGAAAGGCGACCGCAAGAAAGTCAAAGGCGTCAGACCGCCCGCTCTCCGCCTCGCGCGCCCCCGCGCCACCACGGAAGGGAGCCCTATGCCGAGGAGACCAACCGCCCCGCCCGCGAGGGGCGCCTCGCCCAAGACCCCGGCGAAAATACTGCGAGCTTCATAAGCTCTGCTCACACTCCACAGACGAATGCGAGGTCGTCGCCCGCGCGCGAGCTGACGCCCCCCTCCCCGGGCGGAGGGCGAGCGGCGCAATCAAGAACCACGGGGCGAGGCCCCACTCGAGCTCCCACCACCACCCCCTCGGCGCGGCTCTCCACCCGGCGGTCATGAACCTCGTCGTGTCGTCCACACAATCACCGGCGGGGGGGCTTGCACTTTCTCATCAAAGCGCCAGCGCAAGGAATACGTCCGCCAGGTCCAGCACATCGGCGCGTATCCGCCGACCGAGCTCCCCGCCTGGACAAACACCCCCATCACGTTCGGCCCGGAGGACGCTGTGGGCGTGGTCCTTCCGCACCACGACGCCCTTGTCATCTCGGCCATCATCTCCGATGTCGAGGTCCGGCGCGTCTTCGTGGATGGAGGCAGCTCGGCGGACATCCTGTTCGCCTCCGCATTGGACGAAATGGGTATCCCGCGAACATGCCTGCAGCCTCCCGGAATACCCCTCCTTGGCTTTGGCGGCGAGCCGATCAGGGCCCTTGGACGAATCGAACTCCCTGTAGAGTTCCGCAGCAATGGCCTTTCCCGCGCCGAGATCGTCCTCTTCGATGTCGTCGACATGCCTTACCAATACAATGTCATCCTCGGGCGGCTGGCGCTCAACAAGTTCGGGGCAGTCCCCCACCACGCATACCTGTGCATGAAGATCCCCGCGCCCTCCGGAGTTGTGACAGTCCACGGCGACCAGGCCCTCTCCCGCCGCATCGAGCAATCTGCGACCATCAGATACGTCCACGACGTCGTCCCGGTGGCCGAGACACCATGCCACGCCTCGCCTGCCTCAGGCGAGGTCCTCGGCATCGACCTCGCCCCCGACCAATTCATGTCGTCCACCACGGGGTGGTGGGTCCCCAAGCCCAGGCCGGACGGGGAAACTCGGTCTGTTCCGTTATCTGAAGACGAGCCTCACAAGACCGTCCTGATCGGGGCAGATCTCCCGGCCGAGACGGAGCAAGCCCTCCTCCTCGTCCTGCGGGAGAACGCGGACATATTCGCCTGGGAGCCCGAAGATCTGCCTGGGGTCCCCCGGAGCATAATCGAGCACAAGCTGCAGGTCCGGCCGGGGGCTCGCCCAGTCAAGCAGCGGCTGAGGAAGATGTCGGCCGACCGACAGCTCGCCGCCCGCGAACAGGTCGCAAAACTGCTCAAGGCCGGGGTCATTCGCGAAGTACTGCACCCGGAGTGGCTGGCGAATCCGGTACTTGTCAAAAAGGCAAACGGACAGTGGCGCATGTGCATCGACTACACCGACCTCAACAAGGCGTGCCCAAAGGACGACTTCCCCCTCCCCCGCATCGACCAACTCGTGGACGCCACGTCGGCTGCGAGCTCATGAGTTTCCTCGACGCATACTCCGGGTACCATCAGGTGTGGATGGCCGAGGAGGACGAGGAGAAGACGAGCTTCATCACCCCGTGCGGGACGTTCTGCTACGTGCGAATGCAGTTCGGCCTTAAGAACGCGGGCGCGACGTTCGCCCGGCTGATCGGCAAAACCCTGCGCGATCAGGTCGGCCGCAACGTCGAGGCATATGTGGACGACGTTGTCATAAAAAGCAGCCTCGCCCAGTCACACGCGGTCGACGTGCAGGAAACCTTCAGCAACTTGCGCAAGTCCGACATGCGTCTAAACCCTGAGAAATGTGTCTTCGGCGTGCGCGCGGGGAAGTTGCTGGGATTCCTCGTCTCCAAGCGGGGGATAGAGGCCAACCCAAAGAAGATACAAGCCATCCTCAGCATGAGTCCCCCCACCACAACGAAGCAAGTTCAGAAGCTGACGGGTCGCCTCGCCTCCTTGGGAAGGTTCGTATCTCGCTCCGCCGAAAAGGGGCTCCCGTTCTTCAAAGCCTTAAGGGGCTCCGGGAAGTTCGAATGGACGGAGGAGTGTCAGCTCGCCTTCGAGAACCTCAAGCAGTACCTCGCCTCGCCTCCGCTCCTCCAGAGCCCGTCTCCGGGCGATGTGCTCCTGCTGTACCTCGCCGCAACGGCCTCCGCCGTTAGCGCCGTCCTGGTCAGGGAGCAGGCGCGGACCCAAAACCCGGTCTACTACGTCTCCGAGTCGCTGCAAGGGGCGAAGTTGCGTTACACCGAGCTCGAGAAGCTGGCATACGCGCTAATCATGGCCTCCCGAAAGCTTCGCCACTACTTCATGGCCCATTCCGTCTGGGTCCCGACATCGTTCCCACTCGGCGAGATGTTCCGCAATAGAGAAGCCACTAGCCGAGTCAGCAAGTGGGCTGCCGAGCTCGCCCCGTTCACCATCGAGTTTCTGCCTCGAACCGCTATCAAGTCGCAGGTCCTCGCCGACTTCATCGTCGAATGGGTGCCCCGCCCGGACTTCGAACCCATCGCAGGCGACTCCGTCTGGACGCTGTACGTCGACGGTTCCTGGTGTGCGGAAGGAGCGGGGGCCGGCGCGGTCCTGGTGTCGCCGGGAGGAGCGAAGCTGCTATACTCAGCCCGCCTGAACTTCAAAACAACAAACAACGTCGCCGAATACGAGGCTCTTCTACTTGGCCTCCGCAAGGCGCGCGCGCGGCTGGGGCACGTCGCCTCCTCGTCCGAAGCGACTCGCAGTTAGTCGCCGGCCAAGTCGGAAAGGACTACCAGGCAAAAGATCCGGAAATGGCGAAGTATCTGGCGGCAGTAAGGGCCGTCGAGAAACACTTCAGCGGGATCACAATCCAGAGTATCCCGCGCGGGGACAATGTCGAGGCCGATCTTCTGGCCCGGGCGGCGAGCGGCGGCACCACCCCGCCTCCTGGCGCGTTCAGCGAGACCTTGAGGGCCCCCTCGGTCGAGGCCGTGCCCGAGGTCAACGTCATCTCCACGGACGCCGCCTCGCCTGAAGATTGGAGGGCGCCGATCGAGGAGTACCTCCTCTCGGAGACGGAACCCAAAGACCCGGCCAAAGCTCGGCGCCTCGCTGCGCGCGCATGGAGCTTCATCATCCACAGGGGCTCGCTCTACAAACGGGGAGTGTGCGCCCCATTTCTGAGGTGCCTCGCACTCGAAGAAGGGCGGAGCCTGCTCAAGGAGATCCACCAGGGGCTCTGCGGTTCGCACCTCGCCCCGCGGTCCTTAATCGCCAAGGCCTACCGCGCTGGCTTCTATTGGCCTACGGCGCTGACCGACGCCCAGACGCTGGTACGGCGCTGCCCCGCTTGCCAGTGGATGGGCCGAGGCACCAACAAACCGGCGTCGGTGATGCAGCCCATCTCGCCCTCGTGGCCCCTCGCCCGTTGGGGAGTGGACCTCGTCGGCCCCTTCAAAACGGCGAGCCGAGGCGCCAAGTTCGTCGTCGTCGCCCTGGACTACTTCTCCAAGTGGATAGAGGCCGAACCACTGGCGAAGATCACTTCGGCCGCCGTGCAGAAGTTCGTCTGGAAAAATCTCATCTGTCGGTTCGGCCTCCCGCGAGAGCTTACCGTGGACAGTGGGACGCAGTTCGACGCAGCAAATTTCAGAGCATTCTGCTCCGGCCTTGGCATCAAGCTCTGCTTCGCCTCGGTCGCCAACCCTAAAGCTAACGGCGCGGTGGAAAGGGCGAACGGCATCATCCTCTCTGGCCTACGGCGACGCATGTTCGAGCTTCCCGCCGGAAAGTGGGCGGACGAACTCCCCAACGTCTTATGGTCATCTCGCACCTCGCTCAGCCGGGCGACGGGCCACACCCCATTCAAACTGCTGTTCAGCGAAGAAGCCGTCACCCCGGCAGAAGTCGAGTTGGAGTCCCTTCGCACGCGCGAGTCACCAGACGACGATAACCATCTCACGTCCCTCGAGGGGCTCGACGAGGTCCGACAAAACGCCGCTCTCCACATCGACCAGTACCAAGCCGCCACGGCGAGACACTACAACAAGACGGTAAAGCCAAAACCGATAAAGGTGGGCGACCTGGTGCTCAAGAGGAAGCTCAACCCCGAAGCCGACGGCAAGCTCGCCTCCAAGTGGGAAGGCCCGTACGACGTCGTCTCTTCGTCTCGGCCGTCGTCGTTCCGCCTGAAAGACCTGGATGGAGTCGACCTCAAGCACAGCTGGAACAGCGACAATCTCAGGAAATACTACATCTGATCTCACCGCGAGAAACTGCTGCTGCGTCAGCTAAAAAGGACATCGTCCTTGTAAAAAACCGCATATTTTCGTTATGATAATAGCTCGCTATGTTCCAGCCCGGCTCCGCGCCTCGGCCTCAGCGGCGACACGGCCCCGCGCCGCGCCCTGAACGACACGGCCCGGCTCCGCGCCTCGGCCTCAGTGGCGACACGGCCCCGCGCCGCGCCCTGACTTAACGACGACACGGCCCGGCTCCGCGCCTCGGCCTCAGTGGCGACACGGCCCCGCGCCGCGCCCTGACTCAGCGGCGACACTGCCCCGCGCCGCGCCCTGAACGACACGGCCCAGCTCCGCGCCTCGGCCTCAGTGGCGACACGGCCCCGCGCCGCGCCCTGACTTAACGACGACACGGCCCGGCTCCGCGCCTCGGCCTCAGCGGCGACACGGCCCCGCGCCGCGCCCTGACTTAACGACGACACGGCCCGGCTCCGCGCCTCGGCCTCAGCGGCGACACGGCCCCGCGCCGCGCCCTGACTTAACGACACGGCCCGGCTCCGCGCCTCGGCCTCAGTGGCGACGCCCTGACTTAACGACGACACGGCCCGGCTCCGCGCCTCGGCCTCAGTGGCGACGCCCTGACTTAACGACGACACGGCCCGGCTCCGCGCCTCGGCCTCAGTGGCGACACGGCCCCGCGCCGCGCCCTGACTTAACGACGACACGGCCCGGCTCCGCGCCTCGGCCTCAGCGGCGACACGGCCCCGCGCCGCGCCCTAACTTAACGACACGGCCCAGCTCCGCGCCTCGGCCTCAGTGGCGACGCGGCCCCGCGCCGCGCCCCAACTTAACGATGACACGGCCCGGCTCCGCGCTTCGGCCTCAGTGGCGACACGGCCCCGCGCCGCGCCCTAACTCAGCGGCGACACGGCCCAGAGCCTAGTCCTGTCCTAGCAGCGACGCGCCCCCCACCCCCCGACACCGCGCCATCAAGGTCAACCCCCTCGGCTTCACCAACGACATCGTACGCGAGTCCTACATAACCTCGCCTCGTCCAAACAAGAAGCACCTCGCCCGTTGTATAAACAGGGCGACCGCGTCTACTTCGCGGTCGCCCCTATCCTTGGCGGGGGAAGGGCCCTTCGGTCCACAATAAGTTACGAGCAGCGTATGGCACGCAGGATCGACCGCGTCGGCTTAACCGGCGACATGGCATTCAACGAAGAGATGCTTGACGATCCTACACTACCGCGCAACGCGTCCAACACACACCTCGTCCAACATACGAAAATAAGTGAATAAGTGAATAAATAGATCTGCGGTTACAAGAGGAGGCGACCGCGACTACTTCACGGTCGCCCCTTTATTTCCGGTGGGAGAAGGCCCCCGTTGGTCCAGGGTGGATTACAAAGTCGCGTCCGGCGCAACAACACAAGGAAAACCAAGTCAACGTCCCAAAAATATGGGGCGAACTAAACGATACAACAACCCTACTCGGCGTCGTTAGGCACTTCGGCGGCGAGGGCCAAAAGGATCAGGTCCCCGTCCCCTTCGTCTTCAGCCGAATCGTCGCCCTCGACCTCCTCGCTAACCGCGGCAAGCAGCCCGCTCCTTCGGGCCACAACTACCCCCAGGGCGACATCCCCCGCGGACCCCCCGGGTCCGTCGTCGTCCTTCCGAGTAGCCAGCAGGGCGGCCGAGCAATGCTTATGCGACATAGCCATGAAAGGGCGAGAACCTCGTCGCCCAGCAGGCGACTTATGTCGCGACGACGTAGTCTGCAAGCAAGCACGGTAAAAATGAACATCGATATAAATAAACGAGGCCAACTCATGACTTAGCCAAAAGATTTCCACGCCACGCGGCGAGTTCACAAAAACGCCACAGGCGGCAGGCACGTCGACGCAGCGACGAAAAAGGAAAAGCTTTTAACCGGCCCCAAAGGCGAACTTTAAACCTTGGCCGGCGAAGACGTTGCGGGCGACTTGCCACCCGAAGTGCCTTCAGCGCCTTTCGAGCTCGCCCCCACGCTCGGCCGCTTCCGGGACTTCTGGATCGCCTCCACATACTTCTGCCCTTTCTTGCGAGAGGACCAGACCGAAGACATGAAAGCGTCCGCCTCGCCCTTGAACTTATGACGGACCCCGACCACGTCGGCCGTCTTCGGGGCGACATACCCTGGGGCCGAGAAGACTGAAGACTCGGGGCGAGACGCCAGGAGGGAGCAGCCGAGGAGGAGCTCCGCGGCGGCCCGGGCGTTGTCTTGGGCGAACTGCAAGGCCGCCAAATGAGAGTCGTGGCAGACCCGAGTCGCCCATTTTAAGCCCTCCGTGGTATAAGCATCCGCGTCGTCGCAGCTGAAGGGGGCGACGTCGAGGCCGACCACCTCGCTCGTCACGTGCGCCGCGTGACACAACCCTGCGACGAGTCGGCGCGCCCGAGAATGTTGGTCGGCGTGGAAACCAAGCCTCTCATGCACCAAGGCGAGGTCGGCGCGGAGTTGCTCGACCTCCCGCTCGGCTGAGGCGGACTTCTTCTCCTCCGAAGCGAGCAGCTTCGCCGCCGCCTCGGCCTTCCCGCGCTCGGACGCGAGCGACTCCTCCGCCTCAGAGGCGCGCTTCTTCAACGCCTCGGCCCCTTCGCGCTCTTCGGCAAGATCGCCCTCCGCACGAACAGCGCGCCTCTCTAGCTCCTTCAGCTTAGTCTTCAGGAGTGCCACCTCGGAGGTAGTCTCGTCCAGACGCACGGCGAGCGCGGCCGACCTGTCCTCCGCAGAGCTAAGGGCGTGCAGGGCGTCGGCGGTGCGAGCCCGCTCCTCGGCCAACGGACTGTCGGTGTCGC
Organism: Stipa capillata; assembly: GCA_019208055.1. Taxonomy (NCBI): domain Eukaryota; kingdom Viridiplantae; phylum Streptophyta; class Magnoliopsida; order Poales; family Poaceae; genus Stipa; species Stipa capillata. The sequence goes on along the minus strand of JAGXJF010002310.1, from coordinate 610,860 downwards.
CCGCGTGCGCCTCCAGAAGCGCCAGCTTCTCGGCGACGAACAGACACTGAAAAATGAGAAGTTAGTATTCATCCACCGAAGGAAACAAGGGGCTGGCGAGGTTACCTTCAGCGCCGCGGCTCGTGCCGCCGCTCCGACTTGGGATGCTGACATCCCGACGAAACTCGCCGCGACGTCCTCCTCGGACAGCCTCGCCTCAGGGCGACTTATGAGGTCCAGCTCCAGCGGCGAGGTGGCGAAGAACTCCGGCCCGAGCCGACCGGACAGCTCCACGCAGGGGCGAGACGGCTGAGCCAAGTCAAGGGAACCCCCGCTCTTCGTCTTCCCCCGCGGGGACGTCGAGGACAGCACCGTCACGTCTGGGGCGGAAATCTTCTCGGGTAGCGACGCCTTCGCCGGGTCGGCCTCGCCACTCGCGCCGCCGGGCGAGCGCTCCTTGGAAGTCTCCGCCAGTGGCGCGTGCTCCACCGTCGTACATCCGGGCGGAGCTTCGCCCGAGCGAGGCTCCTCGGCAGGCGACCGCACCTGAGAAACCGGGGGATCTTGAAGGGACCCCTCGGCGACGTCGCCCTCGACGGCCCCAACGACTTCGTCAATCTCAACATCAGACGAAGATGAGGAGGATGACTCCCAGGAGAATTTCTCCCCCGTCACGGCCGTCGAGTGCACCGCGGTAAAGAGGCCGCCCATCGGCCCCTTGCCCGCGCCCGGTCCGGACTTAGCCGCCACGTCGTCCTGCTTCTTCGTCGGGGGCTCCTCGTCGCTGCCACCGCGCGACCCTTCCTCGGACTCCTCGTCGTCCTCGGACCCGTCGGTGTTCACCCCGCCGCGAGCAGGCGACTCGTGGTGGTCGCTGTCAGCGTCGTCGTCGTCCCAGTCCGCTAGCTCCGCGGCGATGCTCGTCGGCTTTGTCTTCTTCGGGGCCGCCTTCGCCTTCGGGGCCGGAGCAGGCCGTTTTCTCTTCTCTCCCGCCTTAGTGTCACCAGCCGGGGCGATGTCCGGGCGAGCGGGAACATCCCAGCCGAACAGTTCGCAGGCCCGATTTCGGCGAACTGCGATCATCTTCGAGACGATCGCCGCCTCAGACGGCAAGTAGCGCCCCAGGAGGAGATTCGCGTCTCGCTCCGCCCGGGCGAGGTCGTACCCCTTCGTCGGCTCGTACCCGTAAAAGGGGCAGGGCCCGAAAGGTTGCCCGTCGGGAGTGGCTTTGCACTTCATCCTCCAGCCGGTGGCGAGCGGCCGGATCTTCAGAAGGAGGTACTCCTCGACCAAGTCGCGCGATGAGAGCTGGTGGCTCATCACCTTCAAGGCGTCGCGCCTCGCCAAGTCCGCCGAGGAGGCGACCGGCGTGCGAGTGGTGTACCCGGGGGCGACTTTATTGCCGGTGAAGCCAAGGTCGCCGACCCGGTAGAAAAACCACTCGCTCTTCCAATTCTTCCATTTGTTCTTCAACGCCATGGCCGGATACGAGGCGTTGGAGCCTCGGCATCCTCGGAAGCCGATCGTCCCGAAGAGAGAGTGGGCCCCGTTGTGGACGGCTGAGGTGGTCATCACCGGTTCGTGGAACATAGCGAAGCCGGCCGCCGTGCTGTCCATCCGCATCGACTTCATTGCGAACTCGAAGATGGCCAAACGGGAGATGGCGGTCGGGTTGAGATCCGAGATCTCAAGGCCGAAGTGGTCCAAGACGAGCTGGACAATGGGTGCGGCGGGGAAAGTGAGCCCGGCCCTGAACTGGTCGGCGAATACGACGATGTGGCCTTCCGGCGGTTTAGCTCTTGTACATCCTTCCTCGGGGAGGGCCGGCCCATGCTCGTCTAACCCCAGGGGGAAGCACCCCGCCGCGCTGAGGCGAGATAGCGTGGTGTCCGACACTTGAGTCGTACCAAGCCACCGGGTGTAGGTGACCTCGGCTCCCTTCTTCCCCTTCTGCTTCGTGACCGCGGCGGCCTTGCTGGTCGACATGGTCGTCTCTTCCTCCTCGAATGCCAAATCGTCCTGAAGACGCTTGATCGCGACCCAATGCGAGCGGCGAATTGTGCCGAAGGCAGGAACCGGGCGAGAAGCTCTCAAGGCTCGGGCGCGGTGAGCGGCGAGTTGCAAACGGAGAGGGCAGATGCTGTCACATGGAAAGGGACGGAGGGGTATTTATAGCCCCAGGGTGGTCCGGACTACGATGCGAAGTAACGGGCGCGGAGCGGGCGCGAAGCGGAATAAGCGGGTCGGGTCGCAACGGCCCGTGACGTGAGGCGGCCTTTACGGGAACGGACGAGCAAGAAAAGCGGGGATCGGAAGAGTCGGAGGGGGCACCTCGTCCCGGGCTCTCCGACTCCCGTTAGAGGAAGAATGCGGGCGCGAACGACGTCGAGTTCCCCGCCGCTCGCCCCCGCAAGGGGCTACTGTTGGGGAAGTCCGGAGGAGGCTCCAGGACGAGGTACCCCCTGTCCTCTGTTCATGTCATGATTAACGTGAGGTGTTGTGCAGGGGTCTCAGGTGGGTTCGAGCCAACGGGAAGCCATCTCGGTCGGGCGACTTAACCACTGAAGCAAGGAGCAAGTCGGCCCCCGTGGACGAGGTGAGAGGGCGACTTGGCCAGGGCGAGAAGGAAGGCGAGGAGGAAGGCGAGGCAGGGCCGCCGGATACGGACGAGGTCGCCGGCGCAAAGGACGGCAAAGGCGGAGGCAAGCCGTACCGGCGAAGGGAATCTACAAATATACCGGCGCATGTAGTAGGTAGCGGCGAGGTGGAGAGTACGAGTTCGGCCAAATGTACGGTGACGGGCTGGGAAAAGATTGTAACCTTTTGAGGGGTAGCGATGTATTTACACTTGTGAGCCGGTTTTGCCTATATAAGGGCAAGTTGGCACCCCGTATGGGGGATCAATACATGTTTCAACCACAAATTCTCCTATACAGTTGTCTTCGGCGGTAGTTGGATAAAGTCCCGCGGACGTTTGGCTTCGTTCCCCAAGTCTCCCCCTAGCACCTCGGTCTCCGACCCGGGGTGCCCACACTTACTGTCCGAGAAGCCTCTCGTCAACAATATATATGATGCTGGAAGAGGCAAAAAGCCATTTGGGATGTGTCCCTTAAAAGTCCACAGCACGCACATCCCAAACGGTTCTAATTTTCTAGCCGTTTGGGAGAAGTAGGCCGAAAGGGACGATATTACATCCGCAACGTTTAAAAATTTGAACCGTCTGCGATGTAATCCCAAACGGTTCGTGCACTACTAGAAAACACTGCCTGTACGTAAGTCTCATCACAGACGGGTCACATTTCTATCCGTCAGTGATGACTCATCATAGACGGGTAAAAATACAACCTGTCTGTGATGAGACTATTGGAGTCCCTGGGCTAAGATTATCATCACTGACAGGTAAGTAATACTAACCCGTCAGTGATCAGTTTCTCACATCATCACTGACGGGTTATTTTTCGGTCCGTCAGTGATGACTACCTCAAGCGAACGGCTCGAGCAAGATCATCACAGACGGGTCGTACTTTTATCCATCAGTGATGACATACCACAAACGGGTGAAAATACAACCCTCTCGATCACAGACGGGTCATGTGTCCACCCATCAGTGATGACTTATCACAGACGGGTGAAAATACAACCCGTCTGTGATGATCCTGCTCTAGGTGAACGACTAAGACTGTCATCACTGACGGGTGTAATACCCACCCGTCAATGACCAGTCTCCCATGACTGACGGGTTATTTTTTGGGCCGTCAGTGTTGAAGTCCTTGTAATGGCGGGAAAGTCATCACTGACGGGTTTGGATTTGGCCCGTCCGTGATGAATTGTTCTATATAGGTTTCTAACTAGGCGACTTGTCATTTGCGCCGCGCGTCGAACCCGAGTTTTTGCTCCTAAGTTCCGACCAGCAGCGGCGCCTCCTCGCGTCCAGAGCAACATTGCGGCCACCGAGAAGCGTGATTTGTGGGTAATTTGGTGAGAGGAGAGCTAGGGGTCGCATTTTGACATTGGACAGTGCTATATTTTGAGTTGGAGATGAGAGCAGGTTAGTAATTGCTCTCTCTATATCATTTATTAAGTGTGTACATCCCCTAAAGGACGTGGATTAAAGCCTTCGTATTTATCCATTGTAATTTCATACTAAAATAGAAACCGGCCGCTTTGGATATTAAGCTAAATTTCTAGAATGAAAGCCACTTTATGCTCTTATTAATAAAATTTATGAACCTTAAACCAATTTACTTGTGGATTTTGGATAAGCTAGATAGGTAGAAGTTGTAAGTGGCCTATTGCAAAAATACTCTACTTTTCATAATAGAATCCTCATATTTTAGTAATCAATTAATGTGGTCGATGGATTGAATTGTACGTAGCAAAAGTAACACTAATTGTATATGATCAAGCTTTATAATTACGTGGATAATTTCGTGCTATCATTTATTACTATAGGATCGATGGATCGAAGTTGGATGTACGGGGATCGTGCTACCAGAGGGTACATAGATGCTTTATCTGGATTTCTTAGAGTTGCCTGAGAAGATATGTTGAGGAAGAGAAAGAATGAAATGTGTTGTCCATGTCGTAATTGCAATAATGTGGAGATGGTGCAGACAACAAAGGACTTGCAATTACACTTTCTTATAAAGGGTTTCATGGATGGTTATACCCATTGGACAAGTCACGGCGAGGAGGAAGAAGTTGCCACTGGCGAAGAGGCAGAAGTCGTCCCAAGTGGCGAAGAGGTAGGAGTGGGTGTTGGCGAAGGGGTAGAAGTTGAGGCTGGACATGTTGTGTCGCTCGACGAACCAGTGGAAGAAGCTAATTTGGAATCCTCAAATGAGGATATGGTTGACGTACACAATGATTTGGACCAAATGTTGCATGACGCGGAAGGGACGAACTTTGGTGGAAGAGAGTACGATGAGTTCTTAGGCTTGTTGGGAGCCTCGGAAATACCCTTGTTTCCGGGATGCAAACCGAAGCACACGCGATTGGCTGTCACGCTAGAACTGTTGAAGATCAATGCAAGCAATAACTGGTCGGACACAAGTTTCACAAAGCTGTTGGTGCTCCTGGAGGACATTCTTCCAGAAGGGAACGTGTTGCCAACAACAACTTACAAGGCCAGGAAGGTTATATGCCCTCTTGGATTAGAAGTAGAAAAATACATGCATGTCCGAATGACTGTATTCTGTACCACAAAGAGTACGCGAACCTGCATAGATGTCCGTCGTGCAAGACATCCCGATACAAGCATATTACAAATGAAGAAAATTGTCATGATGACGAGGATGAAGGTGGGGGTGCAGTGAAGGGGCCTCCAGCAAAGGTGGCTTGGTATCTTCCGATCGTTCCCCTGTTTGAAACATTTGTTTGCTAATAAGAAGGAGGCAAAGATGATGCGTTGGCACTCAGAGGGGCATAAGGAAGATGGAATAATGAGACACCCTGCCGACGCATGCTAGTGGAGGACTGTCGATAGGGTATTTCTGGAATTCGGTAAGGAGCCGAGGAACATAAGGTTTGGGATGAGTACGGATGGAATCAATCCATTCGGTAACATGAGTAGCCGACACAGCACATGGCCCGTCCTTAGTATTTACAACCTTCCTCCATGGCTGTGCATGAAGCATAAGTACATACATCTCTCCGTACTCATTCAAGGGCCTAAGCAACCTGGAAATGATATTGATGTACGTACAACTACTGAAGGAAGATTTAGCGATACTTTGGCACGACGGGGTGGAAGTCTGGGACGTAAATAAACAAGAGAACTTCAACATACGCGCCTTGTTGTTCACAACCGTGAATGATTATCCTGCTTATGGAAACTTGTCCGACCAGACTGTGAAAGGACACGAAGCATGTGTTGTGTGCCAAGAACAAACAGTGAGCCAGTTCTTGACACACTCACGTAAAATCATATATATGGGTCACCGTCGGTTCCTTCCGAATGATCACATTTGGAGGAAGTGGAAGAAACAGTTCAACGGAGAAGTCGAGATACAGGAGCTCCCCGCACAAAAAAGGGTGAAGAAATCTATGAAATTGTGAAAGATATCAATGTTGTGTTTGGAAAGCAACAGAAGCTGAGGCCGGGCATCTAGAAAAAGAAATCTGTATTTTGGGACTTGCCGTACTGGAAGGTGCTAAATATCCGTCACAGCATTGATGTCATGCACGTCGAAAAAAATGTGTGCGACAGCTTCATTGGTCTCTTGCTCAACATTCTAGAGAAGACAAAAGATGGTGTGAAGGCACGCCTTGACATGAAAGAAATGGGTATCAGACCAAAGCTGGGACCACAACTAATGAAGAAAGGCAAAACATATATCCCCCCTGCTTGCTACACTCTTAGCAAGGTTGAGAGACGGGAATTGTGCCAGTGCCTCTTTGGGGTGAAAGTTCCATCTAGTTACTCGGCAAATATAAAGAAACTTGTTTCAGTGAAAGACTTGAGATTAATAGGCATGAAGTCTCATGACTGTCATGTGATGATGATACAGATCTTACCTATTGCAATAAAAGGTATCTTGGAGCCTGGAGTCCGCGAGACAATCACGAACCTGTGTAGCTTTCTCAACACGATCTCTCAGAAGTCAATCGATCTGCAGCGACTATCTAAACTGTAGTACAAGATAACTGTTATAATATGCAAACTAGAGATGTACTTCCCTCCATCATTTTTTGATATCATGATCCATCTGATGATCCATGTTGTGCACGAGATACAGATGTTAGGACCCGTGTTCCTACATAGCATGTACTCGTTCGAGAGGTACATGTGTATTCTGAAGCGCTATGTTCGCAACAGATACCGGCCGGAAGTGTGGCGTACCCGGTTCTAAGACCGGATAACTCCTTGTGTTTACTGTACTGGTCCCATGATCAGTAGCCCGTACACACAGGTTAACCTGTATATCATAGTCATACACGCATATTTCTGTATCTGAAATATAAGTAGTCCCTCAGGTCGAGGTCCTTTACCTGTAGCCCAACGGCTACAAATTTACAGCGGAAATCAAGCGGTGATGTGGCCCATCAGTATGCCATACCCGACAGGCAACTGACTGGGGTTACACCCTAGCTTTCGCTGTCATATACGTATCCTCGGAGTTGATGTCTCTTTCGTCTGGCCAAATCAACAAGCCAGGTGAGTACATTGAATGTACTCGCAAGCATCCCACAGGGGGAAATAATAGGTGTATTTCATGCAAGGCTTGTTCAAGAAATGGCTCTACACTAAGTTGAATGTTGTGTGGAAAAGTAAGTTCTTAATCGAAATACGGAATAGTAGATTCAAGAGCATTTTCGAAATCAAGTTCGTCTCTGTCGAGATAGTATTCAGTGCTGGATGATCCAGTGGAACAGTCGTCAACTAGAGGCCGGTAGCTCCTTCTACCGCCTCGAACAATCATTACAACCTACCTGTGCTACCGCCTCGCAGCCCGGGGTAGGGATTTTCTCTTCTGCAGTTCCTCACTACCAGACTGTAGCTTAAACTGCTCACTGTGGACACATCATGCCCACGTCCTTATTCCCATTCCCACTTTTCATAACCAAAACTTAGTCTAACCAGTGTGTGGCCTTTCCAAGTTGTGTGCATTACGAGGACACGGCTATTCGAATAGATTTTAACACTCTGCAGAGGTTGTACGGCTTTACCCACAAGATATAAGTCACCCTAGGTACACTTTGCAACGTATACTGACAGGGATATTACAACGAGACGTTTCGCCCGTTTTTGTTCCAGAGCTGGACCCGCTAGATTAGATCTACCCAGTCCTCACTTGTGCTCGGTAATGCCTGACCCCACAACCCGAGGTGGACTTATCTTTGTGTCGAACCTCTACCCACGTATCACGTGGAGGTCCACCAGGGAACCTCTACCCACATAATCCCGTGGAGATCCTCTGGGGATGCCAATCTACCTAGCACACTCTTCCTACTGCCCACAGGTCTAGGCACTAATACTTGACGGGGTATTTAGTCAAGTCCTTCTCATAAAGGACATGTGGATGTACGGGGTGAACTTGGTCGAGCAGCACTTAGGCTCGGTCCTTAATTGATTCGGGCAAGACTGCACATCATCACCTCATAGCCATGTCACTACATGCTACAACCATCTCTCCGATCTTCACTTACTGTTCTTACCCGAATCAAATTCATCCTCCATTTATTTAGGGTTTTGGCAAACAATACTTTCAAATAGTCGCCTCGGAAGGTACTCGCCTTTCCGAGGGTTTTAATCCCATAACCAAAGGGGTTTCACATGAATCGAACAAAATTAGGTTTTTCTCTATAGTAGGTCTAAGCATGGCTATTGCCTATATCCTTAATATTCTACTGGTTGTGTGATGACTGGCTAATTATTACTAGGGTTACAAGGATCTGATTTTCGGACCTATGTCATATGCAACTATTGGGTATATCTAGGTTTAACACCAAATATTGTTGATACACACATAGCATGCAGAGTTGCAAACAAAATATTTAAATTTTGACAAATATGGGATTCATCATGTTCAAGGTGGGAATGCTTGCCTGGCGGTACTGGTCAGGTCTCGATCGCAAACTTGATACGAAAAACATCGGGAATCCTTCGCACAAGGTACCACCGCATCGTAGCTACACGTCAAAGAGACAACGAATGAACAACGTTGCAAGGAAAAATTCAAGCAAGAATCAAACACGCACTCATGAATTTTAAGATATGCGCTCTGGACCTAGTTGTTTATTAGAGTTTGTAGAAAGGTGAGAAGGACTTAGCTTCACATGAAGGTTTTTCGTAGAACTAGAAAATCATATTAGTGCCTGAGAGGATCTTGGTGATTACGTCTTTGGTAAAACAGAGGCGGGGAATGATGTCAAATGTATAAAAGGAAAAGATGTCTTCAGCCAGTAGAAAGTGGAAACAGTGAGGCCTCGAGGGGGGAGGGGGAAATGTGCTTCCTTGGCTGGAAGGTGCATCCAGAAGTACACGTTTGTAGGGGCAAGACGGCTTCGGGAGCAGGGCCCAAAGGATTACGCTTTCGGAAATAGAAGGTGTAAAGGAGGAATGAATATGGGCTAATGCGCCTTCAAAATGGGAAAGTGCATCCGCATGAGTACGCATCTACCTACCAGTTGGTGGGCCTCGGCTGCAAGCCTGAACCGGTACTGTGCACGCTAATTGAGTCTTAGGGCTTAATACCCTAGTTTAGAGGAAAAAGGGGGAAAGTAGGCACCGGCTCTAGGGCGTTCCCGGTGGGGAGCAGAGAGGTGTTGGTAGCGGGTGGTGGCTGGCGGCTGCTGAGCCAAATGGGGCGCGGGCGCTGATGGAAAAGAAAACTCGCCATTGGTGGCGATGGGTGGGACGCGGACTCTGCCGAGCGGTGAGGCTCGAGCTGAGGTCTGGCCATGGGGTAGACCAGTCGAAGGCGGCGGTGGAGCTTGGAGGCCGAGCTTTGGAGGAGAGCAGGGATTCAGCCGGCGGTGAGGTCCGGTGTCGGCAGGGGGTCAGCGACGATTGTGGGGTAGACGCCAGTGGCTTACCCCGGTCGCGCTCGAAGTGGCAACAACGACGCGTCAGTGGTAGGCGGTGGCCAAGGGGAGGGGCGGCCTGCTCCGGCGACAGTTGGGGCAGTGGCAGCAGAGGGCCTTGAAGCTTGGCGGCGGTAGTAGGTCAAGCGGCTGTGCCGAGCGGGATGGACGGGCCGCGGCGGTGCCGTACGTGATGATGAGTTCGGGCGCGGCAAGTCCAAGGCGAGGAGCGCCGACGGTGGCGAAGATGCCGTGAGTGGCTCGGGTGCATAACCGCTCAGGTCTTGCTCCTACGGGATGGAGATGCCGACGTTGGTGCCCGGGACGGCTACCAAGGCGCATGAATGGAGCTTGGCTTAGGCATGGGAGATGGGAAGTAGTGATTGGAAAGAATGGAGGGGAGAAGAGTTTAAGTGCTGAAGAATGTGAAGAACAGAGGGGAGGAACTAGAGGTAGTTGCTCAGCTTGAGGAGATGAGGCAGAAGAAGAACCAGGAGGGGGAGAGCTTGAGGAGCTTGGGCAGATTCTAAGGCAGCTTAGGCATGAGTGAGCTTGCGGAAGAGGACAGAGAATTGAGCAGCTCGGGTTGAAGGCCAGGGGAGCTCGGCACATGGATGGAGCATCGGTTAGATTGAATGGAGGAGCTCGAGGAGTAGCTGTAACAGCTCAGAAAGAAGAATAGAGAAGGGAGCTCGAGAGGAAAGAAATGGAGGAAAAGGCAGCTCTGGTTCTCCATGAAGAAGGCAGGGCGATTGGAGTGAGGGGAGCTCTGGTTGAGAATAGAGGAAGGGAAGAGCTCAACTCAGAAGCTGAGAGAAGGGGGAGTTGGGAAGAAGAGAGTTGGGGAGAGAAGATGAGTGGCAGCTCAGGTAGATGGGGCAGCTCAGCATACGTTTATGGAGGAAGGAAGGAAGAGCTAGTACAAGCTGCTGGTTGATGCTGTAAAACCACATGGGAAGATGGTGGAAATTAGGCACCGATGGCTGTAGCAAGAGGATGAGGTGGCTTGGGGCAGAGTTAAGGCGTGAAGAAGAAAAAGGGGTTGGGGAAAATGAAGGGCTGACACGTGGGACCAGGACCACATGGCTGGTAGTCCATGTGACGTCGGTTGGTACCCATTGTGTGGCTGTAGCAGAGCAAGAGAAGAAGAATTAGTAGCCAAGAACAGCGGTGGCGGAGTACAGTGAGAGTCAGGAGTTAGAACTGCATTTTTGTGTAAGAAAGGGCACATACGATAATAGATGTTATGCACAAAATGGGTCCTATGGAAACAAGGGTGCTCCAAGAAAAGTTTGAAATGTTTCTGAGTTTTAAAATAATAGAAACTGAGATAGAGTTCAACAATCAGCTTGACTAGAGTTTAAGTATTTTGACTCGTTTGTGTCGAGATCATGACCTTATGTTATAGGTGTTCTAAAAATCGACATAAGGAGTATTGTGGAACCTTTATGAGAAGCTTGGGAAACCTACTACCACGTTCAATAATGAGTGAGGCTGAAATAAGGGAGAACGTCTATGGTTATGTAAGGACTTAGGAGTTGGAAGGAGCACGTGGTATCATGGTTAGTGAACATGAATCGAACTATTGCTTATGCCCTGCAGATGCAGCATACATAGGTGCATATATAGATATTCTTCATAGGTCGAAGGGGTGAACAAGTAGAATACGCGATAACTGAGCTGGACCAATAAGGTGCAATGGAAGATGAATCTTCAAACATGAAGCCAAAATAGAACATGTTGTCTTGGGACATTTTTATATAGCCATGATTAGGTAAAACCCCATGCCACAACATTTTAGGATTGTTTTTCACAAGCATTTTGTATTGGAATTACACACATGGCGAATTAGATTAGACAGGGATAGAAGTGCCGAGGGAGGACAAGGAGCTAGGGTTTTGGACCTCTCCTTAGCTTGTAAGGAGTGAGCTAGAATTCCAATGTATATACCCACATACACTTAAAAATTAAGCGTATATAGGGTGGCAACGGGGTTAGGAAAATAGTAGGAAGTCATGGTGGGCTAGGGTTTGAGAAGGTATTGCTGGTTTACTCGTATATATATGCATAGGATTGTAGCAGAGTCGAACAATGAGTTGAGGTTTAATTCGTAGCTCGGAAAGAAGGGTTAGGGTTTTGCATATATGTGTATATAATAAAGTAGTATATATGTGCACACACTCATGATAGGACATGGCGAAGTAGATGGTAAAAGATTACATCATTCGGAAGAGGTTTATGACAGATATACATGCTTCAATTTCAAAAATGTCCTGGGGCACATAGTTTCAGTTGTTGGCTCGGATGTACCGACAAGATAGAAAGGGAGGAGAGTGTTGAAGATGTAGGCAAGATCGAGTTGCCGTTCATGGAGGCAAGCTGAGATCAAGAGGAACAAAGATAGGCATTGTACACTTACCGACCCAAGGGGAGAAGGGGCAATGGTGGAAGATTTTAGTTTGAAATGTTTTAGGGTATAGCACCAGCTCATTTTGAGAAAAGCTTTAATCAGGTGTATTTCCGTTGGCATTATTAGTAAAAAGTTTTTGCAAGCCCTAATTTTCAGGTTTCGAGAAATCGGGGTGTGACAGGAAAGGAGCATCATCGAAGGCTATGTTGCCGAAAAGGTCATCGAGTTTTGCACGGATTACATGGCTGAACACCGTCCCATAGGTGTGCCCCGTTCTCGGCACGAGGGTAGGCTCGCTGGCGTCGGGACAATCGGAAGGAAAGATTACCAGCCTTTAGATACAACAGTCGACAGAGCTGATTTCACGGTCTTGCAACCCATGTCAGTGCTGGATCCATATATCAAAATTCACAAGCAAGTGTTACGCCAATAGAATCCGAAAAAGTCTGAATTTTGGATCACGAAAACACACAACATCGGGTTCAACCAGTGGTTGAACAAATATTTTTATGATAAAAACCCTTCAATTGAAGAAGAAGATGTAGCCGGATGGTTGGCAAGAGGACCCGTTGCTAACGTCGTGACATGGCAAGGGTACGAGATTAACAGATATACATTTTACACGGACGCCCAAGACCGAAAAAGCACATACCAGAACAGTAGGGTCCGGGTAGAAGCTCGTAGTCCCCGAGGGATTAAGTGCAACTACTATGGCATAATCAAAGAGATTTGGAAACTTGACTACATAGTCACCAAGATCCCCTTGTTTCGATGCTGATGGGTGAATCTCAAAGATGTGCATGTGGAAGATCAGAACTTCACTACCATGGATCTAGAGAGTTTTGGGTCACTAGAAGAGCCTTTTATCTTCGCTAAACAAATTGCCCAAGTCTTCTACATAGTCGACCCATCAAATAAGAAGCGCCACGTTGCGAGGAATGGAAAAAGGAGTATCGTTGGAGTTGACGGTGTAGTTGATGAAGAAGACTACAACCAATTCGACGATCCGGAACCCGATTGTGAAGACGAAGAACCAAGTGATGATGTGCCAACATACGTACATCGAGATCATAATGAAGGACTAACATATAATGGAAAAAAGCTAGTCGACAACGACGACGACGACTAAAATTGTCAAATTGGGTACTTTGATGTGCATATTGTCAATACCTAGTTGTATTTTGTTCCATATGGTCGAAATTTTGTATTGTTGGACATTTACTTCAATTAAATCATCAAGTACTCTACTTTGTTGTATTTACAGTGCTATTTTAGTCTGAACATACTGAATCTCCACACTGAAATGCAGATTCAGTAAGTTCACTAAGTTGAAACTGGCCTTACTGAATCTGCATTTCAGTATGCAGATCGATTCAGTGTGATGAAATTGTTATCACGGACGGGCGAGAACATTAGAATGTCTGTGATGACGTCCACCGGCACAGGTCAAGTCATCGCTGACGGGCCCGTAGGTTGGCCTGTTCATGGTGACTTGCCCAACAGGCGCATGTCAAGTCATCAGTGATGAAATTGTTATCACGGATGAGCCGGAAGGATTGCCCGTCCATGATGACTTGCCCAGCCAGCGGAAGTCAAATCATCACTGACGGGCGTAGACGAGACCCGTCCGTGATAATTGTTTCATCACGGACGGGTCGCATCTGCGCCCGTCAGTGATGACCTGCCCTCCCGCCGCTAGTCAAGTCATCACTGACGGGCGTAGATGGGGCGGTCCATGATGAAATTGTTATCACGGACGGGTCACATCTGCACCCGTCAGTGATGACTTCTTCTATTTATATACCTGTGCCCGCAGGACTTGAAATTTTTCACCGCGCGTCGAACCCTAGAGTTTGCTCTTCTGTTCTGACCAGCAGCGGTGCCTCCTCGCCAGTGGTGCATCGTTGCGGCCGCCGCTCACCGTGAACCTCACCTAGTGCCCCCACCACCGCCGCAATGGATGCCTCCCCGACCGCCCCCGCCGCCGACGCTTCCCTCCCTCCAACAGCCGCCGCTGTCGCTCCCCTCCCTCCAACAACCGCCGCCGTGGACGCCCCCCTCCTCCCAACAACCGCCGCCGCCGTGGACGCTCCTCTCCCCGTCGAGGGTGCCGTGGACGCTTCCCTCCTCCCAACAACCGCCACCCCGGGTTCTCCTCCCCATAGGTACCCCTATAACCACCTGTACTTTGTTTCTTTTCGACCTTCTGCACACCGAGTTCCGAATCCCCTAGTCTGAAATGTCACAGCATTTATTCTTGCTTGCTCAGAAGTTTGTGTGGGTATGCTAACTTGGTATGTACTTTGTCGTATATTTGCTCAGTCAGGTTTGACATATATTGCAATTTGCAAGAATTTTTATCAAGTGTTGTGCTTAAAGCCCGTGCATTGTCCTAATTGAGAATATTTTGCTTTCTATATGTTGTGTATAATTTAGAACATAAGTATAAATAATATTATTTTTGGCAACCTGATTTATTTAGATAATTCAAGAAAAGAACCATTCATGGGGTAGAATGGATGGGTATGAAAGCTAACGGTTTGTTGCTCGATGAGTTTATAGCTAAGCATAGTTGGACATGTTAAATTGTCGTTACCACCGAGATGTATATAGCCATGTCACCAAAATTAGAAATAAAAGTTCCAAGTAATTAGTTAGTTGTTTTCTTGCAAAAAAGATCGATGACGGGCGAAGAAACTACTGGTTCGTCGAAGCCCCCGGCAGCAACGACAAGAGTTAGGAAACCGAGAACTGGCAATAAGATGCCTACGCAAAGGCAGGTCATCACGGAGGTAGACCAGATAATAGGGTACCCTTCCCAACCCCAAAAGATGGCATCTAAGTTCAACAGCGCGTGTGGTTATCTGGCACGTCAACATATAAATATCACAACACAAGATTGGACTGAAGTGCCCGAGGCCCAGATTGGACGAATCATGTAGGAGCTGTGGAGCAAGTTCGAGATCCCCGAAGGCGTCAGGGAGAAAGTAGAACGGGCGGCGAAGGTGACGATGGCTAAGTCTCACTGGAACTTCAGGAGCACGCTGAACAAAGAATATGTTCAGAAAAACCGCTTGCCGTTATAGAAATATCGCCAAATAACAGAGAAGGTTTGGGAAGATTTCGTTCAAATGAAGTCTACGGAAGAGTTCGAGGCGAAGAGTTTAAAGAGCAAAGAACTCCGCTCGAAGAATAAACACCCCCACCGCCTGGGCAGTCGTGGCTACGTTAGGAAGATGGTGGACTGGGGGATAGAGGACGCTGCACTACGAGAGGCTGGAAAACTAGTTCCTTTCGACGACATCAAGGGTCGCGGGCGGGCATGGATCAGGGGCCGCACGAAGACCGACCTGACTACGAGGATGTTTCCTTCTCGAACCCCGAAGTTGAGGATGTGTCCAATCGTCTGGTACGAACTTAACCCACCGTGTCGATTTCATAAGTATAAACAGTATATGACAAATCGCTCAATACTATATCTCGTACTGCTTCTATTGCAGAAGGGGGTTGAGCCAGCAGGAATCTTCCTCAGAGTCCATCGGGAGCGAGAGGTGGCTAGACCCTCTCGCGAAAGCTCTGGGAAACCCTGAGAAATCTGGGCGCATGCGAGACCTCGGTGTTGTCGCTACATGGAGCGTAGCTTCCCCCAAACCCAAGAGGAGGCCAGGCAAAGGAAGAGAAGCAGGAAGGAAACTCTTATTGAAGAGATAACGAGGAAGGTACAAGACAACATGGCCGACGACATGCTTCGGAAGGCGAGAGAGGAGGCACGCAGGGAGGTGGCCTCCCTGTTCGGGGGGCAGCTGCCGCCCTTGCCTCCTAACCGCGCCGAGCCTAGCACCGCGTACGGATGGAGTAGCTGCGCCTCCGCAAATGCTACTTCCGAAGGGATAGCTGAGGCGCTTCCTATCGACAATAACACTGTAAGTTTGTTTAGTTGCACGAATGCTTCGCAACGAGTTTTGTGGACATGTAATTGAACCATAATTGTCCTGCAGGCGCTAGCAAAGTGTGACCTGGTGATGATGCTACCTGGCGGTGTGCCCTTGACGGTGGCACCAGGGCTAGCGTATCAACCAACTTTGGGGCAACGCTTGCACAACGTTGAAATACCGTCTACGATGGCGAAGGTACAGGTGGACTCTGTAGTGCCCACATACAGTGCCATACGAGTCCCTGTGCCCCCCCGAAGATGATGTGATAATAATAGGTCAGTGCGTCAATTGTTTCATCATGTGGCCGAAGACGGGGATAATTCTGGACGCAAACACTCCGACCTCTCGTCATCTATCTTCGGCCAACCGCAGTCCGTCGTGCCATTCGCCATTGGACTTGAGCGGAACCGTTAAGCCGACATCATTCTCAATGGGCGAGGGGGACACCGTGAACACTTGCACGGAGAAGGAGGCCCCAGCGGAATTGATGGACAAGCCCATCAAACCACAAAAAAGGGAACGGCGCTCTAAGAATAAACAGGACCCCCGCCCAGTGGAGGAGGCCCTGACGGCGGTGATGGACGAGGCGGTGGCCCTCACGGAGCACAATGAGCCCCAGACGGCAGTGACGGAGGAACCCGTGACCCGGCGCAAGGAGCCACTATCAAAGGAGGTCTTGAAGGCTGCATTGGAGGGTGTTGCGCCTAAGGGTACCCAACCATCTGCACCAAAAAGTGTTACGCCCAACGAAACCCAATCAGCTGCATTGGAGGATGTTATGTCTAAGGAAACCCAACCACTCATATCACGGCGTAGCGATCCGAGTCCAGTCAAGCCTCTGAGGAAAACCCGAGGACGATGAGGCTAAGGCGGTAAGAAACAGAAGGCTAATAGCGCCAGTAAGGCTTTATCGTATTCATCAGAACAGTACTATCCTCCTGCCCCTCTAGCCCGAAAATACAAATGTGGTGAGCCACTCCTCCCGGAGCTTGAACTGAATAATATGGCCCAGCAAATCAGACTTCTGCATAATCACTACATGCAAGAATCCACGAAGCCTGGTGCTGAGCAGTACATGACAGTTAGAGTGCCACCTGAGTACAATTTCTTCGATGAAGTTGGGACTGGTACGTTTGACGTCAACTATGAAGACCTGTTCAGTCTCTATACCTTCGACAGACTCGGCGCTAACATCATGAGGGTATAGACGCTCCACATGGTCCAAGAGATCAAGCGCTTGAATACAAACGTTGGATTGATCGATCCATACCTATTCAACTGGAGGGTGCTCAACGAGAATGCAGAGATGGTCACGCAGTTCCTTGCGAAAGTATGGCTCGCCCAAAGGACCAAAGATTACATAATGTTTGCCTACAATCCACCGTAAGTTCTTTAGTACTGTCTAAATCTTTAATTTATGCACTTAGCTAGGTGTTTACATCTCACTTTTGACCATGATGTCGTGTATGCAGCGACCACTGGGTACTTGCGTTTATCGTTGGAGCATGGAACAAGGCCTTTTACTTTGATTCCATAATGAAAACGAAACGTGACTTCTCGATGATACGAAAGTGTATCAATGATGCCTTCGTGATCTATAAGGTGTCGGGAGCGGTTAATTACAAGGTAAGGGGAGCAAAAAAGCTTAATTTCCTGTGCAAACAACAATGAGAAGCAATGAACACATGTGGGTTCCACGTTTGCGTGCACATGGAGGCGATTGCCCTAGCGTGGACTGAATTTGGAGTACATAAGGTATTGATGGATCTAATATCTACATCGATAGTCTATTTAATAGCCACTTTGTTTTCATATGAAATTAATGTTCTCATTTTTTTACAGGAATTTCATATTAACACGCAAGAGCAATTTGATGCAAGTCAGGACTTTACACGCATATTGGCGCGCTTCGCATATTTCTTCAACAATTTTGTAGTAAACCCCACCGGTGAATTCTACTCTAGCGTAACCCCATCTACATAAATTTGCTCGAACTGATTCTGTATTGTTCTTTTCTAAAGTTTAGACTTGTCAGATTTGAGATGTCAAACATATTTGAGATGTGACAAATTGTTTAGCCAATAGTGCGATGTAGAGTGTGTTGTATATTTGAACGGACTTGTCAAAAACTGAGAAGTCCAATTGAAATAATTATTTGATTCTTGTTCTACACTGCATATATGCTTGTGATATATGTCCTGTGCATGCTGAGGCTGTATAGAGGCTGTGTAGCTGGGGTATATTTTGTTTTTCAGAGGGCATGGCTAGCAAAATGACCTGAGACTAGCCAGGAAGTAGGAAAACCATGCCTGGTTGGTACTTACCATCGCTGACGGGTGCCTTTTCCACCCGTCCGTGATGATCTCCATCACAGCTGACGAAATATCATCAATGACGGGTAAAAAAGGACCCGTCAGTGATGATGTTTTCATCACCTCTAATGAAATATCATCAAGGACGGGTGAAAAAAGTACCCGTCAGTAATGTTAGTACTATCACTGACGGGTCGATATTCAACCCGTCCGTGATGATGTTTTGGTCACCTGCGATGAAATGTCATCACGAACGGGTGAAAAAAGCACCTGTCAGTGATGGTAGCACTATCATTGACGGGTCGATATTCAACCCGTCCATGATGATGTTTTGGTCACCTGCGATGAAATATCATTACGGACGGGTGAAAAAAGCACCCGTTCGTGATGATGTTTTGGTCACCTATGATAAAATGTCATCACGGACGGGTGAAAAAAACACCCGTCAGTAATGGTACAGTTATCACTGACGGGTCTATGTTCTACCCGTCCGTGATGATGTTTTCGTCACCTCTGATGAATACTCATCACGGACGGGTTAAAAGTGTATCCGTTGACGGTTTCTTTTTTTTACCCGTCCGTGATTAGCTTTATCAGTGACCCATCAGTGACACTATCATGGACGGGTGAAAAAAGCACTCGTCTGATGGCCAGCGCTTCAGCCTGGTCACGGGAAGCGGCGCCAGCCAGCGCCGCATATAACAAAACACTTTATGATCGCCGGAGTAGCTCATTGCTAGAAAGAAATGGTCTAGCAATTAGCGTTGCCATCGCTGAGGTACTCGTTTGCTCAATTATATACCCGGTCAACTCTGTATAGCCAGTCTTAGAAAACATTTATGTAAAAGATAAAGTAACGGGCGACACTTGATGATATACTTGCTTTCTTTTATGCACTTTGACGAGCTCTGATAAACAAATCACACAGGAATATTACGAGCTTAATTCGATATAAATTGCACGCGATAGCAGCCCACAGGTCAACCACAACAGAAAGAGGCTGCTGTTGCCTGCAGCGTTGCATCAACGTCATCAGAAGCTTATCTGGCAGAACTATCTTGCAGAAATACAATAATGGTACCCCAGACAGCAACCAGAAGGAACAATATCCATAGAGCAACATTCTCGCAGAAATTCAGAGAGCCATCACACCGCAATGCATCAACGGCGACCAAAGCACTACACTAAACTGAAAGATCCGGATCAGCATGCATAAGCTACAGCTTCAGTAGCACACATAATAGCATCAAATTTGAAGGTTGCGACTGCTAATGTCAAGCAAAGCGCAAGGTTGCTTCATCTCATCTGTATTTAAAAATCTGTAAGTCATTGCAGAATCCTACAAAAGATAAACTTAGCTGGTGACTCTGTATATTTTCCGTGACAGCGACTGATACTCTCTACCCTCTTACTAAAAGATAAGACCCTTGAATCTATGGTTGGTCAGGTTAGTGAATAGTTAACCACATCTGATGATACTGCCGCAATATTTCTCTTGGGTGGGATGATCAGGGCAGGGTGCTGTTACAGGCCATAGCCACCTCTCGGGGGCACAGGAACAGGACTGCCGTTTAAGCTGAGCTTTGACATGTCAACCATCTGCCAGTTGATTGCTGACGGGTCTGCTCCGAAAGAGCCCGTCTCAAAGCAAGAAGTGACACTCCTGCTCCTGCGGTGACGTGCAGATATCTGCTTCAACCTCTCAGTTTCCTTTTTCAAGAAATGTGTTTGACCTGCAAATTGCATTGCAAACTATTCAGTGAGGTGCATATGAATCACCACGTTCTAAAATCACTAGCAATTACTTCAACCAATAAAATCACAAATTCCATTTGCATTGACTAGTGCAAACTGATACTAGATGCAACGATGCAAATCACTTCGGTTTCGGCATCAATTTAACATAAAAAAATCAAATCTGTCACTGAATATGGTTCTCAATTTAGTCTACTTCTGTACATCATTTCAAGATTAAAGTCAATCCATGTTAGGGAAAAAAGAGGAGAGAAAATCCAAAATTAAAATGAATTAGAGAACAGGTAGAACTTCCTGTTTGCAGCAAAAATTTATCTCCCTCCCTCCCTCTGAACTGAAAATTTTAAAGGATATTACAAGCCTACATAGACTAACTCCAGAATTGTTTTATTTTTTCTTTTTTTTCCTTTTTGATTTTTCACGTTGATTTGGGACCCAAACCAAAGTTTGATGTAGAGTTCAGTTTGACCAAAAGGAAAAGGCTCTGGTTCAGTTTGACAAAAGGAAAAAGCTCCACTCTGATTGGAGCTCAATTTGACGAAAAGGCAAAAGCTCCAATGGGATGTGGAGTTCAGTTTATTCTGGCAATGAGCAAGGAGCTTGAGTCCATAGCTATTTCTATCTAGCATCAATCATTTAAATGATCAATATTCAACATGTAACCATGACTTGCGCAATGGTAGAAGCATGCAGCTTTAAAAGGACAACATATCCTATGCACTCACCCATTGTGGTGCACTTACCCTTCGATTAGCGCACCAAATTATAATGATAAATTCAGGAAGATTTGATAATATACTTCTCAATTTACTCTATCTATGTATAAAATTTTGAGCTCAAATTCATTCCGTGTTAAAGTAACAAAAAGAGAAAATTTTAACAAATAATAAATCAGAAGGAAAAAGGAAAAGGAAAAAAGGGAAAAAAAAAGGCAAATCCTACTACATGCAGCAAGCATGTCTTCTTTGTTTCTTCTAACATGTTATGAATTTGAAGTTCATATTTTAACGGATGTTCAAAAATTATGATATGCTTCTCATGAAAAAACTAAAAAAATGATGTACTCCTCAATTTACTCTACCTACGTATACAATTTCAAGTTCAAATCCCTCCTATGTTAAGGGCTAAGAGTAACAAACATCTGACAAGGGATAAATCAAAAAGGAAAGGAAAAGATAAAGACAAATGCTCTTGTCTTTTTCTTTTTTCTAACACATTTTGCATTTGATGTTAGAATAGTAAAGGATGCTAGAACACTCTATAGACTACATCATCAAAGGAAAAAAAATCATGATGATTTGGTGCCCTGACAGAAAGGTGAGTGTATGAGTGCACCACAATTAGTGAGTGCATAGGATATGTTGCCTATATCGGATCAATCATCATTTAGCTCCATTTAATAATTGTCTGGTTCAGTGGTACCGTTTCACTAACGATATCTAATGACAATGCATATGTCTTCTGGTTAGTCCTTTGGTTATAGTTTCTTGTTGGATAAACTATAAATGGTACTTACATTCACCACAGCTGAAAAGCATGCATACTCTAAATCACGCCAGTTTTTCTCAAAAACAACACCAGCTATAACTTGCGAAAGAGCAAACAGTCCCAGACATACCATCCTTAATTAGTTTTGCTTGCTGAAGACTAGCAATCTGTCTCCTCAGTTGCTTGTTTTCCATTGATAGAGCATTACGAAGCTGGAAATGAGATGCTACTCTTAAAGCCAAATCAGCTCCCATGTTCTAAAAAGCAAAAAAAAAGTCATAAAAAGGTAAATACTATTAAAATCCTCAACAAATAAGTAACATACAAGGTCAGCAAAATTACCTGAAGTGAGTCGACAGTTCTTTCCAGATCAGCAATGTATTGAAGTTTCCGGACCCTAGATCTTTGCCCTGAGCGCCTGCAGAAATGTTCATTTGTTGAATAGAGAATCGACAGGTCAAATTTCTCAATGGATATGTCGTCTTCTTTGGCTTCTTCATGTGCAGAATAGAAAATTTCAGCATTGATTAAACAAAAACTTTCAGGTATGCAACATATTCAATTGCACATGAAAATAAATTATACATTTCAGATGGACAATTTAACCACGTCAAGACGTCAACCCCATAATAGCATCACATAATTGAGAGCAATCGAACATATGTACTCAATTGCCCTTGGTGGCACAATTTTTGCATGACTGACTTGTCACATTAGAAGCAACATCATGAATATCAGATGCACTTATTAATCTTTCAAAAATTGTTTAGCACAAGAAAACAGTCACGAAGTCAAAAAATATATATGATCGTAAATATATGATTCTTGCACAAACGCAGATAGGCATGCATCAAAGATTTCCTGCAATACTGTTTTGAATAGCTTGACTGTGTGCTTAATAGACAGTGTGACAACATGAACAAAACCACATCTGACACTGAAAGTTATCACTAGTTCAATTATCACATTTTTAGAGCCTCTAATCAGTTGAGCTAGTACCAAATAAAATTAGTATCACTTTCTGGATCTGGAAATATAGCAATGCATTGATGTTCAGATTCCACAGAAATCAGTCTGTGCAGTTTATACACAGTTTAAAAAAATTCTGCAGCCAACTATTGACAGGACTTGGACAACCCAACTACCCAAGGTCAAACATTCGCAACACTTGCAGGCACTGTGTACATGTTACTGTCAAGTAACAGTAGTCATGGAATGAGTATAATAGTGGATTTTAAACACGCTGGACACCTGCACAATTTGGAAGTACTTGTGCTAACTAAATCAGATAAAATAAAATTATATCTGGAATAGTTACTTATGGAGATAGAACTCACACAATAAGATGTACGACAGTTATTAGTATTAACTTTTAATATTATACTGTAAAGAGTAACATTATCAGGCTGGCTATCATCTATCCTGGTCCATTCTATTGCCAAGAGTGCAAATCTACTTTTTCACTTCCTTAAAATAATTGCTAGCATTTTCACTGCAAATACCACTTATATTTCTAATTACATCCTATTAGAACTTGGAATAACAAAACATTTGAAGAAGGTGCACCGGTAGAGCTTTCATACAGGAACAGCAGTTTACCTTTTAAATGACTTATCTTGATCAAGATGGTTTACGTCATCACAAGCATCTCCAGTTCCATTGGCCACATTGCCATGCAAACCACTTGAAGCGTCAATGGTCAGGTACTGCAATGGGTTGCTAGGGACATTCTCCAGGACAGCATTTACCATGGAACTCTCTGAACTGGTCAGCCTACTCTTCTGTCTTGGCGAATTTGGCCCATAAACACAGCTACCTTCAACCCCACAAACACTTTCACCCCCTCCCACGGCATCCAACGCCCCAGTATCGCCAGCAGGCTGCAGAGCACCTTCCTCAATCAGATAAATTGGGCTCTGGAATGTCGTCAGCGCATCCAAGATAGCATCAGAATCGCTACAAGCTCTCCTGAGAGGCGGAAGGTTGGGGTTTTTCCCAGAATCTGTGAGGAGATCATCGAGCCAACATGGTGGTTCACCAAAGAATGGATCCTCTGATGGAAACCTGCAGCTCTGTGTGAACAAGCTGTCATCTCTTCTTGTGATTTGAGGACCCAGCGGCGGGCAGCGGGGAGGGAGGTGTGGTGACCGAGACATGGTGAGAAATACAAGCTAGCGTCTCTTTGATGTCGCTCTCCTTTTGGTGCTGCTATTTAACTACAGCCCATCCAAAGTCCCTCCTTTATTCTGTTCATTTGCAAAACCACAACGGATGAACACATAATACATGTGACAAGGAATATAGAAAACATACACGGCTAGAAATCAGAGAAGCCCGGAAAACTACATTGCCACAGGCAATTTTTTCCGTTGCATAAAAATTATCTATTCTGGAATCAGAACTGGGAAAGCAATATTTCAAGATAAGCATGAACAAAAATTGGCCGAAATTAAATTTTGGATGCAACATTCAATTTTTCCGTTAAGAACATCAAAAGGTGCACCATAAAAACGATCAAAATGCAAATCAATCTTGGAGGGCACACTAGACAAGCCTATGGTTGGTGCTCAACTGAAACTAAGGCATCAAAAGGGGGTGAAGAAAAGGAAACAAAATCGGATTTTGCCAGGAAAACAACAATGTTTCAAGTGGGGCGCGGGGGGTTCACTTGAACCCCAAAAACGCTAGGAAAACAAGCTGCTGCCACTAGAACAATCAGATCAAATCAAATCCACAAAAAACAGGATGGATCGGAGCATCTCCGAAAGGGAGAAACATTCGGATTTGGTTGCGCGCAGCAAAAAAAAGGAACTGCTAGAACAATCCGAAGCAAGCTACTAGGGCCTCCGTACGGACTGAAGAAATCAGCGTCGATGGATCTGCTCCTGCCCACTCACCTCCAGCATAGTAGAGAGGAGCCGTCGAGATGGTGCGGCTCCAGCGGAAGGAGGCCTGCACTGGACACTTGTTCTCCGGCAGTGGCGAGAGGAGGGTTCGGCGCTCCGCTAGGGAGGAACGGGGGAGACAGGATATGGCACTTTCGGCTTGGGCTAAGAGCAACTCCAGCAGCTGATCTATAACTCATACTCCATATTCTCATATGGATCATCATCCATAAAGATTTCTCCTCTATATTATCCAACCCCTCCAGCAAAACATCTATATCTTATCCTCCATATTCTCTTTCATATATTTTAATAATATCCTATAACTATCAACATATTTCAATTTGCTATATCTACAACGGATATAGTTCGAACGGCCATATGTTTAACGGTGATTTTTACGAGATGTTATTTTGTAACGACTTTCTTGCAACGGCTATATTTTCAACGGCTATTTTTTTGAATGGCAACTGTTTGCAGCATAATTTGGCTTTAAGATTTATTCAACTGGCCAGATTAGAATAATGGATTTACCCGCTATGAATTTAGCGTTAACTCTTGAAGTGCAGGTCCGAGTATTCGCATCCCGAGCAGTCCGTAACTTCCCCGAGTACTCATCACGTACCGAATACGAAGGTGCTCGCAGAAGTTCCTGAAGACCCGAGCAGTCGGAGGTGTCCCCGAACGCTAACGTTCCGAGCACTACGTCATCAAGTCACGAGCAGTACCTCCGGGCATTCAACAGTGGCGAGTCCGAGCACTCGCGACCCCGAGCACCATCGACCCCGAGCAATAATGTTCCCAAGTACCGAGCACTCGTACTCGCGTCCCAGAGTACTGGTGTTCCCGAGTACTAGCGGACCCGAGTACTAGCGGTCCCGAGCACTAGTAGTCCCGAGTGCCCGAGTCCCCGAGACCCGCATAGACGAGCATCAGGTCGACCGCGTCCAAGTCTGCTTCCGATGATAAGATCTTCGACTTGGAGATGTCAGAAGGCTTCAACTTGGGAAGCAAGGAACCGCGGGGAATTAAAAAGGAGAGTTAGCCACGGATTCGGAAAGGTACTCGTATACAAGAAGGAGTCTTAATTCAAAGGGGGATACGATTTATGTCAGGATCCTTTAAATAAGGAAAGATTGCGTATCTGTATTCGGTTAGAATCAGGAGTCCCGATCTCCTACGGAAAGACCAGCCGCCCTATAAATATGTAAAGGGTGACGGCCGATTGGATCATCCAACAATCGACACAAATCAATCTATTACTTTTACCTTTACCTTTTCGTTCTAGTTTAGATTTTTATCGTTTTGCGCTGAAAAACGATCGGTTCTTCTTCACGTAAGCAAGAAGATCTTTGTTGCTTTGCTCGGAAAGCAATCGCTCGTCGTACGCGTAAGTACGATAGTTATCCTTTGTTGTTTTGCCTGAAAAACAACCGTTCATCGCACACGAAAGTGCGGTTGGCGACTCCCATTACCTAGGTGTTTCACGGATCCAATTTCGTGCGAACACAATTGGCGACTCCGCTGGGGATGAAGAGAAGATTACACAATGAATCCCGACTCCAAAGACGGAAGCATCGTCAACCCCGACAACATCATCGCCGTCACGCTCGACGATCTATCTGAAGATGAGCGGCGAGAGATTGAACGTCAACTCGAAGAAGAGCAGGCGGAGCGACTCCGGCAAAAGTTGGCCGGCTACCAGAAGACGAGGAACGGCGTCATCAAAAAGGTAGTCGTGCCGAGTCCTTCTGCTGCGCTCAATACCGAGGTAAGTAAACCGACTTGTTCTGAAGAGATTGCTCATCTGATTGACGTGTCGGTAGCCAGCAAATATGGCTCTGAGATGGACAAATCGGCACAAGTATTCGCTCAAGTAATGACTAGCCGATTTGACGAGTTCAAGGAGCAACTCGCTAAAGACATACGGAGTAGTCTGCAGGGCCAGGTTAGATCCATAGTCCTGCAGGTCAATGATGAACATCGGGATAAGCAGCCGATGTATTCTGACAATAACAGAGTCGATCATCGGGCAGGAGTCGCTCCCGTGATCACGACCTCTATCGTTCCGACTTCGGCTTCCTAGGGTTCTATCCACGACAACCGAAGCCTCAGCCTTAGCGCGAACATCCAACAACCATATTACCAAACAGTCGCGTACAACACACCACCTGTTCCACCTCTCGGTACCGGAGTCCCTCATGGGCCGGTTCCGGAATCGTATTTTAACCCGCAACAAGTCCAACCCGCATTGCTAGAGCCGACCTCGCGTACCCCGTTAGCCGATATGAGCTTTAAGGATCAACTCGCCGGAGTGCTCAGAGAACTCGGCGTAATACCTAAGGATGGGACGCGTGCTTATCAAAAGCCGTACCCTGAGTGCTTCGACACAACGCCATACCCCCGCGGGTTTAGAATTCTAGATTTCGGCAAATTCACAGGGGAAGATAGTAGGTCGACTTTAGAGCATGTAGGGCAATTCTTGGCACAGTGTAGTGAAGTCGGCACGTCAGATATCTACAGAATAAAGCTATTCCCTTTGTCATTATCGGGTACAGCCTTCACGTGGTTTATCTCACTTGCTCCCAAATCTATCACGACTTGGGCGCAATTAGAACGACAGTTCCACGAATACTTTTACAGCGGTGAAACCGAACTCAGACTCTCAGATCTGACGATGGTTAAGCAAAAGTACAATGAACCGGTTTGTGATTACATTAGAAGATTCAGGGAGGTTAAGAACCGGTGCTTTAGCTTGAACATAACCGAAAAAGATCTAGCCGACCTTGCTTTTTCGGATTTGCTCGTCCACGTTAGGGATAGACTAGAGGGCCAAGAGCTCTTAAATATTAGTCAAGTCACACAGAGGGCTGTAGCACAGGAAAACCGCGCTAAGGAAGTTAAGCAGTATAGCCGGTTTGGGGATAATAAAGGCAAAACCAAAGAGAAGCCGGCAGTCAATGTTATAGCATACGAGGACAACTCGGATAGTGAGGACGATGTTGACATATGCATTGCCGAGTGGGTTCAAGCGCCCAAGTCAAAACCGTTTGTGTGTCCGGCCCTAAAACCTACACCTACTCGGAAAGAGGAGATTAGGTACACTTTTGACATCAGCAAATGCGACAAGATTTTTGATATGCTCCTGCAGGGAAAAATGATTAGAGTAAAGGAAGGGCACGTATTCCCATCGGCAGACGACTTGGGCAAAAGAGCATATTGTAAGTGGCATAACTCTTTTTCTCATGCCACTAATGACTGTAATGTATTTCGTCGACAGGTGCAATCGGCCATTAATGACGGACGATTGACGTTTGCCCAGAACACCAAGATGAAACTCGACAGTGATCCTTTTCCAATCAACGTGATCGACTTGGAGAAGAAGAGAGTGTTAATTCGGTCAGATCAAGCCGAGTCGACAAAAGGGAAGAACGTCGTCATTGATGACGAAACAGCTCCAAGGATGATCAAACCGAGTTCCTCTCCCCCAGAGACGGCCAACTCGAACCCTTCGCCGACTCCAAAGATGATCAAGCCAAAGAATCCAGAAGTCGGAGTTTGGAAGGTCAATCGAGGAAAGGGTCAAGCCGGGAAATCGAGACCAACGGTGAAACAGTTGCTGGATAAGTACACGATCAAC
This sequence comes from Stipa capillata, assembly GCA_019208055.1. NCBI lineage: Eukaryota > Viridiplantae > Streptophyta > Magnoliopsida > Poales > Poaceae > Stipa > Stipa capillata. The sequence continues at coordinate 582,931 of JAGXJF010002310.1, read as the reverse complement.
AATGTGTTCACTCGGCTTGGAGGGGCCAAGCGTCCTAGGTCTCCTCCTCGACAAGGCTTCGACGTTTCTGAGTACTGGCAGGAAGGACCATGCATTCAACCACCATACTTCGCGACAGGTCCGGCATACTGGGGAGGCGCGCACACTTTCTACCCACAGTGCCCTCCATGGGGTTTCAACCCTTGGGCACCATATCCGGCTGGACCAATCGGCATGTTTCAACCGAATTGGATCCCGTCTGGGTCCGGGTTCAGAGAACAGCCCCACGGGAAAAGAACTCGGCTCGGGCTGAGAACCCGAGCGTGGAGCCGACTCGCCACTCGGCGCACGGCACCCGACGTACCAAGTCGGCTGGCAGCTCCAAGGAAAGTGCAGGGAAGCAACTCGCCAACTAAGCAAGTCTGGGTACCAGTCAAGCGCACCAAGTCCGAACCCGACGACCATGCTGGGACCCAATCCGAGTCAAACAAGGCAGGCGCCATCCAAGTTCCGGAAGGAAGTCGACCACAACGGTCCGCCGTGCTAATTAGTTCGCGGATTAACTCAGCGCCACCAGCAGGAACCCGGCATGTACGGTTTGGCACAATAGATGACTCGGACAGACCAGAGTCTAGCAATGCAGCGGGACCCGGCGCGCAGAAAGCAACCGTCGGATCTGCGCCAAGTCAGCAGGATAAGAAGATCAAGTCGATTGAACCAGGGACAAAACCAAAGCCGCAATGGTGCCCCACGGGACTCACGCATTCTCAGAAGCGGAGGGTCCAGCGGCTGCGAGCACTCGAGCTCAGGGAGGAGCTCGTCGAGAAGAAGCGCGACGAATGGTTCAACCAAGCCAGACCAATGAAACCCGCAAAAATAACTTGGAAAGAGAAGCGCATCGCGAAGGAAGAAGGTGACGCCACCATCAACGAAGTCGGGGAAATACCCACCGACATGGACATCAATATGGTGTTCGAGTTGTCGATTGAGTTCCGCGCTCCCGAGTCGGAAGTCGCAGAACTTCTGCTGGGACCGAGTACTGCCATATTTGAGAAGCCGGAGGGGCACGGACAGCATTTGAAGCCTCTATTCATCAAGGGCCACATCAACGGGAGGCCTATCGGCCGCATGCTCGTCGACGGCGGTGCTGGAGTCAACATTATGCCACTTTCGGTGTTCTCCAAGATAGGCCGAAAGGAGTCCGAGTTGATGAAGACAAACATGGGACTCAGCGGGTTCTCAGGGGAGCTATCCGAGGCCAAAGGCATATTATCAGTAGAGCTCACAGTCGGAAGCAAAACTCTGCCGACTGCATTCTTCGTAGTCGATGTCAAAGGCCGATACAATGTGCTCTTGGGGCGAGATTGGATTCATGCCAATTGCTGCATCCCCTCTACCCTGCATCAATGCTTAATCCAGTGGGTGGACGAAGATGTTGAGGTCATCGAGGCAGACAACTCGGCTTGCATCACGTTGGCAGAAACTACAGTCGATTGGCAACACGGCGACATGAGATGCCTATCGAGTAGGGATTTGTCCGACTACGACTACGTCAGTATTGGTAAAGATGGTTTCGTACCGATACAGGCACAGCCGGCTTGTATGGCTCGGCTCAATGATTTATCACTATAAATGAACAAAGAAGATAGCATTGAGTGGCTACAAAAGCGCGCCGAGGAGTATCGTTTGGGCAGGAACGATATGCACGAGACTATTGAAGATTTTGATGACATGGAGAAACTCGGGCAAGGGTTCTCGTCGGCCGACCCGCTCGAAGAAGTCGATATTGGCGATGGAAGCATGCCACGACCAACGTTCATTAACGCCAATATGGAAGTCAGCCAGAAAGAAAAGGTATGCGCGCTACTCAAAGAATTCGTAGACTGCTTTGCTTGGAATTATACAGAGATGCCAGGGTTGAGTCGGAGCCTAGTCGAACATAAGCTGCCTATCAAGTCTGGCTTCAGACCCCACAAGCAACCACCTAGGCGCTTCAACCCTAACTTGTATGATCGCATCAAAGAAGAAGTCAACCGACTGGTGAAGGCAGGGTTCATTCGGCCATGCAGGTATGCCGAGTGGATTTCAAATATTGTGCCAGTCGAGAAGAAGAATACCGGGAAGATTAGGGTATGTATAGACTTCAGGGTCTTGAATAAGGCTACGCCTAAGGATGAGTATCCTATACCTATAGCCGACATGTTGATAAATGACGCCTCTGGACACAAAGTACTCAGCTTCTTAGATGGCAACGCCGGGTATAATCAAATCTTTATGGCCGAAGAGGACATGTTTAAAACTGCCTTTCGTTGCCCCGGTTTTGTCGGGTTGTTTGAATGGGTTGTCATGACATTCGGGTTGAAGAACGCGGGCGCCACGTACCAGCGTGCTATGAACTTAATCTTTCATGATCTTTTAGGCATTGTGTTAGAAGTCTATATTGATGACATCGTCGTCAAGTCGGACGGCTGTAGTCACCATTTAGCCGACTTGCGACTAACCTTTGAGAGGATGCGTCGGTACGGGTTGAAGATGAACCCGCTCAAATGCGCTTTTGGAGTGTCGGCTAGTAAGTTCTTAGGATTCATAATTCATGAGCAGGGTATAGAGATCGACCCTAAGAAGATAGAGGCCATCAGGAAGTTGGAGGAACCGACATGCAAGAAAGATGTGCAGAGTTTGTTAGGAAAGATAAATTACCTAAGACGATTTATATCTAACCTGGCGGGGAAGATTGAATCGTTTGTTCCATTACTTCGGCTAAAACGCGAAACCGAGTTCACTTGGGGGGCAGAGCAACGAGATGCTTTCAATAGTATCAAGAGATACTTGTCGAGTCCTCCAGTGCTCCGAGCACCCAAGTCGGGAGTTCCGTTCCGATTATACATTGCTGCACAAGACAAAGTACTCGGCGCGGTGCTGACTCAGGAAGTCGACAAGAAGGAGTACATCATCGCATATGTAAGTCGCCGACTACTCGACACCGAAAGTCAGTACGTATTCATCGAGAAGCTATGCTTATCCTTATTTTACGCATGTGCCAAGTTTCGACATTATCTACTTTCGAGTACCTGTATAGTGCCTTGCCAAGACGACGTGATTAAGTATATGTTGCAATAACCGATTCTTAGCGGACGAGTTGGAAAATGGGCCTATGCCTTAATAGAGTATGATTTAACATATGAGTCGTTGCGTGCTATGAAAGGTCAAGTCGTCGCCAACTTCATCGTTGATCACCGGGTTAAAGATGAAGAAGATATTGATTATGTTGGTATATGTCCATGGAAGCTTTATTTTGATGGATCAGTTTGTAGAAGTGGGCAAGGCATTGGTAGTATCTTAGTTTCACCAAATGATGTCATTTATGAGTCATCGGTCCGACTAGAGTATCCTTGCACTAATAACCAGGCAGAATATGAGGCACTGTTGTTTGGTTTACAAAGTGTAGTAGATATGGGTGTAAGAGATGTAGATGTTTTTGGGGACTCATTGCTAGTGGTTCAGCAAGTCAATGGAGAGTTTTAGTGTCTTGATGGGTTGCTGAATAGTTACTTAGACCGATGTTTAGATATAATCAAGTCGTTAGATACTTTTAGTATCAATCATGTTCCTAGGGAGGAGAACTCTAGGGCCAACTATTTGGCACAGCAGGCATCCGGGTACCAAGTCAACTTTTCGAACCGCTAATTTTCAACGGCTATATTTCGAACGGCGCCTATTCGAACGGTTACATTTCGAACAATAACTTTTCCAACGCTACTTTTTCAACAGCTATATTTCGAACGGCTACTTTTCCAACGGCTATATTTCAAACGGCTACTTTTCCAATGGCTATATTTCCAACTCTATATATGCAAGCCCATTTGCCACTCCTGGCAGTGTGTGCTCTCCCATATCTCTGTCTCCTATCCCACACATATTTCTCTCCTCTCCCCTAGCACAATGAGGCGTCACAACGTTGTCAAGCAAATGCTCATGGATTCGTCATCGTCCTCATCGGAAGATGACGAACTCATAGTTGCTACAGCATTCATAGTGCACGACGAAGATGAGTGGTTGAATGCTCGACCCCATGGTGGTTCGGTGCTAGGACGTCGGGTAATTAATCGCGACAGACAAGCCGGTCATGCTAGACTATACCAAGACTACTTTTCGGAGACTCCTACGTACGGCCCAACTATCTTTCGGCGCAGGTATGAAATTAGTGAATATGTTTTGTTTGGCCGTTCTTGTTCATTCTCCCGTCTCAATTCTTTCTTCATATCTTGGCAGGTTTAGAATGGCTCGTCCTTTGTTCGTCCGTATAGTGCAAGCTGTAGTGCAGCATGATAGCTATTTTGTGTAAAAAAGAAATAGTGCCGGGGTTCTAGGGTTATCTCCTTTGCAGAAGATAACCGCCGCATTTAGAATGCTAACTTATGGAGTACCAGCCGATGCTACTGATGAATTTATTAGGATCGGAGAAAGTACTGTCCTAGAGAGTCTTCGAAGGTTCGTTAAAGCTATTGTGGAAGTGTTCGGAGATGAGTATCTGAGATCTCCAAATAATGTTGATACTGCTAGATTACTTGCAATAGGAGAAGCACGAGGTTTCCGTGGAATGTTAGGGAGCATAGATTGCATGCATTGGAAGTGGAAAAATTGCCCGGCAGCATGGCAAGGAATGTATACGGGCCATGTGCATGAGCCCACAATTATTCTGGAAGCCGTTGCTTCCCAGGATCTTTGGATTTGGCACGCATTCTTTGGTTTACCGGGTTCCCACAATGATATTAATGTCCTTCACCGGTCCCATCTATTTGCAAAGCTCGCCGAAGGACAAGCTCCGGAAGTAAATTACACCATCAATGGTCATAACTACACAATGGGCTATTACCTTGCAGATGACATATATCCACCATGGGCAACATTTGTGAAGACAATACCATCTCCGCAAGGGAATAAGAAAAAACTTTTCTCCCAAGCCCAAGAAGCTGCTCGGAAGGATGTGGAACGAGTATTTGGAGTTCTGCAAGCTTGCTTTGCCATTGTTCGTGGTCCCGCAAGGTTCTGGGATCAAGAGACACTCGGACAAATCATGACAGCTTGTGTCATCATGCATAACATGATAGTGGAAGATGAGCGGGATGGTCCAGAAGACTTCAATTACGATCACGTGGGAGATAGGGTAACGGTTTCTCATGAGCCCACCCCTCAACTATCTCAGTTCATGGAGTTTCTTCAGAGTAATCATGATATAAGAAACAGAGCTGTTCACTCTCAGCTTCAAGATGATCTAGTCGAACACCTGTGAAACTTGTATGCAGAGTCGTAGTTCTAATAATTTATGCAATTCTAATAATGTAGTCGTAGCTACGAAGTATTGTTTAAATTATATAGGGGTGTAGTGTTTCCAAATTATGTATGAGTTCATGTACGCAGTTCTTTCTTAATTAATGTATGCATCTACTTTCTTAATATAGTCGTGCACCTCTTTCATAAAAGTAGTTGCTCATACAACGGATAGTTCACACAAATAGTAGGTCATACAACGGGTAGTTCACACAAATAGTAGGTCATACAACGGATAGTTCACACAAATAATAGGTCATACAACAAATAGTAGGTCACAAATAGTTCGCACCATGAATAGATCACATAACTAGTAGCTCATGAAGTATTGTTGTACCTTCGAGCGATGATCTCACCCTGCAAGCTCAGGTAGTATTGTTGTTGTGGCCCGGTCATAGCGCTAATGTCCATGTTCATAATTATTTCCTCATCACTTCTTGTCTGTCGATCTAACTTTTGTTGTTCTATAGCTAACCTATTTCTTTCAATTTCCTGCTTACTTTCCTCAAGTGCCATCATCTTCTCTTCCATTGCAATTGCTCGTTCATATCGAGCTACTTTACTGGCCTCTTTCTTATCATCCCTTGCTACCTTCTTCGACCAAACTTCATCCAATGCTAACATCACAGTACTAGTATTTGAAGTGCCAGAAGATTTACCTCTTCGTAATCGCTCTTTCTCAGCCTTCTTACCGGTGGATCTTCTCAAGGGATCGTCCTCAGGAGTAGAAGCCCCAACTTCTTCATCATTCGAGGTAGCACCTGGAGAAGAACTACCCGGACTAGCATTCGAGGCCGTCTTTTGTTTTTTCTGAGATAACCGAGAAGTCCACTTCGGATGGTGCTCTAAGACTCTCCAGCAATGCAGTAATCCGAATGATCTCCTTTTAGTATCTTCTGATTGGAACAAACTACATGCCTGAACAATCTGCAAGTCAATATAAGTAACTTTGCTAGCCCAAAACATAAGCAAAATATAAACGTAGTAAAGAGATAGTTGTATACCCTGTCTTGTGTTGTCATCCCGCTTTGCCTCCTATTCTGAATCCGGTCATAACAACCACAAAACTTGTTTACCTGTTCTTCAATAGTACCCCACCGGTTAGTGAGTGAATTTTGGTTGCGCAACGAGTCAAATTCCCTGTTGTCGTGATAGTATTGATGAATCCTTGCCCAATAAGAATCACGAGATTGTTCATTACCAATACTTGCATCCAAACTTGTATTTAGCCAGGCCTGTACCAACAAGTTGTCCTCTTGCTCGGTGAAATTTTTGGATCTCTTATTGTTGGGTCTGCAGAAGACACTAGGTTCATCTACTGGCGAAGGTTGCTCTCCAATAGGGTTAAATTCCTGACTATCTTCCCATGTAGCTCCATTGATTCCACCACTCAACAAGTTAGAGTAAAAACCATCCTCCATTGGACCACCCTGTTTTAACAAGTGACAATATGCATATATATCACATCCAAAGCTACTAAATTGCTTGATACGTACAGTCCATAAGATACAACATCACTATAGAGTCTACACATCCAAAACTAGTAAATTGTTCAATACACATAGTCCATAACATACAAATACATAATAAAGTCTACCACATCTAAAGCTAGTAGATGGTTCAGTACATATAGGTAATAAATTGTTCCATACAAGTACTCCACAAGATACAAACATCTAGAACCACTCATCAGAAGCCATCAGTCATCATACAAAATATCATCGTACCCATAATCATGAGGAGAAGGATTGATACCCTCTTCCTCGCAATAGTCCCAATAATCCCGTTTACCACTATCATCACTCACGTAGTCGCAGGAGATACGATCTTCTGGAGGGACACCCCTCTCGGGCTCGGGGTCCTCTTCGGCAGGAACTACTCCATCATCTTTTTTCAGCAAAGCTGTTGATTCTACGGAGAGCCGCTCAATGCTTCGTGATAGTTGGTCAATTTGAACTAGGATATAGTTGAGATCGTTGTCGACGGTACATGACATAGGAAAAAAGCTATCGTTCGCAATTTTTTTACACTCACTTGAGATCACCTCTAGTTCTCGGATGGTCCATGCCCAACCTTCACTAATTTTCCGTGCATCCTTGTCCATCACTAGTCTAGCAAAAAACCGACATAAGAACTAGAAGCATGCTGCTAGTATAGGAAATTTTATAAATATGTGCTGCTAGTATTGGAACTATACATGTTTCTATCACTTGTATACAGCATATAGATAGTGGTTGAACAAAATAGAATTTTGTAGGCATATACAACACAATGTTTATACTTAAAGCATATAGACAAGGCTTGAAAACTACCTTATGATTTGGGGCCAAACTTTCCCGAAGTCGAAGATTTCTAATGCCGTAACTCAACCTAAGGTAACAATAGCATACACAAAGCCATTTGTTAGCATAATTTGCAACTACTACTATAGATTTCCAATACAAAAAATAAACTACAAGTACTAAGCCTAAAAACCCTCCCCAAATCCTGCTAATTTCTGCTAATTTCTTCAAAAAATAAAAACCTTCCCCAAATCACCACCCAATCCCCTCATAAACTCCCTTGTGCAGCTTCTCCCTCCCCTCCCCTACTACCCGGCGGCGCATCTCCCTCTCACCGCCGCTCCCTCCCCTCCCCACTAGACCGGCGCACCAGCAGTCCCCTCCGCTCCCACCTCCCCAGCGCGCCGCTCCCTCCCCTCTACCTCCTGGCTGCTCCCCCTCTCCCTCCTGGGCTCCCCGCCGCCTCCGCTCTCCGCAAAGCCGTCGCCACCCTCGGCTGGCTGCTCCCCCTCTCCCTCCTGGGCTCCCCGCCACCTCCGCTCTCCGCAAAGCCGCCGCCACCCTCGGCCGCCAACGCCGGCGCGGCTCTCTCTGCCCCGCGTCCCTCCGCCGGCCTCATCCCTCACGCCCTTCCTCTCCCCACCCCGCCCCCTCCCCTCCCCTCCCACCTCCCCGGCGCACCTCCTTCCCCTACCAGCCGACCAGCGCACCTCCGCAGCATTGCACGGCGCCGCCACACTCGTCGGCCCGAGGGGAGGGCAGGGAGTGCCGGTCCCAGATCTGGAGCGGCTTGGCTACGCCGCCGCTCCCAGATCTGGACTGGGCTGGGCTGTGGGAGGCAAGCCTATGGGCGGGCGGCGCGGCCAGCGGGGAGGGAGACGGGAGGGACCAGTGCGCCGGCGCGGAACTCACCTCGACGGGGCAGCGGCACGGATGAAGGAGATGGCGCGGGAGGGAAGTGTCCGGAGGAGTGGTTCGGGAGATGGCGTCTCAGACGCGTACGCCAAATATGGCGTCCGGCTTGCCCTAGATGGAGGACTACTAAAAATGGAGTATGGGATGGATCAGCTGCTGGAGGGCTTTTTTTTGCTCGGGAGTAGCTATTTCAGAGATGGCGTATAGGATGGATTGACTGCTGGAGTTGCTCTAAGCCAGCTCAAGCTTAACTCCGGTGAGACGAAACTTTAATAAACTGTTATTCCCTTCTTTTCAGCTTATTTTCTATGAGCTTATTTCTTGAAATTATCTGTAATACCCTTAGAATTGTTATGAGCTTATTTCTTAGATACATGCATCTGAATTTATTTACATTGAAGATTAAAATCTTTAATAAAATCAACACAAATTTAGATATAACATTTCCAGAGCATACAATTTTCATCAACTCAGATTTGAGCACCAATATACAAAATTATACACCAATCATAATCAAAGCCTCTATTACAAATCCACTCATTCGGGTCTTGTACAATGTTTGCAAGAACAATATTCATCCGGTTTGAAAAAAATGATGAACAAGAAATGCACATCAGTTCATCAGCGCATACACACTAAAAAATTTAAAAAAAATCAAAATCGGTTCCGGGGCGAGCAGATCCAAGTTGAGCTCGGGCTCACTGGATCCGGGCCAAGCTCGGGCTCACCGGATCCGAGCAGCGCTGGCGGGCGTTGGCGTTGGAGGCGGGGAAGGAGAGCTGGCGGCGTTGGCGGGCACAGGCCGGCGGTGGGCGGAGGAGGACGGGGCCGGCGAGGGCGGAGGAGAGCGGGGCCGGCAGGGGAGGAGGTGGAGGGCGGGGGTGGAGGAGAGCCGGATCCGGGCCGGTTGTGGCTGCTCAGGTCGGAGGCGGTCGGCATTCGGGGCTCGGCGAGCTCGGGGCCGCGGGCGACCTCATGACCGGCGGGATGAGGAACTCGAGACCGATGGAAGAGGCGGATGGGGGAGGGAGGTGGATGGGGGAGAGAGGCGGACGGCGGAGGACCAGCGGGGCCTGGCGGCAGCGGCGCGGTCGGCTAGCGCATCTCGGGAGAGAGAGTTGAGGAGGGTAGAGGAAGGGGGCGTGGGTTGAGCTGCGGGTGAGGGATTGGGGAGGTGGAGGGGCACGCGGTGGCAGGGCAACGTAATTCTTTCTCCAAGTTTGAGGGCAATCCTCAAAAGTGGAGCTCGGGAAGCTCAGGAAGCTGGTATTTCAGAGCTTCTCCCAAACCAACAGAAATCTGAGAAGCTTATTCTCATAGCAGCCCTTTCTTTTCTGCTTCTGGTTTCCTGGGGCCATAAGCCAGTCTAGAAGCTGAAAAGAAGAGGCCTATAGGGTATTACCAAAAGTTTGATATATTTGCTAGAGGTCAAGACGGGATGGGTTTTAGCTCGTGGAGACGAAGCAAAAATTTTGGCCTTACCAATATTTGGTGGTTAAATTGACTGCCCGGACTTTGACCAAATTTGATTCAAAATAAACTTCAAAGAGAGAAAATGTAATCTTCCATAATATTTAACATGAAATTAATCAAGACAACAGCCAAATTTGGGGAAAGTTGCCAAAGTTTGATAAGAGCACGAAACCAGACAATCGTTATGTTCGATTCGCACTCATTCAGGCTCTAATGGAGTTGGGGCGGGATGGACATTACTAGCCAACAAATCCCGACGGATTTTTAGTTTGGTGTATTTTCACATCTATAGGATACGACCGGGTTAACTTTGATGGAGTCCTTTGTGAAACATGAATATTGGAAGACAAACTTGTCATAATAGTTTTCCTTAAGAAAAAGGACCTTTTAGGCAACAAATTCTCCGTGTTAATTAACATCGTAGTCGTAGATATTGATAAAGTCTCACAATTTTAATTCTGAAGTTAGCAATTTTATGCAATCTGATAGTGATGGCACATGAAAGGCTTCGGAGCTGCAGCCCCTAGGGAGGAGAGGTCCATACCAGGTCGAGGTGGTTAGAAGAGACGAGTGGATCTAGATCTCTAACACTTCGATACCAACAAATTAGGATAACTCTATATAGAAAAACTCAGTCCTATCTACTTGCCATTTTTCTCGCTCTGAGTTTCCAATACAAATTTTCTTCCACATTTTCCGTATGTGAAATTAAGGCTAGACATAAAACTCGAGAGTCGTGGTTCGGCCCGAACTTGACGAGACTCAACTCAGGTTTGGAGAGGCTTATAGGTGCAACAAGCCAATCCTGAACCTCTTTCTCGGCTCATAAAACTCGTTCAGTTGAACCCAAGAAACTCATGAGCCGACAAAACAAAGGTACATCAATTATATGCATTTGGTATTTAGACATTCTATATGTGAACTTAGTAGTATTAGTAGTGTAGCACTCGTTAGTTGCTCCGTCATGCTTTTTTAGAAATGGAATGAATTCGACATAATCCTCATCATCTTCTTACTAAACAAATTCATATTAATCAAGTTATCTATGATATAGACAAAATATAACAATCATAATATAAAATAAATAATAACATTGATGATGGACATGCCACGGACATAGCAGCTTTCATGTCATTATGGGCATCTCTAATCCAGCTAGAAGCACACACCAATACCTCCAACATAGTCAGCCATAGAAAACTTTGGTAATCATCTAAAACTTTACTCTGTGTGCTAAATGTGGACTTTAGAGACACAGAAGTGGCTAGTATAGTCAAGAAGTTCTTTGCCATCTTTGACACTACCAGATATCTATGAACATTCAATTTCCAGCACTCAAGCATATTAAAATCTTTATTTGTCAAGCTCTTATTCTTCTCATCTAGATGAGAAGCTCACTCTTCGATGGCTCCAAAGAAGATTAAATCAAGAAGGACCAAAACTCGCTTGAGCTTGAGGGTAAAAAAAACTACTTGTATCTATAGTGGAAGATGATGATGCACCAAATTTATGAGAAGTTGTCTTCTCATGTCTATGATCCATCTCGTACTTTTCATATGGCTTCTCTAATTCTTTCTTCACATCCTCATATTCAGCCATAGCCTTTTTTGGTACATAAATCTTCTTAAAACTCCATGATATATATTTAAGCTTATATCTTGGGTCAAGAATAGTAGTGAGCATCATGATGTTATTCTTTTCTTCTCAATACCTGTTGAACTTTTCTATAGTCTTCAAATATTCATTACTGGAAGCACAAGCAGCTCTCAATGTAATATTGACGTTGATAATGTGATGATAAAAAGTATTTGAAATGAGATATGTGGAAACTAAAAATGCAGTAGTGGCATTGATCAAAGATACAAGTACTGGCCGAATAGTTTCAAACATTGTATATTCCTCCCATGTGGGCTCTCATTTGTAGTATGTATCTAAATCAGCGTATGGCACTAATGCTTCCTTATAGGCAATGAGTGTTTTTAACATGCTGCATTTGAGATTTCACCTTCTGGACACATTAAGTTTCAATTCCTCTCACAATGGTTAATACAAGAGATTTACAAATTTCAACTATCTTGTGCAAGCGAGATTGAGACTTCTTTATGTACTTCACAGATTCTCTCACATTGGTTAACAAAAATGTGATATGCTTGTTATCCATCATTTACTACCGAATTAATAATACATCAAAACAGCGAATATTGAAATATTTTGGAATGAAACAAGGTGAACCTCTAGCAGCAAACTTAGTCTTCAAATCAGGAATAACTACGTCATCGTTGGTTGCATTATCTATAGTCACTGAGATGATCTTATCCTCTATCTTCCCTGTAGCAGGCAGCATCTAGCGGAGTAGTGGCGGCGTCCTGCTGTACGACAGTCGGCGGATGTGTTGTAGCGTCCAGTGGAGGATGGGAGGTTGACGAGCGGAGGCGTCCTACACTATGGCGGTAGGCGGGGGAACAGGAGGAGGGGAGCGGAGGAACGACGACATCTGGTGGAGACAAGACGTGGCACGCTGTGACGGTTGGTAGAAAGCGACGGTGTCCAGTGGAGTTAGGCGATCTGCGGAGGCGTGACAAAGTCCGGTAGAGGAGCGGTGGTGATGACATGCCCACCCTAACCCTAATCTCGTGCCGGTACGGGAGTGCGAGTGGGATCGGGCACAGGCCAACACACAAGATCGGATGTTGTAACCTAGGGCAGTTTTGGATGCCCGGCTCACGAGTCGTTCTGAGTTGGCTCAAGCCTAGGGTGAGCCCTAGCACACCGCCATTATAGGCTCGTGGTTGCTAGCAAGTCGAACCAGGCTTGACTCGTGTTTTTGCGAGCCAGGACAAGCCGAGCGTGCGGCTCGACTCATTTTCAGCCTCTCCGCTCAGCTCGGCTCATTTTTAGCCTCATGTGCAATCCCAGTATCGGTACGCTATTTTCCTAACTATGTTAAAGATGCACATAGTCGCTGTTGAAGCTTGAGAAAATTTTTACGAGTGACCAAGTACACCTGTAATAGAATATTTTTACCACATATACTAGTTGATGAGATGGACCACTTATACTTTACAAATAATCCAGTGGTTCAGCTAATCGACGACGAGTAGTAGCACGGACACGCGTACGTGGTTGGAGCCCGGGCACGCACGTGCACCTAATAGTGTTCCTGTTCTCGCCTGCTCGGACATCACCCTGCTGCGGAGTCAGTAGAGCTTCAGACTTGTGCCATGTGTGCAAACGTTCATGACCTTTACCAGTTGTGCCTGTGGTCCAATTGAAGTCCAAACATGGGCGGAGCCAGCATCCGGGAGCGATGATGACATCGTCGGCGGCGGATGCACCTTCTTTGTTTGTTTTTTGAATAGACGACCATCAGATGCACGCTGCCTTGTCCGGGCAAAGGTTTCGTAGCCTCGTCTAGCCCATGCAAGCGGCTTAATGCGCTAACTCCACCGCAGATCACCAGTCATCAAGCTATCCGCCCGAGCCCAAGCCCGAGCGTGAGCTCTTTGTCTCTGTTCCAAGCTATCCGCCCGAGCCCAAGCCCGAGCCCGAGCGTGAGCTCTTTGTCTCTGTTCCAGCACTGGTTTGCATGATCGCATCGCTAGCTGAGTATATGTAGCGCTACACCACGCTACGCCACTACTCCAGAAATCCGCAGCCACGCAAACTATACAGGTTAGACCTCTAGACTCGAGAAAAACATTTGCCTCGTACTAATACGTATTTTTTTCATCTCGTAGGGTCTCTTTTTAGACGCCTAATTGATCATTTGGGCATATTATCTCATCTTAATTTTTTCGATCAAAATTTATATTTATATTTATTAGAGTATAATATCTAGCCCTCTCTTTTAAGCTAGAGATTTTCGATAAGCTAATTGATGCATGAAACTCAATAGTATTATATCTGTTGTTTATGGATTCTTTGTTCTTACATGTTTATAGTTACATTAATGTGTATCTAAATATTCTGTTGTGGTTTCGAAATAGCTCGCCTAGGCTCTAAAATATTTCTAGCTCTGTCACCGAATCTGAACAAATATAACCAGTCGCCGGCAGACCGAGTACTCATGGAAGTTACTAATAATCTCTGTAACAGTGCACCGAAAATAGTCTTGCGGCCAACAATTGTGTTATGTGTTGGTTACTGACGATGAGTAATACCGTATACCGTATACGAAGTGGTATCTATATACGTATTCTCTGGATACCCGGAGCAGATATTGTATCCACTAAGGATTCCAGGAGATAAGAGGACCTCTCGTAGAGGACCCAAACTCCCTTCAAACTAAGAGATCTTATCCCTACGTTTAAGGAACCAGAATTCAACTCGGAGATAAGTCCATGTCTCCTATGACTCGGGAAACCCCCTATATAAAGACCCGAGGACCCCCTAAGGAGACGAGGAGTTCCAGAGATTGGATAAGCGCGATGGGTTCCAGAGATTAAGAAGCTACATCAGGAGCACAAGCAACCACAGAAGCCTCCAGTTGTTTAGGTCTACTCGGAGAAGCCCCCCGACTAGGTTAGATCCCATCTAATAGCCACTAACCCCTTTGTAAAGATACTCTTGATTCACTATATTCCAACAGGACTTAGGATTATTATCCTGAGGGAGACTTGAACCTATATAAAAATATCATCTGTGTGTTCCGGTACTACTAGACACCGGTCCCATGGGTCCCTACATTTCAACAAATTCTCTGTCTCATGACAACCGTAAGATCAGCGGTTTACCAATCGTCGACAGATGGTGCCGACCGTGAGACCTCTTCGGCCGTTTCCGTTGAAATAGTACTGGAATTGACACGAGATGCCCCAATCCTCACACACTAGACCGACTTCTCGGACGAAGACTTCTACGACAACTTCAGCCGCCCATCCAATCCAGAGCCAATGCTCGAGCGTGTGGATCTTGAAGATCGTTCCCCTAATGAAGATATGGTAGCGAGGCAAGTCGCTTCCGAATCGAATGTGCTAGGGCTTTTAGCAGCAAGTTGAGACTTTTCGACAATGCCATCATAGGTGCTCTGAGCCCAATGTCGGGGCTTTCGTGTCACACTCTGGTTTTTCAAACCCTGCAAAGCATGGCATTGCATTAAGCTAACCAAATCTAAATCATGCACGGCGCCTCACATGAAATAATATTCGTAAAAATCCCAATAAATTTCTCAAGATTAATTGTAACTGTACTAGACCAAATATACAAAAATATGATTACCTTCAATTCAAAACTATTAAAATAATTCAAACAGCGTTTTGAGCTGTTTTTGAAAAATTAGCAAAACCCTAAGTTTGAGACTTCAGAAAAATCACCAAAAATCATGGAGGGTATATTTTATCCCATATATCTCAAAAACAAACTTAGGAAATTTTTTTCTCTTTCCAAAATTTTTTAAAAAATTAAAAAATTTCATTTAAGCCCATTTTGAATTCGGCTCAAATTTCACTAATTTAAACACCCAAAAAATTTCATAATTTTTGGAGGACCTCCTCTCCTTATGTACAACCCAGTTTTGCAAAGAAATATCTAATCTTCTACTCAAATTTTGACTACAAAAATTCAATCAAGGGGATCACATTTCATGCACTATTGTCTCTGTCTTTTCTCTGTGGATCCATTCTCTTGTCTTCTTTCTTTGATCATTTTACTTTAAGCACAGCAGCCTGCAGTGCTCTCCTGCCATAGCAGTAGTCAAGCCTCCCCTCTCTTCATCCTTATCGACGTTTGGCCACACAAAACCCTAGAAACCACTATTTGCTAGGTACCTGTTTTGCTGCACCAATAAATGCAAAATCCATATCACGTGTGGATTTCTACCACCATAAATTCCCAAACAACTCCTAAAGATTCTTGGTAAGATTCCTCAACCCACCATGAGCAGTTTTCACAGTGGTACTGTGGCGTACCCGGTTTTAAGGCCGGATACTCCCTTGTGATTACTGTACCGGTCCCTGGATCAGTAGCCGGTACACACAAGTTAACCTGTATATCATTGTCATACACACGTATAAAAGTAAATAGACCGTCAAGGTCGATTGTCTGATACCTGTAGCCCAACGGCTATGAATTTGCAGCGAAAATCAAGCGGTGAGGGGGCCCATCAATATGCCATACCCGACAGGCAACTGACTGGGGGTTACGCCCTAACTTTCACGTTCGTAGACGTATCTTCGGATTTAATGTCTCCTTCGTCTGGCCAAATCAACAAGCCAGGTGAGTACGTTGAATGTACTCGCAAGCTATTCCCATAGGAGAATTATACAGCAATATTTCATACAAGGTGCAATTCAAGGAGTAGCTCTATCCTAAGTTGCTTGTTGTGCGGAAATGTAAGTTTTCAATTTAAATACGAAAATAGTAGATTTCAAAGCAGTTTTGTAAATCAGAGCAATTCAAAGCAACAAAAATTCTCTTGAGGTAGACCCAGCTACCTCCTTTTATCTCTCGAGTTAGCTCAGTCCATAATACCCCAAGCAGTATGACTGGCCTCCTCGTTTCATTGCTCAGCTCGTACTATCCCGGATAGTACAGCTGGCCTCCTCAACGCAGTGCTCAGCCCGTGCTATCGCGGATAGCACGGCTGGCCTCCGCTTAACTCAATGCTTAGCCCATACTATCCCGGATAGTACGGCTAGCCTTCTTCTCCTGCAATTCCTTACTAACAACCGTGTAGCGTAAATTGCACTCTGTGGACATGTCATGCCCACGTCCTTAATCCCTTGCCTAGCTTTCGCAAGCAAAACTCAGTCTAACCAATGTGTGGCCTTGCCAGTTCATGTCTATGACCGAGGACGCGGCTATTCGAATAGTTTTTAACACTCTGCAGAGGTTGTACGGCTTTACCCACAAGATGTAAGTCCCCCTTGTTGCCAGAGCTCGATGAGCACACTTCGCGAGGTGTGCCGGCAGGGTTATTACAACGAGACCTTCGCCCGCTTCCATACTAGAGCTGGACCCGCTAGGTGGTAACCCAACTTTTGTGTCCCGGACCAAAAATGGGACTCCCTACCTTTGTGATGCATCCACCCCAACCGCCCAGCGGTGGTGGATCTCTAGGACTTTAAACACCTAGCACATGCTTCCTACTTCCCACGGGTCCATACCCTAATACTTGCTGGGGTACCAAGCCAAGTCCTTCTCATAAAGGACATGTGGACGTATGGTGAGGAACTGGTTTAGCGGCACTTAGACTCGGTCCTTAACTGATTCGAGCAAGACTCCATTTCTCGACCCATGTTCGTCCCGGACGACCATGCCACCATCAGATACTCTACAGCCCCAGGCTGCCCTTAGCATTCGATCTCACCCGAATCAAAATCATCTCCAGTTTCATTTGGGTTTCAACAAACATTTCTTTCAAATGCCACCTCGGATAACACATGCTATCCAAGGGTTTTATTTCCCATGTCCCAGGATTTTTGTGAACATCGATCAAAAATCTAGTTTTTAACTAAAGTAGGTCTAAGCATGGCTAAGGCCTACAGCCCAAATATTTTTATCGGTCGTGGAACAACCGACTAATACTTCTAGGGTTACAAGGATCGGATCTTCGGACCTAAGTCTTATGCATTTATAGGGTATAACTAGGTCTACATAAAATACCGTTGTTATCCACATAGCATGCATGTTTGGCAAACAAATAATTAAATTTTACACATATGGGATTCAACATGATCAAAGTGGGAATGCTTGCCTGGCGATATTGTCCGGGGCTCAGTCTTGAACCCGATTCGATAGCCGTCTGAAATCCTTCGCGCAATATCTTCTAACGTCGGTATCTACACATCGAAAGAACAACGAATAAATCAATGATGCAAGGAAGAACTAAGAAAATCGAACACAAAACTAGAATAACCAATTCGTGCAACCACGATGCGTTGGATTAGCTATTGTGACTTTATGGAGCTTTAGAATGATAGAATTGGGTGCTTTAGGTTACCCAGACAAAGATATCTACTTTGAGCTTCTGTCACGTTAGGGTTCCTGTGCCACGGAAAATTGTCAAGTTTTGAGGAACGTAGCCAGGTACTTTCATTTGGCAGAATACTAAGCGTGTTAGGGTTCCTTCCTTTCTCTCCTGAACTTCTTTAGCGGGGCTAGGGTTTTATGGGTCAAGAGGGCACAGTACACCACTGGCCTCCAGCTAGGACATGCATGTTCTGAGGGTTCCAAAGCTGCGAGTTGACTTATACTGCAACCACAACCACAAAGGTGACTATAGGCTACACTTATATCGCTATATGCCACTAGCTAGATATTAATTGATTGACGAGGTTCTTAGGGTTTCTAACTCTAGGTTCGGAACCAAAAGAAATGGACACCACTTGGCATGGTCATGAGTTTAGTATTTCCATTAACTAATTAACACTTCTAACATAGTTCTTGCAATTACACAAACGGGATCAAATATGTGCTCAACTATATACACATATTTGCATAGCTCCCCTTTCTTTTAGCAACGTGGTCGCTAAGGGATTACTCACTAGGGAGGGAGGTCTAGCAGCTATGTATACAAGAAGACCTGTGTCAAGTTTGATATGCAGATGAATTGAAATGGTTGAAATCATTTTAGGAGTTAAAGGAAGTGCTCTGGCCTTAATGTTCAAAATGTATATTTTTACTCCATATTTCTATTTGCTGTGATTAAAATTTAAATCTGGGTTTTTCCACTAAATTCAAAAGTTCCAATAATGGTTCTGGTAGATAGTTTATGAATCTTAATGATTTTAAGAAAAAGAAGGAATCAATTTGGAAGAGTACTTTGGAGATGGTGACTGAAGGTTAGTTATTTGGAGGGTGATTGTTGATTAACACAAACTGCTTTGGGGTAAAAAAGAAAAAAGAGATGACATCAGAGGCGGGTTTGTGCTGGACGTCTTCATTTTTGGGCCGGTGGCCTTGGCCGACTGCATGCTCCTAATCCACTGAGTTGCCTAACGCACAAGCTTAGCAGGTGGTGTAGTGTTAAACGGTGTGAACCATTTTAGGTGTGCAGTTAGGGAAGAGCAGTTAGAGTAATTAAGCGAAGCGAGGGGAAGAGAGGGAGAAAACCCAGGTCAGCGGATACTGCTGGAGCTCTGAGGGGGAGAGGTAATGTGGCCGATGGCAACAGGATGCTCACCAATGATGCTCGGGTGCAGCGGCACGGAGGCGCTCACCGAGGTGAGGTCAACGGCGGCGCAGAGGAGTTCGATCGAAGCGGCAATGGCGGCGCGTCCGGCGGTGGTAGGAGGCAACAGCGGCAGTGCGATGGGACTAGCGGCGAGTGCTTGCTGGTGTCGGTGGTCACGGCGGGGAGTTTGGGAAAACAGGGAAATCGAACGAGGACGGCAGCTCGGGCGACCGGCAAATAGCAGCGGAGCTCACGGCGGTGCAAGACGGTGGCGACGGCGCTTGGCGCCTGTGGCGACCCAGGTAGTGCTGCTGCGGCGGATAGGTGGCCGGGGTTGGACGGGGCACTAGTGATGACCCGCTTCCGCCGTGCTCATCGCCGGGGATGGAGTGGATGCGGGCCTCACCTGCGCCAGCGGCAGGAGGCGTTGGGGAGCTCGTGGCAGCTTAGGCAGAGAAGAAAAGGGGAGTTCTACGGCGTGCTGTTGAGGGAGCAAGGAATGGAGCTGGCTTGAGGAGCTCTGGAGAAGGTCTTGAGCAACTTAGCTTTAAGAACGAAGCAGAGAGGAGTAGGAGCTCATGGGTACGGTGAGAAAATGGGGAAGAAGAGCTGGTAGAGGGTGAGCTTGGAAAAATATCTGGGCAGCTCTTGCTCGGGTTGAGGAGAGAAAATTGAACAAAGCAGCTTGGCTTGGGGAAGAGAAAATGGAGGGGCTTGTGGCAGCTCAGGCTGAGAAGAAGATGGGGAAGGAAGAGTAGCTCGAGCTTGCTGGAGAAGTTGGAGCTTGGGGAGAAGGGCAAGCAAGGGAGCTCGGTTTGTGCTGATTTGGGCAGCTCGTGCTGTGGTAGGGGAAAAGAAATGGGAGAGTGAGGTGGAGGACCAAGGGAGCTCAGCTGCAGCTCGGTGGGATGCGGGGAAACATGGCTGCTTGCTGCTTGAAGGAGTGGAGTGCTCTACCGCTCGAGAACAAGTGAGAGAACAAATGGAGGAGAACAAGGGGCGCTCGGTTGAGGAGATATGCTGGTGAAGGTGTGCTCTCGTGTGGAGCTTGGGGAGCTCGGTTTGGAGAGGAGCTTGAGGAAGAGGCAGGCGTGGTGGTTCGGGGAGACTTCTCCAGCGAGCTCGGGTCCTGCTCCTGGTAGCTGAGGTCTGCACGGAGATCTTTTTAATACTGCCAACCATAAAGGATGGTGAGGTGGCCTGGTGAAGCCGGCTACTGCTATTGCTACACAAGGAGGTTCAGAGTTAGGCATTGATCTCTGTAGTGTGGAGCTGCGTGGCCATTGAGGTAGCAGTGCTCAGTAGGAAGTAGCTCAGGTGTAGAGGAAGGAGATTTATTCGTGTCTGAGGCAGTGAATTGAAGAAGGAGCATGGGGTGGTTAGAGTGTGCTGTAGATGCAGTAAAAATTGGGCACCGATTTCTATTGGGTGAGTGAGGTGGCAAGAACTAGCACTGCTATGGCAGCAGAGAGTGAGCAATGGGGAAGGCAGAGGTGAGTGAGGTGGCACGGTGCAATAGTGTAGGGGAGAAGACTGGCGGCAGAAGGAAAAGAGTAGTCAAAATCGCATGTGCTGTCAGTTTTAAATTTACGCTGCTAGCTTCGGCTGTGCAGGTGGTGAGCTGGCCATGTAGTAACATTGTCAGCAGGAGAAAAGAAATGGGGAGCAAGATACGGGTATTGGGAAGCTGTAGCAGCACAGTTGAGCAGTAGAATATAGGCACAAAATTTAGACAAGGGGTGGCGTGGTACCAGGAATAGAGCTGACACGTCTTTATACCTTCCTGGAAAAGAATTAAAGAGGGGAGACATGGGGGTCGGTTGGTGCACGAGGTGTGGGGATAGCAGAATAAGGCGGGAGGTCAACAAAAGTGCATTGTTCAAAATATCTTACCAGGCTCAGTCTAAATCTTTTAAATGGCAAAAGGAGTCACGCATGAGTGCATGTTGGTTCAGGGTCTGCATGTATGCAAATTGGTTGGTTCTATAACAAGCTTAACATGTTACTAATATTTTAA
This sequence comes from Stipa capillata, assembly GCA_019208055.1. Classification (NCBI taxonomy): domain Eukaryota; kingdom Viridiplantae; phylum Streptophyta; class Magnoliopsida; order Poales; family Poaceae; genus Stipa; species Stipa capillata. The sequence goes on along the minus strand of JAGXJF010002310.1, from coordinate 561,822 downwards.
TTATTGTAGCTGGAGCTTATGAAACATCGTTAGGTAGATTAGGAGCGTGGGTTTCGGGTTCACTTAAGTTTAAAGGAAACGAGTTAGGGTTCGGAGTGTATGTGCATACATACACATGGGAATTTTTGCATATACCGGGTTGCGATAAGATCGGAATGAGCAGACAAGGTCATGCTAGGCTAGGGTTTGAGATATGCCATCGGTATACCCATATATACACATGTCTCGGATTGGCGGCGGAAGCAAGTAGAGAGTACCGGGGTTTAGGGTTTTTACGTATATGAATATATTTAAAAGTAGTATATATATGTATACATGCTCATGATAGGACATGGCGATGTAGGTGGCAGAAGATCACGGCATTTGAAAGAGGTTTGAGTCGTATATATGCTCAACATTGCAACAATGCCGTATAGTAGACGAACATACGCTCCTACACCTGTGGGTACATGCATGTGGGAAACTGCAGGTTTGCATATACCGGCTTGTGAATAACCCGCTAGGGTAGAAGACGAGCGGAGGTCGCTTTGCGTCGAGGGACGCATGGTGGAAACGGATGAAGAGATAGTCGTGTTGGAAATTTTTGATCACATGTGTCGAGAGAGAAGGAGATCACCTGGTAGTTATATCCGTCGACAGTATTGTTGCGAGAGAGACGACAAAGTTTTCAATTAGGTTTTGTTGCGAGGATATTGTTGTTAGTGCAAAAAAATTTTGTTGGCCCTAATTTTCGGGTTTTAGAAAAATCGGAATGTGACAGGTACTATACAAGAAATGCTAGTTATTAATTCTTTTCCATCAAAGCCAGATTTGACCCTTGTACATGAAGTGCTAGAAATAAATCTTAGAAAACTCCAGAAAAATTCTTAGAGATACCTAATAATATGAAAATCGTAGATATAAAATAAAATTGCTTGGTACAATTCCCAATTGTTATTATTTTTCCAATCAGGGATAAACAAGCCTTTGAACTACACCTACTCAAAATAACTCTCCAAAAATTCCTAGAAAAATCGTGCAGCCTCCCACATATGCCAGAACCTCAGATACCCAAAAATACAAGTCTCCATAGTACGAAAATTCTTAGATATCTCCTGTTTACAAAAATAGACTAGATTTAGCTTTGAACTACAAGTACCTAAAATAGTTTTCCTAAAAATCTGAAAAAATTCTTGGATAATCTACACTCCATCCAGAGCTCGAATACCTAAAAATCCTACTACCTTCTGTGCACAAAATTGGAGTAAAGGCTACAACTATTTCCTGCCCAAAACATGCAACCCAAGATTCCATTGCCCTACATGTTGTCTCCATACGTGGCCACTCGCCCTAGCATTCCTGCCATGAACACACCATCGGCATCCCTTCCCCTTTTGCCTAGCCGGTGCAACCTAGACCAACACCTGCCGCTAAGTGCCCACACGGTACTTTGGCGAAATTGAAACATATATACGTCATGAACCTCTTCCGAATGCCCTGATTTTCTACCATCTACTTCGCCATGTCCTATCATGAGTATGTGCACATATATACTGCTTTTATATATACGCACGTATGCAAAACCCTAATCCAGTCCTCCCAAACCACGGATCAAAACCCTGACTTATCGTTTGGTTCTGTTACAATCCTATACATATATATGGGTATATAGGCAATACCTCCTCAAACCCTAGCCTACTGTGACCTTTTGTGAACACTCTAACTTCATCGTAATTACATATATGCATGAATCTTCGAGTGTGTGTGGGTAGATACACTCTAAACCCCAGCTCAACCAGATGATCTTACTGCTTTCTCGTCATCTTAATCATTGCATCCACAGTTCCCCATTCTCTGCAAATGAATCGTGCACGAAGGGATGGAGCAGATAGGATTATCCCAAATGCTAGTTCCTTCTTCTCTCGACACTTGGGTGAGAAATCTAAATTCCAGATCCCATGCCCTCTCGAACCCAAGCAGCTCCAATTAAGATCTTGTGATGTCTTGAGTATATTCTTAGTCAGTTCCTAAGATAGTGTGAAGAAGTAAAGTATAGAACTTTAAAATAGTTAAGATTCAAGTTTAGTCAAATCATGGAATTGACTTATCTCTATCTAATTTAAGCATCCGAAGATTTTTAGACTTTATGTGAAGCATCCACCTCGCGCATTGATTCTTTTTGCGATAAACCCTATGCCTTATACCACAATTCTTCCCATGAACATTCATAAGCCTGCCTACTTCTCACTGTTCTTTCATCAATTCATTCCCTGTTGATGTCTCCCTCGGTTCTGCTATAGCCCCCAAATGTGTACCAACCGACTTGCACCTCTTCTCTAACATGTGCACCTTGGTCCACCCGTCATACCCTTCTTCATCCCTCCACTTCTTTTATTTTCTCTCTTACCAATGCACAGTCGCACCATGCCACCTCTTCATCAATTGTAGCAGTCGATGCCAAAAATCTGTTGTGCAGCAACAGCATCACCGTATGCCCCTTTCTTTTCTACAAGCCAAGCACCCCCTTCCAAGTGGGCCCAGCCCCATTGGCACCCCTCATCCCTATCACCTCCTTCTCCCTCCTTATACTTTTCTCTCTCACTGCACAACATCAACCAACAGCTTGCACTAGCCCGGGGCATTTCTCCCCTCTTCTCTCCCCCAAGTTCTAGCTTCCCCAACTGAGTTCTTCCTCTAGCTCACTCTTTCCTCACTGATTCTCTGTCCCGAGCTCCCCAAGCTTGAGCTCTCAAGCATCCGAGCTGCACTTACCTAACCCAATCCCTCACTCAATTCCCCGAGCTTCTTCTTTTTCCTCTTGGTTTCTTGACTACTCGAGCTGCCTCCTCCTCCCTCCATCGCCAAGCTCCAGCTCTTGAGCATTCTGTTGCTCTTCACACCCGAGTACTCCTCCTTCACCACTCTATTGGGGAACGTGCTACGCAAAATAAAAATTTTACCGTACACGAACCAAACCAAGATCCACTATCGAGGTGCAGGCAACGATATCATACCTTCGCCGATCACGTCAATGCAGCGGAGAATTGACGATGTCGATGAAGTCCGCAGACTCCCACAGCTAGGTTATACCTCCCAGCCGCGAGAGTGATCTCCTCGCGAATAGTTCGCCCGATCGAACGCTGAAGTGTACGACGTCTCCGAGGTATCCATGCGTACTGGATCAGCGACACCGCGGTAATGTGTAGACCAGCACACAAGAACAGCGGGGATCTACAAGAAGGAGAAGCAGCAGCGCGCCGGCAGCCGAACTAGATCCAATCTAGAAGAGAGAGAAAGAGGAGGCTGCGGCCAATCTAGAGGTGGCGGCTGCCTAGGGTTTCTGCCAAGGGGCTAGGGCTGCCTTTGCGGCTGCTTGGGATGCCCTTTGAGGTGCCCTGCCCCTCTATTTAAAGGGGGTGGGGCAGCTCTCCCTGGGAAGGTGGAGTTCTACTCCAGCAGGAACTCCCTGATGGAGTTGGAGTCCAACTCCACCAGAACCTTCCACAACCTTCTAGAACTTCTGAAACCTTCTAAAACTTCTAGAACCTTCTAGTACCTTCTAGTACCTTCTAGAACCTTCTAGAACCTTCTGATACTTTCCGGAACACTTTCGGACATCACCGGAACCATCCGGGACCTCCCAAAACACTTTCGAGATCATCCGAAACACTTTCGGAACCCTTCTCTCTCGTTCTCCATAAATGTAGCATTCCTAAATGTCGCTAAAACATTAAGCGTATGATCCTATAGGTTCAAGTATATGTGGACATGTCTGGAACACCTTCCAGTCAATAATCGTCAGCGGGATCTGGACACCCATAATGACTCCCACATATCATCGAAGATCTTTATCGAGTGAACCTCGTATTACCACATATCATCCTTTTGCCTCACGATACATTACACAACCCGAGGCGAGACTTTTATGGTATCCCTGTGATCAACTCCTTGATCACTATACCTAGTTATCCTCGGTTTGTACTCTTTTCTCGTTTTCATATTCTGGTGTCCCCGTGACTAACCCTTTAGTCACAATACCTGGTCAGGCGATGCTGGACACCATAATACCGAGTGGGCCCAGAGTGTATCTCTCCATCGCCGGATGGGCAAATCCCAGTCTTGACATATCTTGAACCACGATATACTTTCTGGTGTACCTGAAAGTCACCTTTATAATTACCTAGTTACGGAGTAACGTTTGATGACCCCAAAGCAACCATCCGGTATCCGGGTCTACGATATTCTTATGGTCTAAGGACGCAAGTAAACGTTAACACATAATGAGAAGATACTGACAACATATTGACGAAGTGATCTCGCAGTATCTCATAAGGGGGTCTATCCAACACCATTGTTACCCTAACAATGTGTTCCCATTGTTGCCGGCATCCTTGTTACATTAACAATGCCAATGATCAGGAAAACAAGACCATCAACAATACATGAGCTAGTCCAGAGGCCTGACTAGGGATCTGAATGGTGTTTACTATTCCACACATGCAATTAGGTTTTCCTCTGAATCTCATATCCAAGAACCAATGCAATTCTAGCATAGAACATAAACTTAATCATGAACATGAAAATAGAATAATAACAACTTTATTATTGCCTCTAGAGCATATTTCTAACACACTCTCACTTACCTGGACACCCAAGGCTCCTTACTCTTCTCCCTTTTAGGTCCTCCGAGATATCCCTCGCTCCTCCAAAGCGCCAAGCCGCCGTGCAGCTACCTCCCAAGCTCGACAGCCAGTGCACGCCGCCGCTACCCGTGTGCCGCCGCCTTGCTCGGCACCACTGCCTAAGAGCCGCCTTCCCTCCTTCCCCCTTGCGCCCATGGTTCATTTCTAGTGCCTCTAGCCCCTCCTTTCTCCTCTATAGCCGCAACGCCGCCGGCGAGAATCGCCTCCCACTTCTACCTGAACACCGGTAAAACTTCCACCGCCTCCTTGCCATCGCCCAGTCGTCCGCCCATCCGCACCGCTCCTGAACGAAGAGGACAAGCCGAGTCCTTCCCTCACGACAACGCCGCCTCCACTCGTGACCCCCCTCTGTTTTCACTCCCACAGCCGAGGTGCCACTAGCTCCGTTCTCTTTAGCACCGCCGCCGGCGAGGACTCCCACGCCATCTGCCCCTGCCCGTGATGCTCCGGTCAACGCCAATGCAAGCGGCCAGCTCAGTCACCCCTGTAAGCTCTCTTCCCCTCCCCGACACCTAGGCCTAATCAGAGCGCCCTTCCCCACCTCTGCTCGGCCAACCTTCCCCACCGCCGTGCTCGGAGTCGCTATCCATGAATCCAAAACAAGTCACCGTCGCAGCTGTCTACTTTTCTCTCCCCCACTCTTTCTCTCGCCGGGGAGCTCCCTGAGCAACCTCGCCCCGACCTCAGTGCCATTGATGCCGAGCGCGCCGTCACCGATCGCCAAAGTCCACCGGCGCAAACTCCTCCCCTGAGCTCCCTGGCGCCCTTTCTTTTCCCCTGTCCTGCTCTTTGCAGAAATGAAGGGGATAACGCTGAACTACTCCCCCTCTCTCTACCGAGAAACCAGGCCCACATGTCCAATTAAACCAAGGCATGTTTCTCTTTTGCACATCCCTTGTTCCGAAGGCGTATTTCCTCTAGGGCCTTTGTAGAATACGTTTCTCCTTTCGGGAAGTGTATCTTGCTCTGTTCCCATATCAGGGTTCTATTCTTGCTTCCATAGCACCTTTCTAGTTTACGCTTTTGACGTCAGCATCCCCCCTTCTCGGCCAGATTCCCCTTCGTTTCTCCTCCTCCGGCAACACTACGATGACCCATATCTCGTTTGACCTAGCTCCGAATGAGACAATTCTTTTCCGATGTACTTGTAAAATTAAAACCCACATTCCAGTACCAATTTATAATTCTTGAAAATATCTAAATTTCAAATTTGGGGTATATTCAAATATACATACATCATATACATATATCGTCCCTTACTTTGCCCAGATAAATTGATTCCGGATTCGAAAATCTTCTAAAAGCAAATCTTAACATTTTGATTTCAAGAGTGCAATAGAGTTTAAATATTTTGTACTCTAAAACAAAAAAAAGGACATAAAACCCTAAAGTCCCCACATCCCTCTAGATGACTATTTTTACTATATTACCCTAAGATCGTGCTTTCCAAAGCTTTTCGCCTAACTTCATAAAATTGTGAAACATGATAGTACCCTTTTAGTCAAACCTAAACATAAAGACCAAGATCATCGTAGGTACTAATATAATGTTGATCGAGTAAGCCAGGGTTTCTGGTTCTATAGAAAACCCTTATTTCATGTGGGGCAAACTCCTTCTCGCCTCACTAAAAACCCTAATAAACCTTAAGTCTAGAGCACATGTTTTAAGAATTATTGAGTGTGTGTTTGGTTCTTGCTTGGGTCTTCTTTGCACCATTGTTTATTTGATGTCTTTCTGGCGTGTAGTTCTAATGTTACGACCAATCGCACGAAGGAAACCGAAGAGCCGTCGTATCAAGTTCGAGACTGAGATAAGGGCCAACGTTGCCAGGAAAGAATTTCCACCTTGATCATGTTGAATCCCATATGTGTGAAAACTTAATTACTTTGTTTGCAACTTTGCATGCTATGTGTGTATCAACGGTATTTTATGCTAGACCTAGCTACACCTGGTAGTTGCATATGACTCAGGCTCGGCAAACCAATCCTTGTAACCCTATCAATATTAGCTGGTTATTGTATGACCAGCAAAATATTAGGACTATAGGCAGTAGCCCTGCTTAGACCTGCTATAGAGGAAAATCTATTTTTACCGACTCACGCAAAGCACTACTTTGGTTTATGGGATTCAAAACCCTCGGGAAGGCGTGTACCTTCCAAGGTGTCTGTTTGAAAGTATTGTTTACCAAAACCCCAAATAAAATGGAGGATGATTTTGATTTGGGTGAGAACAGTAAGTGGAGATCAGAGGAATGGTTGTAGCATGTGGTGACATGGCTGAGAGGTGATGATATGCAGTCTTGCTCGAATCAGTTAAGGACCGAGCCTAAGTGCCGCTCGACCAAGTTCACCCCGTACGTCCACATGTCCTTTATGGGAAGGACTTGACTACATACCCCGTGGAGTAGTAGTGCCTAGACCCGTGGGAAGTAAGGGGAATGTGCTAGGTGGATTTGCATCCCTAGAGGATCTCCACGAGACTACGTGGGTAGAGATTTCTTAGTGAGCTCCACATAGTACGTGGATAGAGGTTTGACACAAAGGTGGAGAGTCCCATTTTTGGTCTACGGGATGCAAAAGTTGGGTTACGCATCTAGCGGGTCTGGCTCTAGTATGAAAGCGGGTGAAAAGTCTTGTTGTAATAACCCTGCCAATACACCTCGTGAAGTGTATCAGTTAACGTTCGGCAACAAGGGGGACTTACATCTTGTGGGTAAAGCCGTATAACCTCTGCAGAGTGTTAAAATCTATTCGAATAGCCACGTCCTCAGTCATAGACACAACTTGGAAAGGCCACACACTGGTTAGACTAAGTTTTGGTTGCGAAATCTGGGAACTAGAATTAAGGACGTGGGCATGATGTGTCCACAGTGTGCAGTTTAAGCTACAGGCTGGTAGTGAGGAGCTGCAGAAGTGAAACCTAGCCCGTGCTGCAAGGCGGTAGCACGGGTAGGCATGAGGATAGTCTGAGGCGATACATGGGTTATTGGCCTCTAGTTGACGATTGTTAAAATATGATGTCTGGCACCAGATGCACACCCGTGAGAGACGGGTTTGATTTACAGAAATTCTTTTGAATCTATTACATCATATTTCAAATGAAAACATACTTTTCCGCTCAACCTTCAACATAGGGTAGAGCCTCTTCTTGAACTCGCCTTGCATGAAACACATCTGTTATACACCCCCCGCAGGATGCTTGCGAGTACATTCCATGTACTCACCTGACTTGTTGATTTAGCCAGACGAAGGAGACATCAATTCCAAGGATACGATTGTGTTCGCGAAAGCTAGGGTGTAACCCCAGTCAGTTGCCTATCGGGTATGGCATATTGATGGGCCACATCACCGATTGATTTCCGCTCAAGATTCCAGCCGTTGGCTACAGGTATAAGAATATCGACCTTGACGGTCTATTTACATATTGAATTATGATATGTGTGTGTATGACAATGATATACAGGTTAACTTGTGTGTACCGGCTACTGATCCAGGGATCGGTACAGTAAACACAAGGGAGTATCTGGCCTTAAAACCGGGTACGCCACAATACATAAGTTACCTCTTACCCGAAAGGGGTTCTACAACACATAACTTACAACTTAAGGCTGATTACAGGTCTTCGAAATTAAAAAAAACAGCAACGAACACAAAAATCAAAACCCTGAGATGGCAGCCCCGCCATCTCCATATGCATATACGCAACCCACATTATTACAATCAAAGAAAAGATAAAACAAAACTAAGCATCGATATCCACATTCTCCACATCATAGTACTCACCGATACTGGGATCCCCTGCAACAATTTTGGAATCGAATTCCGTAAGTACTTTCGTACTTGCAAGCTACGTTTGTAGGCTCATCCCAATTCAATTTCAGCATAGCATGTGATAAAGAGAAACACTAACACCTCATAGTGGCATCAACAATTAAGCATGGCATGAACATAAGGAATCATACAATATCCACATGTACCATCATGCCCAAGTTAAATTTCAGATTTGAACATCTAGTAATTCAAACAAGAATTCTATTGAACCAATATGTGAGCATTCGAAATTAGACAAACATTCAGAGATCTTCAATCCATCTAGCCAAACAAGGCAATTTAATTATGATTGCACCAAACAAGGCTCAACCAATTGTGTGGTCAGGCAAGATGAACAGAACTTGCCTGACACGAGAGATGAATTGAAAACGTGTAAGTACAGGGTTGGCCGACCGTGACTTCGCACCATCCTCAATTCAACCCCGCCGTGGGTGACGGGTAGAGCCCTACGACACCTATATCAGATCAGGTTGGCAGCCTGCCGATCCATCAGTAGGTGACGATACCCGGCTCTCACAACTCCTCAATTAGGGTTTCATATTTGTTAGTTCATTTAAAAGATCTCACTGATCTTACCACCAATTCCATCTACCATGCTAGTAATGCGTCATCACATGACATACCATTAACCCGAACATGGCATCAAGTATTTCACCTCGATCACAAGCATAACATGAAAAGAATTCGGGAATCTTAGCGAGCTTTTGTATACTTGCCTTGCTGCAATTGATCAAGTTCACTATAGTACTCGGCTTCGGTAAACTCCTCGTTGCTCGGTTCTATCAAAAGAGAACGCCGGAATACCAAAGCAAAGCAATAAAGAGAGTTTAATTCAAAACCAGCAAGTATAAGAATCCAAAAATGCATGATGTGCTCCCTAACATGCAGAAGATCACTATATGAAACCAACGCAATTGATTTTGTCGAATTCGGAGGCCTAGGGTTAAAATTATGAATTTTTGTAATTACATATATATATATATATATATATATATATATACTTTTAATGCATAGGAAAGACCCTGGAGGTGGTAGTTATATTCATGTTTAGTATATGGACTAATTTACTTTTGGGTGTCATCTGTAGCATTTTTGGACTTATGAATTTGTTTATTTAAACATGTGGTAAGTCAAAGTATAGTGGCATTTTGGGCATTTCCAACTGCTCATAGCAATGTAACATAAATAAGGATTATACCATCATGTTCTACAGATTAAAAGAAAACTAACAAAATAGAAATCACCTAATTTGGAGTTAGTATGCAAAAGATATGAATATATATATATATATATATATATATATATATATTCCAGCTTTTCCTAATCCATTCCAAAATTGCCATTCGGGTACAACTGCTTTTACTCGGTTCCCCTCTAACCTCTATCTATGACTAATGGGTCCCTTTAGCTAGGTTCCCCCCTTCACTTTTACTTAATTTAGTTCAGCCCGTGGGAGCCCATTTCGAGCTCGGCACTGGCTTGGTCCCCATTATGCTGCACGGTGGCGAGCGACGACGAGCACCCGTGCGAGCATCGCAGAAGGGGAGGGAGAGAAATAAAGGTGGTTTCGCGTTGAGGAACTCACCATAGTTCCGTTTTGGTGCTCGGGTGGGGCGGACGCGGATAGAGTAGGGACACCGGCGGTAATGGCGGATGGCAGGGCTTCGTCGTCAACGACGAGGAAGTCTGGGGCATCCGTAAAACCCGAAGAGTTAGGAAAAACAAGTGCAAGCACGGGAGGAAAAATCAGAGCTCATGGAAGGCTAAGGCTTATCGAGATTGAAGAATTTAGGGAGACGGGGAGGTCGCCGGCGTCGAAGAGGGAACTCAAAATTGGGGAGCTCGGCTGCAAGAAATTTCAATTCAAGCGAGCTATGTGTTCCCGGACTAGTCGCGAACCTAGTTGGCAACAGAGGAGGGGAGGCGTGGTCTCACCGGACGAGGGGTGGAGTTGAAGCCAACGGTGTCCGCCAAGCCCGGGGAAGACAACCGCGTCCGGTTGCCCTGCTGCAGTCCTATTCAAGACAAGAACAGAAATGAGATCGCCACGGCGAAGGCTGTTTCATGCGCGAGTTTGAGGAGAAGGAAAGTCGCTGGGCGCGTGGGCAACGACGAGTGCCGACCACGACGTGCTCACTGGTGCTGCGGCACTAGCGTCGTTCGGCTCGGGTGGCTCGCTCGGGCAGCAGGGAAGGCGAGGGAATGCAGGGGAGCGTGGGAAGGCGATGGGCGAAATCGGCGAGACGGAGCGCTGCGGACTGGAGGGAATGCCGAGGAGGGACGGCTCAGCGACGTGCAAGGGAAGGAGGCCGGCACCAGTAGTGGGGTTGGCAAAGGCAAGGCGACGCGTGGAGGGGAGCGGCTGTTCATGGGCCCAGCTCGTCAGCGAGGAGAGAAGGCGGGAACTAGAGAGGCGCCTTCGGCACAGGCAGGGAAAGAAGATGGGCTTCGGCCCATGCAGAGAAGAAGCGGGCCGCCTTCGGTTTAGCCTGTTAATATTAGGATAGTAGAATTTCTTTTCTTTTTCTGGCTTCTAAATCCTGGATCATATTCAGCCTTGCAATTGATTCAAAAATAAAGTTTCAAAATTCCATAAGGTTTGTAAGAGCTCCTGAACAATTATCCCACTTACAACAGTTGGTGTATAGCCAATACCAATAGCGCTAACATTTTCTTAACTGAAATAGGGATAGGGTTAAAATAGATATTAGCTATGGTTATACAAAAATATTGTTCCCAAGGTCTGGGGGGATGTAGATAGAATTTTAGAAACATACTTAGAGTCTGCGTTTAAATTTTTGTAAGACTTGGGCAAGTAGATTTCCTCAACTAGCAGATTATGCTCCTACCCGTTTGGTCTATCAAACCAATCTTTTCAAGTTTGAGGGTCAACCTTTAGTCCCTAATTCTTAGCATGTGTATGGGATCCCTCCATAATATCTTTGGACCTGGGAACATGTTGGAGGAGTTTTTTAGTTGGAATTAGTTTCTAGAGATCATCAAGGTTAGCTTTTAGGTCAGGTATAACAAGCTTGTTGCTGTTATGAAAATTTCAAATCGACCTACATGATGGCATGAGTTGCATCAAGCTTAACTTTCTTCGAGTAGAACTCTAAGGTTAGATGTACATACTTACACATAATGGGTCATTACAATACCGAAAAATTACGCGGCAAGCCACAGGAATCCAAACACATGACCTATGCACTAGTGAAGCTAATGGAGAGGAACATAAAGTAATTAATTTACAAGCATTAGAGAATCAACTCCCTGACCACTTTAATGATTTAAAATCCGTGACCAAGTTGCGTGTTACTGCACACAATGCACCGGAACATGTTGAAATACTAAGGAACAATGAAGGTATATCCATTCTCATCCAAAGATCTTAGAATAAAAGGACGAGAACTCCAGCCACTCAAATCCCAAGTAATCGGGGATACCCGGCAAAAAAGGATGATGACTTACAATGGAAAACCAGTGAAGTACCTCTAAAGAATAGGAGAAGCTAGTTGAAACCTGGCACAGCTCAAGAACTAAATATATTAATGAAAAAATATTGGGATGTTGTGGACTATGGTACATGCAACGTCTGTTACATAAAAATTATGAATTTATTTCTCTCAATATGTTTTCACTTCTCACCGCTCACATTTGGATGATCAGTGCATTCTGCAAATAAGTGCATGTAGAGTGCAGCATAGTTACGTGTACATCTACTGTAGTCACATCATAAACCAATATTATTTATTAACATATTATTGTTTTTACATCTTGTATGCTAGAATTCTAGGCCTAATCCCGGTCTGACCTAGGGCTGTGCCGAATTCGGTCAGCAAAAAATTATTTCAGAAAACCATAACTTTCGGGAAATCCATAGTGAAGAACTACAATTTTTAATTTTAGTTCCATATGACAACAACTTTAGAGGTTCATTGCCGTTATATCTAATATAAGATATGGCAGGTAAGATGGGAAAGTCCAGGGTGCACACGAGGCATGTGCATCCATTATTTCAAAATTTTGAAAATCATATATTTAAGTTTCAGAAAAATCTGAAAAAATTCATACATGTATATTATGGAGTGGGGTATGTATGGTTAAATTTTCGTAAAATAATATATCCATTTGTGACCTGTGCAAAAAAAACACTCTGGGTGGTTGTGAACAGTAGTGAACAGTACACAGTTGTGAATAGTACACATTGTGGGCATATTATTTTACGAAAATTTATCTGTGTATATTTCATTTCATCATAAACCAGTATAAATTTTTTTAGATTTTTTTAAAACTTATACGTGATTTAAAAAAATAAAAAAAAACCTAATGGGTGCACATGCCACGGATACACAAAAGCTATACTCCAGGTAAGATCCACATATCAGCCACACTAGCATCTGGAACCCACTGTCTTCTTCCTCAGCCCTCTTTTCTTCTTCCTCGTCACCCTTCTTCCTCTCGCTAGATCTATTTCCCCTTCGCTTTGTCCATGGCCACATCAACGAATGTTAGCTAGCACAAGCGTATGTGCGTGCACATAGGTAGGAGTAGTGTACTCGTACACGAAACGCAGTGGGAAAGGATAGAGATTAGCAGGGGAGTGACAGCGCCGTGTTGGTCAAGCTCACCGGTGAGGGTATGAGCAGGAGCTAGGCACCACGAAAAACAATCGGGAAGGCTGCATCGGATTCACAGTATCACAAGGAACATGACTGCGCGGATCGGCAACGACGGAGATGGCGGGACCCAAAAGAACATATGTATACGGTGGGGCAGCGGAGCTTCACAACAATGGCCACATTCCGAACTTTTTTTATAAATATTATTTTTAAAACAAATAATTCGAAATATATATCTCTGATTTCAGAAATTTTAAAAGTAACACCTTGTCGGCCCACCGTACACCGACAAGCAGCTTGTCAGCCGACCACCGACCGACAAGGGGCTTGTCGGCCAACGGTCGACCGACAAGCCCCTGTCGTTCCCCCGGGCAGCGACTGTGCACCGAAAGTGCTGACGGGCCCCCTGTCGCCACCTGTCGTCCGACCGTGGAACGCCAAGTCGCCCTAGTCGTCTAACTGTCAGACGACAGGGTTTAGATTCCCCCCTGTCACCTCCAGCGCCCCTCTTGGCCTTTGGTGGCCCGTGAACGACTCCAGCGCCCCTTTTCGCCTTTAGGTCGCCTCCAGTACATCACCCAAGCGCAGCGCCCCCTATTTATTCACCTCTCACGTGTCTCTGCTTTCCATCCATCCACGAAAAATTCAGAAATCGATACAGAGGAGAGGGGTAAGGGTTCGGGAGCGAGGTGAGAAGAAAGAAGCTCTCGGAAGTGCCAAGAGGGAGAGAGGGGACATTAGAGTTCAGAAGGTCAGGCGGAAGAGGGATCTCGGCAGCGAGGCGCGTGTGAGGTAAATAGTTGCGTACTTTTCTTTTGTTTAGTTTACTGGAAATAGTAACTATGCCCGTATTGTAAAATGGTAGGAATGGCTTCATCTGATGCGACGAGATGCCGAAGGAGAAGATGTATGCCGACATGCCCACAGGTGTCGAAGTTCCCCTTTGCTGGTGCCAAGATCCGTGCAGACTGATGAAGTCGCAAGAGTTCTCGTACACGTACGGAAGAAGATTCTTCATGTGTGCTAACTACGACGAAGAGCCACCGAAGTTTGACATGTTCAGACGGCGTGAAAGGGTAAAACTCGCACATAGCCGCATTTGTAGCACGATGCAATACTATGGTAACAGTTGTTTGCTTGCAGTCTCCACCTACTATATGTGACTACATACAGTGGCTGGACATTGCCCAATCGAAAGAGGCTGAGGAAGAACTCATGTGGAAGGTTGACTGTAGTCGAGATCGGCTTCTGCAGCGCATGCACGAGGAAGAGGAGGAGAAGAGAAAGCGTTGGCAGGAGACGCAACGTAAAGAAAAGAAGGAGGCGGAACGTCGAGCTGCGGAGGCACGTGAGGCCGAAAGAGCGAGGAAGCGCGAGATGGCGCGTCGCGTGAAGGAAGAAGGGGAGGAAGCTCACGCTCGTCGTATGAGGAAGGGAAAATATCCGAAAGATCCTGAGTAGTTATTTCAATATTATATTAGGTTGTTCGGCTGTATGCGAATATTATCGTACCGTGTTGTGACGCCATGTGTAGTGCTGACGATGTTTCGAACTCTAGATTTTCAAGAAATAAACAAAGTGTTCCATGCAATTCAGTAGAACTAAAGATATCAAAATGCAAAAGGAAATGGTGCGAATGTACGACTTAAAAAAAACTAGTCCTGCTCGTCTCCCTGGTCAGGTCCTCCTGGGCCTCCCTGTGGTGCGGCGGGTGCGGCGGCTCTACGAGTATGACGACGTGGTCTCTTACGAGGACCGGACAGTGTCAAGGGCTGTGCCGGCTGTGGCTGACGGTGACCCCTGCCGTAAATCGGCTCATCCGGCTGACGAGGTGGCGACTGCGTGACCTGCGTGGGTGGTAGCGGTGGAGTCTGAAACGCCGGGAAGTGAGGAACAACCCCTGAAACGTCCGCTTGGTTCCACATGTCACCGTAGTCAACAATATCTGGTGAACCCGTAAACACCAAAACGGGAACCATCACAGACTGGGGATTGTACCAGTACGAGCCACCCGCCTGTGTCGGGAAAGGTGGTGCTGGCTGCGATGTCCACTGTGGCTGGTGATGCCACGACGAGCCACCCGCCTGCGTCGGGAGAGGTGGTGCTGGCTAGGGTGTGGACTATGGCTGGTGATGCCACGACGAGCCACCCGCCTGCGTCGGGAGAGGTGGTGCTGGCTGGGGTGTGGACTGTGGCTGGTGATGCCACGACGAGCCACCCACTTGTGTCGGGAGAGGTGGCGCTGTCTAGGGTGTTGACTGTGGCTGGTGATGCTAGGACGAGCCACCCGCCTGTGTCGGCTGAGGAGGAGGTGGCTGTGATTGCTGCTGCCACGACGACGAGGAGTGCCATGGGGGACGATGTGCATGATGACTAGACCGTCCAGCCACGACGTCTGAAGCGCGCGCGCAGGTCAAAGTCTCGAAGATCTTCCAGAGCTTGCCATTGAGACGCTCCCACGCGGATCGATGAACGGATAGACTCATATGAATCCCCATGTCAAGTCGGTTAATAAGTGCGGCAACCTCCTCCTGAGCCTCAAGCGTCATCTGCGCCTGCAAATACGACAATAATTATTAGTTGCTCCGTACTTGTGTTTTCAATATTTCATAGCAAACAAAGAAAATCGTGGCACTTACGCATGGTGCCTGACGCCAACAACAGAAGCAGCCGGGTAGTAATCCGACGTGCGGCCCTGCTGCATGTCATCTAGGTCGGCACGCGGTACGTAGAACAACCAGGTACTGGAGTGGTACTACTGGAGGTACGCATCGTACTCAGCTGGGTCGAAGGTCGTGTCCTCGTGCCAGAGATCTACGCTTGCCGTCGTCCACCATTCGACAAACGGTGCAAGGTTTCGTGCCCAAGTTGTTGCCGTCTTGATTCCACCCTGTCGGCTGTACCTACATTTCGTGATTACTTGTACGAAGTGAGCAAAACATATTACAATACTATTATCTGACAATAAAACCTTATATGCTCTTACTTGTGGATGTGAGGCTGAAGCGTGGGCGGTGCTGGGGGAGGACACAACTGGCGTTTGCCGAATTGACGCATCACTCGGTGCACAGCGGTTATCTCCACAGTGACATCGAACACTACGGTAGCCTTCGTCATCTAGTAGTCGAGGCCTCTGGTACACAAGGCTGAAATCCCACCAGGCGCTCGTCGCGTCAACGCCTCGGCACTCTACGGCTCCCAGATCACCTGACTAGGGTGCAACATATCGAACTGCGATGTGAAGACTGTGTAGCAGTTCCTGACCTGTTCGCTAGCATATCGTACCTGTCAGGAATGAAAATAATTAATAAGAAGAAAAAAATGAAGTATTTTTGTAAGAAACCATATTTAGTATAAAACTAACCCATCTCCGTGTCCAGAGTGTCCCAAAAGTAGGCATGTCGATGAGGTCCCCGTGGTACTCCCTATCATCGTACGGTACGTCGAACTGCACGTCTGGCCGTCCGATCGGGAATCGATCGTATGATCAAAGCTGCAACAAAAGTGGCCAACCCAGTACCGCCGAGTTCTCAGCGCACCTGCTGCAAGCATTGCACATGGCTCTCAAAGTGGCGGCCAGGACGGCTGAACCCCAACTCCTCTGAACTATGTCCTCGTGATAACGTGCATCCACGATCTCCCGCGCTATTCCGATGTAGCGAGCGTCTACAGTGTTCACGTGATTGGACGTGAACATCACCTTGTCGAAGAGCCACAAGATGTACGCCTCTAGACAACAGTCAACCTGCTGCTCCATAAGCGCGACACCGGGGTAACCTAGCGCGCCGATCTACATGAAAAAAATGACATCAGAAAGGTAATAAAATAATACAAGTAAGTTTGCAATGAATAATAAACGCAAGCGTAGTTACCTGAAAGTTGCGCAACCACCGTCACATAGGCCCGTTTGCATCTCGGACCAACTCCCCAACCCCCTAAGCAACACCTGCGAAAGGGAACACTATCTCCTCGTGCCAACCTACTGGAGGCTCCAACGGTCCAACT
The DNA here is from genome assembly GCA_019208055.1 of Stipa capillata. Taxonomy (NCBI): domain Eukaryota; kingdom Viridiplantae; phylum Streptophyta; class Magnoliopsida; order Poales; family Poaceae; genus Stipa; species Stipa capillata. The sequence goes on along the minus strand of JAGXJF010002310.1, from coordinate 544,686 downwards.
GCGGCTCTAGCCAACGGTAGGCCCAGCAAGAACGAGACGTCCTACAGAGTAGGCGCCATCTCTCACCAAGGAAAGTATAATGTGTGGGTCTCAGGCCTCCAACGGTCCACTAAGCAGGTGATCAGTGACCGATCATAACAAAAACGACGAGACTGCTCATTGTACTGCTCTCTTGGCTCCTCATCATCGTCATCTTGCGGCATGAGCCTCCACTCTACCGCAGTAGCCTCAACCATCCGTGCCAGGGGTAGGAGACACGCCCAAGCCAACCTGTGAAACAAGTACAGAGCAATAAAATAAGCATCAAGTTATATGATAAAGATTAGTTCGAACAACGTACGTAACTACGAGACCCACCTGTCAACCCAGTCTGGGTGTATCATCCAATCCTCCTGAGGCGTGCGAGTGATGAGCACGGGGAGCTTTTGGCCCTCCTCCAATAGCCTCCCCCGGTGTCGTATGTCAACCGTAGGGTCCAGAAGACAATACGTGGCCATACCTGCAGTAATAATGGATTCATACAAATATGAACTTATGGAAGCATACAAATATGAACTTACGGATTCACACGAACGGATACCATGTTATGGAAACTTACATGAATTACAAACTTACAAACTTAAGGATTCTTACAGGAATTATAAACTGACAAACTTAAGGATTCTTACAGGAATTACAAACTTACAGCAAATACAAACTTATAGGGAAATACAAACTTACAGGAAATTACAAACTTACGGGAATACAAACACAATTTTAATTCAACACATACCAAATAAAAATGTAACAAGTACGGAACAAACTAAATTGAAAGTACAAATTCTTAAATAGCATTTCAATGTTCTCCTGCTGCGCTTCCAAGAGCCGATGTGATAGCGCCACCTGCAGTATCCCCTTGGCCTTGTTTCTGTAAGTCAAGACAGTATTTCATTATATGCTCATACCTTGAGCAATGCATGCACTGTCTAGTTGGACCACCAGCCTCCGATTGGTCTATGTCGTTATGAATACGACGAACCTGTCGTCGACCTCGTCTTACCCGGAGTAGTCTTAAATCTGGGATGTATTCCCTTTGAGCCTCGTCTACCTTGTTGAAGTTGCCAACCGCACGGATTCCACTTATCTCCCCGCTCCAGGTATGGAGCACAGACTGCTTCAGATAGTATTGTGGCACGAACGAGATTGACTCCATCCCTATTTGGCCACATGCAGCTAGCACATGAGAGCAAGGCAGGTGTAGCAGCTTCGGTTTGTTGCATGTGCACTTACAAGTGGGCGTGCCTTCCATTCCAATTATAACATCGTGCGTCTTCGTCTCGTTCGCAGCCCCGAAACTAGATTTATCCCTCAGACTATCTCGTACCTCCTTTCTAGATTCCCAATGCTGTAGACTGTGTGCCCCAATCCCTTTTGAATCTTATTCTCCATGTACTTTATGACCTTTGCACAGTACAGGGTCGCAGGAAAATTGTTCATATGTAGTGCAGTATTTCTGTACCTCTCTTGAAAGTACCTCACGGTGCCATGCATCGCACCCTCCACGATAGCAGTTAGAGGTAAACCCCACTGCCCTCTAAGCACAAAGTTGTACACCTCCACAAGGTTAGTCGTCATGATGCCGTACCTAGCGCCACGAGTGTCATGAAGCAAAGACCACTTCTCAGACGGCTCTTTCTCTATCCACTGAGAGAAACTCTTTATTTGTTTCGCCTTCCTTCTCCTCGTACCAGGAGGGTCAATTGCCTAAATAGCAGAAAGCTCCCGTGGCTCTTCTTCCGGGCTAAGTACCACATTTTTTTCTTGCGATCAATGATCTCGCTCTTAGTAAAGTCATCAAGCTTCGCCCATAAAGTTTTGTACTTCTTCTCCTGGTTCTGCTTGCACAACCTTTTAAACAGATTCATCAGGCGCTTGTTCCTAAACTGGTTGAAAAAATTAGCCCCTAGATGGCGCATGCACCAACGGCTTTGCAGGTCTGGCCAAGGTTGATCTTTATCCGCCGTTGGTTCCTGGAGTGTCTTCACGGCTTTCAGTATGCCAGGGTGCCTATCGTGAATAACACATACATTCTCCCGATTCTTCACTACTCCATGTTTAAGCTGCCTGAAGAACCATAACCAGCTCGAGAAGTTCTCACCCTCAACGAACGCCATCGCCAATGGCAGGATCTGATTGTTGCCGTCCACACCAATCACCGTCAGGATCTGCCCCTTATACTTGCCTGTCAGAAATGTCTCATCCACGCACAGCACTGGACGACAATGCCTGAAAGCTTCAATGCATGCACCGAAAGAGAAGAAAGCTCGGTTCAGCACTTTATAGCCTGGAAAATGCGGGTTCACCGAGTGCTGGATGTCAACATGTGTCTCTGGGTTCCGGAGGAGGAGTGTATAAAGCAGACGGGGCAGGTTGTCGTACGAGTCATAGAAAGTGCCGAAACGCATCTCCATGGCCTTCTGCTCAGCCCTCCAAGCCTGCCCATATGGGATTTCGTACTTGTACCTACTCTTTACTGCAACTTGTATGTACTTTGCTTCTATGTCTTTCTTCTCCACTATCTCGCTGTACATCAGTTCTACGATGAGAGTGGATGTCAGATTAGGGTGGCGTGCTAGGACATTGCTTCTGACGCAAGTGTGCGGCACGACGTCGGTCACGACCCAATTCACTTCATACTTGGGCACATGGGTGTGCACCTTGCTTTCACAGCTATTAGCAGTACATGTTAAAGTTAAATTATTTGGAGAAGATATGTCAATCCTGAAAATCCTCTACGTGGACATGGCCCATTGCGTGACTGCATGCTTCAATTCTTTCTTGGTGGCGTACATCGAACCAATTTGGATCTGGTTCTTGTTATATTCCCAACAAGAATCATGGCCATCATTCATACTCATGTCACCTAGAAGTTCCTGATTCCATGCACTTGGAATTGGGGACTCATGAATGTCATGTTCCTCACTGCTATCTTCATCGACATCTTCAGCCATTCCATCTTCATCTTCCTGTTCCTTTACCTCCTGCATGGACTGAAATTCATCTTCTTCATCCGCCTGCCCCGTGGGAACTCTTTCTGCCGGTTTACTACTCTGCCCAGCTTGCCAAGCGGAATGAACTACCTCATCCACCTGTGGTGTTGGATTGTTATGCTTCACTTCATACCCACCGCCTTCTGACCCGGCACCCTTCATGATGGCTTGCACTAGTGCGACCGGAAGACTTTTTTTTGCATTGCAAACCTGCATCCACAATCTCCAGTCTCTAGTACTCTCGATCAGCAACAAGTCCCATTTAATATCAGTGCAAGACTTGGTAAACACTGCCTGAATGGTTACAGCATACAGTGCAGGATCCATCGAGAAGGTACGTGTAAGCCAATGATTGGCTTCCTTGAAATTCAGCCTCTCCGGATCGGAAATAGGCAAATCAACATAACTGAATTCACTAAGATCAATCCCACTACGATTTGATCGAACAACCCCAGGACCATAGTACACCGTCATATTTACTAACTCCGACATACCTGCCGTAAGATAAATTGATATCTTCGTCACGTACTAAGTAAAACATGTAGTTATATTACGTCGTGCGACCGCTAAATTCTTTCGTGCTAAATGTAAAGGTTGATCCGAAACACACCAGGGTTATCGACTGACAAATCGGGATAGAACTTTTAGCACGATCGAATGTAACGGTCAGCACGAATAGGTAATAATTAACCTAACTACATAATAATATTCTACGTCTCTAATAATAGAACTAATTAGTTCGACCTAATTTAACGACAATTTTTTCCCATCGTCTAATCAATTATAGACCTAACTAAACTACGAGATTTAACTTGCTCAAAATATCCTAATTAAATACGTACAACCATAATAATCTATATTTGCATACATAACCTATAATGATCAATACTAACTTTCTTATACTACGAAAGTACAAATTAGTTCGTACTAAACAACCTAAATAATACACGTAAACACGAACTAATACGTACTAAACTAATGAAATACGAAGTAATACGTAACTAATAAAATCTACAAAATATTTACCGTAGATGCGGAGCTCCGCCTCTCGCTTCCTCCACCCTCTCTCCCCTGAGCTCCCCTTCTCCCTCTCTTCTCTCTTTTCTTTCTCTCCTTCCTCTCCTCTTTTTTTCTCTATTTCTTCCTCTCTTTCTCTCTAATGGCTGCAGGCTGCTCGGGGACGAAATGGGGGCGCTGGAGTGCTGAGGCGATGGAATGGGGAAGAGATGGGGCGCTGGAGGGGTTCACGGGACCGAATAAAGCACTGTCGTCCGACCGTTGGACGACAAGCCCCTGTCGTCCAACGGCTGGACGACAGGCGTCTTGTCCGACTTTTCCGTGCGCTTTCGGTGGGTTATCGTTGGCCCGTGAGACGAAAGAGGCTAGTCGTCCTACGGTTAAACGATAAGAGCCCTGTCGTCCACGGTCGAACGACAGGATGTTACTTTTGAAATTTCTAAAATCAGAGATATATATCTCGAATTATTTGTTTTAAAAATAATATTTATAAAAAAGTTCGCCACATTCCCCTTACACACAGGGGATGGAAAGCGAAGGAGATGAAAGAACATGCTCCACTAATGCTAAAAACCTGAAAAGGGCATTGGATTGACCGGAAGCTTATAGGATCGGAGAAATGTGGTACGGCGGAGCTCCGTCGGACTTGGGAAGAAACCTAGATCCTGACGATTTACTGCACAAAAATCAAATCGGCTGCACTAGGGTAAGCTCAGTATAGGTGAGATGTGCCAAAGAAAAAGCGTTGTGGAGTAACATCACCAAAGGCGATGGGGAAAGCGGCAGAACGTTCTTGGCTCATAGTGGCCGCACCCATCAATGGTGTTGCTCCCGTTCCGACGTGGTTGGGGTGGCCATGGGGCTCCCATCGCTAGATGAACGACGACAGGATACTGAAGCAGCCATGACCGGAGCAAAGTAGAGAGAGATGTGAGTGTCGTAGCAACGAGGCTAGGCAGTAAACTTGTGGCACCCCCCGCACGGTTACGCGGACCTACGAGGGTTGCCCGGGAAACTACGTCGCGGAGACACCGCAATCACGCACGCGGACCGCACGGTGCGAGGTCACTCGAACCCGCTGCGATGTTGCAAACCAGAGGAGAGGAGGACAAGCAAACGTGTATTCAGAATTTCTGGGATCCCCCCAAATGGGAGGGGTGTCCCTCTATTTATAGGGAAAAAGGAGGGGTAGGGGAGATTACAGCAATGCCCTCAGGCATTTTACAATTATGCCCCTAAATGTACTAACGCCCCTAGGGGCACATAGGTCTTTTCCTTCGGGAATATTCCGGGAATATCCCGTGGGTCCCGCCCGTCATGCACGGACTTGTCGCCGTCACGATCTCGACGTTGTGCGGTTTTGGCGTGGCTACAGACTTGATATTGTCACGGAGTTGGCATCACGCGGTCTTGGCATCGCGACGAGGTTGATATTGTCGCGGAGTTGGCATCAAGTGGTCTTGGCATCGCGAAGAGGTCGATGTTGTCGCGGAGTCGGCATCGAGCGGTCTTGGCATCGCGAAGAGGTTGGTGTCGTCGCGGAGTCGGCATCGAGCGGTTTTGGCGTCACGACGAGGTTGGTGTAGCACTGATCTCCTCTAAGTATGGAAAAGCGTCGAAACCGGGTAGCGCAGGGACCCCTTCCCCAACAGTAATCCCTCGTCGATTCGGGCGATCGGCTAGCGAGCGCTCGAGGCGGCGCACCGATTCTTGAGGGGTCGATGCGCGGCCCGAACCGACCACTAGGGCCCTGTCTTCTGCGATTTGGTTGTTGACGCGCGCTTCGAGCTCCAGTCAAGCCATCGGGGGGTTCGAAGGTGCACAGTTACCCCCGGGGGGTGCGGGGGGCGGATTTTTTTCTCTCTTTTTTTTTCTTTTGTTTCTTTTTCTTTCCTTCTCTCTCTTTTCCTTTTTTTTCTTCTTTTTTCCCCAAACCGGCCGCCTGCCCAACTCCTAACGGGCCTTGTGGGCCGGCCAGCTAGGGCACCCGGGGTGAGGGCTGCTCAAAAAGCCCCCACGCCGCTACCCTCACCTCCTCTCTTGCTCCCCAACGCCGCCGCCTACTGCGCGTCGCCCCCCGCTACCTAGCGCCGCCGCCCGCGCCGCCTGCCGCCGGCCGCTCGCCTGCCGCTGCTGTCGCTCAGCTCCCCGAGCCGCCCGCTTCGGTAGCTGGCTCCGGTCGCCCAGCTCCCGAGCCGCCCACCGCCACCGTCGCCCGCTTCGGTCGCCGGCCCACCTAGGCCGCCGCGCATGCCGCCTACGACGCCGGGCGCCCAGCCGGCCTGCTCGCCGTTCACCGCCTCCCCGGGTCTGCCGTGTGCCAGGGGGCCACATCCCCGCCGCTCCCCGGGAGCTGCCCCACCGAGAACCGCCGCCGACCGCCCCCGGCGGCTGCCTGCGCCCTTGCCGAGGCCCGCGCCGCCGGGACGCCACCGCGCCGCTCCCCGGTTGGTCGCCACTGGGCGTCCTCCGCCTGGGGTTGTCGCCGCCCCCTTGTGAAACTGGCGCCACGGGCCACTCCCCCGAGTCTGCCGCGCGCCAGGGGCAGTCGCCGCCTCCCCCAGGTCCGCCATGCGCCAGGGGCCGCCGCCTGCCCGGGCGTGTGCTGCTGCTGGGTTCTGCCCCTGCTGAGGCTCGCTGCGCCGCCGCTGTTGCACGGAACCACTGCCGCGGGCGCCTCGGCTGTCCGCTTGCTGCCGCCGTTGCCGGCTGCGTCGACGTTCCCCGCTGGTCACGTTGCCATTTGCTACCGCCGCATGGGCAGTGGGACCGGGTCCAACCCTGCGCGCTGCCACACTGCCCGCTCGCATCTTTCTCTCTCGGGAGCATCATCACTGCAGCTCCACGCCGAGTCACCGTGGCCTTTGCACTTCAAGGGTGACTATTCCGGCATGTGCATATTTATTTTTCTTCGTTGTTTGCTTATGGTAGTCCAGGTGACCTTTGGGATTGTCTGTATGAGACGAACTGCTGCTGTATTTTTTCTTTATTATGCATGAGGTTTACTCGACGTATACGTCGGTGGACGGTGAGTCGCTGTGTTTCTCTAGTCGTCGTGCGTCTCGTAAACTATTTGCGGCTGTCTCCCGGGTAGCGGATATGAGAGCTCTCCGCCGTCGCAGATGCGAACGTTCATTCTTCTTTTCTTTCTTTTTTTTCTTTTTGGCGTGCTTGCTTAAGTCGTGCTGAGCGATGTAGACTCGTCACTGCCGTGCTCTTGCGTGTCGTGTTCTCGTCGCTACTTTTCTCTTAGCTTGATTAATGAGGTTGCGTTTGTTCATGCCTTTGTCGTCGGGTACGATGTGTTCCATAAGATGACTTCTCTTGTTTCCACGTTTGTATGATATTTCTTGCAGGAGCGCAGTAGATTGAGCGACCTTTGCGCCTTCCCAGATGGCGGCCGTCGGAACTGACCTGGAGAGGAGATAGCCACGGGACCCGTCGCAGCGACCGCGTCGCATTGACTGTGGTCCCGTCTGCTCAAGACCCCCGTGACCGCCCGGGGCGACGTAGAGGGCGCGCTGGCGAGGCTTCCTGCTCGAGTCGTGGGAGCGAGGCGATACAATGTGCTGGCAGCAACGGGACTCGCCGTGTTGGCCGTAGCACAGGGGCGCCGTGGATCGAGCAACTTCTACGCCTTCCCAGCCCGCGGCTGTTGGAAGCGATCGGCAAAGAGATAGCTACGGGACCCGTCGCAGCGACCGCGTCGCATCGACTGTGGTCCCGTCTGCTCAAGACCCCCGTGACCGTCCGAGGCGACGTGGAGGGCGCGCTGGCGAGGAGATAGTGACGGGACCCGTCGCAGCGACCGCGTCACATCGACCACGGTCCCGTTCACTCAACACCCCCGTGACATCCCGGGGCGACGTGGAGCGCGCACTGGCGAGGAGATAGTGACGGGACCCGTCGCAGCGACCGCGTCGCATCGACCGTGGTTTCGCTCACTCAAGACCCCCGTGACATTCCGGGGCGACGTGGAGGGCGCGCTGGCGAGGAGATAGTGACGGGACCTGTCGCAGCGACCGCGTCACATCGACCACGGTCCCGTTCACTCAACACCCCCGTGACATCCCGGGGCGACGTGGAGGGCGCGCTGGCGAGGCTTCCTGCTCGGGGCGCAAGGAGCGGCGCGACACGGGCGACCTTCCTCTTCGAGGTTGCGGAGCGACTAGGCGTTACTGGCCCCACGGTGACGGAGCGGCGAGGGCGATGCCGCGGTGGAGTGCCGAGTCAACGCCGCGATGGAGCGCCACGACGGAGATGCCATGACGGAGCGCCGCGGCGGAGCACCGAGGTTGCCGCAGTGATGGAGTGCCACGACGGAGATGCCGTGACGGAGCACCGAGGTCGACGCCGCGACGGAGCGCCACGGTTGACGGAGACGCTGCGACGGAGCGCCGAGGTTGCCGCTGCGACGGAGCGTCGCGACGGAGATGCCGCGACGGAGCGCCGAGGTCAACGCCGCGACGGAGCGCCACGGTTGACGGAGACGCTGCGACGGAGTGCCGAGGTCGCCGCTGCGATGGAGCGCCGCGACGGAGATGCCACGACGGAGCGCGCGACGGAGTGCCGAGGTCGACGCCGCGACGGAGCACCACGGTTGATGGGGACGCTACGACGGAGCACCGAGGTCACCGCAGCGATGGAGCGCCACGACGGAGATGCCGCAACGGAGCGCCACGGTTGACGGAGACGCTGCGACGGAGCGCCGAGGTCGCTGCCGCTATGGGGCGCCACGGTTGACGGAGACGCTGCGACGGAGTGCCGAGGTTGCCGCTGCGATGGAGAGCCACGACGGACCGCCGCGACGGAGCGCCAAGGTCGCCGCTGCGATGGAGCGCCGCAACGGAGATGCCACGACGGAGCGCGCGACGGAGTGCCGAGGTCGACGCCGCGACGGAGCACCACGGCTGATGGAGACGCTACGACGGAGCACCGAGGTCACCGCAGCGATGGAGCGCCACGACGGAGATGCCGCGACGGAGCGCCACGGTTGACCGAGACGCTGCGACGGAGCGCCGAGGTCGCTGCCGCTATGGAGCGCCACGGTTGACGGAGACGCCGCGACGGAGCGCCGGGCTCGATACCGCGACAGAGCGGCAAGGTCGACGCAGACGCTACAACGGAGCGCCATAATGCAGCGCCGAGGTCAATGTGGCGATGGAGCGCCACGCTGGATGCCGCGTCGGACACCGCGACGGTGGAGCGCCACGGTCGATGCCGCGACGGAGCGCCGAGGTCGACACAGCGATGGAGCGCCAAGGTTGACGGAGACACCGTGACGGAGCGCCACAATGGAGCGCCGAGGTCGACATCGCGACGGAGCACCGAGGTCGACGTCGCGATGGAGCGTCTTGCTCGATGCCGCGACGGAGCGGCAAGGTCGACGCAGACGCTGCGACGAAGCGCAACAATGCAGCGCCGAGGTCGACGCGGCGATGGAGCGCCGAGGTCGACACAGCGATGGAGCGCCAAGGTTGACGGGGACACCGTGACGGAGCGCCACAATGGAGCGCCGAGGTCGACGTCGCGACGGAGCGCCGAGGTCGACGTCGCGACGGAGCGTCGTGCTCGATGCCGCGACGGAGCGGCAAGGTCGATGCAGACGCTGCGACGGAGCGCAACAATGCAGCGCCGAGGTCGACGCGGCGATGGAGCGCCGAGGTCGACACAGCGATGGAGCGCCAAGGTTGACGGGGACACCGTGACGGAGCGCCACAATGGAGCGCTGAAGCCGACGCTGCGACAGAGCACCAAGGTTGACGGAGGCGCTGCGACGGAGCACCGAGGCCGACACCGCGACGGAGCGCCAAGATTAACGGAGACGCCGCGACGGAGTGCCGAGGTCAACGGAGACGCTGCGATGGAGCGCCAAAGCCAATGCCGCGACGGAGTTGCCACGACAGAACGGCAAGGTCGATGGAGACGCCGTGATGGAGCGCCGAGGTCAACACAGCGATGGAGCGCCACATCGGATGCCGTGACGGACACCGCGACGGTGGAGCACCGCGGTCGACGCCGCGACGGAGCGCCGAGATCGACGCCGCGACGGAGCGCCAAGCTTGACGGAGACGCTGCGACGGTGCGTCGAGGAGTCGACACCGTGGCATCTTGGCTTCATGCGGCATCACTGCTTGCCCGTGGGTACTCCGGTGACGTAGCCCCTTGCGATGTCGTGCGTGGTACTTGGTACCTTGCAGGGTGGTGTAGTCCCTTGCGATGTTGAGAATGGTACCGAGTACCTTGCGTCCCAATCAAACAAACTTCGCGTCCCCCGGCGTGGCGGGTAGCGCGAGTAGTCGTCTTCTAGCTCTAAGCTTTTCCTCCTGTATCAAATAGTCGGGTACTGATGTCAAGAAGGGATTGACACGCGGCAACGTGCGTACCGGGTCCTTGCCCAAAAAAGAAGCGAAGCACTCAGAGATAGGTGCACGGCGACGTGTGCATCGGGCCTTTCTTAGCTTGCAAGACGGCTCATGCGGGGGAGCGACAATACCCGACTCACATGGGGGAGATGTTTCTTCCCAGCCAATGCGAGGAGGCCTTTTACTCGACTCGCGTGGGGGACGGGCTGCATCCCGGCACACACGAGGAAGTTTGGGTGCTCGACTCACGTGGGGGAGTTGCTTCTTCCCAGCCAACGCGAGGAGGCTTTGTGCTCGACTCGTGCGGGGGAGATGGGGCTTCCCAGCACACACGAGGAGATTCAAGTGCTCGACTCACGCGGGGGAAATGGTTCTTCCCAGCCAACGTGAGGAGGCTTTTGACTCGACTCGTGCGGGGGAGATAGGGCTTCCCAGCGCACACGAGGAGGTTTAGGTGCTCGACTCGCGTGGGGGAGGTGGATCCTCCCGGCCAACGTGAGGAGGCTTTTGACTCGACTCGTGCGGGGGAGATGGGGCTTCCCAGCGCACACGAGGAGTTTTAGGTGCTCGACTCGCGCGGGGGAGGTGGTTCCCCCCGGCCAACGCAAGGAGGCTTTTGACTCGACTCGTGCGGGGGAGATGAGGCTTCCCAGCGCACACGAGGAGGTTTTGGGTGACGATGCTGAAGATGAGCCCCTTGCATGTTGTCCCCAAGCTTGGGCGCCGAAGGAACAAGCCAGCAGGTGGGTGGCCACATGTCGAGCGGTGTCGATGGCATGGCGGAGTGCCGAAGTCGATGCCGCGGCGGACCGTAGAGGTCGACACCGCAACGGAGGCATGAGGTCGACTCCGTGATGGCGTGTCGTAGTCGACGCCGTGGTGGACTGTAGAGGTCGACACCGTGACGGAGGGGCGAGGTTGACTCCGTGACGGAGTGCTGAAATCGACGCCGCGGCGGTCCGTAGAGGTCAACATCACGGCGGAGGGGCAAGGTCAACTCCGTGACAGAGCGCCGAAGTTGAGGCCGCGGTGGACCGTAGAGGTCGACACCGCGATGGAGTGTCGAAGTCGACGCCGCGGCGGACCGTAGAGGTCGACACTGCGATGGAGTGCTGAAGTCGACGTCGCGGCGGACCGTAGAGGTCGACACCGCGACGGAGTGCCGAAGTCGACTCCGTGAAGGAGTGCCGAAGTCGACGCCGCGGCGGACCGTAGAGGTCGACACTTCGATGGAGGGACGAGGTCAACTCTGTGACGGAGACTCCGTGAAGGAGTGCCAAAGTCGATGCCGCATCGGACCGTAGAGGTCGACACCGCGACGGAGGGGCGAGGTCAACTCTGTGACGGAGTGCCGAAGTCCCTGCCGCGGCGGACCGTAGAGGTCGACATCGTGACGGAGGGGCGAGGTTGACTCCGTGACGGAGACACCACAACGGAGATCCCGAGGTCGACGCTGTGACGGGGAGCCGAGCTGGACGCTGCGACACCGGCGCGTGCCGTCCTTCAGGTCGTCGCTCTCATGCCCGTTGCGGTGGTGGCCGTGGCCTTCCACTTCGTTCTTCCTCACTTCTTAGGTGGAATAGCTCGATCGTCCTGCGGGCTGACGGTGGCGTCTTCGCACTCCCGGTGGCGATTGCGGTCTTCGTCACACGGCTTCTTGCTAGCTTCCCACAGACGGCGCCAACTGTCGTAGCAACGAGGCTAGGCAGTAAACTTGTGGCACCCTCGCACGGTTACGCGGACCTACGAGGGTTGCCCGGGAAACTACGTCGCGGAGACACCGCAATCATGCACGCGGACCGCACGGTGCGAGGTCACTCGAACCCGCTGCGATGTTGCAAACCAGAGGAGAGGAGGACAAGCAAACGTGTATTTAGAATTTCTAGGATCCCCCCAAATGGGAGGGGTGTCCCTCTATTTATAGGGAAAAAGGAGGGGTAGGGGAGATTACAGCAATGCCCTCAGGCATTTTACAATTATGCCCCTAAATGTACTAACGTCCCTAGGGGCACATAGGTCTTTTCCTTCGGGAATATTCCGGGAATATCCCGTGGGTCCCGCCCGTCATGCACGGACTTGTCTCCGTCACGGTCTCGGCGTTGTGCGGTTTTGGCGTGGCTACAGACTTGATATTGTCACGGAGTTGGCATCACGCGGTCTTGGCATCGCGACGAGATTGATATTGTCGCGGAGTTGGCATCAAGTGGTCTTGGCATCGCGAAGAGGTCGATGTTGTCGCGGAGTCGGCATCGAGCGGTCTTGGCATCGCGAAGAGGTTGGTGTCGTCGCGGAGTCGGCATCGAGCGGTTTTGGCGTCGCGACGAGGTTGGTGTAGCACTGATCTCCTCTAAGTATGGAAAAGCGTCGAAACCGGGTAGCGTAGGGACCCCTTCCCCAACAGTGAGGAATAGGAAGAAGTGAGGAAGAAGAAGATGCTACGGGTGAGGCCAACTCGTAAGTGTGACCAACAAGTTTGTCACACCTGTCCTTTTTCTTCTACTGAATTTAACAGGGTGACAACAGTGGGGGAGCGAGTGACGGAAGTGTGGTTTTTTGAAACACATAGCCTCAAATATTATGGTTACATGAAATAAAAAAAATTGGTTTACGTTATTGATCTCCTAAAAGTTACGACTGTGAAATTTACTCAAAAAAATTAGACTGGAGTATACATTTCAGGAACAATTCTGACACCTGAATTTATTACTTCTCGCGGCAAATATCTAAGATTTGTTTGATCAGGGTACCACCTTAAAATGCACTCTCCTAATCAAATGTCTAGAAGAATCTATATAACGCAAAGCTAAAACCTTATAACCGCTGCATACATGTTGTGAGTATCCTAGATAACCCGTAAAACAGTTTCATGCCGACTTATCGACTTAGCACGAAAAGTAGAATATTTCTAGCCGCCGGTCAGCCTGGGCATTCGGTTTCGGTTTTTTTTGGTTTTTAAAGATTTCGGTTTTTAAAAAATGGTAACTAAAATATGTTGTGCAATATTGGAACCCGAAAATTCGGTTAACCGACAATTCGGTTTCGGTTTTCGGTTTTGAACCAAAATATACAGACATCACAAAATTTAGAAATATAGCATCAAATCCAATAGAAAATTCTGATTTATTCGGTTAACAAGTCTACAAAAATTTGGTTTTTTCGGTTAACCAGTTTATTACATGTCCACCAATATAATAACGTATCCACGTAAATTCAGTTTATTCGGTTAACCGAGGACTAAAACTGATTTCACCGAATTAAATTTGATTTTTTGAGAATAGTAACCAAAATTATTTCAGTTATTTGAAATTAGAGTAAATTTGGTTCTTTTAATTTCAGTTACGGTCTCGGTTTCTCTGTTTTTTGCCCGGGCTGAGCTGCCGGCTCATCCGTGTGGAGTTCCTGAGCTCCAGAACGGGACATTGGATCGAGACCACAAAGGAAGTCGGTAGCAGAAGTTTTTTCTTCCCGAGAGAAAACAAAGACCACACGGTGCCTTGAAAAAACAAAAGGACAGCACGGAAAAACCTCAGCCGTCCATACCACTCGCATCCTTTCCAGCGCATCGCACAGGTCATCGCATATTCCCCGGCTACCTCGTCGTCCCCGCCTCCACGTCACCACCACCACGTGCCACCTCACCGCAAATCGGGATTCCCCTGGGCCCCAGCAGATCCAAGCCTCACAGTTGGATGGACACCCTGGCCCCACCCGCCGGCTTGACTCGCCACCAACGCCAAACGCGTGACGTCGTCGTCTTCTCTTCCCTTCTCCTCTTCTCTCTTCTTCTTCTCCCCCAACCCCTCCCCTGTGTTACTCCCCCTCCAAGTCTCAGCCACTCGCAAGTTGCAACTGCCACACGGCCAAACCCTAGCTGTAGCCATGGAGTCGAGGGCGTCGCTGATCGCCGGCAGCAGTGGCGGAGGAGGAGGAGGAGGAGGAGGAGGACGAGGGAGAGGGGCAGGGGCAGGGGCAGGGGGAGGGGAAGACGCCAGCGCGTTCTCGTTCCTCTCCAAGGGTTGGCGCGAGGTGCGGGACTCGGCCAGCGCCGATCTGCGGCTCATGCGCGCGCGCGCAGACTCCCTCCGCACGCTCGCCGACCGCGAGCTCGAGCACCTCCTCGCGTCCGCCTCCACCCCGCTCGCCGCGCCGCCGCCGCCCGTGGCCGCGGGGGCGCCGATCGCCGAGCTCGAGTTCGTGCGGAAGCAGATCCAGCCCAAGATCTCCGAGCTGCGGCGCCACTACGCGTCGCGGGAGCGGGAGCTCAGCCGGAGGGTGCTTGAGAGCTGGGTGCCGCCCAGGGGAGCCACCAGAGCCCGCGTAGACCTCTCCGGGATCACAGCCATCCGCAACGCCATCGTCTCCGAGGCGGGTGGTGGCGAGAGGTGGAGGCGCGCGGCATGGAACGGAGAATCGGAGGCGGAGGAAGACAAGGAGTGGGAGGTGGTGAGGATGATACGGGGTGGCCTGAAGGAGCTCGAGCGCCGGAGCCAGAACAGCGAACTTTTTGGTGGATTCCGTAGCACGGGCGAGCTAGTCGAGAAATTCAAGTCGAGCCTGGTAATTCCGCGCATAATCTCTTCTTAATTGTTCTAGTTAATTAATTGTTTACTTGTGCAATTGCTATTTTGAATTATGAAAATCATGTGTTCTCCTAAAGAAATTATGAGAGTTATACTTGCTTGCCATGTATTGAACAACAAAAACAATAGAACAATCTGGACGAAATGGCTTAAAAGACATGCTTGTGTGATGAGCTCAGGCACTACTCACTTTGCTAACCACTGGAGGCTCGATTAGAAGTTACAGTATCCTTACAACTTTTTATGCTAGTAAAATCCGTATATAACTGATAGGCTGGTGTATAACATCTCTTCTTCTTTTTTTTTGTTGTAACTTGGTATATAACAAATCTCAATTGAATGGTTATGTCTGATAGGTACATAATAAAGGGCATTTATTGGATTGTGTGAACCTCATTGTTAACCAAACTTTCACCTATGGTCTCTCTTTTGGTACAGAAATCATTTAACATGGAGTCTGATGGATACAAGGTAACTCCTATAAACCATACAAACTATGATTGTACGGTTAACTGATGGAAAGTTATTGACCATCGGAAGACATCCTTCTGCATAATTTGATCATGTTCGTTCAAAATAATTCTGGGGAAATCTACATTCAGCATGTTATTTTTTCCCTGAGATGAACTAAAGGGTTTTCCTTTGCCTTCAATTGGTTACTTATCTGTTTCTGTGTTTCTTGACCGTTTATCCGGAAGGGACATGGTATAAAAAAGGAATGGTACCCTAAATCAGCATATACGTTGTAAATGATAATAACTTTTCAGATCAGTGCTTCATTTTTTATTTATGAAAATGTGCACGCGTTGAACTTTTGTCGTTGTACAATGCATTGTGCCTTAGTACTGAATGGTAACGTGATGTTTGAAGGACCCAAAAGAAATCAACCACTATTTCACTGAAAGATTTTGTAGTAATTGATAAATGCAAATTCAATTTTTTATCTGATTTTTCATCGCTCCATGTATATTGCTGTAAACTTAATCTTGGAGTATGATGCAGGAGGTTCCCCCGTTAGATCTAACTGAAATTCTGGCAAGTCTAGTCAGGCAGTCTGGACCATTTTTGGATCAACTTGGCGTACGAAGAGGTATAGGAAAAAAAGCGATGTTATCCTATTTTGTTCCACTTATAGGAGTTGACCATATTATATACTGTTGATACTGTTGTGCAGATCTTTGTGACAAACTAGTGGAGACATTATACAGCAAACAAAATCATTCCCTTTCAGCAGACACATCCTTGCTTGGAAATGATAACTCGACAGATGAGCTTGATTTGAGAATTGCCAGTGTGCTACAAAGTACTGGCTATCGCACTGATGATGGTTTCTGGAATGAACCTGCAAAATATGAGGTCTCAGACAATAAAAGGCACATTGCAGTAGTCACCACAGCAAGCCTACCATGGATGACAGGAACGGCAGTTAATCCATTGTTCCGTGCAGCATATTTGGCAAAAAGTGCAAAACAAGATGTGACACTGGTGGTGCCCTGGCTCTGCAAGTCAGACCAAGAACTGGTGTATCCACATAGCACGACTTTCAGTTCGCCAGAAGAGCAGGAAACTTATATAAGGAACTGGCTGGAGGAAAGACTAGGCTTTGAATCAAACTTCAAGATATCCTTTTATCCTGGCAAGGTGATTGTTTAATACATCTTACATCAAGGTGTATGCCTTCAATTCTCGCAGTGTATGCCTTCAATAACTTTACATTAACATGTTATATGCCCTGCAGTTCTCAAAAGAGCGACGTAGCATTCTTCCTGCTGGGGATACCTCACAGTTCATTTCGTCAAGAGAAGCTGATATAGCAATACTGGAAGAACCAGAGCATCTCAACTGGTATCATCATGGGAAGCGTTGGACCGACAAGTTCAATCATGTCGTTGGCATAGTTCATACAAATTACCTAGAATATATCAAGAGAGAGAAGAATGGGGCTCTTCAAGCTTTCCTAGTTAAACATATCAACAACTGGGTGACCAGAGCATACTGTGACAAGGTAATGCATTTAGCTTAATTGTGGTGTTATTGTCCAGATGCACTTCAGTATTGCTAATGACGGGCATGTGCAGGTTCTACGTCTATCTGCAGCAACTCAGGATCTGCCCAAGTCTATTGTTTGCAATGTTCATGGTGTAAATCCAAAGTTTCTTAAGATCGGAGACAAATTGACGTCTGATAGGGAGAGCGGGCAGCAGGCATTTTCCAAGGGGGCATACTTCCTGGGGAAGATGGTCTGGGCCAAAGGTTACAGGGAACTGGTAGATTTGTTGGCCAAACATAGAGGCGACTTGGAAGGGTTCAAATTAGATGTATATGGAAGTGGTGAGGACTCGCAAGAAGTCCACTCTACTGCCAGGAAACTCGATTTGAATCTCAATTTTTTCAAGGGAAGGGATCATGCAGATGATTCGCTCCATAGGTATGTATCAAGAAAGAAACCATAAAGTGATCTCAATCATTTTGTCATTTTCTGAATACTGATGCAGCGCCTTTATTTTGTGTTATTTTTTAGGTACAAGGTTTTCATTAACCCGAGCATTAGTGATGTGTTGTGCACAGCAACAGCAGAGGCTCTTGCAATGGGGAAATTTGTCGTCTGTGCAGAGCATCCATCGAACGAATTCTTCATGTCATTCCCGAACTGCTTGACATACAAAACCTCAGACGAATTTGTCGCCAGAGTTAAAGAGGCCATGGCTAGAGAGCCCCAGCCTCTCACTCCGGAGCAAAGGTACAACCTATCATGGGAGGCAGCAACAGAGAGATTCATGGAGTACTCAGACCTCGACAAGGTTCTGAGTGACAACAGCACCACGCGGCCCGGACAAGGCGAGATGAGAAGAGCCTTACAGCCTAGTCTATCGAAAGCCGTGGATGGTGGATTGGCATTTGCTCATCGTTGCCTGACTGGCAGCGAGGTCCTCAGGCTGGCGACGGGGGCGATTCCTGGTACACGCGACTACGATAAGCAGCACTCTGCGGATATGGGCCTTCTGCCTCCTCAGATACAGCACCCTGTGTATGGTTGGTGATATCGACCCGCACTGCACGTACTAAGTTATTCCATATAGGTGCGGTATATGTGTGTACATAGTAACACGCTGTGTAGTTGTTATCCTGACTAATCTTGTAGAGTATTGTTTTGTACTGTTCTGTAGTAATATTCAGTGTTCTTAGAATTTAGAGCTGCATCAAGTAAGCTATTACTTTCTCTTTCAAATGCACGTCCTCAGTTACTGAACACACGTCCTCAGTTACTAGCATTACTCGAAGAGGGACGTTTTCTCTAGATAGTGTAAGAGAACCTCTCCCGGCCACACAGCCATTGTCATACAAAGTTTGGGCGGCCAATAGAAAAGGTTCAATGCACAACATAAAAGATCTTTTTAGATAACAGAAGTTTTTATTGCTTTACGACCGCAATGCACAGATATAGTTCATAACAAAGAGTTTCTTTTGATCTCTGCACCAAAGTATCCTGGCTGAAACCAGACATACAAAAGGAATAAATAAAAACTGTGAAGGCATACAACATAAAAGATAAAATCACAATTTCAATCATCATGTAGCCTATGGCTATGCTTTCAGTCATGCGTGAATCGTGGCCTCCAAAGTCTTTCCCCGAGCCAGTCAGCCACCACATGTCCTGTGCCTCTTGCTGTAGCAAGGACCACGAGGGTAGTCAGCTGAACACAATGTGACCTTTCGATCGATGTTTCCAAGTTTATGAGTCTTGCCATCCGATGCCCCTTCTCCATGGCAACCATATCCGCAGTGTCGAGGACACAACGTCGGCGGTACTGACGTGGATCAGCCATCGCAGCCGGTGCAGCACTACCCCCATGCCTACCGCGAGGTGCAGCAAGTGCTGCGGCAGCCGCGACAGGCTTTGGCACGGTGCCTCTTGCCCCGGCGGAGACCTCAGTCGCGGTTACATCTACCGCGCCACCCAAGATTGTCGCGGCTGTCATCGTCACGGCTACAGCCACTCCAGCGCTCTACATCTAAGCACGCTTGACCGAAGCAACGACGACAGGGTCCAATGTTGCCACTGTTACGTAATCTTGGGCCCGCTAACCATCAGCGTTCCAGCCCCCATTACGTCACAGGTCTAACCAGAGAGCAACACAGGCTTATAAGAGGTCTTGGACCCTCTCCCTCTAAAAGACTAGCCTAATAGGAGGGGCTACCCTCACCCTTATAAATTATGTTCAGTCTCTGTCCACAACCGATGTGGGACTAAACCCAACAAATCACACACATCGGTCATACCCGAGCCCGCTAACACCAGCATTCCAGCTCGCCAACCATGATCGGCAACCGTGAGGTCTCTGAGATTTGCATCCGGGCACCTGGGCTCTGATACCACTTGTTACGTAATCTTGGGCCCGCTAACCATCAGCGTTCCAGCTCCCATTACGTCCCAGGCCCAACCAGAGAGTAACACAGGCTTATAAGAGGTCTCAGACCCTCTCCCCCTAAAAGATTAGCCTGATAAGAGGGGCTACCCTCACCCTTATAAATTGTGTTCAGTCTCTGTCTACAACCGATGTGGGACTAAACCCAATAGCCACAACAGCCTCGGTCTACAGCTTTGGGAGGGTGAATCACGGCCACATCAGCCGCACACCTCATGTACCGTACGCAGGACTGCCACGGCGATCTCACCTGTAGTAGAGCCTGCCGTGGCAGCGCTCACCGGGCTACCCCAGGCAGATCCGCGACGAGGAGCTCCTGTGCAGAAACAGTAGGAGTAGTAGAGAGAGCACGTACCCTATCCAATGCAGCAGCTCCCTCCTGGGCTGCCGCAGCAGAGATCGTCGCTGGAAGTTCTGTCGCGGCAGCGCCCTCCTGGCCTGCCACGGGAGAGAATGCACCGCACAACAGCTGCAGAAGACACCAGTGAAATCCTGCCGCGGCAGCACCTTCCTGGGCGGTCGTGACCACGTGATCAGACCGGAACAAAATGGTGCATACAAAACCCTGGCGAACAAAGAATTCAGAAGCGGACAACTCGTTTTCTTCTTATAACAAGTAGATAATTTAGACAGTACAGTGACACTGCCTAGTACTTTCGTTTCTGGAATCAGATGGGATACCCCAACGCTTCGTACTGAAACCAAAATAGATTGTCTTACAACAAACAGAAAGGACCTGCGGCTTGCATGCTGAATTAGCCAGACTCAAATCCCCGCGCAGCTTCTGGAGTTCCTCGACATCTGGCTAACAGATACGATCCTTCTGCATCATGTAGCAAAAGCACAAGGAGAAATAAAGGTGGATATCTCCTCAACTGCATTCTTTAGTCTTTTATTGTCTTTTGTCTCTATCCGGCATATCGTCATCCTTATCATCACCTTTTCTCCTTTCCATTATCAGTGACACATGATGAGACATTTTATCAAATGCTAACTAAAAAACATGGCATTTTATCAATTTTTTCACATAAGGTAGCAACCGGTTTTGGGAGCTTCAACAGAGGGCACTAGGTGGTAAAATGGTCACTGCTCTCACACATATCGCAAAGCGAGATAGCTTTGCACTCCGACACAAAATGGCCCTTGTTCTTGCAGCGGCAGCAACTGACTTTACTCTTATCACCTGAGCCGGCGTCAGTTGACAAACCGGGATCCACGCCACCAGCACTGCCGGAGAGGAAGCCCCGGCGCCCTGATTTGCTGCAGCAATGACATCACCCGCCGCGGCACCTGATCCGGCAGCGGACCCTGCCATATCTGCCCCGGACCTGACCTCCCCCGCATTAAGCCTAGCGCCGGAACCCATGCTGCGACCACTGCCAGTACCAGTGGCACCACCCGTGCGGGAGCCGACATTGCCGGCACCAGCGGCGTGGCCGGCGGTGTTGGAATTGAGGCCCTAGCTACCCGAACTTTTTACGCAAAACTCACGCGAGATAATGTCTTTTTAGACAATGAAAGAGCAATAGAGTTCCTCCGGCCTCTCCATACGTAAAAGACAAATCAAAAATTACATAGCCTGCTATTAAACTGCCATGCAAATTGGACATAAATGACCTGGTAACCAACTCGGATCTCCTGGCACCAGTATCCATTTGTTTCTACACCGATGATTGCCGTTGCAGTAAGGACCACAACTACAGCCAGTTGATACATAAGAATAGAGACCGCAAAGGAGTGGTTAAATTCTTCTTTTGGAAAATTATGTCATTTCTATACAACCAAATAGACCGACAAAAAGCAGCAGCACCTACTAAAAGCTGTGGGTGCAAGGACTTATGACTACCCCGTAGCCAACTCCCAAACATGTGTTGGATACTACGAGGTGGAGGTATACCAAAAGCTATGAATATTGCTTGTCACGTGAAGCGAGCGAAAGGGCAATCAACAAATAAATGCTGAATCGACTCCTCGTGGCTACAAAAGGCACATAGCTTGCTACCTTGACAATGCCTTTTGATTAGGTTGTCTTTTGTCAAGATCAACCCTGAATTAGATATCAAAGAAATATCTTAATCGTAAGGGGAAGCTTTAATTTCCATAAATGTTTAGATCTAAATTAAAAATTAAAATCACACATAGCTCTGTACATGAAATGGACCGAAAAATGGCCATTGACATGGAGATCCCAATGCAATATGTCTTTGTCTTTATCAGGTTCCAGGTGGACAAAAGCAAACTTGGACACTAGAGGGTGCCACGCTACTAATTTTTGGCCAACAAGGGCCCTCCTGAAGGAGATGTTGAGAGGGATGGAACTCATCACCTCTGCTACCGTGGCATGTCTTTTCCTGGTGATATGATATAAAGTGGGAAATCGAACCTTAAAGGGCTGATCATCCAGCCATTTGTCATCCCAGAATCTTACTTCAGTTCCACAGCCGACAGAAAATGTGCCAAACTATAGCAAGTGTTCTTTTACCTTCATCAGTCCACACCAAAAATGGGAGTCGCCAGAACGTCGTCGGGCTGAGGATAGAGGTTTTCCTTTAAGATACTTATTTCGGAGGAGGGTTTGCCAGACCCCATCCTCATTTAGAAATTTGAACAACCACTTACTGAGGAGACATTTATTTTTTAATGCCAGGTCTTGAATCCCAAGGCCACCCTGATCTTTAGGTCCAAACAGTTGCATGTACTAGATCTCATATTCCTTGGCCTTACCAAAACAATATAGCTCGCTCTTGTGAAAATTTATCTTAAGCCCAGATAATTGTTCAAAAACACTCAACAACAATTTCATATTAGTTGCCTGTTTAATGCATGATCCAAAAAAAGGATGGTATCATCAGCACATTGCAAAATCGACAGGCCATCATGCACTAAATGGGGGATGACACCACTAATCTGTCCCTCAACTTTAGTACACTCAATAAAAAATACCAGCATGTCTACCACGATGTTAAAGAGAATAGGAGACATAGGGTCTCCCTGTCGGAGCCCCATGAGTGACTGAAAGTATTGTCCCACATCATCACTTACTTTAATCGCAACACTCCCTCAACTAGTAAACTTTTCAACCCAGGCCCGCCATTTTGACAAAAAACCTTTCATTCGTAAAGTTTGTTTGAGAAATGACCAGTTAACCTTATCATATGCTTTTTCGAGATCAATTTTAAAAAAGTATGCCATCAAGTTTTTTGGTGTGCAACTCATGAATAGTCTCATGTAGCACCACTACTCCATATGACGACCAGGCATAAAAGCTGTCTGGGTGGGCCGAATAATCTTGTTAGCAATTAAAGACAGGCCATTTGTTCCAACTTTCGTAACAATTTTAAAACTAACATTGAGAAGACAAAAGGGTCTAAATTGTTGGATCTACCTAACATCAACCTTCTTTGGGAGGAGAGTAATAATGCCAAAGTTAAGGCTAAATAGAGGCAACACTTCACCATAAAAATCAACAAAGAGAGCCATTAGATCAACCTTAATGACATCCTAGAAGACCTGATAAAACTCAGCTGGGAAGCCATCAAGCCCCGACGCTTTGTTGTGCTCCATGGAAAACATAGCATCGCGGACCTGGAGCTATAAGTAAGGCATTCTCCTCCTCTGAAACTTGGGGGATGTCCTCCATCATGGACTCAATCAAGGAAAGGTGATTAGGTGCATGTGGTCTAAAAAGCCCCTTGTAGTATTGTGTGATGTACTCACGAAGGTTGTGCTCCTCTCTAGTAATGCCTTCCTCTTGTTCTAATTGGAAGATTTGTTGTTTTCTGTGTCTCCCACTAGCAATTAAGTGAAAGTATTTGGTATTGTTATCACCCTCTAATAAGTGTTTTACTTTAGCCTATTGATACCACTTTAATTCCTCCTCTCTCAAAAGCTTGGCTAACAACCCATTGGACTGTTATCGAAGTGTCAAATCTTCGTCCGATAGCCTATCATGCTCGACTAATTTGTCTAATGTGGCAATGATATGGAGAAGTCTTTCTTTCTTTTGTCTATATGTCCCACTAGTGTGTTTTTCCCATCCCCGAAGAAACTGACGGAGAGAGCGAATTTTATTCTGCCATCGCTACATCGATGTCCTTCCCTGTTGCTCATTCCGCCACACCCAAGAAACCATATCCACAGAACCATCACGGGCCAGCCAACCAAGCTCAAATTTGAACAAAGAGGGGTTGCCCATATGAGATGCTACTCTTGTATCCAATAATAGTGGAGTGTGATCAGATAAAGATCTCTCTAAAGCTTGGACCGTAACTAGAGGAAACTTGTCTTCCCAATCTGTGGTCATGAGGACTCTATCCAAATTCTCAAAAGTGGGATTTGCAAGAGAATTGGCCCACGTAAACTTCCGACCAGACAATGTTATCTCCCGTAAGTCTAATCTATCAATGACTGCATTGAACAGAAAGGGCCACCGAGCAACGAAGTTACTGTTACTCTCTTCATCTTGACGGCGAATAATATTGAAATCCTCTCCAACTAAAAGTGGGAGGGAATCTCGTCCGCACGCCTGGACCAATTCCGTTAAAAACTCCTTATGTTCAGATTGGGCAGCCCATAAACCCCAACTAGCCCCCATCGGAATCCACCACTCTTATTCTTGAGATGGATCTTAATATAGTATTGTCCAGGGTCTATCAAAAAAAAGTCGAAAATAGATTGATGCCCAATAGGATACACCTCGACTGACCATAGGGGGGACCCAGTTCCAGATGAAGTCATATCCACCACATACATTTTTAAGTTCCGCATTAGAAAAATCAGTAGTACGTGTTTCAAAGATAGTTATGAAATCAAGATGTTGTTCCTTCACTAATTTAGCGATTCGACGATGTTTAGCCATGTCTACAAGACCTCTGCTGTTCCAAAATAGCCCTTTCGTAATTAACATTTATATCTTGAACACAGATTTTTTTTCTTCTTGGCTGATCTCACGACCTGTTTACTAGATGGCAGCAAAGAATGGTGCTGCACATCACATTCATCGAACCTCTCCTCCTCCAGATCCAAAGAAAGGTGGATACTTGAGGAGAGATCAATTAATTCTTTTTCCTCATCTCGATTAGGGACTGAAATTGCATTAGTCAAGACCTAGCTTTATCTAACAGGGAAGCTTGAAGTTTTTTTAAGAAGATCAACTGATGCACTATTCTAGTTCATTTGAGCCCAAAGAAATACCAACTCTAGCCAAAATTGGAGACAATAGAAGCTTGAGATAAATTCAAAAAGGACATACCCAGGGCAGCCTCCAAGTTCTTGATCTGAGCTTGACGCATTGCCTTAGCCAGCGTGTCTTCGTCCGCGTCATGGCGATTATTGATACGAACACTGCGGCAAAGGCCGGAAGGTGCAGCTTATGGAGGAGAAAATGTCCTCCATGGTTGTGCATACGTCCTCGGGGGTGAAGAAACCGCGTCAACCGCCTGCTCCCAAGAGGGCATCGACGAGGTCCTCCCGGAGCTGCACACACAATGGCGTGGACTGTGGTGCAGCTGGGGAGCACGCACCTGCAGCCACTGAACTGGCATGCTGGGACACATCCTCCCTGGAAGGTACGGCAACTACCCGGGTAGTCTGCAGTGCTGTTGCTCCTGCCACGCCAAAGGACGTGTTGGAAGTAGCTGATGCGGCAGCCTGCTGATCCGCAACGCTTGCCACGCCCAAGCCCAGAAGCACAACAGAAAGGCCTGCCGCAGCAGTGCAGCCCTCTGCCGTGGCCGTGCATCCAGCTGCCGCGGCACACTCCAGCACCGCGTCCATCATTGCGGCAGCCTACGTGACTACATCCACTGCCGTGACAGGGACTCCCCTTGCCGTGGTAGTGAGCTCCCCTGTAGCACCAATGGCGATGCCACATTACCAACTCCTGAGCCGTTGCCTCTTGTAAAAGACGCGTCGAATCCTACCGCAACATCCGAAGGGACTGCCATGGCAGGACGCATCATGTCCAAAAGAGCCACCTGCGCGTCGACTCCTGCCACACAAGGTGCGGCAAGATGAGACGCAACTGAAGCTCCAGCGCAACATCCGAAGGGACTGCCATGGCAGGACGCATCATGTCCACAAGAGCCACCTGCGCGTCGACTCCTGCCACACAAGGTGCGGCAAGATGAGACACAACTGAAGCTCCAGCTGTAGGAGTGCACACAGCTACTTCCTTGGCCTCGATCCCATCACTGACGGCCCTTGAGCCCCCGCCATCACCATGGCCTGCCTTTTCGGAGTTTTTAAATCTCTTTGGTTCTTTATCCACCATATCAACATCCTCATGTGCCTACCCACCATTGTCATCATCAGATGGTGTGGAACCGTTCCTCACCATTCATAACTTCTTCTCGTTTAAATAAAATGTCATACGCTTTATCCCCCACCACTATTTCAATCTGAACGGAAATAAGATCCGGGTTAATCACCGCCACTTGCAGCCTCACCACACCTGTTTTCAGCGTATAGACCATATCCACTGCTTGAGTTGCCCCGACCAACATACCAATGGCCCAAAGATTCAGCAAGTCCCGGATCTCATCAGGGACCCCATACACATTCAACCACAACTTCTCAAGAGAGTATTTTGCTGTTGTTGTCGGGGTCTTCCCGCGGCTTGCCTCCGGGGTCACCACAGGTAAGCGATCCGTATCTCATCTTATGATTGCAGGACCCCCCGGGACAAACACCCTCCATGGACGTGTGCGGTGCGGGAGGGACCCGGGACAAACACCCTCCAAGGACGTGTGCGGAGAGGGGTAGAAAGACGCTGGAGTTCCGCATGCTCAAAGGGCGAACACCTCCAACAAGCCTCCCTGTACGGCATGTCGTATGCTACGTCATGTATGCGCTGAGATGTGTCCCTCGGCGGGGGGAGCGAAAATGACCTCCGTGCCCCTGGACGTATGAGGGGGGCGTGTGTAAAGCCATAAGCTGCCTAGGGTCAGTATTCTAATCTCGCTTCACACTTCTCAAGGCCTATAAATAGGGAGACACCCCCCGGTTGGGGGTACGAAATACAAGTCACATCAACTTCTCAGCTTGCCCAAATTTCTCTAAGTGTTTGTTGTTGTTCCACCGTTCCGCTGTCCCTCGTGCACACCCGGGTGAACCTGCAGTTAACCGGGGGTGCCATAAGTTCATTGTCTGACTGCGTAATCGACGACAGTTGGCACTGATCATGGGGAGCAGGATGAGAGGTCACGTGTGAAGTAGCAGTGAATGTAGCAAAGCCATGCCTCCTAAGGCGAAAAGAAGCACGAAGAGGAGATCCACAAGCGGCTCGGCAGCGAGGGCCACGTCCGTCAGGACCCAAACACGAGCACCCGAGGTAGGTGAAACGTCGACACGCGCGGAAAATGCCCTAATTGTCACACCAGAGGGAGTCATTGGGACTGCCGTTGCACAAGGGGCTGCGCCGACGGTGCCCCGAAGGATGGCCACTCGTTCCGTGGTGATCGTAGAGGGCCTTCTAGGCGTCGCGGATGGTCGCCCGAACGCCCTGGCTCCCTCTCCGACGCCTATTCCGGAGGCAGCAGTCAATGACTTGCGCTGGCAAGCAGAGGAAGCAACTTGACGCGCGAATGAGCTCCGCGAGCGGTTATGTGCAGCTGAGCGCGACGTGCTTCGAGCGACAACCCAAACCATGCATGTGGCCGGCCTCTATCGTGCACAGCTCGAGACAACCCGAGCACTGCAACGCCACCACCAAACCCAGAAGCCCTTGCCGCCAAAGAATTTCACTACCAACAGGCCGAACTTTGAGCAGCAGCTCGAGACAGCGTTCGGCAACCCGACTCCATTGACCGTGAAGCCGATGCGCTCTGTGCGAGCATTCAACAAAATCAAGAGGCGGCGTACACAACTCTTTGCGGCCACGCCGCAGGCACAAGCAAGCAGGGGTTTGGTGACCCTGGGCAACGTGCTGCCAAAGCACCCAGTGCCCAGTCGCTTGCCTACGCTACGCACATGCCCGTCCCGCAGGAGTCCTTCGAGATACATCGCTAACACCCTGAAGTGATCGACCTCACCAGCATATCCAGCCCACTCAGCCCAGGGATATTGGCGATCCCTTTTCCGCCAAAGTTCCACCTAGTGGACCTGCCAAGTACGCAGGCCACTCTGACCTGGTGCAATACACGCGGGTGTATGAGACGGCGGTGATCGTGGCTAGAGGAGGTGAGGCCGCTATGGCTCAGAGCCTGCTCCTCGCTCTCACTGGAACTGCGCAAGCTTGGTATCTGGGACTACCACCACGCACCATTTACTCCTGGGAGCATCTCTAGGACAAGCTCCACAGCCATTTCCAAGGGTACCACAACAAGGAAATGACCTCCACCAATTTGAATAATCTCAGGCAGCGCCCGAGAGAAACAATCATGGCATTCCAGCGACGTTTCTCTGAGGTCCACTGCCAAGTCAGTGGGGTCACAGAACAGACTATTTATGAAGCAGCCCGTCGGGCAGTGACAAATGAAGCCCTAGCTCACAAGCTGAAAAAGAAGCGCCCAAGCAAGGTCCAAGAGCTCTACAACATCATGCGAGTCTACGCCCATGTCAAGGAAGGGCAGATCTTAAGAAAAGCAGAGGCACATGCAGCAGCGCTGCCGGCCACGCAAGATGGAGAGCGGCATGATATGCGCCGACAACACCCGTGGGAAGTTTATCACGTGGCCGACCGTGACCGTTCCCCACCCACCAGTGCTAGCCACGATGAAGATCAAGGCCGCCCGCGTGGAAACCTGGCCCCGGCTGGCACCTGCAGCAGACCCGAATCCCGGGCACGGAGGGCACCACGGGCTTAGCGAGGGGCAAGGCCTAGCAAGGTTCCCTCCAAGGCGGCAGGAAGGCAGACGTTCCGGCGGCCGAGACAGGCAGCAGGGTAACCTCCCGCGGCGCGAACGGCCATCGGGAATGCTCAACCGCAGAGATACTACGAGGTCCACTGTGTCAACACCCATTGGACCGCTGAGTGTGACTTGGTCGTCCAGCTCTGACAGAACATGCCAAACAGGCGTGAGCGTCGCAACCACGCACCTCGCGAGGGCACACCACTACTACCTCCACCACCTCCTCACCTCCCGACAGAGGATGGCGGCGAGCCACGCCGCATCATGCATGCCATTTGGTGGAAGCGCGCACACTTTCCCTTCAAAGCGGCAGCGAAAAGCATATGCGCGTCACGTCCAACACACTGCTTCATACCCACCGACGGTGTTGCCTGCTTGGGCGCTCGTGCCAGTGACGTTCGGTCTGGAGGATTCAGCCCGCGTCGTTCTCCTCCACCACGATGCTCTCGTCATCTCCACGCTTATCTCTGACATCGAGATATGGCGTGTTTTCATCGACGGTGGAAGCTCGGCTGACATACTCTTTGCCCCGGCTCTGGAGGCCATGGGCATCCCAAAGGGGTTTTACAGCCCCCCGAGATACCCCTCCTTGGATTTGGTGGCGAGCCGGTTGCTGCTCTGGGACAAATCGAGCTTTCAGTCACGTTCCGTAGTGAGGCAAGTGAACGCACCAAAAGCATACTCTTCAACATGGTTGATATGCCATATCAATACAACGCCATCCTTGGTCGTGTCTCCCTCAACAAATTTGGGGCAGTACCTCACCATGCGTTCCTCTGCATGAAGATACCGTTGCTATCTGGTGTGATAACGGTACGTGGAGACCAGGGCCTATCGAGGCGGATAGAAGAAACTAGCATGGCAGCCATCCGGTACGTGCATGATGTTACTGAAGTGGTCACGCCAGAGGCTACCTTGGGACGCGCGACCAGCCCCCAAGCCGCCATGTCACCCGGCGGATTCATGGACAGTGGAAGGTCCGGGAAGACTGCAACCATACAGCCTGAGTCCAGATGGTGGGTCCCCAAGCCTAAGCCCAACGGTGAAACCAAGGCTGTCCCTCTCTCCCTGGATACCCCGACGAAGACTGTGCTACTGGGTGCACTCCTCTCCCCCGATGTCGAGAGCGCCCTCCTACACTCTCTTCGCTCAAACAAGGATATTTTCGCACGGGAACACGAAGACCTACCAGGCATCCCGCGCAGCATAATCGAGCACCGACTTATGGTCCATCACGACGCACTCCGGTAAAACAATGGCTTCGCAAAATGTCTGTCGACCGCCAAACAGCAGCACGGGAGCAAGTCAATAAGCTCCTCACGGCCGAAGTAATATGCGAGGTCATGCACCCTGAGTGGCTTGCCAACCCTATCCTTGTCAAGAAAGCCAACGGCCAGTGGCAGATGTGCGTCGATTACACAAACCTCAACAAAGCATGCCCGAAGGATGATTTCCCCTTGCCGCATGTTGATAAACTAGTCGACGCTACCTCCAGCTGTGACCTCATAAGTTTCCTCGATGCTTACGCTAGATACCACCAAGTCTGGATGGCCAAAGAGGATGAAGAGAAGACCCGCTTCATCACCCCCTGTGGCACATTTTGTTATGTTCGCATGTAGTTTGGCCTCAAGAATGCAGGCGCAACTTTTGCGAGGTTGGTGAACAAGACACTGGTCGGTCAGCTTGGCAGTAACGTTGAGGCATATGTTGATGATGTGGTGGTAAAGAGTGGTATCGCTCAAGACCATCCAAATGACCTGAACGAAACGTTCCATAACCTCCGGCAATCAGGCATGAAGTTAAACCCTGAGAAGTGTGTCTTCGATGTACAGGCGGGGAAAGCTCCTCGGCTTCCTCGTTCAAAAAGGGGTATCGAAGCAAACCCAAAGAAAATAAATGCCATCCTTTAAATGGAACCTTTGACCACTGTCAAGGAGGTTCAGCGCCTCACAGGCCGCCTCGTGGCACTTGGACGTTTTGTTTCGCGTTTAGCGGAAAAGGGGCTCCCATTCTTCAAGGCGCTCCGTGGATCTAATAAGTTCGAGTGGACAGCAGAAAGCCAATAGGCCTTTGATAGCTTGAAAGCATACCTCTCCTCCCCACCGCTTCTGCAGAGCCTGCAGGTTGGTGAGATGCTTCTCTTGTACTTGGTGGCCACCCCTGCCGCTGTCAGCGCAGTGTTGGTAAAGGAAGACAACAATCGTCAACACCCGGTCTACTATGTCTCCGAGTCATTATAAGGCGTCAGAGCGTGTTACACCAAGTTGGAGAAGCTTGCCTATGCGCTTCTCATGGCCTCGCGGAAGTTGCGCCACTACTTTCTCGCTCATCTCATCTGTGTCCCCTCAACGTACTCGATTGGTGAAATGCTGCGTAACCGGGAAGCTTCTGGGTGTGTCGGCAAGTGGGCGGTAGAGCTAGCTCCTTTCTCCATTGAGTTCCCCCGAGAACAGCCATCAAGTCTCAGGCCCTTGCAGATTTTGTAGCTAAATGGGCCTCGTCCACACAGCCTACGCAACACACAGAAGGTGCACCCCTGTGGACCCTCTATGTGGACAGCTCTTGGTGCGCTGAAGGGACAGGTGCGAGAGCTGTGCTCGAGTCACCAGAGGGAGTCCGAACAAAGTATTCTGCTCACTTGGACTTCAAGACAACAAATAATGTAGCCGAATACGAAGCACTAATACTAGGCTTGCGCAAGGCACGTGCAACCGGCGCTCGGCGTGTTATCGTGAAAAGTGATTCACAGTTGGTCGCAGGGCATGTCGACAAGAGTTACCAAGCAAAGGACCCAGAGATGATCAGATACCTAGCCTTAGCCCGAGTAATGGAGAAATATTTCTTGCAAGTCACCATGCGTGGTATCCCGCTTTCAGAAAACACCGAAGTAGACGCCTTGGTGCGTGCCACAAGCAACAAGACAGACATTCCAGCAGATGTATTTTATGAGGTTATATCAGCTCCTGCCACAAAAGCGCTACCCGAGATACACATTGTCACCGAGCAAGACTGGAGGGCACCCATTTTTGACTATCTTCATGACGAGGTTGAACCCACAGACCTGGTGGCTGCACGACGGTTGCGAGCGTGCACCAGGGGCTTCATCATTCATGAGAACATATTGTACAAGCGGGGTGTCTGCGCACCTTTTCTCAGATGCATATCTAAGGAGGAAGGCGCGCAGCTCGTCGCCGACGTACACCAGGGGCTGTGTGGGTCTCAGCTCACCCCGAGAGCTTTAGTCGCCAAGGCCTACTGGCAGGGGTTCTACTGGCCAACACCACTGCATGATGTAGAGGGTCTCGTGAGGATGTGCCCTGCATGTCAATGGATGGGGAAGGGCACTAGCAAGCCCGTGAACACACTGCAACCAATCCCGTCGTCCTGGCCACTAACGAGATGGGGCATCGACCTGGTGGGTCCGTTCAAGACGGCAAGCCACGGCGCCAAGTTTATCGTAGTCGCTGTCAACTACTTCTCCAAGTGGTTGGAGGCAAAATCACTAACCAAGATAACGTCAGCCTCCGTCCAAAAGTTTGTATCGAAGACTATTGTCTGTCGGTTTGACATCCCACGGGAGATCACTGTGGACAACACCACGAAATTTGATGCTACCAACTTCAAGGCCTTCTACGCTGGCCTTGGCAAACATATGCTTCACCTCGGTTGCTAATCCAAAGGTGAATGGTGCCGTCGAGAGGGCGAATGGCATACTTCTTGGAGGCCTATGCACATGCCTGTTCGGCCTACCTGGCAGAGCTTGGGCCGATGAGTTGCCAAGCGTCCTCTAGTCCACCCGCACTACAGTCAGCCGAGCCACTAGATATACTCCATTCAAGCTACTTTTCGGTGATGAAGCCGTTACCCTGGAGGAGGTCAAGGTTGCTTCGCTTCGCACCTCCCACCTTCCGGAGAGCGTAACCCGTGAAGTAGCCCTTGACGAAGTGGACGCGATACGTGAACAAGCAGCGCTCAACATCGAGCGATACCAGTCGTCGATGGCGAAGGCATACAACAAAACAGTGCGTGAGCGGCTGATCAAAGCAGGCTATTGGGTCCTCAAGTGGAAAGAGAATCCTGAAGCTGATAGCAAACTCAGCTCCAAATGGGAGGGCTGCTTTGAGGTTGTTTGCTCCACACACCCCTCTTCCTTCCGCCTTCGGAGCCTTGATGGGGTCCACCTCAAGCATAGTTGGAACACCAACAACCTCCGCAAATACTACGTGTGAGCTCGGCCCCTGGCCTATCCAACGGCGCCTATGTTTTTGATGTGTTTACATTTCGATTGCTGTCTCCATGGCGGATGTAATATTTTTAAGACATTATGATCTTAGTACATGGTCGCAGTAGAACTTTCATTCCCATCGTGCATATTTTCCTCTGCATCAGTACCAGCTACATACACCGGCGCGGTACCATCACACCGCAGTGCAACCCCTTAAGCTCGGGCCTACGCGAAGTAACATGCCACACGCCCCACGCACCGTCTCCCGGCGCGGTAACATCCCGCTGTGGTGCAACCCCTTGAGCTCGGGCCTATGCGAAGTAACATGCCGCACGCCCCCACACACCGTCCACCGGCACGGTAACATCCCGCCGCGGTGCGACCCCTAAAGCTTGGGCCCATGCGAAGTAACATGCCGCACCCCCCACGCGAAGTAACATGCCGCATCCACCCCCCTACACGAAGTAACGTGCTGCGCGTGCAAAGTAACATGCCGACGCTGTAACATCCTGCCCGAGCATACACCCTTAAGCCTAGACACACGCGAGGTAGCAGGCCGCGCTCCCCGCTGGCATTGCGACGCCCCTCTACCACAGCAAGCTTTGTTATTCAGATTATAGCACCGATTTGTTACAAACCGAACACATCACCTATTACAACCTCACGTGTACATTATCTGAACAAGCACATGAACAACAATAGTGGTTGTCGCTACTCTCCAGCCACTCGGTTTTTTGTCGGGAGCAGAGTGTATCACTCCCCCACACCTTATTACAAGCACATGAACAACAATAGCAACTGCTACTCTCCAACCGCTCGGTTTTTTGTTGGGAGCAGGCACGCCCCCACTCCTTATTACAAGCAAGACATGCCGTCGTGCCACACCATTACATCGTATAATTACATTACATACGAAAAAGCACGGGTGCTGGAATCACTCGGGCGATAGGGCGGTGAGGATGACACGGCACAGACGCAAGGGGCTATAATGCATCATTGGGAGTAGTCCCACACGCCACGGATGCAAGGAGCAACAATGCGTCATCCGGTGTAGCCCTCCCTCGGCACGATACCCCCAGCTGAACGCAATGTTTGTATGACATTGGCATGGAGGGCCAAGTGCCAAGGCGCTCCGCCAACATTTTTCGTCCCAAGGCGGATCCCTGCAACCAATGTAGCAAGGTGAAAGCTGAAACAAAACGTCCTGCAAAATAGGAAAACCACAATTCCATTACGAACGGCACCGATCGGCACGTAGTTGAAGGCAAGGCAGCGGTCGGCCATCACAAAATATATAACAAAAGATTAGTCGATGCAGCGACCACAATAGGACAAGTTCACGCCAACGCGGCTAAGCGGATCCTGATATGAAACAAAAAAATACAACCCCGAAAGTAGGACGGCGTCACACCTCGCCTCCACCGCGGTTGCCGTCACCCCCGCTGGCCTCGTCTTCTGTCAGGGCGTTGTTTGTGAGGGTGTATTCCCAGAGGGCCCTCACATATTGCATCCCCGCCCTGTGTCGCTTCCACACGTGAGCCAGGAAAGCCCCGGAGTCTTCTTCGATTGCCCCTTGTGCCGCCATGATTTCCACTTCGCTCGAGGGAACGTAACTGCTCGAAGACAGGGCGCCTCGCACATTGCACCTAGCCAAGTGTAGACTGGAGAACAGCATCTCCGCTACCGCTTGGGTGCAAGCCTGTAAACACCGAGTTAGTTGCTGACTAGTCGAGTGTGCACGAGGCGCTTTTAGCTAATTTAGTGTACCTGTCCGAAGAGAGGGGCAGCGTATCGAACCGCGTCACAAGATGACGTGGCCCACGCGAGCCATTCGCGTGTTTCATCCCCAGCAGTGCCTGGGACATACGGTTCTAGGCGAGAGCCTAGTGCCTCCCCAAGCTCGTCCATGGCCTGACACATAGATCGAGCAAAGTGAAGGGCACCGTGTGAGCGGGCGAAATGTTTCGTATTACAAGCGGTCAGCTTTTCCACATGTTTTTGCTCTGTCGCCAGGCTCGTGCACAGCCCCCCGCACCGCCTTCTCCGAAGTGGTGAGTTTCTGGATGAGCTCGGCCCGATCCTCAGACGCCCGTATCAGACTTGACATTTGCTCCGTGGCGAGCAGGCCCAATAGGGGGAATGGGTCAGCCAGGAATCCGGAAGTAATTGAACTGGAACTGTTGGTTACCTTGAGCAACACGTTATGCGATGCCTCACACACATGCTGCGCCTAGAGCCCGAAAAAGACGTTGCCCAAGTCTTCCATGGTTGCGCGCACAGATAACTCCCCGAGGAAGCTAGCTTCCCCCTTCGGGATGTCAGAGCTAGAGGATGAAAGTTTGCCGACAGCCCTCAGCGCGGCGGAGCTGTTAGGTGCGTCCTGGGACGCACGTGGCGTGGACGCGGGAGTGTCGATCCCCGGCCCCTGTAGACTTGGTGCCCCGGTGACCGTTGGAGAGGACTAGCGCGACAGTGGAGCCGGGGGCTCCGGCACAGCCAGGCTAGCGGGCCGCCTCTCACACGAAGCGGGGAGAGGCTCCCTGGAGGACCTCAAGACAAAACGTGCATCTAAGGGAGAAGATGATCTGGGTTCGGTTGGTGGACGCGTCTGCAATGGCACGGGGCCTTTCCCGCCCACCTGAAGTCAAGTGGTGGGCACGGGGGTAGCCCTGTCCGCTCCCACGATGTCCGGCATGTCCGCTCCCACGGAACCGCCTATGTCAGCGTCAGAGTCCTCCCTTGTAGGATGACTTGTTCGGTCAGATGCGGCCGCTGGTGCGACCCGTTCCCTTACCTCGTCCTCAGAATCCTCCGTGGGTGAGTCTGCCGAGTACGACCCAGCGTTTGACGCGCCTTTGTCCTCCGAATCCTCCGACTCCACACGTTGATGTGTCCGACGACGGGGATCGGGGCCTGAGTCCCAACACGAGCGCTTCACTAACCTGGACTAGTAGTCAGATGAGGAGGGAGGCGCGGGTTGTGCAGGCATCTCCCAACCGAAGGCCTCGAAGGCCTGGTTGCGTCGAGGGCCCAAGATGGCCCTCGCGATGGACGCCACCTCAACCTTATGAAGCTTGCCCAACATCAGCACCGCGGCAGCTTCCATGTCCTGTATTTCTAGCCCTGGAGATTGGAAGCGGTTAAGTGCGCAGTACAGGCATGACAATAGTATGGCTGGGAATAGGTGTACCTTCGACCAGACGACACCTGGAACGTGAGCAGGCGATGCTGGACCCCGGCTGGAAGCGGCACTAGCTCCAGCTCCTAGCACATGCTCAGCGGGGCAATCCCAAGTGCCAAGTATTCCTCGACCAAATCTCGCACGCATAGCTCCCCGGCCATATGCCCGAGGGCCGACACATGCATCCGGTCGCTGGCTGTGCACTTCGGTGCCTCGCATGAAGGAGGCGTGAAGGCGCGCATGTGCTTGTAGCCGAGTTCCCCGACCCGGTAAAAGAACCAGGTGCCCTTCCAGTCCTCCCACTTGTCCTTCGTAGAAGAGACTGGGAAGATGTTGTTTCGCCCCTGTCAGAAACGAAAGCTGATGGTCCCGAATTGGGAAAAGAGATCATCGCCAAGGGGGAGGGGTGGATGTGTGGTTTGAAGAAAGAAGCAAAACTTGTCGCCGTCCCCCTCAGTCTCATGGTATGAAGCGCCCATTCGATGACAGATAATTTGACGAAGGCGTTGGGATGCAAGTCGGAAATCTCGAGTGCATAGTACGCCAACACTTCGTTAAGGAAGTCACTCACCGGTAATCACAGCCCGGCGTGAAACTGTTCAGCGAACATTACGATTTCCCCCGTACCAGGCTTGGTGATGTCTTTATCTTTCGGCGGTAGGACGGCGTTGTGGGGCCCCCCATCGAACGGGATGCATCCTCGGGCAATCAGGTCGTCTACTGCGTCCCGTGTGATGGTGGAACAGCCCAAACACCGGGTGAGGTCGGTCTGGCGGTCTCCCTTCCAGTTGAGTGTGTCACTTGGTGGCGCCATCTGGGCCTGCAAAACAATGCGGAGTCAGCTCGGGGTGAGTTGGGGGGAGAAAGCGAGAGTTGTACCGAGGGACTAGCGGCTGCGGCAGGTCAAAGTCGGTCTTTGCGGAGCGCGGAATCCTCTTGAACATGCTCCAAATACAACCACCCCCCGATAGCGTATCTTGCCTATCAGGGGATTATGCCGGAGGAAAGCAAGGCCGTGTCTCAGGAAGTGAAGGCGGAGTAGTAGGGTAGACTGGAGCTCAAACTCCGCCCAGCTCGATGGTACGCAGCAGCGCACCAACAAAACACCCGTCCCCTCCCCTTCAGTAGGAAGAACGCGCGACATCGAGCAGGGCTTGTCCCGGGATCGTAGCCCTAGCCGTGTCCGGGTGGGTGAGTCGTGTTACTGAGGCCGGTCTTCCCAGGACACAAACCCCGCAGTCGGGCTTGCCCCGTCGCTAGATGTGATGACCTCGGCTACGTGGCGGGAGCCAAGCCCCCAGGGTACGCGCGCGGAAGCAACGAAGACCAGGGAGAGCGCGCCTTCTCCAGACGGATAAGCCTCGGGGAGGAGCGAAGTCCCGGGCGCAGCACGGTGCAGCGATTGCCTAGACGGGTAGAATCGGCCCCCAGATTTGTATCCCTCAAGAGGACACGTGAGGAGAGACGAGGGTTGAAAAAGGGGAAGGTAGAAAAGTGGGGGGACCCCCTTTTATAGACTCATCTACAGTCACAGGTAAAAAAGGGAGAAGAGGAAAAAGAGAAGGTAAAGATGATGATTAACGAAATAGGGTTGGTTAACGAGAATTAAATAAATGATGGATTAAATAAACAATAAAATGGCAGCGAGAAAGAGGGGGAAGGGGAGTCGGCGAGCCCCAGCCGGACCCAGGTGAGCACCGCTTGAACTCAGGATGAACCCTGGCCGAGCCCCGAGTGAGCCCGGACAAACCTTAGCTGAACCCTGGGTGTGCCCCGGCAAGCCCCGGCTGGGCCCCAGGTGAGCGCCGCTTGAGCTCCGGACGAACCCCGGTCGAGCCCCGGGTGAGCCCGACCGAACCACGGTCAAGCGCTGCTTGAGTCCTGGTCTAGCCCCGGTGAACACCGCTGAGTCCTAAGTGGGCCTCGGCCGCAGTCAGATGAACCCGGGCCGAACCCCGGGTGTGCGCTGCTTGAACCCTGGACGAACCTTGGCCGAGCCCTGGGTGAGCCCCAGATGAACCCCGGATGGTCCCCGGATGAGCCCCAGGCGAGCGCCGCTGGTGGGCTCAGACAAACCCCGGCCGAACCCCAGGTGAGCGCCGCTTGAGCTCCGGACGAACCCCGGCCGGCCGCGCCCCGAGTGAGTCCCGGCCGAACCACGGTCGGGTGCCGCTTGAGTCCCAGGCGAGCCCCAGCCAAGCCCCGGTGAACGCCGTTTGAGTCCCGAGTGGCCCTCGACCGCACACCGAATGAGCCCGGGACGAAACCCGGGTGTGCGCCGCTTGAGCCCCGGATGAACCTTGGCCGAGCCCTAGGTGAGCCCCAGTCGAACCCCGGATGGTCCCCGGATGAGCCTCGGGCGAGCGCCGCTGGTGGGCTCGGATGAACCCCAGCCAAACCTCAGGTGGGTCCCGGCCGAGGTCGAGCGTCGCTTGAGTCCCAGGTGATCCCCGGCCAAGCCCCAGTGAATGCCGCTTGAGTCCCGAGTGGGCCTCGGCCGCATGCCAGATGAGCCCGGGCCGAACCCTAGGTGCGCGCCGCTTGAGCCCCTGACAAACCTCGGCCGAGCCCTAGGTGTACCCTGGTCGAACCCCGGATGGTCCCCGGATGAGCCCTAGGCGAGTGCCGCTGGCGGGCTCGGACGAACCTCGAATTTACACAGCGAGTCTCAGGAGTACTCCCAAGCTGACCCAAGGACCGTGTCTAGTGCGGCCTTGCCCTCGCCCCGACGTGCCCTGTCGGGCAGGACCGATACGCCGCATCCGAGCCTGGCTAGAGCTTTGGGCCTCCGTGCTGACCAAACTCGCCGCCCGGGCCATTGTGGCGTACCTAGATTTTAAGCCGGATACTCCCTCGTGATCACTGTACCGGTCCCTGGATCCGTAGCCGATACACACGAGTTAACCTGTATATCATTGTCATACATGCGTAAACATTTAAATAGACCGTTAAGGTCGATAATCTGATACCTGTAGCCTAACGGCTATAAATCTGCAGTGGAATTCAACGGTGAGGTGGCCCATCAATATGCCATACCCGACAGGCAACTGACTGGGGTTACGCCCTAGCTTTCGCGTTCATACGTATCTTCGGAATGGCTGCCTCCTTTGTCTGGCCAAATCAACAAGCCAGGTGAGTACATGGAATGTACTCGCAAGCTATTCCCACAGGAGGAAATATACGGCAATATTTCATGCAGGAAATAGATCAAGGAATAGCTCTACCCTAAGTTGCAAGTTGTGCGGAAATGTAAGTTCTTTTTCGAAATACCGAATAGTAGATTAAGAGCATTTTCGAAATCCAAAATTCGTCTCTGTCGAGACAACATTCAGTGCTAGATAATCCAGCAACACAGACGTCAACTAGAGGTCGGTAGCTCCTTCTACCGCCTCGAACAATCCTTACAACCTACCCGTGCAACCGGCTCGCGGACCGGGCTAGGTTTTCTCTTCTGCAGTTCCTCGCTACCAGACTGTAGCTTAAACTGCTCACTGTGGACACATCATGCCCACGTACTTAATCCCATTTCCCAGCTTTCACAAACAAAACTCAGTCTAACCAGTGTGTGGCCTTACTAGTTCATGTCCATGACCGAGGACGCGGCTATTCGAATAGTTTTTAACACTCTGCAGAGGTTGTACGGCTTTACCCACAAGATGTAGGTCACCCTGGGTATACTGTGCACCATATACTGGCAGGGCTATTATAACGAGACCTTTCGCCTGCTTTCATACTAGGGCCGGACCCGCTAAATGAGACTTACCCTAACTCCGATTGTGCCCAGGTAGCCTGACACCACAATCCGGAGAAACGCTCATCTTTGTGTCGAATCTTCACCCACGCCTAGATGGAGCTCACTAAGAATCTCGACCCATATAGCGCCGTGGGAATTCTCTAGGGGCCCAACGTCCTACCTAGCACTTTCTCCTTACTTCCTACGGGTCTGAACCCTAATATTAGGCGGGTTACCGAGTCAAGTCCTTCCCATAAAGGACATGTGGACGCACGGTAGGAGAACTGATTCAGCGGTACTTAGGTTCAGTCCTTAACTGATTCGAGCAGGACTCCATATCTGACCATTTCCTCAGGTAGCAACCGGCTACCCGACCATTTCATTTCTCATGTAGCGACCGGCTACCCTACCACCTCCGAACTTCCTTAGCATTCCTGCCCGAATCCCAGTCCTCCATCACTTTCATTTGGGATTTTAGCAAACCTTTCTTTTAAAAGATTCCCTCGGAATGTATAACAAACCGAGGGTTTTGATCCCAGTCCCATCGTATCGATAAAACTTAGTTTTTAGTACAGCATAGCTAAGCAAGGCTAAAGCCTATATTCCTACTTAGTTGGTCGGTCGAATATCAACCGACTAAATATTCCTAGGGTTACAAGGATCGGATCTCAGAACCTACTGCATATGCAATTACTTGGCATAACTACCCTAGCATAAAATAACGTCGATATCAACATAGCATGCAGGTTTGCAAACAAAATACTTAATGTTCACAAGTATGGGATTCAACATGGTCAAAGTGGGAATGCTTGCCTGGCAATATTAGCCGAGTCTTGATCTTGAACCTGGTACGACAACCGTTCGAATCCTTTGCGCGGTACTCTTAACGTCGGTACCTACACGTCGAGAGAACGACGAATAAATCAACTTTGCGAGGAAGAGCCAAATAACATTGAATCAGAAACTTCAACACATGAAATCATAACGTGCTTGACCAGCTATTTGATTCTAAGAGCTACAGGAAATGAAAAGGGGTGCGGAGATGGCTCGCTGCCGTGGCAGGAGCAAGGTGGCAGGCGACGATGGCTTGACATGGCAGGAGTTAGGCAGCAGTGACAAGGTTTTGCTGTGGTAGGAACAATGTGGCGACGGTAGGGGCTTGCCGTGGTAGAGGAAAATAACAACGGCAGTTGCCGCGGCGGGAGAGAGAGGCTGTCACGGCGCTGCCACGGTAGGGGCATAGCTTGCCGCGGTGGGGAACTGGCTTGTCGCGGCAGAGAATGGCTTGCCGCGGTGCTGCCGTGGTGGACAAAGGGCTGCCACGGCGGGGAAGAAATTGTTGTGGCAAGGGCAGGGGCTGCGGTGCGGTACTGCCACGGTAGGGAAAGTAGCAGTGCGGGGCTGCCGCGGTACTGCTGCGGCAGGGAAATAGTTGCCACGGCGGGAGAAAAGTAGCTGCGGTAGGAACAAAAGGGCATTGACAGTGCCTTGCCGCAGCAGGGAAAAAATGGTAGTGCTGTAGAGTTTGGTGATCCTAGCAACATATATGTTTATTGAGCGAGATAACAGACACAATAGGTTTTCATTCTTTCTTCCTTATGGGGTCTAACCTGTCAAGAACCTAAGGCCTTAACTAACCCTAGATCGATATGAGTACCAGATAGGCGATGAGTCTACCTCCGAGCTATGGAAGCTATTATGAGTTTTACTTCAAGGTTTTAGAGGTTTATATATGCGTTTCATGCTCCGTAATTTTTAGGGAACGTACTGTGGTTCTTGGCATATACTTGGGACCGGGGTGTAAAAATAATTTTGGAAGTACTCTATGACTTAACAGTAATGCTCTGGATCCATTTTACAGACTATGCACGTTTCAAATTTGAGGGGTGTTAGGGTTCAACTCTAAATCTGAAGTTTCCATGATTTCCAAAATGGGTACTGGCTCGTATAGGATTTTATATTGCTCTATTAAGTTTATAAATCAGTTAATGATCCGAAAATGAATTCCACATGCTTTGCTTCCTATCGACTTTTAAAACCGATACCACTTTCTATTATGTTGAGGTAGGGCTGCATCTCTCGGCTTAGCACACTACTTAACACGCAAGTCAGTGGCAGTTTTGAGGGGAGTGAGCTGATACTAGTGTATTAATCATGCTCAGTTAAACGTTGCAGTGGAAAAAAAACAAATTAGAAAAGAGAAAGACGTGTTGCTGCGGAAGGGAAAAAGGAGGGGCGTCCGGGGCAGCAGTTGCACGGCGACGGGCTGAGGCGCTACCTCAACAAGGCGGCGGAGCGAGGTGCGCGTGGTTGGCAGAGCCAGAACTCTTCGCCGAAGCTGGTGGTGGCGGGCAAGGCCCCGGGCGGACCAGGCGCGGCAGCAGGTCGGCGGACCGTGGTGGATCTAGAGCTCCACGGCGGCGGATGTAGAGCAGATTTGCTGGTCCCCGGTTTCTCGGGTTCTGGTGGTCCATGGGGAGAAGGAGGCGTGCGGGGGAGAAGAGGGGGCGAGGAGAGAACAGCCGCGCTCACCAAGGTGGCGGCGGCGCCTACTTCTGGACCGAGGAAAGGGGGAAAGCTGCGGCGGCTCCAATGGTGGCGGGGCGGTGGTTTGGTGCCCAGTGGGGAAAAAGGTGGAGCTTGGGGACGATTGGAGCAGAGTTGAGCGGCATTGGCGGCAGGGGGCCCTGTGGTGGCGGCCTGAGCTCGGGCACGGCGCACTGGTGGTGTGCAGGTGCTAGACTGGGGGTGTTCTTTGCTGGAGCTGTGGGGGAAGCAGAGGAGCTCGGTGCTTGGGGAAGAGTGGCTGTTCGGAACTTGCTCCTGGTGAGGGAGCTCGGGTAGGGGAGAAAAGGGGAGGAGTTGGGGCGGCCTGAGGAAGAAGAAAAGAGCAGGAGGGGAGAGAAGCTTGAGGGGAGAGCATTGCTTGAGAGAGGAACTAGAAGAAAAGAATGGGGAGTTCAGAGAAATGGAGAGGAGGTTCTCGGTAGCTCAAGGAGCTCAGTCTTGCGCAGGTGAATCACTGGGAAACTCGGTTTGGAAAAGAAGCTTGGCTGTAGCTCAGCTTGGAGGATTGAAGGGAGGAAGAAGATGGCTTGGCTGGTTTGCTAGTGGAGAAGCTTGGCAGGTGGCATTTGGAGCCGAGTACTGGAATGGGGAGTAGGGCAGCTCAGTTCTGAGGACTAGAGAAAAGAGAGAGAGGAAGGAGCTTTGGGGAGAAGAATGAGCAGGTGAGAGGAGTTGAGTTCATGCTCAGCTAAAAAGGGCAGGCGCAATGGACACTACCTCGTATAACACTTCTACTGATGGGCGCAAAACCGCCTTCACTGACGGGTTTTACGCCCGTCAGCAAGCTCCCGTCAGTGGAGATAAAAAAGACACTGATGGGCGGCCAAGCCCGTTAGTGAAGATACACTGAAACCAAAAAAAAACCACGGGCCCTAGCCCGCACCGCCCGCATCGCCAGCACGGTCCCGCCGCCGCACCGGAGCCGCCGACGCAGCTTCCCGCCGCGCTGGACCTCCCGCCGCACTGGATCCCCCGCCGCGCTGGATCCCCCGCCA
The DNA here is from genome assembly GCA_019208055.1 of Stipa capillata. Classification (NCBI taxonomy): domain Eukaryota; kingdom Viridiplantae; phylum Streptophyta; class Magnoliopsida; order Poales; family Poaceae; genus Stipa; species Stipa capillata. The sequence continues at coordinate 501,717 of JAGXJF010002310.1, read as the reverse complement.
TGCTAGATCGGGGAGCCGAGGACATGCTCGTCGCCGTCGTGGGACGCCGCCATCGCCTGGATCAGGGAGTATGCCGCTGCGGGAGGCGCATCGTGGGAGCAGCAACTGCCGGGGCCGTGGATCTGGTAGCCGAGCGTGGGAGCGCAGGACGGCGAAGAGCTTGGGAGCGTGGGAGACGTACTCGGCACTGAAGAGCTTGCAGTGGGAGCGCAGGACGGCGAGGGAGGTGATGTAGCCGACAATGCGGCCGCGTCGGGGTGGAGACGACGGCGTCGGGGCGGCAGCGTCGGCTTCGGGGAGGAGGCGGCAGTGTCGGCGTCGGGGAGGAGGCGGAGGGGGCTAGAGGTGGAGGGGGCGCGGGGAGGAGGCAGCGGCGTCGGGGCGGAGGCGGCGGTGTCAGGGCGGCGACGGCGGCGTCGGGGAGGAGGCGGCGTCGTCCGGGAGGAGGCGGAGGGGGCGCGAGGAGGAGGCGGCGTCGTCCGGGAGGAGGCGGGAGGGGGCGTGGGGAGGAGGCGGCGGCGTCCGGGAGGAGGCGGAGGGGGCGCGGGGAGGAGGCGGCGTCGTCGGGAGGAGGCGGAGGGGGCGCGGGGAGGAGGCGGCGTCGGGGCTTAGGGATTTGGCTGTAGGGGTGGAGGGGATTGGGGCTTAGGGATTTTGAGTAGATCGGGGCTGTAGGGGTGGGCTTATAGATAGGCCCTAACATCACTGACGGGCCATAATTTTGGCCCGTCAGTGGTTCAAGCCATGAGATCACTGACAGATCAAATATTGAGCTCGTCAGTGGAGTATTACACACTACTGACGGGCAGTAAATAACGTGCCCGTCAGTGATACTGCCCGACACATCACTGACGGGGAATAATTTTGTGCCCGTCAGTAATAATTTTTTCTGCTGAGCTTAGATCGTCTACAGGAATAATCACTGACGGGTACTCTCTCGCCCGTCAGTGGTGACTATTACTACTCCCGTCAGTGATGATTGTTCAGGAGAAGGTGTTTCTGGCGTAGTGGGAAACTAGGGGGAAGCTTGGTACGCAGGAAGAGGACTGAAGTGTGAAATAAATGCAGAGCAACCAAGGAGGTGAGCTAGTGGAAAAATATCTAGGGGAAGATGGGGAAGGAGAGTGCTCGAGAGGGAGAAGGCAGCTCAGTCTTGCTGGAAATTAAAAGAGTGCGCAGGTGAAGGTGTGTGCTCGGATGGACATAAATGGCAGGTGGAGCTCAGTTAGAGATGGAGTAAATTCACTCGTGTCAGAGACAGTGCATTGAGGGAACAAGTCAGGGAAAGTTGAGCCAGCTGTATTAGAGCTAACTGTAGCTACAGCAATAGTTAAGCACCGAATTCAGATTGATGGCTGACGTGGTCTGGTGCAACAGATAACTTGTATAACTCGTACCGCTGGTTTCACTCTGTGGTTGCGCATGCAGAAGGACGAGTCACATCATGGCTTTTAAGAGAAGGTGTAGGTGCTCTCACGCTCAGGCACGGGTTTTGGACTTAAGTTGTTACGCTGAGGTGACAGGAGAGAGAAAAGGTGGTGAAGATCAGATGAACACATGCAGCGATATGCCGGGGACTCCAAGGTGTATGTGCCCATATACACTTGGGAAAATATTGCCGGTATGCTCACATATATGCTTAGGACTGTGGCTGAGCTAACGACGAGTTAGGGTGTTAGAGGGAATTAGATTTAAATAGGAAGAAAAGGAGTCGGGAGCTCGGACCTAGGGTTTTGGGGCGCGGCAAGGTGGGGCAAGAACACGGAACTCGAGATGAAACCTTTGTGTTGGCTTAGGACGTGATGGTGGTGAGGTACCGTTGATGCGGTGGCGTATACGGCGCGTGTATTGCGTTACGTCATTTTACGTGCTAGGGTTATTCCGGGTCTGTGCGCGTGTGGCGGGGTTGGTCTAATTAATGCGTGTAAGGTTCGAAACATGCCAGACATATGTGGGTTCGGGATAACACGCATAGTTTCGAATATCAGGGTGTTTTAGAGTTTTGCCCTTTCGTCGAATCAGGGAGAAAGGAATTAGGGTTTTATGTATAGACGCATATGCAAAAGCAGTATATTTTGCACATACTCGCGATGGGGCATGGCGAAGTTGGTGGTAGAATTTCAAGTCATTCGGAAGAGATTCGGGATGGGTATATGCTCCGATTTTGTAGAAGTACTGTGAGGGCACCTTGCGGCAGATGTGGGTTTAGGTGGCACTGATTAGTTAGAGGGGGAGGGATGCCGAAAGTATGTTTGTGGCGGAAATGCAAGGGTGTTTAGCCATGTAGGGAGATCAAGGATGAGGCAGGTTTTATATCCCCTACCGGACGGAGTTCCAACAGAGCAGAGATCAAGGGGACCGGAGCATAGGGGAAAAGATTCTGGTTGTCTCACTCTAGGGTTTTGCATAAACATATTTGATTAAAAGTTTTAAATCTAGTGTATTTCGTCCGACATTATTAGCAAGAAGTTTTTGGTGGCCCTAATTTTTAGGTTTCGGAAAATCAGGGTGTGACAGCCATGACCCGGGACGCTGCGAACCTCGAGCCCAGAGTGGTTCAGTCTGGAAGCCTAGCAAAGCCTGGGAGTCGTCGGGCCAGACCGCGCGTCAACCCCCTTCTTAAGGGCATAACACCAGCCCGGCCAGACGCTTCGTGACCACCCGAATCGACAAGGGGCTACTGTTATGGGGGGTCTTCCCGCGGCCTGCCTCCGGGATCACCATAGGTAAGTGATCCATATCTCATCTTATGATTGCAGGACCCCCCGGGACAAACACCCTCCATGGACGTGTGCAGTATGAGAGGGACCCGGGACAAACACCCTCCACAGACGTGTGCGGAGAGGGTAGAAAGACGCTGGAGTTCCGTATGCTCAAAGGCAAACACCTCCAACAAGCCTCCCCGTATGGCGTGTCGTATGCTACGTCATGTATGAGCTGTGATGTGTCCCTCGGCGAGGGGAGCGAAAATGACCTCCGTGCCCCTGGACATATGAGGGGATGTATGTAAAGCCGTAAGTTTCCTAGGGCCAGTATTGTAATCTCGCTTTGCGCTTCCCGAGGCCTATAAATAGGGAGACACCCCCCGGTTGGGGGTATGGCATACAAGTCACATCAACTTCTCTGCTTACCCAAATTTCTCTAAGTGTTTGTTGTTGTTCCACGCTCCGTTCCGCTATCCCTCGCGCACACCCGGGTGACCCTACACTCAACCGGGGTTGCCATAAGTTCACTGTCCGACCGCGTAGTCGACGACAGCTGTTGTCTCAGCATTCCAAACCGAAAAACAGAGCACCACACCCACTTCCGTTACACTGATATCCTTGATACGAACAAGCCTCTCTAACTCAACGGCAGATGGAAAAGGAATGACATAAGGATCACTGCCATGAGCTTGAACCTCCCACTCCCAAATGTCCACCAGCACCACTCCCTCGAGCTTAGCAATGACTTGCTGTGGTGTTAATTCTCCCCCTATCATCTTGATCAAAGCTGACTTAGTCTCCTTGATAGCCCTCTGCTTATTAGATGCTGAGAACAAGTAAAAACCCAGCCCATCCACATCGAAACAGCACATCGTCGCTACCGGCTTAGGCCCGCGAAGCAAAGGACAGCGGCATGCCAAGTGATCCGAAGCTTCACACACATCACAAAAGAGAATTTTCTTGCCCTTTTTCTGCATCCCATCTTGACCACCATTTGCTAACACGTCCAGCGCAGGCGATCCTTGTGGTAGGTGTGTTGGAGGAGTGCCAACAGTCGCAAAAGCCTGACTGCCGTCCCCTGCCACAGTCTGCTCCCTCGCCGCATTGAAAATAGACACAACTGGCTGACCTCCATGTGTGCTGGACTGGATCACAGCTGGCTGACCACCAGGCACCGTTGGGATGGCTACGGGCTCCTGCTCCACATGGCGCTGGGGAAGAAAACATCCCCGACGACGCTGCCCACTATTGTGGCTCCTCCCACGACCAAAACCACCGTGACCATCACCACGGTTTTGATCAAAACACGATAACCATGGCCACATATCTCCTCCTCCACGCTGATCGTCGGTAGCGTCATAACCACCGCCACCGTAGGCCTCATGGCTCTGTCCGACACTATGTCGAAGACCCCTTGCACCCACTGGTTCTGTCCGACCTTGGTGCCACCACCGCACCGCCATGAGCCCCAAAATCTCCCTGATTCAGCCCAGCATTGCTGCCGCCTCGACCACCCCCGGTGCAACGGTCCATCGGAACAGGAGTTCGCACAACCACCGCAAAGGAACAAAAATCTAGTCCCTTGCCACACCGACCCCAACTCCAAAGGTGAGAGAAGCACTGCTGAATTGATCGTCCTCTTCAGTTTAGGTTTTCCACAGGGGCCGTGGGACCGTGTGACAGAACAACTTGTCATCGCCGGCGAGATCCACTTTGGAGGCAATGTCCTCTACCATGAGCACCCAGCCAAGGAAGAACTGGACGAGCATGGGGCAGCCAAACGAGGCATAGCATCCGCTGAAATCGCCTTGGTTTAGAGCGGCGCCTATATCCATCGATTTGGGGCATCAATCGACCTACTTCTTTGCAATGTAATGAAGCAGCAAACATTTTACATGCAATCACGTTCGGACTACTAACCTACTCCTAATCCTTATCTTGATCTATGCCCAACACGATACTAATTCAGTATCCAACCCAACGCGGCTCCAGGCGATTGCAACCAGCTAGATTTGACTCAGAACAGAAAGGACTCGAGCACACAATTAGTTTAATGCTAACATTCACCTCTCTAAGCTGATTTAGCTCTCTTTTTCATAGCCTTCCAAAAATCCTTGACTATATTTTCGACCATTCTAGTCGATGTGCTTGACGAAGCTCTTCCACCGTGCCTGCTGTGTCCTGGGACTCGACTATGTCTGCCTATAGTCAAGATCGTTGTTGCCGTTGCTGTTCCTAGCAACATCCTTGCCACCAGTGCTACTACCGTCAGCATTGTGATAATCACTGCCGCAGCCATTACCGATGGCTTCCCTACCGCCGGTGTCATTGCTGTCATGCTTGTCAATATTGGTGTGAGTAGTGGAGAGAGTTCTGCATGTGCATGCATGCCCTCTTCTATCTCATCTTCCACCCCTTTGTGTTCACTTTCACCAACATTGACACGCACGAGCGGAGCCACCAAGAGAACCGGCCAAATAATGTGCGCTAGGAAGCCTCCCTTATTCCTTGGTGCTCTCACATGTGAATGGAGACCACCCTCCTACTTGTTCTCCTTGTCGTCCTTCTCTGCTATCTTCCACATCCTCATAATAGAATTAGCTTCTAGAACAAACATTGCTGCATCGTGCTCAGGCATGTTTGTTTGTTCATCATCACAGCTGTTGCCAGAAAGATCAACATTTTCAGAAATTTTGCATCCACATGCTCTTCAATCTCTTCGGCTTTTGCATGATCATCAAGAATGCAAAACTGTTGTCGTCCTTTATCTAAACACAACGTGGTAGAACTTGTACTCGTCGTGGATGGTGTTGCTATAGATGTTGACAACGTTGGCAAAGGGAAACCCACTATTCGTTCTACTGTTACAATCCCTAATTGCATCAGGAACTGCCATGCTTGCCATAGCTTGTGGCACAGACCTCATCTTATCGTGTGTGACAGCATCCTGCTGCCTTGTGTGTACACTTGTGTCAATGAATTTTGTGCTTACTACCTCCAACTAGATCTTGTATAGCCGATTCTTGGATCTTTTCACATTCATGAGAAGCTCCCACTTTGTTCATGGACTCTCAATTGATCGTTGTTCATTATTACTGTCATGCCATATTCTGCAAACTATCCTAGACTGATGATATTCGAATAAAGTCTTGGTACAAAATATACCTCATGTAGTACTCGTTGTTCTCCGTTCTTGCATTGGAGAAGGACTGACCCTTTCCCCTTGATCTCCACGACATATCCGTTGCTGAGTATGACTTTCCCGTAGGCACTCATCCAACTCGTTGAACGAGGCTCACTGTCTTGTCATGTGGTTGCTTACGTTGGTGTCCAAGTACCAAATTTTGCACTCTTGATTACCCCCACTTGGTGTATAACTCTGCTGCCACCTTGTCATTCATAAGCACCACACCGTGTGACTTATGCACATACTCTGGCACCACCATGTGGTCGTCTCTTCTTCTTCGTACAACACTTTTCATCACATTTGCTTTTGACCGGTCGAATGAGCTCACACACCTCTGCCATGAGGAGAGCTGGTCTTCATTGTCTAGCTATTGCACAAGATTAGCCCTTTCCTTTTGATTCAGCTACTTGCACTCCTTTGCAAAGTGACCATAGTCGGTGAAATTGAAGCACTTTACCTTCGACTTGTCTAAGTTGCATGGCCTTCTCTCATCGAAAAATCATTCGTCATCCTCATGATTTCCTCCTTGGAAATGGCCTTGACAACCACCCCATCTTGTGCTTCTAGACTGGTTGCCACTTTTGTTCTCTTTAGCAATCAGGTTCTCCCACTGCGATCGTGTTAGCATCAGGTATTCACTCTCCTTTGGATCACCAAAGCTGAGACGAATCCGCTCATCATGGACCTTGAACCATCCAACTACAATAAGCATTGTGACGTCAACGCATTGTTCGATCGACGTTACGAGCTGCATGTAGCATGCTTGTGCTGGATGCTGAAATCACCGAACAATGGAGATTTCAGACACGATTTCACCGGGGCCACGGATGCCGCTTATGTACGATGCCGGTGATCCTTGGAGCAAAGCCGTCAATCGACTCATCATCCTCCATCTTCAAGCTCTCATAGCTCTTCTGTAGAGCTTGCAGATTTGCTTCCCTAATACGGGCATGTCCTTGGTAAAGGACTCTGATAGCATCCCATGCCTCTTTCGCCGACTTCTTTCCAACAAGCTGCTGCATTACGTGGTTTAGTACCACCTGATAGATCGATGTCAGAGCTTGTCTGTCCTTGCAGTACTTGGCACCTCCCTTCGCATATGCAGCGCCGTCGGGATTGACGGCTTCCCACACATCTTGGGCTTCGAGTGTGACGCTCATCTTTATTGCCTAGATGGTGTAGTTGTTGCGGCCAAGTTGCGGGTATCGGCATCAAAATCACCTTCTTAACGCTCGACACTCACTACCACAAAAAGGACCTTCTCAGCCGGTTTGCAATCTGACTGTAAGCAAAGGGAGCTAATAATAATTTTTGAACCGACTCTAAAAGTTTAGAGCCTCAACGGTCCGGTGTATCGAACCGACTGTAATAGTCACTAAGCCTCAGCCGGTCTAGCATATTGAACCGACTGTAATAGTCACTAAAATTTAAAAAAATCGATAGCCCGGATGTAGCTAGCTAGCCTTTCTCGACGCCGCGGCATCCTGCAGCCGCCCCTCCTCCACGCGGCTTCTATGATCCTCTCCTGTGCGGACTACGATGAAATTGTCACCGAGCATTCCATCACCGACACCTGCAGCAACCGGTCTGCCCCTTTCCTTCCTCCCCTGCAACACCATGTCTGCCCCCTTCCTCCCTTGGCTGACTGCCTGTTAAAGTAGCAAAAACTGAGTAGCATTTTGAGGATGGAGACAACTCCCGAAAGGAAACGAAAACATTTCATTTGAATCTCTCCATTGAGTTAAAACAAATATGGGCAACAAATGCAAAGATCTCTCCACTGAGTTCAACGAATTCACGAACTAGAGAAAAAGAATGAACCTTCTCAATTTGCATGAACCCACTAATTAATCATGCACCCCTTTCATGTTTTCTCTATTCTCAACGGCGTCTCCCCCGTGCCGTGCTTCATGCTGCGAAAACGAGGATGCCGACGATGCCAATGACGCTGACAATGCCGGGTTGCCATTGATCGGCTGGGACACGGAGCTCTTCATCGCCGACGCCTCCAGCTCGGGCGCGGATGAACTCCTTGGTGAGGGAGGAGGAGGACCTCCTCGGCTGCCTGCTCGGCGGGCTCCACGCACTCGGCATCACGTGGGTCAGGCAGCCGCCTGTTAGGCACCAGCCGTCGGTGGCCTCGCGGCGGAGGGGAGCGGCAGCAGCACCGCCTGGTCGTGATCGCGCTCATAGCAGTGAGGAGCGGCAGCAGCACCGCCTGGTTGCCGTCGCGCTCATGGCGGTGAGGAGCGGCAGCAGCACGGCTTGGTCGTGGTCACGCTCGCGGCGGTGAGAGAGGAGGAGGACCTAGAAGGGGCGAAGGCCAGCTAGGATCCAGGGCGGGCAGTGGAGACTAGAGGAAGGGGGCGGCCGTATCTGGGACGGGTTGGGGGGGGAGGGAGAAGGGCGCCGCCGTCGTGGTGAGCTGAGGGGAGGGAGAAAGGGCGCGCACGGCGGGATCTGGAGAAAGGAGATCGAGCTAGGGATTTGGAGAAAGGGGATAAGGGAGGGAGAAGGGATGGGAGGCACACAGAGTTAGCTTTTTGGGAGATGAGGGAGCTAGAGAGAAGGGATATGAGAGGCAGTACGGGTTTGGGCCCAAACCAAAGTAACTCAGTCAGTTTTTGGAGAGAACCAGCTGAAATATTTATAACATTTTAGTCGGTTTAAAAAAAGAACCAAACTGAGATGGCTTTTCACTCCGTTTTTCTAAAAACCGACTGAGATAGGTACTTTTTTCAGTTAGTTTATTTTATGAACCGACTGAGATATTTATAACCGATTGGGGTATCTTTAATATGGTCGGTTTTATCAAAACCGTATGAGATGAGGGATCTAGAAAAACTATTTTTATGGTAGTGACTGCGCCCTTAACGATTTATTTCCACATGATTCGCCTTAGTATTTACTAAGGACTAAGGAATCTCTAAGCTCTGATATCAATTGTTGAAATTCAGGCCCTAGCTACACGAATTTTCATGCAGAACTCACGCGAGATAATGTGCAGCTCTACACGTGAACAAAATACAAGATTTTGGCGCAGCAATCGACCTGCTTCTTTGCTGCTTCGTTACATTGCTTTATATAGAAACTGTTTACATGCAATCACGTCCGGACTGCTAAGCTACTCCTAATCCGCACCCAACACGATACCGATTCAGTATCCAAACCCGACACGGCTCAGGCGATGGCAACCAGCCGGATTTGACTCAAAATAGAAAGGACTCAATGCGCAGAATTAGCTTAATCCTAATAGGCGGTACCTGGGTCAGCACCACCGCAAAAAAACCCCGGCATGCACCGAAGCCGAGCGTGGCGGTGGCGGCAACACTTGCGAGTACCAGCGCCTACACCGCCGCCAGAGTCGTCCGATCCCGCGCCGCGTCCTGCATGGGGGCCGGGTGCACCACGACAACGTCCCTTGTGCCACACGACAAAGGGGGGGGCGTCCAACCTGGCGATAGTGTAGACCACCATCCATCTCGCTCCAATGACGAAGAACCTCCGAGAACGATCGCGCACTACTACAAAACATATAATTACAGCCGGCGAAAAATTACTTTCTCAGCCGGTTTACCATCCGGCTGTAGAGAAAGGATACTAATAATACGGATTATCTTAGCCGGTTATAAAACCGACTGAGATAATAACACTTCAGCCGGTTGTACAAACAAAACCGACTGAGATATGATATCATCTCAGTCGGTTCCAGCCAACAAAACGTCAGAGATGAAAATTTTCCTCAGGCGGTTCAAACTTTTGAACCGGCTAGGATGTTAATTACTGAATTAAAAAAATACTGATGCTACCCGTCCTGGCTTCCTCCAACCTAAAAGTTACAACCATTTGCACATGTCCTGGGTTCCTCCAACCTAAAAGTTACAAGCATTTGCACAATCTAACGCAAAGTCATTTGCACAACTGCGATAGAAAATGGCCAAACAAGTCTGCGACGCACAACCATCTAATTCTTAATGCCTTCCTCCAATTCTTCAGATGATCGTGTGAAATCCTCCTTCTGCATTATGAAATCTAGCAAAGAAACCAAACCGCAAATAAGAACTAGATCAGATCTGGACCATATCACTAATTCATGTCCAAAACAAAAAAAATCGATCAACATTTCACCATAGAAAAAATTTGGATCCGCACCTCGAATCGTGTCGGCTGCTCTCCTCCTCCTCGCCGCTGTGCTCTCCTCGCCGCCGCACCGCTGCTCTCCTCCTCACCACTACAAACAACAAACAGTCAAACCGCAAATCAAATCGGTTGTAGCAGCCCAACCCCTCCTCTAGATCCGGCACCGAAGAGTAGTGGGGAGGCCGTAGCGCGAGCGTGCATGCGGGGAGCAGTGCCCACAGGGCTTGGGCTGGCAGTGCACGAGCTCGCCAGTGGAGGTGGCAGCGGCCCTCGCTGGCAGATCTGGAGAAAGGATGGGGAGAAGGAGAAGACGGATCTGGAGGAAGGGTTGGGAGAGGAAGAGAAGGGCGGAGAAAGGGTGGGGCAATGGCAGGATTAAGGGGCTGGATGAGACCGATACGAGAGGGTAGATAGGTTTGTGCAAAAATATCTCAGCCAAAATATCTCAGCCGGTTTGTGCAAAAAAACTGACTAAAATATTTACAATATTTCAGTCGGTTTTTGTTTTTGAAACCGACTGAGATATCTTTTCAGTCTGTTTCCTTTTCTAACCGAAGGAGGTAGATATTATTTCAGTGTGCTTTCTTTTTCTAACTGACTGAGGTATATTTAACCGGCTGTGATTCCTCTAATGTAGTTGGTTTCACTAAAACCGGCTAAGATGAGGGGTCCAGAAAAGCCTGTTTTATAGTAGTGGCGTGTCACCAGAGAGAGTGCCTTTCCAACTCCTAAGTGACGGCGGGCGCTAGGGTTCGGCCGATATGTACACAGCGCGCGTGACGCCAGTTATGTTGAAACATTTCGCGCAGCCTCTTAGGAATGGGCCGGCATAAGTGACCCAGCAGGTTGGAAGGTCGCCCTGCTACCTCAGCAAGCGATCCTCCCGAGCCCTCTGGAAGTTTCCCTCGATCGACGAGGGACATGCACTAACATCAGTGCTCATGACAAGGGCACAGCAGATGACCAGTCCATGGTTCATAAATCTACTGCTTCTCCTGAGATAGCTCGAGATACCTCTAATGGATCCAAAACAGGGGATTCACCTCCCAAATGTGCTCCAGGTATTTATACTAGTCCAGCTTCTCCAATTGATGTTCAGTTGCAGCCGACCTCTGAGGATTGTGTCCAGAATTGCTCGGCTTCAACCTTGACAAATCCTAGCTCCCTGCAAATCTCGCTAGCGTCAATTGCAAAGGCTCGTAAAGCACCTCATAAATTCTCACGGAAGAAGGTAGTAAAGCATGCTGATGAACAACTTCCTTCGGGTAAGAAGAGACTTGCTGAGGATATGGACGTTGAGGTTGTTAATGTGTCAAATAAGAAGTTCTGTACGTTTGGTTCTGTAATGCAGAAGAATGTGTTTGCCTTCGAGGATCACTTAAATTGACAGCCCAGCGAGAAGAAATGAAGATTGTCGCACGGAACTACCGGGGGTTGGGGACCGGCCCGACGGTTCGAGGACTCCTGGATGTCCGGGAGAAGGAGGACCCTGATGTGCTCTTCTTGTCCGAAACAAAGATGGAGAAGAATGGTCTGGAATGGCTCAGGTGTAAATTAGGCCTCACTAACTTAATGGTGGTGAAGAGTAGGGGGCAGAGTGGCGGGCTGGCAGTGTTCTGGCGGAATGGATTGCATATTACGGGTGGCTGGTGTTCTAAATACCATCTAGATATGGAGGTTACGGAGGAGGATGGTTTTGTGTGGAGATTCACGGGTATCTATGGAGAACCAAAGGCAGATAGCAAAGATCTAACATGGAGATTGCTATGAATGCTTAGAGCTCATAGTGAGCGGCCATGGTTATGTGCAGGTGACTTCAATGAAATTTTGTTCCAAGCTGAGAAGGAAGGAGGTGCGGCTCGGCCCCAATTAACTATGGACAGGTTTAAACATGCACTAGAGGACTGCGAGCTGCACAATCTGGGCTTTGTTGGGGATCCTTTCACATGGCGTAACAGCAACCATGACCCGAACAGGTATATTCGGGAAAGAATTGATAGAGCGGTGGCTAATCCGGCTTGGTGCCAACGTTTCCCAAACTACAAAGTGGTCCATGATGATCCTCATCACTCTGATCATCAACCGCTGATCATTCATGTGGAGGCTGGAGTAACGATGCGTAGGCGATCGGGGGATGGTGGCCAATTCCATTTTGAGGCCAAGTGGCTTGAGGAGGAGCAATGCCCTACGATTATTGACAATGCATGGAGGAGGGAGGTTAATGGAAGAGGAGCGGGAGTAGCGGAGGCACTAAAAGGTGTGGCCTGTGACCTTCGGGAATGGAGTAAAAATTCTCTTGGAAATTTAGAAAAGCGCATTATTCGTCAGAAGAATGAGTTGGAGCGGCCCATCAGTCTGTGCAATGTGGTTTACAAACTTGTGTCGAAGGTTCTTGCTAATCGGTTGAAAACTATTCTGCCGGAAGTTATCGCCCCAAATCAAAGCGTGTTTGTCCCAGGGCACCTTATAACAGATAATATCCTGCTCGCTTATGAAGTGACACATTATATGCAGAACAAGAGATCAGGAGCAGAGAGGTATGCAGCTCTGAAGCTCGATATGAGTAAGGCGTATGATAGAGTTGAATGGCATTTTTTGGAAAAAAAATGATGCGGAAGTTGGGCTTCTCTGAGACGTGGGTTGATCTGATCATGAAGTGCTGTAAGTCAATGAGGTATCGCTTCAAGTTTAATGGGACATTGACCGATGAGCTCTCCCCAGGTAGAGGATTGCGCCAAGGGGACCCCATTTCTCCCTACCTTTTTCTGTTTTGTGCGGAGGCATTCTCTAGCTTGTTAAACACCGCAGAACAGAGTGGTACTCTGCAAGGTGTGAAGGTATGTCGTGAAGCCCCGAGTTTTAACCATTTACTGTTTCTGAAGGTTAATGAAGAAAGTTCGCATCACCTGCAAAATATCCTTTCTCTTAATGAGGTTTGTTCAGGGCAAACAATTAATGTTGACAAGTCCTCCATTATGTTTAGTAAGAATACAAAAAGGAGGGACAGAGCTTCCATGATGCAGAGATTAGGACTTCGTGGGGAATCAAGAAATGAAAGATATTTGGGGTTACCGGTTTATGTTGGACAATCAAAGACCAAAGTGTTTGCTTATTTGAAGGATCGTATATGGGCTCGCATTCAGGGGTGGAAAGAAAAATTGCTTTCAAAGGCGGGAAAAGAAATCTTGATAAAAGCTTGTGCCCAGGCGATTCCTATGTATGCCATGTCCTGTTTTGACATCACAAGGAGTATATGTGATAAGATAAGTAGTATGATTGCTCGGTATTTTTGGGCACAGCAGGAAAATGAGAATAAGATCCACTGGCTAAGCTGGGAGAAGATGACACGCTCAAAGAAGGATGGAGGGCTTGGTTATAAGGATCTGTATGGTTTCAACATTTCCATGCTCGCCAAACAAGGATGGAGACTGCTCACTGATCCAAATTCATTATGTGCACGGGTCATGAAGGCCAAGTACTATCCTGCAGACGATGTACTCCATGCTCAACCGGTGCAGGGTATGTCATACACGTGGCGCAGCATTCTAAAGGGCTTAAAGCTGCTGAAGGAAGGTGTGATCAGGAGGGTAGGAGATGGCCAATCCATTAATATGTGGTCTGATCCGTGGCTGCCGCGGAAATGGTCTCAGAAGCCGATCACCCCTCGTGGAAATACTCTAGTGCAGAATGTGGTGCAACTCATTGTCACTACACAGGGGGCTGGGATGTGCAAATGGTGAAGAATATTTTCTGGGAGCAAGATTCTTCGCTCATCTTGGCAATACCGCTGAGGGAGGACATGGAGGATCAATGGGCATGGTATTATGATCCAAAGGGTCACTTCTCAGTCAAGTCTGCTTATCGACTGTCTAGAGTTATAGCGGAGAGGGATAACAGTGGTGGCTCTAACTCAGCCCCGGGGACTATGCAGTTCAACTGGTATGAGATATGGAACGCACCATGTCTGGCAAAGGTGAAACTTTTTCTTTGGCGTATGGCCCATAACAGTTTTACCTCTGCGTTGCTGTATTCAGCGCCGAGGATTGCAACTGGATCCTCTATGTCCTGGTTGTGGACGACTGAATGAGGATGGAGGCCACTGCTTTTTACAATGTAAATATGTCAGGGAAGTGTGGCGAGCTTTACTGCTGGAGGAACGCCGCCAAGAGTTGTTGTTGTGCGTGGGACCAAAGGAGATGCTGCATGTGATTATGAATTGGGATAAAGCAACAAAGCTGATGGCTATTGCGCTCCTCTGGACCTGGTGGAATTTGCGGAATAAAATTATCGTAGGTGAGTTAAAGCAGAATACAAATACCATCACCTTCCAGGTGAAAAATGTTGCAGCCGATTTTGAGCAGTTCTTTCTGAAAGAGAAGGGCGACAGAGGAATTTCTCCAGAGCCAATGCACTGGACTGCGCCGCCTGAGGGATTCCTCAAGATCAACCTGGATGGATGTTATTCCATATCCCATGGTTCGGGTGGTTGGGGCTTCATCATCAGAAACACGGAAGCAATGCCGGTTGGTGCCGGAGCGGGCTGTCTAGAGCACATCCAGGACGCACTACAGGCGGAGGCGGAAGCCTGTATTCGTGCTCTCCGAGCAGCCAAAGAATGGGGTATAACCAAAGTGGAGGTGGAGACCGATGCCCTGAATTTGGTGTATGCGCTTAACAGCTCCAGTCAGGATCTTGCACCAAATGGGGTGATGTTCAGAGACATTAGAGCTTTTTTATTGTCTAATTTTTCATCTTTTAAGGTGACTTTTTGTCCTAGGTCTTGTAATACGGTTGCTAACGCCCTTGCGGCTTTTGGTGCGAAGATGGTGGTCGATCCCCAGGCCTTTTGGCCGGGAGGCGCTCCTACCTTTGTACTCACTCTGGTCGCCAGCGATTCCGCTAGGCGTTTTGGTTAATGTTTCTTTTAGCCATTTTCAAAAAAAAACATCAGTGCTCATAAACCTGGCAACAAGTGAGGGACGTCGCGAGCATCAGAATGCAACTGCTTACAAATGACTATGCAGTGCATAGACTGATGGAAGCGTTGGGCACCATCTGGGCTTTGAAAGATATGATTAATTATGCAGGTGGAATGACTTCGATTTCGGCCCTAATTAGCAAGCTCGAATAAAGCCAAAATTTACGTGTTTCCGGATTGTTAACTATTCGTTTACGTACCTAGTGTTTCTCATACTAGTTGTGAATAACTAGTGAGAGAGAGAACAAAGTTGCTACATAATGGTTGAACGTGTTGATCATAGAAACATAATACTTCAACGATTCTGGAGTTGAATAGTCCAACGGATGCGTGAGGGAGAGCCTATGAAGTGTCTTCCATTAACTACGAGGATGTGATTGATGATGCATGTGGAATGACTTTAACTTTGGCCCTAGCTAACAAGCTCGAGTGGAGTTAAATTCACATGTTTCTGGACTGTTGATTATTCGTTTACGTGCCAGTGTTTTTCACACTAGTTGTAAAATAGCTAGCAAGAGAGAGAGAACGGCATTGCTATAGTATGGTTGAACGTATCCATCACAGATACATAATACTCGTGTGAGGGAGAGCGCGAGAAGTGCCCTCCATTGACTATGAAGATATGATTGATGACGCAGGAGGAATGACTGACTTTAGCCCCATGTCACGACCCATTTTCAGAGGCGTGGGATATACCCGCAATTGCTCAGAAGTTTCTGAATTATGGACGAAGAGTAGATACATTGCCAACACAGTGGTTAAAATTTAAACTTTATTACAGAACTAGAAAATATGCTTAACAACAGTTAATTACACAGCGGACTGGGTGTCTGAGCCCAAAGTTTATATTACAAGCAAAATGAACCTCTACCACAGGCGTCTCGAGCGCAGATAAGACCTAAAATTCACACTCATCTCCATCGAAGTATTCTTCATTGAATGCGCCTTCGTCGTTTTCCTGTACATCTGTAATGGTTGGTGCAATAATGAGTACATGACGTACTCAGCAAGTCACATTGGGAAAGTGTGCTACTTAGCTACATGTTCTGGATTTCAAGGGAGGGGTGTACGGCTTAATATTTGGTGGATGCATAATCCTAGTCTCCGTCTTAATGATTAAAATCTCTTCCTTAAATTATTTCAACTACAAAACATTATATTTTAGCAACCCTGCCGGGTCAGCATCAGATTCAATTAAACATCATCCAGTTCTACTTGTGCCTATACCGAGAATCACCTCTAAACATAACTTCTTTGACCGGAAGCACAACGTATTCGAATACCATTTGGTTTAACTCTGCAGAGTGGCTCAGTTTTACCCACATGATACCCATACCTCTTGGTGTCACTGCAGTCATACATACGCCTATCGATGTGTTGACAGAGGTAGGTTATCAAGGCTTTTTATCTGCTCTATCTTTTGAAGTTTCTACCCAGGAACACTACATCACTCGCTCTCCCGGGAGCTAACGGGCCAGTGTCAACTTCGCGATCCGGGAGTCGGGTGAGTTCCAGTTATGATTTTCCAATAAATGGCATATCACCTCATTTGCTTCTGCGGGCCTTCCAGAAAAGTGGAACGGCAAGCTAGTCTGTAGTTGTTCAGCAGGTAGAGCAGATTTACTAGGCCAAGTTTGACAAGTCAAACATGTGGTTGAGCGGTTTTATGTTCATCACTAAGCATAAGGGTCTTGTCCTTACCTGCCCCGAGTAAGGCAATCCACCCGATTACCCTTATTCCACAGAAGGGATATGGCTACCCAAAACACATGAAGGGCCCCATCTTCTCTGTCCCCAACCGTCAGCAATTTCTCTTTAAGAAAACACACTCCAAGTTTAAGCTAGGGTTACCAGTATCCCTAAATATTGTCTAGTCTAACCTCTAACGCCGGTGAAAGATATCGATACGATTCATATTTATCCTAAGTTTATCAAGGTGAATATGACCTACAAAAATTAACTGGGCTGTGGCATGGTAGGTGATTACTACACAATCATGTCATTCAAAGATAACACATATGAAATTAACATGCGAAAAATAATAACTAGACTAGTAGTAAAGTAAATAGCATGGCATGTGGGTTCAACATGAACATGATGTGTGACTTGCATATTGCACCGGAGTCTGTTGGATTGAAGTCTTTAAGGAGTTCTTCACCGTCGGGGTCCTTTCCCAGTGTTGGATCGTCACTACCGTTCTCTAGTTGCGAAAAGATCCAAGCAACAAACAAACACATATAAGTCCGGGCTCGACGAATGCGAGCTAGGAGCAAAATATAAATTAATTTGAAAATAATACTAAAAACAGGAAGTGGGGTGTGAGGTCGGAGTCGGGGTGTTGAAAGGATGAAAGAAGATATGGAATGTGAATTAGGGTGTCGAAAGGGAATCGGAATATATAGGATGTGAGAGGATTTTGTGGGTGTCGGGTGTTAAAAAGTGAAAATTTAGAGTAACAGGGTGGAAAATCGGAACCGTGTCATCGAGACGATCGAAACGGTACATAATAGGGTTTTTAGGGTTTCGGGCCTGACGGGTCAGGCCCGGTCCGCAAAATAATATAGGGCCCATTAGGGCCCTCGGGTTGGGCTAGATATGGGCTAGGGTTGGACTTGGGCTTGGGCTTAGGGTTTAACAGAAAAAAATTAAAAAGAAAAAGAAATCTACCAGGCTCAAAGTGCTTTGCTTGCGGGTTACTACTCGGCTTCGGCCTGTTAGAAAATTAGAAATAAAAGAAAAAGGAAAAGAAGCTTGGCCGGCCTGTGGCACTCGGGACTGGCCCAGAATGGGGCTAGGCCGGCCTATTGAGGGAGAGAGGCCGAAGGCCTCGGCGGAGATGGAGGGGAAAGCAGGGGAGGTGGCCGCCGGCGACGGGGAGGAGGATTGGCCGTCGGGGAACTTGCTGGAGAAGGTGGAGGATACGGGGAGGCTCGGGAGAGTGTGAGGATCTCATTTTTGGGAGAAGGGGAGATGTTGCTACGGGGGAGGAACTCGGCGGCATGGGGTGAGCTCGGTTCTCACCTCGGCGAAGTCGGAGGTGGTGGGGTGGGCCTGCCGGAGCTCAGGAAGAGGAGGAGCGTGGTCGGGGAGGTGAGGAGGAGATGGGGGAGTTCGGGCGGTTGGTCGGGACGAGTGGGGAGCTCGGGAACTTGCGCGAGAGGAAGAGAGGAGCTTGGGAGCTCGGCTTTTATAGCCGGCGGAGGTCGGTCGGAAGCTCCAGGTCCGATGCGCCGGAGCAGGTTCTCGGGAGGAGGAGCTCCTCGGTGGCAAGCGCTCCGATCGCGTGGCATTGTCTCGGCATTCGGTCGTCTGCGAGCTCAGGCTTCTGACGCGTCCTCACATAGATCGGCAGATGAGTTGGCTCGGGCGACGAGCTTCGGCAGAGGTGGAACGGGCGGCGTAGAGGGAGATAAGCGGTGGGGCCACGTGAGAAGAGAAGGGAAGGGCACGTGGAAAGGTAGCGTTGGGGCGAGGCGGAGTCAAGCGGTGAGGCGGGGTCCACCCGTTACCGGCGTCGACGAAGAGCGACATGACGGGTGGTGGATCCAACAGGCGGCGGCGGCGGCAGCGACGGGAGGAAGATGGAGGTGATGCTGGGCCAAGCGGGCCAAGAGAGGAGGAGGTGGGTTGAGGAGAATTGAGGCCAGCAAGATTTCGGGATTTTGGAAATTTTGGTTCTGTTACACCCAGCTAATAAGTTTGAGTGGAATCAAATTCATATATTTCTAAACTATTGATTAATCATGTGTTTCTGATACTAATAGTTACGAGAAAGGGAGAGAGAGCAGCGCGCGTTGCTACACATTGTTTGAACGTGCCGATCATAATATGTAACTTGTGCCCTTTTCTCCTCCGTGCATTTCTTCTCTCACGTCTTCGGAGCTGACTAGTCAACTCCAACGGTGCATGGCAGCCTGACAGGTGTCTTCCGTTGACTGATCTGACACGGAGAAAATAAATAAATAAACAAAAGTACTACGAGTCTTAGCTAGGCTCGATCACCTCAAGACAAAATCAAGACCCTAAGTTGACATCTCAATCAGTGCATGCTGAAGCTGAACTGCAATTGTCAGCTGTGATGCAGGAGATGGTTAGCTCGGCGTTGATTGCCAGCCAACCAAAGCTTCTCTGCACGGAGCATTGAGCTGTTAGCTTTCGCTTTGCTATGTCAATATCGATGTATATCATATTTTTCTGAATAAAAATAATGTTAAAGAAGCACATATTGGTATTCGGTAAGCACAGTTCTAGCCACATGATATGCTCAATCCGTTAACCGTCGCAAAATGATGTAGCTGCTGGTCTGATCAGTTCCCAGCCTTGCCTGGCTGTACGTATGGCTGACCAAAGATTGGCTAATTAATGGTATGTTTAGTTGGTGTTTAAATTTCTCATATCAAAAAATTAGCATCTTATGATATTTTAACTATTGCTTGGCTGGTTGTCAAAATTTTGGCTGTACATGCAAATTTCCTCACTCTCCTCATTTTTCTTCATAGATCTTGTCAAAATTTTGGCTAATAAAAGGTAAAAGAAAATTCTAGCCAGTTTTTTAACTAGCCAAGGATTGACAAAAATTAGTAGGACACACTATGGTATCAACCAAATATACCCTAGCCGTTCAGGCTTTTTTCTTCTTCTAAATTCTCGGAATTCAACTTGTCTTTCAGTACTGAACTTCTCAACTTTTATCTCTCGCACGCTTTGTGCGTCGCAGCCCACAGTGTCATCTGCTTGTTCTTCACTGTGCTGCAGCCGCCTAAGCTAGCATCACGTGAAAAAAAGTCAAGATTTTCAATTTTAATTACGACCAGAATAAAAATGTCACGATTACCTGACAGCAACATTAGAGATTGTTAGCTTTGGTTTCTCTTCTTTTCACCTCATTCAGTGGTCAAATAGGACAGGTTGACCTTGAAAGAGTAAGATTAAATGAACTGAGAGCCGTTGTTATTTCACCGGGATTAATTAATAGATTCGAGACTTTGACATTTAGGTTCCTAAGCTTGCGTAGGTGAACCGCACATCTATCTAACGAACTCCTCGCTCAAGATCACACGTCATTCTTGGTTAGTTCAGCTATCTTATTTCTGCATGGCATCTCATCCTACCCTGTGTGCACCCTATATATCTAATAGCATGATCGGTAGTCTGTACAAGAATTCTGGATGAACTGCAATTGTCAGCTGTGATGCAGGAGATGGTTAGCTCGGCGTTGATTGCCAGCCAACCAAAGCTTCTCTGCACGGAGCATTGAGCTCTTAGCTTTCGCTTGCTATGTCAATATCGATGTATATCATATTTTTCTGAATAAAAATAATGTTAAAGAAGCACATATTGGTATTCGGTAAGCACAGTTCTAGCCACATGATATGCTCAATCCGTTAACCGTCGCAAAATGATGTAGCTGCTGGTCTGATCAGTTCCCAGCCTTGCCTGGCTGTACGTATGGCTGACCAAAGATTGGCTAATTAATGGTATGTTTAGTTGGTGTTTAAATTTCTCATATCAAAAAATTAGCATCTTATGATATTTTAACTATTGCTTGGCTGGTTGTCAAAATTTTGGCTGTACATGCAAATTTCCTCACTCTCCTCATTTTTCTTCATAGATCTTGTCAAAATTTTGGCTAATAAAAGGTAAAAGAAAATTCTAGCCAGTTTTTTAACTAGCCAAGGATTGACAAAAATTAGTAGGACACACTATGGTATCAACCAAATATACCCTAGCCGTTCAGGCTTTTTTCTTCTTCTAAATTCTCGGAATTCAACTTGTCTTTCAGTGCTGAACTTCTCAACTTTTATCTCTCGCACGCTTTGTGCGTCGCAGCCCACAGTGTCATCTGCTTGTTCTTCACTGTGCTGCAGCCGCCTAAGCTAGTATCACGTGAAAAAAAGTCAAGATTTTCAATTTTAATTACGACCAGAATAAAAATGTCACGATTACCTGACAGCAACATTAGAGATTGTTAGCTTTGGTTTCTCTTCTTTTCACCTCATTCAGTGGTCAAATAGGACAGGTTGACCTTGAAAGAGTAAGATTAAATGAACTGAGAGCCGTTGTTATTTCACCGGGATTAATTAATAGATTCGAGACTTTGACATTTAGGTTCCTAAGCTTGCGTAGGTGAACCGCACATCTATCTAATGAACTCCTCGCTCAAGATCACACGTCATTCTTGGTTAGTTCAGCTATCTTATTTCTGCATGGCATCTCATCCTACCCTGTGTGCACCCTATATATCTAATAGCATGATCGGTAGTCTGTACAAGAATTTTGGATGAAATTCAATCACATGTGTAATGTTTTAGCATTTTTCCTTTCGCTACACACGTCAATTTCACATTTTTGAAATTCAATGGGATATTATATAGAACGGAAATATCTGCGTGCCCCCGTGGGTAGCTACACCGCACGCATTGAGCGACACGTGTCCACCCGCTACACCCGGTCAACTACGCCCGCGCCAGGCGCCCGCTCACCCGCGCAAGCTCGTCCGCACCGCCGCCCGCTCGCTCGCACCCCGTTCCACCCGCGCCACCGCCCGCCCCCCTCCCAGCCGCCGCGGTCTCCGGCGGCCGCCGCCACGCCATGCACGTCCGCCCCTCCCCCCCCCCTCCAAGCCGCCGGGGGCTGCGCCGCACGTCCGCCCCCCCTCCCCCCCAAGCCGCCGCGGGCTGCGCCGCACTCGGTCCGAGCCAGCAGCTCAGCGGCGAGCCTGTCGGGCGGCGGAGCGGGGCACGGGCGAGCGGGCTGCAGAGCGGGGCACGGGCGAGCAGGCGGCCGGGCGCGGGGGAGTCGGCGGCGGCGCGGACCAGTGGGCGGCGGCGCGGGCGAGCGGCCTCGCACGGACGAGCGAGCGGCGGAGCGGGCGAGTGGGCGGAGCGGACCAAGCGACTTTTCAATGCACGATGCATGAATCTTAATGCACGAATCCAACGACAGTGAGAGGGTGTGTAGCTACCCACGTATGAAATCCTCTCTCTTATATAGAATATCGATCATGGACTTCCTTGAAAATTATGTTCTTTATTACATCACACAATCGTACGTGCGGGCAAGTTATTTAGTATACATAAAATAGGACGTTTTTAGTTTGTTAAATTGGACCGTATTTGCCATGATATTGTACCGAGATATAAACCAAAAGGTTGTCAAAATGCATGCATCAATTGACTTCTTCCAGAAATATGCCTTAGCAAAAGATGACTTGGTGGCTGAACTGCGGTTGTGGGTAGAATAGGTCAAAACTAACTAAGTTGCTGCAAGGTAATTGCTGAAGTCTTCTTCATGAAAGAAAAGGTTAAACCAATGTCCCTTTTTAATTTGGTGCAGGGCCAAGTCATGTAATTGACTCTCTCTCTCTCTCTCTCTCTCTCTCTCTCGGGCTCTATGGAGCTTGGGCCTCATAATTTCAAAATAATGAATTCAAGTAAGATTTTGGTATAATTTTTAAACGGTTTAGTTTTTAGGTATATACCCAGTTATAACAATTCAAATGAAGTACATATCTTTTAAATAAGTCACTCAAATTCAAAGATTTTAAGGTATATTAAATCACATACCTAGAATTCATTGTATATAAGATAATATACTACAAATTTTTAGTATGTGATCAAGTATACCCCAAATTTGAGTGAATTTTTAAAGGTATATATTATTTGAGTATATGTATCAGGGCATATACCACGAAATTAAAATTTTCAAAAGAAGTATTCAAATTTGTCTTGAATTGACGTATTTGAAATCATGGAGCCCCTATTATATATGTGTGTGTGTGTTTTAAACCCTTCAGGTGATTAACATATACAACCCGCATGTCTCCTGTAGACTGGCCTTGCATTAAACTATGGTAAAACGAGAGAAGAAGAAGAGAATGAAGCTAAATCCACGCTAAAGAGGATTCCACAATGTGGCGGTGGAACTCGTCAGGCTCTATTAGGTGCTCGATAAAAGTGAAGATAATACTATATACTTCCTCCAATTTTTTGAAAGTTGTTGTCACTACCCCAGAAAACCCCTCCACTGACGGGCGCTTAAACCGCTCCACTGACGGGTTTAGCGCCCGTCAGTAACGTCGCGTCAGTGGAAGTCTAACTTTCACTGACGGGCGGTGGACCTGTCAGTAGAGGGAATATCACCACTGACGGGCAGATAATTCGGCCCGTCAGTGGTGGGTTTTATGGGATTTAAAAAAAAGCCCGGCTCCAGGGCGGCGTGGCCGCCTGGATCGGGGAGCCGAGGACGTGCTCGTCGCCATCGCCTGAATCGGGGAGTCGAAGCCGTGGACGCCGCCGCTCCGTCCCTCCCGCGCTCGTCGCCGTCGATGGAGTCCAGGAGGTCTCGCCTCGTCGCCGCCGTGCTGGATCTGATGCTCACCGTGCCCGCCGCCGTGCAGTAGCCGTCGTCGTCGCTGCCGTCGTCTCCGGAGACGCGCATGATGTAGTAGCTGGAGTTGTTTCATGCACAAGCGCGCATGTAACATGGATCTTGGTCGGTGCCATGCTGATGTGCAAAAGAAGGAAATGTAAATCAAGAAAGAGAAGAACTATTTGGAAAGAGTGAGAATAAGGTATGAACATGATCATTTACCTAGGAGCAACAGCTACAAAGAGGACTCCTAGTGGAGGCTTTGCAGAAGGGAACTCTGCCATGACTTCCAATAGGCTCCTCTGACTCGCAACAACCCATTGAGCGTACTCATCCTGCATCGTTAACATAAACATGTTAAGAATTCAGTCTACGGATTTCATAGAACGAAGAGAAAGCTTGCACAGATCTCTGAGAGAAAGAAAATGACCTTCCCAGCAGGAGAGGCCAAGAACCGTAGACGGTCAGCATCAGCAGGATCCGAAGCATAAGTAGCTAATGCAACCAAAGCACTCTGCAAATTATACACATCACTTAGGTCAGAGATATTTTATTTAACTTTTCAAAAACTCTGGATGGAGGTCGGGGGCGACGGGATTGCTTGGGGAGGTTGGCTACCCCCGGAGTTGGGCGGGCTTCCACTGGAGGTCGAGCAGCGGCGGTAGGAGGACGGAGCGACGGCGGGGGCCTCTAGATCTGGGCCGCTAGTCGGGGGAGGAGAGGCCGGAGGGGAGGCCGGCGCGGCGGTGGTGAGGGGGAGAGAGGGAGCGGAGCCGGCGGAGGGAGCGGCGGTGGCGAGGGGGAGAGAGGGAGTCGGGGGAGGAGAGGCCGGAGCGGTGGTGCCGTGGGAGAGAAGAGAGAGGAGCGGGGGAGAGAAGAGAGAGGGCGCGGCGAGGGGAGAGAGGGCGCCGGCGAGGGGGAGAGAGGGCGCGGCGGGGGGAGAGAGGGCGCGGCGAGGGGAGAGAAGGCGCCGGCGAGGGGGAGAGAGGGCACGGCGCCGGCGAGGGGAGAAAGAGCGGAGAGAGGGAGCGCGGGGGCTGCCGGGCTGCGGGAGAAAGAGCGGAGCGGCGCGGGAGGAGGAAGGGGAAAGGGTGGAGGAGGGGAGAGGTGAGGCGTGGGGTGGCGGCGACGGTGGGGGTATATCAACCCCACCCCCCACCGAGTGAGGCGAGATGGGCCTCGGCCGGCCCACTAGGGTTAGGAACAATCACTGACGGGCCGAAATTTGGGCCCGTCAGTGATGTATGACACTATTGAGCAGGGTTTAGGGCCAAAATATCACTGACGGGCCGCAATTTGGGCCCGTCAGTGATGTATTACACTCTATTGACGGGCTCTAGTATCAGGGACGTCAGTAGTACTTCCCGTCAGTA
Source organism: Stipa capillata (assembly GCA_019208055.1). Lineage (NCBI taxonomy): Eukaryota > Viridiplantae > Streptophyta > Magnoliopsida > Poales > Poaceae > Stipa > Stipa capillata. The sequence goes on along the minus strand of JAGXJF010002310.1, from coordinate 476,964 downwards.
GAAATGCACAACTACTGACGGGTAATATTTTTTACCCGTCAGTAATTATTATTTTTTCTCAATTTGGACCCTCTACTGGAATAACCACTGACGGTTATCTGTTCGCCCGTCAGTGGTGAACAGTACCACTGACGGGTATTTTTTGCCCGTCAGTGGAGATGGTGCAGGAGATGTATTTTCTGGGGTAGTGTGTTTTGGACATGAGTCTAGTCAAAATCTTAAAGCTTCAACTATTGATATGTTTTTAAATATTTAGATGAATTTATTGCACTTTTCGACCAAGTATTGTGGTGGCCTTTTCACTCTGCATCATGTTATGGAAAACCGGTCAATTTGCACCGGTGGGGACACTATAGTTTGTCACTTTGCACTAGGTAATAGACTTGGAGAGGACCCGTTTTAGTGCCTGGCCAACCCGAATCTATTAAACTAATTATGCTGGCTAGTTCTTTTTTTAAGCCACAACAATTCAGTCAGGCGTCACCCGCGACCAACAAATTCAGTTACACGCATGTCTTGTTCATGTTTGAACAGGAAGAGAAAAATTAATGCTACATCTGAAATCCTCCATGATGCATCATGCTAATTACACGGATCGACACATAATCATCTTTGATTAATTGCACAGAGATAATAATGTATGTACGCATCGATTGAATAGCTTGTCAGATCGGCAAATTATGAGTGGTAGACATATATCATGCATATCTTACATTGGAACAAATTAAACATGCAACAAGCTTGCCTGCATAATTAGTTTAATCCATTCGGGTGGACTAAACACTAAAATCGGTTCACTTTTCCTTTTCAAGTCTATTGCCTACTGCAAAGTGACAAATTAGAGTGGCCCTACTGGTGCAAAGTGATCGGTTCTTCATAACGTGGTGCAAATGAAAAAATAGCCACGGTACCTGGTCCAAAGTGCAATAAACTCTATCTAAAACTTGTTTTATATTATAAGGAAGACACACACGCACACACCCACGAGAGCGCACCTCCTAATCACACCCTGCAAATGATGAAGACATGAAATGAATATGTAAATCTCACTAAATTCCTAGTGAACGAGCATGTGTGTAAATGTGAGCACGGGATTTGAACCCTGGTGGATGGAGTCATGTCTTCGTAACTCCACTGCGCCATCAAGAGGTGGTTCTTAACTCTATTTAGATTGAATACTTGAAAATTACATGTATAGAATTGCCTCGAAAAGTACTTTCATATTATTTTAATTTTATTGAGTTTTATATAATATAAAATTAGTGTTTAAAGTTATATTTTAAAAATCATGATGATGTCTAAAATGACGAGTGATTACTTGGAGGTAGTCTGGTATCTGTGTCTAGCCATCAGGAACGGCTGCTGCTGTGTTTACTCCAGGGAGTTTCTGGCTTTCTCGGGCCCTGTCATGATGCTGTCCTTTTCTTTGAGTACATATGTTTGTCCCATGGGCTACCTACCTTAGGTTGACGAGAAATTGCAAAGCCAAAGCTAGCTGCCCCCTGCATGTTGGGAGGAAATTAATCCTGTCTCCTATAGTATTAAACAACGTAACTGGACTGGGCATCTAACATTTATGGCGCAACATCAAACACCCATGCATATATCCATGTGGAATTAATTTATACTAATTAGGGATCAATTCAAACCTGACGCGTAACATCTTGTACTGTGTGCAGAGTATTTCAAATGCAGAGACGTAATGACATACACAGCAGCGTGGACCCGTCCTCTGACGGAATCCGAGAGCCTTTTCATACACGAATACACGAGCGATCGAGCATCTACTTACGTGTATATAAGGCCTTGGGGTCGTCGTGAAAATAAGCAAATCTTGGTATAGACAACCTAGAGAGAAGATGGTAGAAGTAGCAAGCAGCATGAGAAAGATGCTCCCCATGGCAGCAGCTGCCTTCATCTTCTTCTTCGCCGTGGCCCTGTCGACCGCCGGCGGCGGCGAGGCAGCGGTCGTCGAGCACACATTCGTTGTGAGCATACATGCATGCATAGATAATAATATATTTGCTTTCTTCTAGATGTTGAAGTTTCTGAATTTGTAATGCATGCTTATTGATTACTGGATCCAATCCAACTACGTGCAGGTAAGCCAGGTGCGTATGCGGCATCTGTGCAACGACACGGTGGTGACCGTGGTGAACGGGCAGTTCCCGGGCCCAGCGGTGGAGGCCACGGAAGGGGACACCGTGGTTGTCCACGTCGTCAACGAGTCACCCTACGGGATAACAATCCACTGGTACGTGACATTTGATCGAGCTGAGAGAGTGTGGATGGTCTCATTTCTTCCTTGGTTGATCTGATCATCTAACGTGTGCATGCAGGCACGGCGTGAAGCAGCGATTGACGTGCTGGGCCGACGGGGCCGGGATGGTAACGCAGTGCCCGATCCACCCCAACACGACCTTCACCTACCGGTTCGACATCTCCGGCCAGGAGGGCACCCTCTGGTGGCACGCCCACATCTCCTCCCTCCGGGCAACCCTGCACGGCATTATCATCATCCGCCCAAAGTCCGGCTCCTACCCGTTTCAGAAGCCTGACATGGACGTCCCTGTCATCATAGGTCTGTAGAACGATACATGCATATATGGACCGTACAAGATTTCTTGACATCTAGCTAGCTAGTTAGATGCTGAACTTCCATTACTTTGCTTTCCTGTTCCAACCGATCTTGCTTGCTTGCAGGTGAATGGTGGCAGAGGGACCTGATCAAAGTGGACAAGAACTTCTCGAATGGGGGATCGTTCGATGATAACCCCGCTGCAGCTACGATCAATGGAAAGCTTGGAGATCTCTACAACTGCTCCGGTTAGATATTCTGGCAGCAAATTCTTCCCCACAATCTTAATTCTATAGTAGTATACCTCGATCAACTTTTGCACGTGATAACTACTTATTCATGAATTTAAAACGTACTGCGTCGTCTGTCCTCTGCAGGGGTGGTGGAAGACAACTTCGTTCTGGACGTGGAGCCCGGCAAGACCTACTTGCTACGGCTGGTGAACGCGGCGCTCTTCTCCGAGTACTACTTCAAGGTCGCCGGGCACAGACTCACGGTGGTCGGCTCCGACGCCAACTACGTCAGGCCGTACACCACGGACGTCGTCGCGGTCGCGGCGGGAGAGACGATCGACGTCCTCATGGTCGCCGACGCCCCGCCCTGCCGGTACTACATGGCCGCCCTGGCCAACCAGCCGCCGGCGCCTGACCCACAGATCCCGGTGTTCGTCTCGAGAGCGATAGTTCAGTACAAGAACATTTCCAGCGATGCAATTGCACACAGCTGCAGAAAGGAAGTGATCATGCCTGAGATGCCTGACCAGCACGATACGATCACGACGTTCTACTTCCATGGCAACCTGACCGGCATGCCTGGTCACCCTTTGCTGCCTCAGGTCCGAGACCGCATCGACGAGCGCCTGGTCCTCGCCCTCGGCAAGGGCTCCATCTGCAGAGGGAACAGAACGTCCTGCAAGAGAGGAGGAAACGAGGAGTCCATGGAGGTGGCGTACATGAACAACGTCTCCTTCCATCTCCCCGAGACGACGGCGCTGCTCCAAGCACGATACTACGGCAAGTTGAACAACGGTGCCACGGTCGACAGCGCCGTGGTGGTGGAGGACCTGCCCAGCAGGCCGGCGAGGGCGTTCAACTTCACGGACACGGCGCTGATACCGGTCGTCCCCGGCGGGAAGATCGAGGAGTTCGAACCGACGCGGAAAGCGACGATGACGCGCCGGTTCCGCCACAACGCCACGGTGGAGGTGGTGTTCCAAAGCACGGCGACGATGCAGAGCGACTCCAACCCGATGCACCTCCACGGGCACGACTTTTTCGTGCTCGCGCAGGGCCACGGCAACTACGACGCGGCGAGGGACACGAGGAGCTACAACCTGGTGGACCCGCCGTTGAAGAACACAGTGCAGGTGCCCAGGCTCGGGTGGGCGGCCATCCGGTTCGTCGCCGACAATCCGGGGTCGTGGTTCATGCACTGCCACTTCGAGTTCCACATCGCCATGGGCATGGCGGCGGTGTTCGAGGTGGAGAACGGGCCCACGCTGGAGTCGACTCTCCCCCCGCCACCTTTGGATCTTCCCAAGTGCACAAAGAAGGAATAAAGACATGGACGTGCTAGCGTCGTTAACTATTGAGAATTGCTACAAAGGAGAAGGAATAAGGACATGAATAAGGTTATATAATTGCTTAGAGTTTGCAAGATCAGATATTCTATTTGGTAACTAGATACTAAGACTGGTTATGATGCAGTTATTTTTTCAATAATTTGATCGCATTTATTCTTGATTCAATAAAGATACTACTATTACGGGAAATTTTGAATGTTTTTGTAACACCTTGTCCTTGGGTACCATGTTGTCATTTTACTTTCAGTTGCACTTGTATATAATCTTTGTTCGGCTAAGTGATATGTTTTTCGGTGTCTCGATCTTTCGATGATAAGATAACTATCGATTTGTGGAGACGATTCTGATGATCCGGCTACATTGTACAACGACGATGCGTCTTAGCAATCGCGGAACCAACTTCGATAGACTATTGACTATGTTAGAAGCACGACCAACCTGAATACGAGATTCTAATTCTCATTGGACACAATCGACAAACTCGAAGTAATAGCGTGGTTGACTTTTAATTTAAAAACCTAAAAACAAAGAGTGTGTCCTAGTGGTATATAAAGGAGGTGGCGGCCACGGGGTGGGTGCATGCACCTAGGTTGTACAAGGCTCATGGGTCCAAGTAGAGGTGGCATAGTATCTTTGGACTATGTTTCAGAAACAGTCCTAGACTCTTTTGGCAATTTCGGTGTGCTCATAAGGAATTTAGAGATGAGGCCAAATTCCCTAGAAAGTGAATGAGATAAGCTTCCCATAGAGTCTAAGATCATCAAAATCAGAGGCCCTATGCTAGAGATATAGACGTTTGAAACCAGAGCTATGTCATCCGAAACAGAGTCCAAAACTTTTGGAACCTGATCTCTAGCTCTTTCTTAGACCAAATGTGATGTGGAAAACCTTTTTGTACGACAACAGTTGATATGGAACCTGGTTATGATCATATGAACTTTATCCCCTTCTCCATTGTTTCATTGTTTGATCAACATATCCTAAACAAATGTAGTGAAAATAGAGATAATAGTAGTGATAGAAGTAGAGATATTGTGATAGTGGTTACATCTATGACAGCTAGGACCTTGTTATAAGATGTAACGCTCTTAAGTTAGCTCTTTTATTCAAAGCAAGGAGGAATCATAAGTTAAGAGAGAGAGAGAGAGAGAGAGAGAGTTAAGTTGAAATACAACAGAGAATAAGATTTTTCTTCAATGTAGAAAATGGCATGTTAGTGAAAATACAGTGCTTCATGACCCGATGCCAAATATACATTTATATTGAGCTGTATTCTAGAAGAGAAAGAGAAGCAAGGGTGAGATATGAAATATCTTAGTAGAAGCAGCAATTAAATGGTGTGTAGTTTTTTCACATGTAGTTAAAAGGCCTCGGGCTTATCTGCACCGTCGGACTTGCTTTGAGATTCATGTGGTTCATTTTAGACTATAGTTTACATTTCCAACATCTTTATACACTTTACCATAGCTATGCAAGCGAAGTGTGTCATGTGTATTTTAGCTTCTCTTTGCTCACCCGAATCGTTCAGCCTCTTCGTTTCTCTCTCCCCCTTTTCTCTCTCACCTGCTCCCGATTGCCTACCTTCACAGCCGCTGCGCCGCCATCCATGCCCTTCCAATCTCCACCGCGCCGGATCTGGCCTTGCCAACCCTTGCCTCCACCGGATCCGACCACTAGTAGCCGAAGACCTACTGCCGGCGTTCTTGGGGAGGCGGTACGCTGGACCCCTACCTCCGCCGGATCCAGCCACCACGAATGGCACCTCCACCTTCTCCGTGCTCCACGACCCCTGGCGCCACCAGATCCAGCCACCACGGGCTCCTCCACCGCCATCCCCAGTCTCCCCGGCAGCGGCCGTCCCCCGTCCCTACCCTTCCCAGTAGTAGCCAGCACAGGAGGGAGTCCATGATGCCGCGCTTGTCATCTCCTTCACCTTGTCGCCAGCATCCACGGCATTGCCAAGCTCCGCCATGACACTAGTGGCGGTAGGCCCAGCCCCGACCGCAACAGATCTGGCGGCCTCGATAGGTGGCTGGTCCGTTCGCGACCATGTTGAGGCTTTGCATGTCGACTGGCGGCACCGTCCACGGCTCCTGGACGGTGGCTTCATCTCCGGCGCGGCACGACCCCGAGGTGAGGCGCATCCATGGCATGCTTATGATCCAAAATGAACATTTTCTCTTCATGATTTCTTCCCTTTTTTATTCTATGCTTATGCTCATGTTTTCTGACAAAGAAAGCTAAGTTCATGTTTGTAGATTTGTCTGAAAAATTAGTCCGTAGATTGTAGATTGTATATTGTACATTTATTCTCTAATTCTATTCTTGAATGGTTCTGCATGATGAATGAGAGAGTGAAAGAGATGCAGTGAAGAATGAGATAAGAAAAAAGTGGAGGGTATTTTTTGTAAAATGGGAGGGATTTGCATGATGAGAAATAGATGTGGTTGAAGGTATATTTTGCAAACAAAAGCACCAGTCTTTAAGCAAATGGAGGGATGTAATAAGACCGAGACCTCCAAATACTTGTGGAATTATATTTTACAATTAAATACAAGATAAGTCAATAGGTAAGGCTGTCAAAAAAACTCGAGTTCGGCCTAACCTAGGCTCGGTTCGAGCTTGACTCGAGCCCCAAAAGAGCCGAGCTTGACCCCGGACTCAAGCTCGAGTCGAATAGCTCGTCTGGGTGCATATCTATGTGACGTAGACTACTTTGTCGAGTCGAGCTCGAGGCTGCTCAAGTTTTATGAGACCTATTTTATTTTTCATATGGATGAATATTGTTCTTTTATGCACACTTTCTTGGGGGTGAACATTGCTTTTTTACAGCACACACGCAGTTGGTCGAGCCAAGCTCGAGCCTAATTGAGCTCGAGGCTATCTAAGTTTTATCAAGCTTACTCCATTTTGTTGTAAGTGAATATTGATTTTCTTTAGTGATCGAGCTTTGTCGAGCTGAGCTGAGTTCGAGCCGAGCTCAAGTCAAACAGCAAGCTCAAAAACGAACTCAAACTCACTTGAGCACAACTCGTTGACAACCCTACAAGTAGCCACAAGCCAATCATGAACTAAGGACATGATAATCAAAGTAAAGATAAAGCATAGGAAAATATCAAGTTATATAGAAAGCTCGTGTGGGAATAGTAACCATGTGTTCCGATTTGTAAGAATATACGGCCCTTGCGTCCCTGGACTACACGGCGAGCTTCACTGCTCCATAAATCATTTTTACAGACGGCTCACAACCCATGTGTGAGATGCTTTTTTGAACCGTCTGTAATAAAGTGTTTGTACAATTCACAATTTGTATAGAACCGTCTGTACAAAGGCAATATCACAGATGGTTCATACCATACACAGTCTATACAAAAGTATCACAGACGATTCTTACCACGCACAGTCTACACAAAAGTAATATCACATGATTCTTACCACACACAGTCTATACAAAAGCAATATCACAGACGGTTCTAGCCATGCACCATCTGCATAAATGCTTACCACAGACGGGCAAGCTCTTTGTACTAAGAGAATACCCTGTACTGTAAATTTTTTTCACAGACGGTTCATAGTGGGAACCGTCTGTACTGTTAATACCACACCCCTTTTAAAAGCTTTTTTCTGGCCTATCCTGAAACATGCAAACTATATATAATAATTCTATGATCACAGCACACAAGCACTACATATAGTAGTTCAGACGGTTCTAAATTGGAACAGTCTATGGTACCTTCCATATTATAAATGGTTAGTGTTGTGAACCATCTGTAATAGTAGTACAGACGATAGTAGTACATACGATTTTCCATGTGAACCGTTTGTACTTTAGTATTCTGCTTGTTGTGTAACGTCGGTTGTCGTTTTCTCATATGATTAAGTTTGAGAACTGTCTGTGATACTCTTTTTATAGACTATTCGACTGAACGGTCTGTAGAGGAAGCGTCTTGCTAAGTAGTTTGCTTGACGTATGGAGTCACGCTAAGTTCAGAGATTTCAGCCTGGAAAATTTTAGAAGACAATTCGAAGTCCAGATGCGAGCTTTTCTTGTGGCTCGTGATCCATAACAGTATCGTGACAGCATACGTCCCGACTTTGCGGGGTTGGTCTGCTCCCCTATCAGTCAGCTTTGCTTTCAAGACACCGAAAGGTTACCTATCTCTGCGCCGGCCATCCGTAATTTCGTTTGTACTGTTTTTAATACAGTGAGCCGGAAAGCAGGAAAGTTTTTCTTTTCAAGCGATAGTAGGAAGTATTGGATGGTAAGGTCCAACAGCGAAATCTCTGACCTATGAACAGACGCCAAATTAGTGTGGGCATGCGGAAACGTTGTCTTCAATGATCGAAGTGGACAACTCACAAATGTGTCTTAAATTTAACAATGTTTTAAAGAGAGCTACGAAAGAATAATTCTGGAAACGATGTATCCGCGGTAATGAAAATCGTACTGCGTGCCTTATAAAATCACTTGAAAGTAACACCAAGAATTCGGCGGGTATAATCTATTAAAAAGGAACCGTGTAAAATAATTTAACTTAGCCTACAGAATCTTTATTATTATATAAATAGACATTGGTAATTGCAGTGTCACACCTTGCAGTGTCACACCTTCTATCCCTTTCTCATTGCCCCCTATAATTCTCAACAAACAAATTTCGAAGAAAATCTTCAACAAACTCTCGACAAAACATATCTATTCTAACAAACCTTATCTACATTTTGATATCCTCTCCAACAATGAGTTAAAAATATGTGTCTTAATTATTTGCTCCTGTCACCCTCACTCATTGTCTTCATTCAGACATGTATAGAATATCCATCAACTTATAAACACAAATGCCTTAGTATAAAGGGATGCGGCGGAACAGAACCATGTTGCTGGCCTTGGTGGAGCTCGGTTGAATCAGTATTGTAGCCCAATAACAACGACTTAACGTGTTTGGGTAATGTGATTTTTTTTTATCCGTAACAAAGCACAAATATTTAGCTAGTTGTAATGAAATATTAGAATTCGGTCTTTCCGCCAATGTAGAACCGAATCGAAGTTTGGATTTAAAAGCTCAGAAGAGAGAAGGAATGAAAATCGAATAAAACGCCCATGTAGTACGGCAGTTACCTGCACAGCGCAGCCCAAGAATAATGTTCCCTCTCTTTATTTTCCTTTCTACTTTTCATCAGTTTGTCCGACCCATTTATTTTTGCCGGTACGCAGCACATAACAGCCCAGCATTGTTCGGTCCTGTCCCTCTGGTCGTCAACTGTTCTGATGCGCTGCGCCTGCGTCGTCCTCCCTCCTGGTTGGGTCGGACTGTGGCGGCCTCCTCCCCTCCTCCCCTCCTCATCCTCGTAAGCTCTCCCCTCGTAACCTTGCTTCTGAGCACGTCCGAGCGTGTCTGACAAAGCGATCATGTCAGATGTGTGTGTGTGTCTAGGCGTCTAGCTAATGCTCTCTACGTGATTAACGAATATGTAGTTAGAATCTTGTTGGGAAGCGTAAAGCGGCACATAAGTGTAGTCACAAGAACAGATCGTTCAAACAGCTAGCCTTTACCAGTTTACCATAGCATCTTACAAATTGACTTGATGCACTAGCAACATGAAAGAATCGTAGGTTGGTGTTTAGGGGAGGAAAGAAACGCAGGTATGAGCTATTGAGGGAAGGTGAACGTGATTGGCTGGTGGGATCAACCGAATGGAAGTGTTTTTTGGGGGAAAAGCGGTAATGTGATCAACATTTTTGGAGGGAACAACTAAAAGGTAGGTTAATTATCCTCCAAGTCGAATTATTACTAAGAGAGGTTGTAGGAGAGGATTAATCTAAGCCATAGGAGGAAATGGATGGTTGGGATATGTACAACGCCACCGGGTGAAGTCAATGCCAACTCCAGAGGATCCCGACCCATAATTACGAAGATCTATTAGATGTGATATGTTTAGATACAATTATTAGCTGTGATCTATTTTTAAAAAGTTATAATAATTTATTAATTGTGATTTATTTAGATATAATTATGATAATTTATGGATTATGATTTTTTTAAGGCGCAGTTGTGATTCCGTGCCGTTGCCTGGTCGCCATCTTTCTTGGCCTCTCTGCCTGCGCCCTCTCAGCCAAGCGCTAACGCCATCTTGCGAGCCAATAGCGACCGCTGTCAAACCCACAAGTTGCTCCCCGGACGATCTCACCATTGCGGAGCTCGCGGTGCAGGGCCTTCACGTTTCACCGCTGTCCCCCGGAGACCTCGCCGCGCTTAGCGGCCGTCTCAAGACCGGCCGTTCGCCCTTGGCACGCCAGCAGGACCCGCCAAAGAAAGTCGTCCTCCCCAGTCTTCGTATCCAAAAGTAACCGGTCGAACTGCCTCTTCCCCGTATTCGACGCCGGAGACAAGCCATACTTGCTGCCCTGCCCTGTTCCCTTAACCACCACCGCTCCTGCAACCTCTCCCCGCCCCGCGAACCATCCAGCTTCTTAGAAAAAAATGGAATCCGCAGATCCTTTAGACGTCCTCCAATCCTTTCCTGCTGTCGCCGGGTGTCCTCGGCTCCTCGCCGTCCTTAACTGCGCCGTGGGCGTCGTCAGTTCAGAACAGAGGAAGAAGACGACGACCAGAGGGACAGGACCGAACAATGCTGGGCTGTTATGTGCTGCGTACCGGCAAAAATAAATGGGTCGGACAAACTGATGAAAAGTAGAAAGGAAAATAAAGAGAGGGACTATTGGCTAGACACGGCGTGTATGCGTGTTTGGGTGGGCGCTCACAACGTGAATGCTGTCCCGCGCTCAGGCATCTACACTACTGAACAGGTTGTGCGTTGCCCTCCGCCGCTGGAAGCTGCGGAACCGGCGCCGCGTCTCTTCGCTGGCCAAAGCTGCCCCCGCGCCCCCCGATGCGCTTCATGTCCCATCCAGTCCTCATCCATATAGACCAGATCATAGACTATGAGCCTCCGGCGCGCAGCCCTCCGTTCCGCGCCCATGGCGCAAGCAGTCCAGCCAGCGGCGAGATCTCGCCGCCCTCCTCTGATGATGGAGGACCTCTCCTCTCTTCCTTCCACTGGGAGTTGGGAGTCAAAGATGGCCCTCTCCTGCCGCCCAGGCGCTCAGCTCATGAGAGGCTCTCTCATGCCTCAGACGACAGCGATGATGAGCGGGATCGTAGCAGAAGCCCAGCACGCTCGCGCCACCCCTCGGGCTGGGATGTGCTCCCCCCGTGGATGGCTAGACAAAGCGACAACCGTGACCGTAGCAACAGAGGCAACAGGGGACGCAGAACGCGAGGAGGTCGGCAAAGAGGTGCTCGGTTCTTAGACAGCTCCTAGCCCTCCTCCAATGAGCAAGTCGCAGCACCTCTGGAGAAGCTCCCCTGCAGTGGTTCTTTCCACAGAGAAGATAGAGCAAGAGAGCGCTCTCGATCTCCAGATCGCTTCCCGTTCAAGATGCAGGCCCACAGCACAGAAGAACCTCTCATCCAGGCTTTGTCACAAGTTCGGCTTTGCCCCTTGCCGGATCCAGAAGCTACAGACCCCATGAACGATGAAGCCCTTCTCCCGCCCATTCCACTACAGGTTCATCCCCTTGCAGAGATGGAGAACATATGTGAAGCGCCTGTGCCAGACACCGACACAGGTGGATCCGAGGTCGACGACCGGATGACGTTAGCCGCTTTTCGCAAACAGGTCTCTCGACAGATCCAGCCACCCCTAATCCCAGGGATCCCAGACAGCACAGCAAACAAAGCATGCCTGACGGCACCAACCACCAGAAGCAAGGCTAAGAAAGCCGAAGCAGCCTTCGCAAGCTCCACCAAAGAATCCATCCCCATGATGGAAAAAGCGCGCCTGCTGATAATGAAGAAGCTGGGCATCCTTGCGTCCAACACAGACCCAGGAATGAAGGACTTCGAGCGCTACAAAGAGCTTTTCAAAGATCCGCTCAACGAGTCAAACGTGGTGGCTTTTGCTACTCTAGCAGGGGTGCTCGGGAAAATAGATGTTTCTGAAGTCCTTAGGGCTGCTCCCTGAGCAAGCCTCCTCTGCTCCCTGTTGACAGTCTCTTTTGATTATGTTTACATCTCTATGTAATCTAGGATCCAGCTGTCGGTTAGTCGCTGTATCCCCAGGTTTAAGGGCTGCCTTGTTTTGTATCGTAGCTGCAAGAGCTAGTGTTTTGTTGTTAGACTTCGGTTGCTTCAAGAGGTCGTTCCCCGGCCTGTCGGGGCGTCTCCCTCTTGCCACCCCCGCTAAGACGTTTAACAGGTTGTTCTCCCAGGTCTTCCTCCGTGTCTACATGTTCCCCACCATAATGACCACAGAGACGAGCTATATGCATCATAAAACAGAGCGGTTGGCTGCCATTCCCCCATAATGCCGCACAAACAGCTAAGACTCCTGTCCTGGAACGTTAGAGGACTAAATAACGTCGCAAGAAGAGAAGTAGTCAGAGAAGCGATAATCCAGTACAGAGCCACCATGGTGTGTTTACAGGAAACAAAGCTAGAATGGGTGGATGATAATCTCATCCAGCAGACCCTGGCCCAATCGTTTGTGCATAACTATTGTGTGCTTCCAGCCTCAGGAACTAGAGGAGGCATCATCTTAGCATGTTCCAACAGGTCCTTTACCTTAAGCAATATCCACAGAGCGGCTTTCTCAATAACAGCGGACATAAGCCACATAGAGAACAACCTCCAATGGACTTGCTCGGCTGTTTATGGACCTCAGACAGAACAAGATAAACTGCTTTTCCTCCAAGAATTGAGAGCATTAAAACCCAGAACATTGCCCAAATGGCTCATAGTAGGGGATTTTAACTTAATCCTCAAAGCAGCAGATAAAAACAACAACCAGGTTAATTACAGGCTCATAAGAGCGTTCAGGACAGTGATGGATAATCTCCAGCTCAGAGAAATACACCTGCACGGCCGCGCCTTCACCTGGTCGAATGGACACGAGAATCCTACCTGCTCCAGAATAGATAAGATGTTATGTTCTACGGACTGGGATCTGGAGTTCAACAACTCTCATCTGCAAGCTCTATCGTCGCTAATCTCTGACCATTGCCAGTTGCTCCTTCAAGGATCGTACCAGTCCCAGCGTTCAAGAGCATTCAAATTTGAGGACTGGTGGTGCTCCATTCCAGGCACGCACCAGGTAATAGAGAGCTACTGGCAGAAACCGGTCTCACCCGCTGATGCTATCATCCGCCTCCATATAAAGCTATCACGACTTGCAAGTACTTTGCGGAAATGGAGCAAGAACATCGTTGGAAATAATAAAATGATCTTCGCCATTGCTTCTGAGCTCATCCATCAACTAGACATTGCCCAGGAATCAAGAAACCTTGCTGCTCTAGAGCTAGCTCTGCGAAAAGGGCTCCAGGCCAAGCTAATGGGAGTAGCTGTTGTCCAAAAAGCCAGAATCAAACAGAGAGCCAAAACCAAATGGCTGCAACAGGGAGACGCAAACACCAGTTTCTTCCACATCAAGGTGAACTCGCGCAAAAGAAGAAATACCATCGCCTCTCTCAAGATTGATGACCAGGTCACCTTCAATCAGAGCGAAAAACGAGAAGCGATTACGCAGCATTTCGAAGCAATTCTAGGTAACAAGACACAGAGGACATGCACCCTCAGCTAGGAGATGCTAGGCATACAGAGTTTTAACCTACTCCATCTGGACGCTCCTTTCACGGAGGAAGAGATCTTCAACGTCATAAACTCAATGCCCAATGGAAAATCGCCCGGGCCTGATGGTTTTACTAACAGATTTTATAGAACTTACTGGAACATCATCAAGGAAGACATAATCCAGGTGGTGAAACAGTTCGGCGAGCTTCGAACCAACAGGCTTAGCTTATTAAATGGGGCAGACGTAGTCCTAATTGCAAAGAAAAAAGAGGCAGAAACACTCAAAGACTACCGCCCAATAAGCCTCATTCATGCTTTTGGCAAGATAATCTCAAAAATTATGGCGAACAGACTTGCTCCCGAGATGGAAACAATCATCTCCACATCTCAAAGTGCTTTCATTAAGAATAGAGGAATACAGGACAACTTCTTGTTCACGCAGAACATAATCAAATCGTTGCACAGAAAAAATATCCCAGGTTTATTTCTAAAGCTAGACATTCAGAAAGCGTTTGACTCCGTGAGCTGGGAGTATCTTCTTGAGCTGTTACAACAGATGGGTTTTGGCCCAAGATGGAGAGACTGGATCGCTCAAATTTTAACCTCATCATCTAGCTCCTTCCTAGTAAATGGTGAGAGGACCCAGAACATAAAACACCGCCGCGGCCTTCGACAGGGAGACCCTCTATCCCCCCTCATTTTCATAATGGCGATCGACCCTCTACAAAAGCTTCTCCTCCGTGCCATCCAGGTTGGCCTCATCAAACCGATCACAGACATCGCGAATGAGCTCAGAATTTCGCTATACGCAGACGATACAGCTATCTTTGCAAACCCAGAACCAATGGAGCTTCAAACAATCCAAATGTGCCTTCAGCTATTCGGTCAAGCAACAGGGCTTCAGACCAATTTTCAAAAGAGTTGTGTATACCCCATCAGGTGCTCACAGACCAACCTGCAGCCCATCTCACATATATTGCAGATGCAGCTAGGCCAATTCCCATGCACATACCTAGGCTTACCACTTCACACTTCAAGGATACGCAGAGCTGACTTGCAACCTTTATTCGACAAGCTCTCAGCTAAGCTAGCAGGATGGAAGGGTAAGCTGCTATCCAGAGCAGGGAGGTGACCCTCATAAACTCAGTGCTCTCGCCTTGCCTGGTTTACTTCTTATCAGCGTTTTCGCCGGACAAATGGACAATAAGAAAGATTCAAAGGATCTTCAGATCATTCTTCTGGAAAGGGGAAGAATCCTGCTCGGGTGGTCATTGCCTCGTTAGCTGGAAGCAGGTGTGCCGCCCTAAGAGGTTGGGTGGCTTAGGTGTCAAGGACATCCCAAGATTCAGCATGGCGCTACGTCTCAGATGGCTATGGAGAGAATGGAACATTCCGAAAAAACCTTGGTTCCAGCAGCAGCTTCCATGCAATAACTCTGATAGCTCGTTCTTTGCCGCTTCAACGACAATCCACATTGGCGATGGACAAACGGCCAAGTTCTGGACTTCCAAATGGCTTCATGGAAGCGCACCAGGAGAGCTCGCCCCGGATCTACTCAAGCTCGTAAGAGAAAACACAGGACAGTGGCGTATGAACTCCAAGATAGCAGATGGCTCAAACCGCTAAGAGCAATTCACACAGCATCTCAGGCCAGGCAATTCATTGCTCTCTGGACTTCTATCCAGAACATTTCGCCCCTCCAGAATCATTCTCCAGATTCCATTTCCTGGCGCTGGACAGCAAGTGGAAGCTACACTGCCAACTCGGCATACAACATGCAATTATGCGGCTCCTACGCAATTTTCGATTCTCAAACCATCTGGAAAGCGGACGCTGAGCAAAAATGTAAGATTCACGCATGGCTTCTTATCCAGAAGAAGATCCTTACAGCCGACAAGCTAGAAAAAAGAGGATGGCACAACGGAGGAACCTGTACTCTATGCGGAAACAACGTCGAAACAGCCCTGCACATTTCTACCGGATGCGCCTTCGCTAGACAGGTTCTACGCAAGGTGGCGACCATGAATGGCCTGCCCCACGACGCATTCCTTCAGGACAATCAGGAAGATCTCCTCGCATGGTGGCTTTCGCTTGGGAATTCAAAGACAGCAGGTGAAAAACGCAGGATCTACGGGCTCGTCATCTACGCGCTATGGAACGTGTGGAAAGAGAGGAACGCTCAGATTTTCTCTAGCTCTTTCAAAGATTGTTTCACCGTAGCGCTTAAAGCTCAGGAGGACATCACGGCGCGTAGAATGGCCTTCGGCGAGACCTCAAACGACACAGGAGATCCCCCGGCTCTTTCTCCTTGAGGGCCCTTCCCTCAACTTTGTAGAAAGAAGCGAGCTTCCCCTTTGAAGCTTCCTTCCTTTGGTTGTTACTTTCTTGATCTCTCGCTCACCCTTGCTTCCGCATGTACATATAACCTGTTATTTTTCTTTAACGTCTAATCTATGAGAAAGGCAGAGCTCCTGCCAGGTTCTTCAAAAAAAAAGAGAGAGGGAACATTATTCTTGGGCTGCGCTGTGCAGGTAACTGCCGTACTACATGGGCGTTTTATTCGATTTTCATTCCTTCTCTCTTCTGAGCTTTTAAATCCAAACTTCGATTCGGTTCTACATTGGCGGAAAGACCGAATTCTAATATTTCATTACAACTAGCTAAATATTTGTGCTTTGTTACGGATAAAAAAAAATCACATTACCCAAACGCGTTAAGTCGTTGTTATTGGCTACAATACTGATTCAACCGAGCTCCACCAAGGCCAGCAACATGGTTCTGTTCCGCCGCATCCCTTTATACTAAGGCATTTGTGTTTATAAGTTGATGGATATTCTATACATGTCTGAATGAAGACAATGAGTGAGGGTGACAGGAGCAAATAATTAAGACACATATTTTTTAACTCATTGTTGGAGAGGATATCAAAATGCAGATAAGGTTTGTTAGAATAGATATGTTTTGTCGAGAGTTTGTTGAAGATTTTCTTCGAAATTTGTTTGTTGAGAATTATAGGGGGCAATGAGAAAGGGATAGAAGGTGTGACACTGCAATTACCAACGTCTATTTATATAATAATAAAGATTTTGTAGGCTAAGTTAAATTATTTTACATGGTTCCTTTTTAATAGATTATGCCCGCCGAATTCTTGGTGTTACTTTCAAGTGATCTTATAAGGCACGCAGTACGATTTTCATTACCGCGGATACATCGTTTCCAGAATTATTCTTTCGTAGCTCTCTTTAAAACATTGTTAAATTTAAGACACATTTGTGAGTTGTCCACTTCGATCATTGAAGACAACGTTTCCGCATGCCCACACTGATTTGGCGTCTGTTCATAGGTCAGTGATTTCGCTGTTGGACCTTACCATCCAATATTTCCTACTATCGCTTGAAAAGAAAAACTTTCCTGTTTTCCGGCTCACTGTATTAAAAACAGTACAAACGAAATTACGGATGGCGCAGAGATAGGTAACCTTTCGGTGTCTGAAAGCAAAGCTGACTGATAGGGGAGCAGACCAACCCCGCAAAGTAGGGACGTATGCTGTCACGATACGCTTATGGATCACGAGCCACAAGAAAAGCTCGCATCTGGACTTCGAATTGTCTTCTAAAATTTCCCAGGCTGAAATCTCGGACTTCGCCTCTGAACTTAGCGTGACTCCATACGTCAAGCAAACTACTTAGCAAAACGCTTCCTCTACAGACCGTTCAGTCGAATAGTCTATGAAAAGAGTATCACAGATAGTTCTCAAACTTAATCGTATGAGAAAACGACAACCGACGTTACACAACAAGCGGAATACTAAAGTACAAACAGTTCACATTGAAAATCGTCTGTACTACTATTACAGATGGTTCACAACACTAACCATTTATAATATGGAAGGTATCACAGACTGTTCCAAGTTAGAACCGTCTGAACTACTATATGTAGTGCTTGTGTGCTGTGATCATAGAATTATTATATATAGTTTGCATGTTTCAGGATAGGCCAGAAAAAAGCTTTTAAAAGGGGTGTGGTATTAACAGTACAGACGGTTCCCACTACGAACCGTCTGTGAAAAGAATTTACAGTACAGGGTATTCTCTTAGTACAAAGAGCTTGCTCGTCTGTGGTAAGTATTTATGCAGATGGTGCATGGCGAGAACCGTCTGTGATATTGCTTTTTGTATAGACTGTGTGTGGTAAGAATCATATGTGATATTACTTTTGTATAGACTGTGCGTGGTAAGAATCGTCTGTGATACTTTTGTATAGACTGTGTATGGTATGAACCATCTGTGATATTGCCTTTGTACAGACGGTTCTATACAAATTGTGAATTGTACAAACACTTTATTACAGACAGTTCAAAAAGCATCTCACACATGGGTTGTGAGCCGTCTGTAAAAATGATTTATGGAGTGAAGCTCGCCGTGCAGTCCCCGGACGCAAGGGCCGTATATTCTTACAAATCGGAACACATGGTTACTATCCCCACACGAGCTTTCTATATAACTTGATATTTTCCTATGCTATATCTTTACTTTGATTATCATGTCCTTAGTTCATGATTGGCTTGTGGCTACTTGTAGGGTTGTCAACGAGTTGTGCTCAAGTGAGTTTGAGTTCGTTTTTGAGCTTGCTGTTTGACTTGAGCTCGGCTCGAACTCAGCTCAGCTCGACAAAGCTCGATCACTAAAGAAAATCAATATTCACTTACAACAAAATGGAGTAAGCTTGATAAAACTTAGATAGCCTCGAGCTCAATTAGGCTCGAGCTTGGCTCGACCAACTGCGTGTGTGCTGTAAAAAAGCAATGTTCACCCCCAAGAGAGTGTGCATAAAAGAACAATATTCATCCATATGAAAAATAAAATAGGTCTCATAAAACTTGAGCAGCCTCGAGCTCGACTCGACAAAGTAGTCTACGTCACATAGATATGCACCCAGACGAGCTATTCGACTCGAGCTTGAGTCCGGGGTCAAGCTCGGCTCTTTTGGGGCTCGAGTCAAGCTCGAACCGAGCCTAGGTTAGGCCGAACTCGAGTTTTTTTTGACAGCCTTACCTATTGACTTATCTTGTATTTAATTGTAAAATATAATTCCACAAGTATTTGGAGGTCTCGGTCTTATTACATCCCTCCATTTGCTTAAAGACTGGTGCTTTTGTTTGCAAAATATACCTTCAACCACATCTATTTCTCATCATGCAAATCCCTCCCATTTTACAAAAAATACCCTCCACTTTTTTCTTATCTCATTCTTCACTGCATCTCTTTCACTCTCTCATTCATCATGCAGAAACCATTCAAGAATAGAATTAGAGAATAAATGTACAATATACAATCTACAATCTACGGACTAATTTTTCAGACAAATCTACAAACATGAACTTAGCTTTCTTTGTCAGAAAACATGAGCATAAGCATAGAATAAAAAAGGGAAGAAATCATGAAGAGAAAATGTTCATTTTGGATCATAAGCATGCCATGGATGCGCCTCACCTCGGGGTCGTGCCGCGCCGGAGATGGAGCCACCGTCCAGGAGCCGTGGACGGTGCCGCCAGTCGACATGCAAAGCCTCAACATGGTCGCGAACGGACCAGCCACCTATCGAGGCCGCCAGATCTGTTGCGGTCGGGGCTGGGCCTACCGCCACTAGTGTCATGGCGGAGCTTGGCAATGCCGTGGATGCTGGCGACAAGGTGAAGGAGATGACAAGCGCGGCATCATGGACTCCCTCCTGTGCTGGCTACTACTGGGAAGGGTAGGGACGGGGGACGGCCGCTGCCGGGGAGACTGGGGATGGCGGTGGAGGAGCCCGTGGTGGCTGGATCTGGTGGCGCCAGGGGTCGTGGAGCACGGAGAAGGTGGAGGTGCCATTCGTGGTGGCTGGATCCGGCGGAGGTAGGGGTCCAGCGTACCGCCTCCCCAAGAACGCCGGCAGTAGGTCTTCGGCTACTAGTGGTCGGATCCGGTGGAGGCAAGGGTTGGCAAGGCCAGATCCGGCGCGGTGGAGATTGGAAGGGCATGGATGGCGGCGCAGCGGCTGTGAAGGTAGGCAATCGGGAGCAGGTGAGAGAGAAAAGGGGGAGAGAGAAACGAAGAGGCTGAACGATTCGGGTGAGCAAAGAGAAGCTAAAATACACATGACACACTTCGCTTGCATAGCTATGGTAAAGTGTATAAAGATGTTGGAAATGTAAACTATAGTCTAAAATGAACCACATGAATCTCAAAGCAAGTCCGACGGTGCAGATAAGCCCGAGGCCTTTTAACTACATGTGAAAAAACTACACACCATTTAATTGCTGCTTCTACGAAGATATTTCATATCTCACCCTTGCTTCTCTTTCTCTTCTAGAATACAGCTCAATATAAATGTATATTTGGCATCGGGTCATGAAGCACTGTATTTTCACTAACATGCCATTTTCTACATTGAAGAAAAATCTTATTCTCTGTTGTATTTCAACTTAACTCTCTCTCTCTCTCTCTCTCTCTCTTAACTTATGATTCCTCCTTGCTTTGAATAAAAGAGCTAACTTAAGAGCGTTACATCTTATAACAAGGTCCTAGCTGTCATAGATGTAACCACTATCACAATATCTCTACTTCTATCACTACTATTATCTCTATTTTCACTACATTTGTTTAGGATATGTTGATCAAACAATGAAACAATGGAGAAGGGGATAAAGTTCATATGATCATAACCAGGTTCCATATCAACTGTTGTCGTACAAAAAGGTTTTCCACATCACATTTGGTCTAAGAAAGAGCTAGAGATCAGGTTCCAAAAGTTTTGGACTCTGTTTCGGATGACATAGCTCTGGTTTCAAACGTCTATATCTCTAGCATAGGGCCTCTGATTTTGATGATCTTAGACTCTATGGGAAGCTTATCTCATTCACTTTCTAGGGAATTTGGCCTCATCTCTAAATTCCTTATGAGCACACCGAAATTGCCAAAGAGTCTAGGACTGTTTCTGAAACATAGTCCAAAGATACTATGCCACCTCTACTTGGACCCATGAGCCTTGTACAACCTAGGTGCATGCACCCACCCCGTGGCCGCCACCATCCTTTATATACCACTAGGACACACTCTTTGTTTTTAGGTTTTTAAATTAAAAGTCAACCACGCTATTACTTCGAGTTTGTCGATTGTGTCCAATGAGAATTAGAATCTCGTATTCAGGTTGGTCGTGCTTCTAACATAGTCAATAGTCTATCGAAGTTGGTTCCGCGATTGCTAAGACGCATCGTCGTTGTACAATGTAGCCGATCATCAGAATCGTCTCCACAAATCGATAGTTATCTTATCATCGAAAGATCGAGACACCGAAAAACATATCACTTAGCCGAACAAAGATTATATACAAGTGCAACTGAAAGTAAATGACAACATGGTACCCAAGGACAAGGTGTTACAAAAACATTCAAAATTTCCCGTAATAGTAGTATCTTTATTGAATCAAGAATAAATGCGATCAAATTATTGAAAAAATAACTGCATCATAACCAGTCTTAGTATCTAGTTACCAAATAGAATATCTGATCTTGCAAACTCTAAGCAATTATATAACCTTATTCATGTCCTTATTCCTTCTCCTTTGTAGCAATTCTCAATAGTTAACGACGCTAGCACGTCCATGTCTTTATTCCTTCTTTGTGCACTTGGGAAGATCCAAAGGTGGCGGGGGGAGAGTCGACTCCAGCGTGGGCCCGTTCTCCACCTCGAACACCGCCGCCATGCCCATGGCGATGTGGAACTCGAAGTGGCAGTGCATGAACCACGACCCCGGATTGTCGGCGACGAACCGGATGGCCGCCCACCCGAGCCTGGGCACCTGCACTGTGTTCTTCAACGGCGGGTCCACCAGGTTGTAGCTCCTCGTGTCCCTCGCCGCGTCGTAGTTGCCGTGGCCCTGCGCGAGCACGAAAAAGTCGTGCCCGTGGAGGTGCATCGGGTTGGAGTCGCTCTGCATCGTCGCCGTGCTTTGGAACACCACCTCCACCGTGGCGTTGTGGCGGAACCGGCGCGTCATCGTCGCTTTCCGCGTCGGTTCGAACTCCTCGATCTTCCCGCCGGGGACGACCGGTATCAGCGCCGTGTCCGTGAAGTTGAACGCCCTCGCCGGCCTGCTGGGCAGGTCCTCCACCACCACGGCGCTGTCGACCGTGGCACCGTTGTTCAACTTGCCGTAGTATCGTGCTTGGAGCAGCGCCGTCGTCTCGGGGAGATGGAAGGAGACGTTGTTCATGTACGCCACCTCCATGGACTCCTCGTTTCCTCCTCTCTTGCAGGACGTTCTGTTCCCTCTGCAGATGGAGCCCTTGCCGAGGGCGAGGACCAGGCGCTCGTCGATGCGGTCTCGGACCTGAGGCAGCAAAGGGTGACCAGGCATGCCGGTCAGGTTGCCATGGAAGTAGAACGTCGTGATCGTATCGTGCTGGTCAGGCATCTCAGGCATGATCACTTCCTTTCTGCAGCTGTGTGCAATTGCATCGCTGGAAATGTTCTTGTACTGAACTATCGCTCTCGAGACGAACACCGGGATCTGTGGGTCAGGCGCCGGCGGCTGGTTGGCCAGGGCGGCCATGTAGTACCGGCAGGGCGGGGCGTCGGCGACCATGAGGACGTCGATCGTCTCTCCCGCCGCGACCGCGACGACGTCCGTGGTGTACGGCCTGACGTAGTTGGCGTCGGAGCCGACCACCGTGAGTCTGTGCCCGGCGACCTTGAAGTAGTACTCGGAGAAGAGCGCCGCGTTCACCAGCCGTAGCAAGTAGGTCTTGCCGGGCTCCACGTCCAGAACGAGTTGTCTTCCACCACCCCTGCAGAGGACAGACGACGCAGTACGTTTTAAATTCATGAATAAGTAGTTATCACGTGCAAAGTTGATCGAGGTATACTACTATAGAATTAAGATTGTGGGGAAGAATTTGCTGCCAGAATATCTAACCGGAGCAGTTGTAGAGATCTCCAAGCTTTCCATTGATCGTAGCTGCAGCGGGGTTATCATCGAACGATCCCCCATTCGAGAAGTTCTTGTCCACTTTGATCAGGTCCCTCTGCCACCATTCACCTGCAAGCAAGCAAGATCGGTTGGAACAGGAAAGCAAAGTAATGGAAGTTCAGCATCTAACTAGCTAGCTAGATGTCAAGAAATCTTGTACGGTCCATATATGCATGTATCGTTCTACAGACCTATGATGACAGGGACGTCCATGTCAGGCTTCTGAAACGGGTAGGAGCCGGACTTTGGGCGGATGATGATAATGCCGTGCAGGGTTGCCCGGAGGGAGGAGATGTGGGCGTGCCACCAGAGGGTGCCCTCCTGGCCGGAGATGTCGAACCGGTAGGTGAAGGTCGTGTTGGGGTGGATCGGGCACTGCGTTACCATCCCGGCCCCGTCGGCCCAGCACGTCAATCGCTGCTTCACGCCGTGCCTGCATGCACACGTTAGATGATCAGATCAACCAAGGAAGAAATGAGACCATCCACACTCTCTCAGCTCGATCAAATGTCACGTACCAGTGGATTGTTATCCCGTAGGGTGACTCGTTGACGACGTGGACAACCACGGTGTCCCCTTCCGTGGCCTCCACCGCTGGGCCCGGGAACTGCCCGTTCACCACGGTCACCACCGTGTCGTTGCACAGATGCCGCATACGCACCTGGCTTACCTGCACGTAGTTGGATTGGATCCAGTAATCAATAAGCATGCATTACAAATTCAGAAACTTCAACATCTAGAAGAAAGCAAATATATTATTATCTATGCATGCATGTATGCTCACAACGAATGTGTGCTCGACGACCGCTGCCTCGCCGCCGCCGGCGGTCGACAGGGCCACGGCGAAGAAGAAGATGAAGGCAGCTGCTGCCATGGGGAGCATCTTTCTCATGCTGCTTGCTACTTCTACCATCTTCTCTCTAGGTTGTCTATACCAAGATTTGCTTATTTTCACGACGACCCCAAGGCCTTATATACACGTAAGTAGATGCTCGATCGCTCGTGTATTCGTGTATGAAAAGGCTCTCGGATTCCGTCAGAGGACGGGTCCACGCTGCTGTGTATGTCATTACGTCTCTGCATTTGAAATACTCTGCACACAGTACAAGATGTTACGCGTCAGGTTTGAATTGATCCCTAATTAGTATAAATTAATTCCACATGGATATATGCATGGGTGTTTGATGTTGCGCCATAAATGTTAGATGCCCAGTCCAGTTACGTTGTTTAATACTATAGGAGACAGGATTAATTTCCTCCCAACAGGGGGCAGCTAGCTTTGGCTTTGCAATTTCTCGTCAACCTAAGGTAGGTAGCCCATGGGACAAACATATGTACTCAAAGAAAAGGACAGCATCATGACAGGGCCCGAGAAAGCCAGAAACTCCCTGGAGTAAACACAGCAGCAGCCGTTCCTGATGGCTAGACACAGATACCAGACTACCTCCAAGTAATCACTCGTCATTTTAGACATCATCATGATTTTTAAAATATAACTTTAAACACTAATTTTATATTATATAAAACTCAATAAAATTAAAATAATATGAAAGTACTTTTCGAGGCAACTCTACACATGTAATTTTCAAGTATCAATGTAAATAGACAATCGACGGTGTCCATCAACTGTTCTGATGCGCTGCGCCTGCGTCGTCCTCCTCCCCTCCTCCCCTCCTCATCCTCGTAAGCTCTCCCCTCGTAACCTTGCTTCTGAGCACGTCCGAGCGTGTCTGACAAAGCGATCATGTCAGATGTGTGTGTGTGTCTAGGCGTCTAGCTAATGCTCTCTGCGTGATTAACGAATATGTAGTCAGAATCATGTTGTGAAGCGTAAAGCGGCACATAAGTGTAGTCACAAGAACAGATCGTTCAAACAACTAGCCTTTACCGGTTTACCATAGCATCTTACAAATTGACTTGATGCACTAGCAGCATGAAAGAATTGTAGGTTGGTGTTTAGGGGAGGAAAGAAACGCAGGTATGAGCTATTCAGGGAAGGTGAACGTGATTGGCTGGTGGGATCAACCGAATGGAAAGTGTTTTTTTGGGGGGGAAAGCGGTAATGTGATCAACATTTTTGGAGGGAACAACTAAAAGGTAGGTTAATTATCCTCCAAGTCGAATTATTACTAAGAGAGGTTGTAGGAGAGGATTAATCTAAGCCATAGGAGGAAATGGATGGTTGGGATATGTACAACGCCACCGGGTGAAGTCAATGCCAACTCCAGGGGATCCCGACCCATGCTGATCTGCACTTAAGAAAGGAAAACTCACTACCGGATTGCGCAAATTTTGCCGTGTGCAAAAGATATTTTGATTAATTAGCCGGTCCCTTTTCCCTGATTAACATTGCCCGTGGTGGCTAGATGAGGGCAAGTGCCCTTTCCCTGGTATGTATGGATACCGAACCGAACTGCCAGTACCATATTAATTTGTTGTATAAATTCGTTACTTTAACATTCATCCATATTAACATTCATATGGTTGCGAAAACATTCCATTTTAACATTCATATGGTTGCGAAGATAGAGCTAGCTGTAACAGTACGACTAGCTTAGCTAGATCCATCCGAATTCCATTTTAATCATCTCTTACCATGCATATAATGCTAAAGAAGTAAAATGCTGCAACTTTAACATGTTGTCTATACATAGATGATAGATGCATGCATGATGTAGAACATGGGTGTGCTCTAAAATGTATGTAGAACTAGAAGACACAGCTGCTTCAGTTGACATGTAAGCTAGATCTAATGCGCCCCAGATATAGCAGCAGCAGCAGCACCATGAATAAAATCCACAACACAAGACAAAACAGCAGGTAGGGCGGGATTCCTTACCAAGAGAAGAAGAGAGGGAGTCGATGGATGAGGTCTTGCGGAGGGGGGGGCGGCCGGCGGCGTCCGGGGCGGAGGAGGGATGGAGGGGCGGCGGCCGGCGGCGTCCGGGGCGGAGGGGCGGCGGCCGGGCCGGATGTGGGCGGAGGGGGGGCGG
Source organism: Stipa capillata (assembly GCA_019208055.1). NCBI lineage: Eukaryota > Viridiplantae > Streptophyta > Magnoliopsida > Poales > Poaceae > Stipa > Stipa capillata. Next base: position 451,176 of record JAGXJF010002310.1, on the reverse strand, counting down.
CAGGCGGCGTCCGGGGCGGAGGAGGGATGGAGGGGCGGCGGCCGGCGGCGTCCGGGGCGGAGGGGCGGCGGCCGGGCCGGATGTGGGCGGAGGGGGGGCGGCAGGCGGCGTCCGGGGCGGAGGAGGGATGGAGGGGCGGCGGCCGGCGGCGTCCGGGGCGGAGGGGGCGGCGGCCGGGCTGGATGTGGGCGGAGGGGGGGCGGCCGGCGGCGTCCGGGGCGGAGGAGGGATGGAGGGGCGGCGGCGGGCGGTCAGAAATTTGGGAGAAGCGGCGCGGCTGTTAGAAATTTGGCAGAAATTGGGCGCGGGGAAGACCTAATAGCGAACGTTTGCCGAGTGCCAAATATTTGCCGAGTTCTATTCCAAGGACACTCGGCATACTCAGAAGTAGTCGGAAGCCCTAGATTGGGACTTTGCCGAGTGTGTGGATGTTTTGCCGAGTGTTGCGCCAAGGACACTCGGCAAACCATGTATTTGCCGAGTGTTGCGCCACGGACACTCGGCAAACCATGTATTTGCCGACGGTCCTAAATCTAGACACTCGGCACATCTCACCTTTGCCGACGGTATCTAGCATGGACACTCGGCATATGCTTAATTTGCCGAGTGTTTATGCGCCGACACTCGGCAAATCGTAAGGTATTTTCCTTCTTTTCTCCCTTTTCCTTATTTATTTCCTCTTATTCTTTTTATATATTTCCATAATTTCCCTTCTCTGTTGCTTGTATGGTGCTCTTCTTGTGCATAGCAAGACACGGTTGTTAGACTACTATAACTAATGGATCGTATTATCAGGCTATCAGTAATTACATACTAGTAGTAGTATATATAGCGTGTCAACTCCATGTAATGTAGCTAAATTATTGAACAATGAACTTGATCTTGAGATATATTCCTTAGAAGGCAGCTAAAGCTTGAGATATTTATTGTAAGCCGTTAGAAAATGTCGGTGGCGGTAGCATCAGGCCATAAATGTACGTAGAGGTGTTTGTTAGAGGTAGCCATGATTGCGTATGCCGCAAAGCTTGTGAGAGGACATGGCATGGTTGTTATGCATGGAACAACTGTACTTTAGTCTACTATATGAGTAACAATTTTGTAAAAGTAGTAAAAAAGCAAAAATAAAACACGGTTTGCCGAGTGTACCACAAAGAACACTCGGCATACATGAACAGTGCTAACGGAACACCATGATTTGCCGAGTGCCGGACACAATACACTCGGCAAATCACCCGCGCCGTCGCCTCTCCGTCAGCCGCGGGTGGGGGGAGAGCACGTGCACCCATGTTTACCGAGTGTCGGAACCCGGGCACTCGGCAAACATGATTTTTGCCGAGTGTCAGGTACTTTGCACACGGCAAATATTAGATTTACCGAGTGTTTCAGGTTTGCCGAGTGTTATTATTATACACTCGGTTTATTTGCTTCTATGCCGAGTGTCCGACATAATACACTCGGCAAATATTTAAGCGCACGGCAAACTTCGTTATTCCGGTAGTGACTGCAACTTAAAAGAAATCGCACACTTCTATTTATTCGGATAAATAGCTAATAAGAATGTAGAACATAAATCTGTCACGGTCTCCATATTCTTCACTTGATCAGATCGGTAATTGCCATACAGATGATAGTTGTCTACACGGTGTATGAGCTGTAGTGTGTGAGCGGTGACAGGCGGCTTTGGTGAAGGCATCGTCGCACCGGTGTGCGAGGGGGATGGTCTTCCCTGCCTCCAACTTCCTCGCCGCGTAGTTGCGCTCGTTGATTTGGATTCGCGCCCTGAAGAATGCATCTTCTATGCTGTCATACAACTTCTGGCACTGCCCTAGCTAGCGCCGCCCTCGTCTTGGCGTCCATGCTCGGCTTGCCCAGCCGTGCGTTGATATCGTTCACTGCATCGCCAGCGTCGCCGGCGCCTAGCAGGGCGACCACCTTGGCTAGGCCCTAAGTGTCCGCGTAGTCGCTGTCGCGGTGCTTGCCCAGCTCCGACGCGCAGAACTCGTAATCAACGCGCCTGTCGCTGGCGGCCGCCGCCATGCACGTCGACACCAGTCGACGCCACTCGTCAGTGTTAGGATGGCGGCGAGGGCCGCTGCGAAAGGATGGCCGTAGATGGCCTCATGATTTTGTTGGTTGTATTAAGACAGAGAAGGGGATGTGTTTATCGGTGGATTGTTGGGCAAATTGTAGGTGAGAATTAGGCTATGTACTTACAGACTTACAGGCTAGGCTGTAAAAGGAAATAGTTCCAATTTTTGGTAGTGGCGACCAATTACTCACTTAAGGAGTCAAAAAATACATAGCAGATCTTAAGGACGACGCCACTATCTTCATATCTCCGGTTAGGCAGGACATCCAGAACCTCTCCTAGATCCTCCATTTCTTTGGCGAGGTGACGGGTCTTTGTACAAATTTTGAGAAAAGCCTAGTGGTGCCGATCCGCTGTAATGGCATTCACCTACCTGACATCTTACAAAGCTTTCCAGCGATTCTCACCTCCTTTCCCATGAGATACCTAGGCCTTCCTCTCTCTGTCACTCGGTTAAAGAGAGTGGATTTTCAACACCTAGAGGACAAGATTGCGGCCAAGCTTGCTTCTTGGCAGGGGAATCATCTGACGATGGCAGGTAGGTGTGTCCTTGTAAAGGCAGTTCTTTCTGCCCAGGCAATTTATCACCTCACCCCTCTCATCATCCCCCTGGGAGTGCATAAAAGTATAGACCAGATGAGACGCTCCTTCCTCTGGGCGGGCACGGAAAAAGCCTCTGGGGGGAAATGCAAAATCAACTGGGAAACAGTCTGCCGCCCGACCAATCTAGGCAGCCTGGGCATCCTCCACCTGCAGAAGTTTGCAAGGGCATTGCGTTTGAGATGGCCTTGGCAAGAATGGACAGAGCCATCGAAAACTTGGGTAGGGTTGGGAAACCCGTGTGACACAACCGACATGGACCTCTTCCAGGCATCCGCGACCGTCACAATCGGCAACAGTGCTCGCGCCCTATTTTGGGAGACAGCCTGGCTAAATGGACGCCGACCTAAAGACATTGCACCGTCCATCTTCGCTCTGTCGACAAACAAAAATGCTCCGTCCAAAAAGCCATTCAAGACGAAGCCTGGATCTCCTAGATCGACTACACATCTGGCCTCACGGTCACTCACATACAAGAATTCACGGACCTTTGGATGAAACTCGACGAAGTGCAGCTAGACCACAACACCATAGACACCATCCGGTGGAAGTTCTCATCTTCAGGCGAATACTCCGCCTCCTCGGCTTACAAGACACAATTTTCTCGGATCCACTCTATCTACGTGGTGCCGCACTATCTGGAAAGCTTGGGCGCCCCCCAAGTGTAAGTTCTTTGCTTGGCTCATCATCAACAACAGAGTGTGGACGGCGGACCGATTGCAAAAACGTGGATGGCCAAACTGTGGCCTGTGCCCCCTATGCAAACAAGTCAATGAAACGGCGGCTCACCTCATGTTCGGCTGTCGCTATTCCTTGCGCATATGGGCTATGACCAGGGGTTGGCTAGGTCTTTCCAACCTGGACACAAGTCGATGGTCCGACCATGATTCGGTCAAGCATTGGTGGCTCCATGTAACCGGCAGCACAAGTCACCAAAGGAAAGCCATGAGGTCTCTTACCTCCCTAGTAGCTTGGCACATATGGAATGAGCGTAATGCAAGAGTCTTTAGAGGGATCTCCTCCACACCACCGGTAATCTTCAGAAACATAAAGGAGGACGCCTCAAATTGGGCGCTCGCTGGAGCGGTGCACCTGGGTAATATTATTCCAGGAGAGTAGGCTTTTGATCTCAGGCCAGGCTTTGCTCCTAGGCTTTTTTCTTTTTCCGTGTTTTTTCGCTATTCCTGTACCGGAACTCCTCCTTATTTAATGAAACAAGGCAAATCTTTTGCCTTTCTGTTCAAAAAAAAATACATAGCAGTTAGCACGATACCAGAATGGCTTTCCAGCTGGAGGTTATGTGTAACCCGTTTCAGCTGGAGGTTATGTGTCAGCCATCTTTACTATTTTCTTTCCAAACTAAGACTGCACTGCATGAAATGAGTCACGTGAGCCAGCGCCGAACAATCGTTTCCTTTCTTTCCGGCCTTCACATGCTTGTGTTGCTGCCACGTTTTGCCACATGTGCCGTACCAATCTTCCCAAGCTTGCTGATCAATAAGGATCTGTTTGTCTATTCTTTCGTTTTTCGTTGGCTCATTTACTGTTTGTAGATGTACGTCCTGCGCAGTGATCCGGCAACATGACCTACCCTGGTTGTAAAGCGAGCCATCCTTTATTTCGTCTATTGCTTTGTCTTCGGTATGTTTTTTAACTCGACCTTCTATAGGGACTGTTGTGACGATATTAACCTTACGGTCAAGTGGTTGACCCATTTGTGTAGAGAGGTCGGGATGGACGTGATGAATTGGGTGTGGCAAGCCAGGCCGACGAAGCTATTCTAGGAGATGATCTGCACGAGCAAAGAATTAAAACATGAAAGCAAGAGCCAAAACGAAGCTCCTATGTGGTATTTTGTGTTGAGTCGTCAACTCCGAATGGTGCGTGGGAGGTTTCTTTCGTTGCCAGCTTGTATGGCGCTGAGGAAATTACTCCCTTCCTTTCACAATGTCCATCACTGGACTGGCCTCGAGAGTATCTATTCATAATATCTGTTAATGGAGAAAATCAAAAATATAGCTAATACAATGTTTTTACTTTCTGTCTTATCTCAATGATTTGGAAGAGCTTAAGTGATTGTAGCATGTCATTTAATAAGAGTATACGTGACTAATTTTTACTCCCTTCGTCTCAAAATATAAGGCATATTTTATTTAGTTAAGACAAGGCTTTGACTAAGAATTACTTTATTAATATGTGGTGTATGTGATACAAAGTCACAATCATAAATAAGTATTTTTCAATATGAATCTAATGATATTAATTTTATGTCACATAAACCACATACTAATAGAATAATTGTTAATTAATCTTTATCTTAACCAAATAAAATATGTCTTATATTTTAAGACGGAGGGAGTATTAACTTTCTATTAAATTTAGTGTAATCATCTATCATGATAGGCTGATAACCATATAGTGAAATAGATGAAATAGTATACTTCTACTCTCGATTCTCTCTAAGACAAAATCAACCCTGTCACATCTCGGTCAGTGCAAGTTGAAGCTGAATTGCCATTATCAGCTGTGATGTGAGAGATGGCTAGCTGACCAAGGGTGACCGGCCTATTGTTTCTTCCATGCCTCTGGAGCTGATAGATTTCCTATGTCGAGATGTATATTTTTTTCCTGAAGAAGAATGCATTAATGTTTCTTAAAGAAACACATATTGGGGCAAGTGGGCGGTCGATACTGCGAAAGCTATCGGAGTTTATGAGCCTTAGACCTTTAGTTCAATGGGATAAGTCAAGGGGGGTGGCTGATTGGTGAGTGGGACTTCAATCCCACGTGGCTAATACAACAAGATGAAAGCTAATATATAAAGGGTTGCTACATGACCTCTTTATATGACATGGTAAGAGAAAGCTAAGCTATGTGTATACTACATGTACGCTTAATTTTTTGTATTTCACATTTATCTGTATTAAATTAAGCATGAGAGCATACTAAGAGTGTCTCTCTTTTTGTTGTGCATGTTTTCACCTTATCTACACTACGATTGTCAAACGCATCAATAGATGGATAAACACGCATGTTCGCATGTGGTTACGAGCACAGTGAAATATCTCAGGAGATCGGTTCATGTAATATAGATAGATCATGTTATTAGTGGTTGGTTACGGCGCGACGTCCATACGGAGAGACGTCCCTATTAGTAGATGACGCACCGAAACACCTAGGCGCTACCTCTAGCACTATGCTCGTTGCCTTCGATGGCGGCCCCTTTGTCTCCAATGCAGTAAGCCCAGGGAAAGCAAGAGTTCCCTGGACTTTCTCCTACAATCGACAACCTGCACAAGTAGCCGGATGATCCAGTTTTTGAGAAGTGGTACCAGACTATGCCTAACGCAATGGTGGCTGAGGCGTATGCTTGCAAAGACGGCACCAAACTGGTGTCGGCCTTGGGACACCGAAATGTGATTGTCGAAACGACTCCGAAAGCCTCGCGTCTATTTGGCGCACTCGTCATGGGCATAAGGCGAGTATGTACTCTTCCTATCTTGAGACAAATTCAAGAGTTTAGTAGGATTTTTCTCTCCTTTGATGTTTGTATTGTTAGGAGAGACACAAATGTAGCATCCCGCCTTGTAGCTAAATGCGGATCTGCTTCTACGGTGAATCGTTGCTCACACGGTCTTCGAAAGTCTGCTTAAGGATTGGGGTATGATGTTTTTCCACCTAGCTAACTCTTTGTTGCACGGATCTCTCTCGTATACCCTCATGTAATTACCTTTCGTAAATTTTCCTCTATACATACACTTTTTTTATTTTATAAGATGGGGCTTTTGCCCGCCGTTGCACCGTCAAAAGAAAAAGAAGCTAAATGTGGATCGGTAGATCGGCCGTTGTGTTTATGGCGGAACGATGTGCCAAAATTTTTGACTACGTGCATTCAGCACGAGTGTATTAATTCCTGAGAATCAATGCGATATGACGCTCTTGATGTCAAAAAGAGAAAAAAATCGGGGCAAGAGATCTACATCCTTGTGTATATCGACTACATCCATGAGGGGAAGGTACACGTGTACAATTCAAAAACAAATCCTAAAAAAAGTCATGGTGCTTGTGCATGATAACTTACGTGTATATGTAAAATTTTGTACACACATACGATAATACAAAAAAAAGAAAAAATATTGTACTCATCTTTTGCATCTTAAGTGTACTTTTTTTCTTTATATACAGTACACATACTATAGTATATTTATACAAAATTTTACACTTATACTTGCTTTATCATGTAAAAGTACGATGAATATTCTGTGAATTTTGTGAATTATACAAGTCAACCCAAATTGGTTGAGATCATCGTGGGCGTAGAAGAACATTTCCACATATTGATGTTTGTTAAACACAATTCTAGGCTTCTAGCTATACTACTGCTTAATCCGCAGCTGCTAGACTTAATTTTCCGTTTTTGCCTGGCTATCACAATCACACCCTTCAGTGTTCAGACACTGGGTTTCCCTCTCTGTAAATTCTCTGAACAGGACTCTGCTTTCTTAGTTCCTCTTCAGCACAGAAGTAGTGCAGTGCTCATATTGTCTTAACTGCATGCCGTGTCTTCCTTTTATTTTCCCCTTGTGCTAGCTAGCTTGAAGACCTCCAAGCCCACAGTATTACTATGCTGCAGCCGCCTAAGCTAGTGCTGGGTGCACAATTGTCAAGATTTCCACTTTTAGTTGCGAATTGCGACCAGCCAGAATCCAAATTTGACGGTGACCTAGCATTTTTTAACATTAATTAGATATGGTTCCCGTTGGTTTCTTTTCTTTTCACCGTTTCAGTGATCAAGTAAGTTGAGTAGTCGTTATTTCACTCGGATAGATCAATGAACGTGCATGCATGAGAAGTTGACATTTACTAAGTTCTTCGCTCAAGGTATCACTTCGTTCTTGGCTACTCCACCTATCTTAGTTTCCAGTATATTTCCATAGCATATTGGTTGCACATCCAAAGACATCGATCGTATGCATACCCAGACTAAGAAATGAACAAGCATGCATGTGGCAACTGGATGGTCTTGCCGACTTACCACGAACTCAATGATCAGCAGCCAACTGTAATTGATAAATATATCTCGCCAGTGCAAGTGGGACCTGCAATCTGAAGAATGAATGGAGCGAAGATTCAGTAGCTAGCCACCTACCACTAACGATATCAGACTCTCTTCTCATAGTAGTATAAACGTACTACATGTTATTTTTGTGCTTGGTTTTGGACTTTGACCAAAGATACTACTAGCACGAAATGAATAAGCAGGCAGGTTCACTTGATTCTGCAAACTAAGCTAAACCAGGATTTGTCGGCCACCGGTCAAACTTAGGACTAACGCGGATATATGGTTGCAGATTGGCAATAGTTTTTGTAGAGATGATAGATGCATGCATCTGATCTGTACGTGCGTAGCACGGTTGTAGTATCCAACATGGAATGGGCTAGCTACACTGGTTGCAAGCTCCATCACCAATGCCGCAATGCGTGCATATCCCTATTGAAAATTCTGTTGAAATTTGGTTACATTCATGTGGCTGCAGGAGGGAGGGAGAGAGAGAGAGAGAGAGAGAGGGGGGGAGACAGAGAGAGTTGACGAACCGTCTATTTAGGATTACTGAAAAGGAGTTAAAAGATTATAGGATTATTACTGCAAAGGGATTTATTAAATGTTAATATAGGTGCTCGTGCTGAATAATCTCATTGTAGTTATCTTGGCCAAAGTTGGCTAAAAAACACTCAAATCAGATGTCTCATTGAGACGGATCTAAAAAACCATCATAAATAAGGTTTATCCAGGACTTAAGATGCTAGCTATTGTAGCATAGACACTTGGCTGTTTATCACATTTACGCAATTCTTGAACAAAATCTTCAATTATGAGTAACTTGCGATTTCTTCTTAGCCATTAACTTAGGTTTACTACGGTAAGAAATCATCGGAGAACATTTCTGCGCTAAGCATTTGTCGTGCAGTTGTGAGTTTTGACAAACACATTGCAACAATCGTATCATGGATATATATTTCTTTCTTTCAGACCATCAAATCTAACATTTTTATGCATTTTTTATTGCCCCTTTAGAGAACTTTTGGCTACCTTTGATGAGAAAACTAGAGAAAGATTGCAGCTGATAGAATCGTCTGTGTAAAAAAGTAACCAAATATAAGGAAAAGGTCATGGTAGGTTGAGCCAAATGTGACTATCTAGTTTCTCTCTGATACGGTAACTCACCTCTATATACCAAGTCTCGCAAAAAATTGTATGTCGCTGCTTCAAGATATCTAGAAGCGATTAAACAATGGTTGACAGAGAAAATTGAAATGCTAAAAAGGAGGATGCTAATTTCTTCAGCTGGTTTTTCCGTCATGGAGCAAAAGTAACAGCGCACCGATTTGTCACCATAGGCTGTCCGACAAAGAAGTTTGTCATAATATAGTTTTTTTTTAGGATCTAACTGATTTTCAAAAAAATCATGTAGAGGATTCTATTTCTTAGGAGTTTTTCCTATAGAGCTTGTTTTATTTGTAAGATTAAAAACATACAAATTTTTTCTATGGATTATTTTGCATATAATTCAATAGGAAATTTTCATTGGATCCAACTTCTTAGAAAATTTTATTTATTTTTTTGACAACTATGACATGACCAAACACCTAAAGTGCGTTTTTTCTACGGCACAACTAGACAAATTCTAGTATTTATTTATATCTTTTTGATTCCTATAGGATACAATATGTCATAACATCTAATTCCTACGTTTTTTCTATTCCTATGTTTTAAGAATCATGTGTATCAAAGAGGCTCTTAATCATTAGAAGGTATTGCATTGATCAATGCACGCATAGTTCAATTCAACTATGCTGAATGAAGCTAAGGGAATATTTTTATGTTATAATATGTTAGCAAATTCCAGACAAAGCGTGGATAATTTTAAATCAAATGTATTAGTACAAACCTAGATTCTAAATTAATCCATGGTTTTCAAATTCACATCTACTTTTGTACAGGGGCACAAGCTTTTTAAGTTTGGAAATCGTTTAGTTTGCGTCATTATTTCAGATCATGACTAGCGGTTAATATAGTTAACTAAGACTTACACAAATGAGTTGATCGATACGATTCTGCACTTCTCGAAATAAAAAAGAAAATGATAATTTTGAAGTAGTTCTGAACTTCTGATCAAGCCAATCAATAGGTGAGAGAAAAACATGTTTTAGAGTAAGACACCAACGTACAATATAAATATATTTTGAGTAAATTTCACTTCGAATCAGAATCTTGCAGCACCGTGACAGTTTGAACCATATAAATATACTTTGAGCAAATTTCACTTTGAACCAGAATTTTGCAGCACCGTGATAGTTTGAACCATATTTGATCTTTTTGTGACAAAGTAAATTAGATTCAAATACCAAAATTTTATTTTGAACCATATTCATCGATAGATCTCTATCCTGACAGGTTGGCCCTACCTATCGGACAAACGTGATAATTAATGAGTTGGCATCCATTTAATATATGTGGACACCACGTTGGACAGAGTTTTGACAAAGCATATTCGATGTGGCTTTTCTTACCATTAGCCACTTTAAATTTTGCACATCGGCGCTCCTCTTAAGTAAAACCATCTCAAGCAAACACCTCCTCCACATGATCTCCTCCTCCTTTGCTCACGTCATTCATGTGCCCACCTACCTATTATGTGGCATCCTAGTCAGCGCCATGTCGGCTCGACATGTTGGCTCAATCTATCTCGATAGGACCAAATGTTAAATCTAGTTTAAGCTGGAATTTTAGTGCTTAAATTTGTTTCAATCCATCGCAAAAAATTATATCTGGTTCAACTTGTCAACGTGCAACAAATATCTAGTTCGAAGTGGAATTAATTTACTCATATATTTTTGCAAAATCCACCATGCATGTTCAAATATATATATAGCATGTGACATAACATTACACCGATGTATATGTTTTAGCAAAATATATCATGCACATGACTTCTTAGAACTGGCTAGCAATGATCTGGACGATAGTATACACGATCAAGAGAGGAATTTACAGTCCATCAGTTCAATGTCAACTTATTAACGATCCCTTTGTTTGTATACACTCTAATCTGACTCAATCCCTTGAACAGACAAGGAATTTGAACGAAGATCCCTTGCAATCTGAAGGGATCAAGTCAGATTAGAGCGTATTTGTTCGTCAGAAAAAAAAAGGATTAGAGCGTATTCAAACTAGTCCTTACAAGTGAAAAATATAATCACGGTTAGAACATAAAATAAAAACTTGGGTTGAGCGAGGGCAAACCTTCATGATTTATTTCAAACATTGTACACCGATCTAATTATGAGAAAATCTAATATACTTCCAACTCTCTAGTGAAGAACTAAATACATTTATATGTTCAAATTACAAGCAATGGGTGTAATCACAAATCTGTCTAAAAGGACAAATGAAGCAACCGTATGCTCCTTTTAGCAAGGATCGATGATCAAATCAGCATGGGTAATAGGCCTTCAAGTGCGCTCCCAAGCATGGCGAGTCCTTCCAAACCCGAGCGTGCGTCCTGATCATCTCCTTGGCCCTGACCCTGGCCCGCTCGCCGGCGTCCACCTGCAGGACCAGCAGCAGCTTCGCCACCACCCGACGGCGAGCATCTCCTGCAGCACGGCCGGCGTCGGCGAGTGCCTCGCCACGGCGTGGAGCGCGCGCACCGCGCTCTCGGTGGCGGCCACTGACACCCGCATAGCCTTCTTGGACACGACGGCCAGCCCCGCCGGGTGCGACACCAGCTCCGACGCCCCTCCGCGCACCCACAGAGGTGGTTGACGGCCACCACCGCCAGCTCGATCGCGCGGTGGCTGCACTCGTCGAGGAGCAGCTCCACCAGCACCGCCACGGCGCCGGCTTCGACGGCCTTGACGCGGTTCCGGCCCCAGGGGCACAGCCGGCAGAGCACGTGCAGCGCCGCCTTCACCGCCTGGGAAGACACCCGGTCAGACACCACGCGCACCACCTCCTGCACCAGCTCGGTCCTCACAGTCATCAACCGCGCCGGCGCCATTACCGACACCATCGCTTTCAGCAGGAGGATGCCGTACGTGCGCGAACCGGTAGCTCGGCCGCCGCAGCACGGACACCATGGCGTCCAAGAAGTCTCCGTTTCTCTCAAGGATCCGGGCCAAGCTGTTCGCGGACGGATTGAGAGAGTAAATGACGCTCAGGGCGTTCCTCCTCCGGCGAGCTAGTGGACGTCGGAGAATCGAGCATCAAATCGAACAACTCTTCAGCCGACTTGGACGCGGAGCTCGTGGCGGCGGCGTGGTTCCTGACGACGGAGATGAGGAAGTCGACAGCGCCGGGCGTGGCTTCGACGCAGCGCTTGTTGCGGTCGCTCTCGGCGACGATGGCCTTGATCTCCCGGAGCGAGGCCAGCTCCTGCTGCCGGCCCCCGGCGCGGCCTTCCTCGACGAGCGCCGCGACGCGGCAGGTGTCGACGGGCAGGCGCGGGGTCGGGAAGCGCTCGACGGCGTGCAGGGCGCACCAGGCCTGGATGAGCGGCGGAGCGTGTGGTTGGGCGTGGCCTCCCGGTCGGCCGGCGCGAGCTTGCGCTGCGTGACGGGGCAGGTGGCGTGGTGCTGGCCGCAGCCGCCGGCGTCGGCGAAGAGCCAGCGCTCGATGCTGCAGCGGTCGTAGGTGATGCCGGTGGCGAGCGTGACGGGGGTCCCGCATGATCTCCAGCGAGATCGGGCACAGGAAGTAGGGAGGAACCTCTAGGGACGACCCCTCCATTACTTTGCGGGTGTACGTACGATCGAAGAGGAATCTACAAAGAGATTGCGAGCGAAACGATTGTTGGAGAAGAGATGGAAGAAAGAAGAAGAAGAAGCTGGAGAAGGCGAAGAAGTTGTTGGAGTGAACAATGGAGGGGAAGCGGAGGCGCGTTTTATAGGTGAGTCGACGAGGAGGATAGGAAGGAAGAAGTCCACGCGTGTTGATCACTCACTCCAACTAAGAGCGCGCGGTGAAATTTTGGGTACGTAATTAACTTACCGTGTGGGTGCTACTTGCAATACTAGTGGTGGCCGGGTTGGTGCAATTAACCAAGCAATTGATTAAGATTGAGATGAAACTGCGTGGAAGACTGGAGTTGGGTAAAAGCGGGTTGGGTTGGGTTTGGGTTGATTTGGGGCTTGTTCTCTTCTGGGCGTCGGTGTTGAGCTGCCCCGCGCTGACCAGCAGATGAGAGGGGCGCTCCCCGCTTTGACTTTTATTGATCCCTTCTCTTCTCATCGATCCATTCCTTACTTGCTGGTCTTTTGTTTTCTTCAACTCGTTGCTCTTGAAAGATTCCGTTTCTCTAGGTGACATGCCTTTGAAGTTTCCAAACTCTGTATACGTACGTGATCCGGAGTTTTTGTGGCTAGGAATAACACCCCGGCCCGGCCCTCTCTCTTTTTTTGACGTCGGATGTAGTTTTGACTTTGCACGAGATTAATAGATGGTAAAACTGAGAAAGCCATTGAGAGAAACATAGCTTATATATAGCATATAATATATATAACATAGCTTATATTATATTATATTATATTATATATACATGCGGTAACGCTATTCTGTACAGAGCGTAGAATGCCTCCGGCCAAGATAGTGCACCGTGCTAACGAGCCACTAATGTATGAGCCAAAATTTTGATCGATCATAAATGTGTGCTAGACAATCATAAATACTCTTAGAAGGATTGTCTACGTAATCTACTGCTATGGATAATAAAGGATCTTGTGCCCGGTCGTAAAAGCATCAGAGAATCACATATCTGTTTTTATGGTCCCGGATGTGAAATTTATGACTACACCTAGGAATACGAAAATCGAACTGAATTTACGATTACTATACTTGAGGCAGTATCATTTATGACTTGTAGTGACTCGTTTACGATGGAAATGTCACTCCAAAATACTCCCTCCTTCCCAAATATAAGGCATATTTGTTTAGTTAAGACAAGACTTTGACTAAGAATTACTCTATTAATATGTGGTATATGTGATACAAAGTCACAATCATAAATAAGTGCTTTTCAATATGAATCTAATGATATTAATTTTATGTCACATAAACCACATACTAATTAATATAATAATTGTTGATCAAATCTTTGTCTTAACCAAATAAAATATGTCTTACATTTGAGGACGGAGGGAGTATATCCTATAGTTTTACATCCATAGCTTTGTGTTTACTATCAACATTTTGCATGGCGCAGTTGGCTCAGTGGCGCTATTCCGCTGGAGCGTAGAATAACAATTCTATGCTCTCACATAGAATAACGTTACCACGTATATGTATCCCAGCATATATAAGAAAATTATGGCATATGGATGCATTCGTTATCTTGGTGATTTCCCCTTCCCGCATCTCCGTCTTAAAGAAAATTAGTAATGTTTAGTGTATCTAGATAATTTGTTACGGCAACTCTGACAGATGATGTAACTATAATCGATAGATTTCCCTGATTTCAGAAAAAAGGAAAGATTCAATTGCACGTTCTCCTTATGTAATTAGAAACAAAATACAGATTTGCCACTGAAAGTTCTGTAATCCCAGCATGTGTGTATGGCATATGGTCTTGGACCCACGTGTCATCCAAACACTGAGCGACGCATATGGAATTCAGAAACTTTTCATTGCCATATATGAAAGCACCTTCATATTAAAGATGGTAGTCCGTTCCTCGAAATATAATGTTAGCAACCATCTTTCCGTTGCAGCGCAGAATTAACAGATAACCAAAACCCCATACGCGCGTGTTGCGTAGTATGGGCCGCCGGATGGAGGATGTATAAAATTTAGTGGCCGACGACGACGGTCGGACTGTTCCTGCTGGCAGACAACACTACTGCAGAAATGGCTATAGCCGCCACTTTACCAGTGACGAGCACACAAAAAGATCGTCACTGCTAACTGAAAAAATTATCAGCGACGGGCAAAAATTCGTGCTCGTCACTGGTAATGAATTACCAATGGCGGGCGGCAATTTGCGCTCGTCACTGGTAACTTTGCAATTACCAGTGGCGGGCACTTATGGGCGCTCATCACTGGTATGTACTATACCAGTGGCGGGCACTTATAGTCGCTCATCACCGGTATGTCCCAATTACCAGTGACGGGCATTTTTTTGTGCTCGTCACTGGTAATAATTTACTAGTGACGGGCATTTTTTTGTGCTCGTCACTGGTAAAACATCGATTACTTTTATCTATACAGCCCGCATGGGACGGGGAAAAATCTCTTTCTCTCTCGTTCTCGCCCGATCTGGATCCAGATCCAGATCAGGCCTCACCTTCCCTCCCCTCCCCTCCCCTCCTCTTCCATCCGCCGCCGCCCCCACCTTCCCTCCCCTCCGCCGCCGCCCCCACCTTCCCTCCCCTCCCCTCCCTCCGCCGCCGCCTAAACTTGCCATCGCCGCCTTCCAACCTCCTCTGCCACGCACCCCGTGGCCTCTCTCTCTCTCTCTCTCTCATCGCCACCTATTCGGTGCCCCGCCTCCTGATGCGCCTGTAGCCTGGGCTCCCTGCGCCGCCGAGTCGGCCCCTTGCGCCGCCGCCTCGGCCTCTTGGTCGCCGTCTCGGCTGCGAGTCCGGGCTCGGCCCAGCCCGCTGGCCTCCCTCTCGGTCTCCTCTGCTGCACACTGGCGCCCAGTACGTCCCCAGCAACCTTTAGAATCTTTCGCAGATCGATCGGCGCAGTGCAGCCTGGCAGACCGGCCTGGATGATCTGATCCCCAATTAGTTAAGGTATTGTAGTGTGTGTACCACCAAGATAGAGAGATATGGCTTGCTTCTTCTCTTCTTCTTCTCTGCTTGCCCTGTGATTTGCTTGGCAGTTAATTAGGATTTTCTGCAAATTTAGTTTGTGTTGATTCTTTGTTGTATGTGTTCATGTTAATCTCGGGAGTAGGTTAATTCTCTTCAACTGCAAGTCTTGTTAATCATCACTTAATTGGAATTAGTGGAACTGTGGAACATTGATATGCACACTCATTTGCTAATCTGTTGGATGCATTTCTGCTGATACACGATCAAACTCACTTCAAATATTTGCTTGCAGTGCAGTAGTAACATCTACTAGCAACGTCGTAACCAGCAAGGGCACTAGAATTTGTAGCAATAATTAGTAGTGCAACACTGGTCTTCTCCGAGCAGCGGCACCAGGCTATTGCTCTATGTATGTGTATTTTTTTAAATCCTAAAAATGTTACTAGTGACGAGCAGAATTTAGAGCCTGTCACTGGTATGTAAAATACCAGTGACGGACGAGCTGCCCGTCACTGGTAGCCCATTACCAGTGACGAGTTACCAGTGACGGGCCAGCCCACTCGTCACTAATGGGCTTTTAGGCCCGTCACTGGTAACCCATTCTGCAGTAGTGCAATAATGTTCCGGAGGGTGTATACGTGTATTGTTAGTGGCCTGTTAAATCAAATTATGCCACCAACCCAATCGGAATCGGAGCTAGCATTCAAGCCGAAGTTGCCCAAGCAAGCATGCAGCAGCTAGCGGGGCACATGCATGCATGCATGAGCTCGATCGATGCGATAAGTGACAGCATCTCGACGAGGTAGCGACGCGTGGTAAACCACTGCGCGCACAGCTGACGATCCAACGATCCGGCCGCAGCCGGAATGCCCTCTGTCCCGGGCCCACATGTCGGCTAGCTTTGACCATCCCGACTTTCTTCAACGCACGCGCGCATGGCCTTTGTATATATTCGTCACGTGCCATCTACGTATGACCGTTTACTACTCCTGCATATATTATATGCTAATCAGCCAGATTAGCAACTCTTCCTACTCCAACAACTACGTACTGCTACTGGTTTTGATCAAAGCAAGAATCGCATGCAACATAGTATGTTACTATTATATTATATGTGATCAACCGGCCGGTTTTTGAGGACGTACCTGCGTTTAAGACATGACCTACCTCTCCCTACGTCGATGAGCTCTCATGAAATAGGTTAGCAGCCGGTCAGATGTAAGGTGACGAACCGTTCTATGGTTGGTTTGTAACAGGAGCTGGCTAGTTAGGACGGAATCTTGTATACTACTTCTAAACCTGACCTGGCCTGGCTACGAATTCTGTTGTTTTTGCAGTCCTTGTGTATATATTAGCACTCTCATGTGGTTCAGTCAAAAGATATTTCGAAGGCGCAAGATCCGTATGGTGTACGTGGACTTTATACGCACACATGTGGGGCCCGCTAAAGGAACGCCGTGCCATTGTTGCCTACACCTCCAACGAGCTGCCCAATCCGAAGCCCCACCCAATCAGAGACGAGGGCCTAACTACATAAATATTCCAGACCGATGGGGTTGGAAAGGAGAATTTATAATTAGCGACATATGGCATACACTAGGAGGAGGCCTCCGTGGCAGCACGCCGCGCGGTCGGATAAGGTCCCATTACTAACAATTTTAGTGCATAGTTAAGTAATCATAGATTATAATTATAGTCCTCATTACTAGTTTTTAGTGATTTAAGAAATCACATTGAAGTCATGTGTGTTTAAAGAGTTGAAGTAGTCTATTAGTGCTCAAAATGCTCAATCAAATCTATGACTCAAAAAGTTTCCAAGTTCCCTAAGTCATATATGCTCTGTCTCACACCCAAAGTGTTTGGATTTTTACCACGATACTCTGAGTGCAAAGCAAATCTTGCTAAGTGTTGGCCCCGGATACTCTGGATGAGTGTTCGGGTATACAATGGTTATTGGAGGGCCTTCTGTTACTGACGGGGAGAACCCATCCAGGTAGGCCCAGCACGGCGAGTCGGCCCAACGCGCTCGGGGAGTTTCATGGAGGCCCAATCGGACGAAGGCCCAAGTAAGACCCACACGGATGCAACATCCGGGTGCCATCAAGAAAGGCGTTACAACCTCATCAAGACATGCGTTTCACCCAACATGAAGACTGGCGTTACTCGGACGGTTACGCAGAATGAATGTGTCAATTAAATTGTGCGGTTACTGTAGCACGGTCGACTGACCGAGTCGGCACACGTACAGCCTATATAAGGCAAAGAACCCCATGCAAAGGGAAAAGAGTTTTTTTCCATAGACTAAAGGCTAGGCATCATCTTCAACCTCCTGTAATCTTTCTCACACAAGGCTAGCAATACAATCAGCAGGAGTAGGGTATTACCTCCGCCATTGGAGGGCCTGAACCTGGATAAAAACCTCTTGTGTGAACCCACTTGAATCTTCCTCGTGCGCTCCCCAAAACCTACTAGAAATGTATATTGCCGCAAATCCCCGCGACAGTTGGCGCGCCAGGTAGGGGAAGCGCGTGTTGGAGCCATGATCCAGGCGGGATCCTCTCCCACAACCGGCGGCAAGCTGATTGCCGGCAACGCGCCGTTCGCTGCGCATCCCGGAGGCACGGAGTTCCTCTTCGGAAGCCTTCGGCGTTTTGTGGGTCCACGGTGGAATCGGAGCCTGAGTACCAGCTCGGATCTCCTTCCGCTCCAGGCAAAAGGCATGAGGCGTTCCCAGTTCGTTGCCATGGTGGGCGCTGAATCCCTCCTCCCCATCTTGGATTCCGAATCCGACGGGGACGAGAGTTCGCACAGCCAAACCGCCTCGGCTGAGGTATATGTGGTCGGGCCCAGCACGACGAACGACGCGGGCACGTCGGCCGCGGCTGCCAGGGCAGCGAACGAGCACCTGCTCACGCCCATCGACGGGCAATCGGAAGCCGAGAGGGCCTTAAAGGCGTCTCGGCGAGCCATCCTTGCTGAACGAGAGCGTCTCGATCAAGAGAAAGCAGCTCTCGAGCAGCGAGAACGGCAACAAGATGAGCCCCACGGTTCACGCGGGCGCGCGAACCGGCGTACTTCTTCAACCGCCCGGAGGAACCGAGTCGTTCCGACCCTCTCTCTTCGGGCAGAGAGCAGGACGGTGTCCCTGTCTATCAAACACCGGCTCAAAATCTCTTCGCGGCTGCCGCTTTGGCCGACTCGCTGCCACCCCAGTGGATGGTCCCGCGGCATAGATCCACCGCCGAGTTGTCATCCTGATGAAGACGGCGGTGGAGCAGCAGAACGAGGCCGGGTCGGTCAGCAGCCGACTCCGGAGCCACGCGAAGCCGGCCTTCAGCAGCTCCGAGTCACCCCATCACTGTGGGCTCGTCACAGCCGAGTCGATCCACGAATCGGCATCCTGACGCTCGCCAGGAGTTCAACCGACTCCAGGCGGAGCGACGTCAGGCCGGCTTCCCTCCAAGCCCGGGCAAACGATGCCCGCGACGCTCGTGATGACATCGAGGGACGACGGGCGGCCAGGTTGCGGGCTGAGCGTCGTGGCGACGAAGTCAACCAGCCGGGTGGCTCCGCCTCTATCGGTCCGCTGTGTTTTAGCAGTCGGATTCGGTCTGAGCCGTTTGCGGACCGGTTCCGGATCGCCAGCGGCGTCGACAAGTATGATGGCACTGCCAAGCCGGAAACTTGGCTTGCCGACTACTTGGTCGCGTGCAATATTGGAGGAGGCAACGAGCGTGTCGCCCTCCAAAGCCTACCCCTGATGCTTGAAGGGTCAGCTCGGGCATGGCTTAACAGCTTGCCCGAAGACAATATCTATGACTGGAGGGACCTCCAAGAGGCCTTCGTCAAAAACTTTGAGGGCACGTACAAGCGCCCCGGGAATGCGCAAGACCTGTGGCTTTGCGTCCAGGAGAAGGGGGAGTCGGTCGTGACTACATCCAGCGCTGGACTCGGCTGCGCAACTCCATTGAAAACGTCACCGAGACAGCAGGCCATCCAGGCCTTTTTCCCAGGGAGTTAAATATGAGCTCCTAAAGCACAAGCTGGCCCGGTCTAACATCCAGACCATGGGCCGACTCATGGAAGTCGCCAGCAAGTACGCGACGGGTGAGGAGGCCATGCGGTACGAGGACAAAGGCAAGGCAAAGGCCGAGTCCTCAAGCCGTAAAGTCCCCACCGACTCAGGTCGAAAGCGTGTGGGACAATCGCCCCCCGAAGCGGAAGGCTGGTGGCGGAGATGGGGTCAGCGGAGCTGACCTAGTCGCGGCTGCTGAACGTGGCCCCCAGCGTGGCGACGTCGGCCGAAAGAAAGAGCGCCCTTGGCAGCAGCGCAAGGCGCCGAAGCTCACCTTCGAGGAAATCCTCGATAGGCCCTGCTCCTTACACAGCACCGCCGACTATCAGGCGGGGCATTCAACCCGAGAATGCAGCTTCCTGCAGCGTCTTCGGGAAGAAAAGCAACCCGAGCCTGATGCCGGCGGAGAAGGAGGTTCCGCTGCAGGTGGCGGCGCCGCGCAGTACCCCCCTCAAAGGGGTGTACTCATGATATTTCAAGGATCCGACTCCAAAAGGGGTCGGAAGCTGCGCTGTCGCGAAGTAAACGCGACGGCGCCGGCGGTTCCTCAATGGTTGGACTGGTCCGAGGTGCCAGTCGGATTCAGCCGACTCGACCACCCGGACTGAGTCCCACACCCAGGCAAGCACCCTTGGTGGTGGATCCGCAAGTTGGCGGGTTCAAACTCCGCAAGGTCCTGATGGATGGTGGCTCCAGCATCAACATAATCTTCATGGATACTCTGAAGAAGATGCAGGTCCCGGAGACCCAGCTTCGTCCCAGTAGCACTTCCTTCCACGGAATAGTGCCTGGGAAGTGCGCTAAGCCTCTGGGTCAAATCTCCCTAGAAGTTGTGTTGGTGAACCGAACAACTTCCGGGTCGAGACCTTGACCTTTGAGGTAGTCGGCTTCAAGAGCGCCTACCATGCGATCTTTGGCCGTCCGGCCTATGCCAAGTTCATGGCTAGGCCGTGCTACACGTACCTCAAGCTGAAGATGCCGGGTCCAAAGGGCGTCATCACCATCACTGGCGACTTTGAGCGCTCCAACGAGTGCGACCTCGCCAGCGCGGATATAGCCGAATCCTTGATTGCGGCTCAGGAGCTGGAAAGCATCCAAGCGTCAGTTGACCCAGACCAAGCTCCACCCTGCAAGAAGGCGGCAACCGAGTCCACCTTCCAGTCGGCCAAGGACACTAAACGTGTCCAGGTCCATCCTGAGGATCCGTCTAAGACGGTCCAGATCGGGACTGACCTTGAGGCCAAATAGGAAGGCGCGCTCGTCGACTTCCTTCGTGAGAATTGGAACATCTTCGCATGGAAGCCAGCTGACATGCCGGGTGTTCCAAGGAAGTTCGCCGAGCACTCCCTCAACGTCGCAAGGACGCGAAGCCAGTCAAGCAGTCTCTCCGCCGCTTCGCTGAAGACCGTCGCAAAGCTATCGGAGAGGAAATCGCCCGACTCCTTGCAGCCGGGTTCATCAAGGAAGTTCTTCACCCGGACTGGTTGGCAAACCCGGTCCTGGTTCTTAAGAAGAACAAAACTTGGCGCATGTGCGTGGACTACACGTCCCTGAACAAAGCATGCCCCAAGGACCCGTTCGCCTTACCTCGTGTTGATCAAGTCGTCGACTCCACGGCCGGTTGCGAACGCTTATGTTTTCTGGATGCCTATTCAGGTTATCACCAGATCAAAATGAAAGAATCAGATCAAATAAAGACTTCTTTCATTACCCCGTTTGGGGCTTTTTGTTATATCACCATGCCTTTTGGTTTGAAAAATACTGGCGCAACATATCAGCGTTGTATGCAAAAATGTTTGCACGACCAGATAGGCAGAAATGTCCAGGCTTACGTTGACGACATTGTGGTGAAAACAAAAAAGACTGCGGACCTCTTGACTGATTTGGCCGAAACCTTCGCCAATCTCAGGAGGTTCGACATGAAGCTCAACCCGGAGAAGTGCGTCTTCGGAGTTCCTGCCGGCAATTACTCGGCTTCATCGTTTCCGAGCGAGGAATCGAGGCGAACCCGACAAGCTTGATGCCATCATCAAGATGGGCAAGCCGAAGGATCTGAAGGCTGTCCAGCGCCTAACCGGGTGCGTAGCCGCTCTAAGTCGGTTTATTGCCCGACTCGGTGAGAAGGCTTTGCCTTTTTACCGACTTCTCAAGAAATCCGACTCCTTCGAGTGGACGGACGAGGCTCAAAAAGCCTTCGAGGATCTCAAGCGCCTTCTGTCAACACCTCCAATCCTCGCTGCACCAATGGAAGGAGAGCCCATGCTGCTGTACATCGCGGCCACGAATCACGTGGTCAGCGTTGTTCTAGTGGTGGAGCGTGCTGAAGAAGGCCGAGTACAGAAGGTGCAGCGACCTGTCTATTACGTCAGCGAGGTCCTCTCCGAGTCGAAGCAGCGCTATCCGCATTACCAGAAACTCGTCTATGGCGTGTTCCTGGCGACCCGGAAGTTGATACATTACTTCCAAGCCCACTCGGTTACCGTGGTCAGCCACGCCCCTTTGTCCGACATCATCAACAATCGGGACGCCACGGGCCGAGTTGCTAAGTGGGCGATAGAGCTCATGCCTCATGACATCAGCTACGAGCCCCGCAAGGCCATCAAGTCTCAAGCTCTCGCGGACTTCATCGTCGAGTGGACTGAAAGCCAGTGCCCTCCGACTCAAGTGCACTTGGAGCACTGGGTCATGTACTTCGACGGTTCGAAGATGCTCGCAGGGCACGGGGGCTGGAGTCGTCCTCATCTCCCCCAAAGGCGACAAGCTGAATTACGTGCTGCAAATCCACTTCGCCGCCTCCAACAATGTGGCGGAATACGAGGCGTTACTGCATGGCCTGCGCATTGCAGTCTCACTCGGCATTCGCCGGCTCCTTTGCCACGGCGACTCGGATCTGGTGGTGCAGCAAGTAATGAAGACGTGGGACGCCAAGGACCCCACCATGGCGGCATATTGTGCTGCTGTGCGTCGGTTAGAAGGACACTTCGACGGCCTCGAACTTCATCATGTTCGCCGGGCTGATAATGAGGCAGCCGACTCCCTTGCCAGGATTGGCTCTGCTCGAGAGAAAAGTGCCACCAGGAGTGTTCCTTCAGCAACTTTTTCCAGCCATCCGTCAAACCGGAGTCGGCAACTGAGTCATCTGAAAGCCGGGTCGCCACACCCAGTCCAGGAAGACGTCTTGGCGGTTGTTCCCCTCTGGACGCAGCCGTTCCTTGCTTACCTTTTGCGCAAGGAGTTACCTGAGGATCCGACTGAAGCGCGCCGCATTGTGTGCCGCGCTCGAGCTTACACCATTATTAACGGTGAGCTCTACAAGCGTAGCACCACAGGAATCTTCCAGCGTTGCATCTCGCCGGAAGAAGGCCGAATGTTGCTCGAGGAAATCCACTCGGGACTTTGCGGCCACCACGCTTCGTCGCGGGCCTTGGTCGCCAAAGCCTTTCGTCACGGCTTCTTCTGGCTCACTGCCCATGCTGACGCAGAAGAACTCGTTCGAACTTGCGAAGGGTGTCAGAGGTACGCCCGCCAATCACACATGCCGGCTACCGCGCTCAAGACCATCCCAATCACATGGCCCTTTGCCGTGTGGGGACTCGACATGGTGGGTCCGCTTAAAACAGCCCGAGGAGGTTTCACGCATCTCCTTGTGGCGGTGGACAAATTCACAAAGTGGATCGAAGCCAAGCCAATCATGAAACTTGATGGTCCGACTGCCGTCAACTTCATGAAGGGAGTCATCTTCCGATTCGGTATCCCTCACAGCATCATCACCGACAATGGCAAGAACTTCACTGCCGAAGTCTTCCGCCAATTTTGCCGGGATCACGGAATCCGAATCGACTTTGCCTCCGTGGCTCATCCACAGTCCAACGGCCAAGTCGAGCGCTCCAATGCTCTTATTCTCCAAGGCATTAAGCCCCGGCTGTTAGTCCCGTTGCAACGGGCCGCCGGCTGCTGGATCGACGAGCTTCCGTCTGTCCTCTGGAGTTTAAGGACAACTCCAAACCGGTCGACTGGCTACACGCCTTTCTTCATGGTTTACGGAGCCGAAGCCGTCCTGCCGAGTGACATCCTCCACGACTCCCCGCGAGTCACGGCATACGTGGAAAAGGATGCCGAGTCGGCGCGTCAGGACGATCTTGACCTCTTGGAGGAAGCGCGGGAACTCGCCCTTTCACGCTCGGCCATCTACCAACAGAACTTGCGTCGTTACCACAGTCGGCAAGTTCGGGGCCGAGTCTTTAACAAAGGAGACTTGGTCCTCCGGCTAATCCAAGACAAGGCGGGCATGCACAAGTTGTCTCCGCCTTGGGAAGGGCCCGTTCATCATCAACCAGGTGCTGCACAACGGCGCGTACCGACTGGAGGACCCGGCAACCGGCGCAGTCACTGAACGGACTTGGAATATTGCTCAGCTGCGTCCCTTTTTCACTTAAACTTTGTACTTCCAACAGTTCATTGTTTCGTTATAAATAAACATTTGTTTCCCTCGAGCGGCACTCGGGAAGCACTTTGTTTCTTTAATTTTCATATCTCAACTACGTTCCCTTGGGCATCCCGGGGGCTACGTTTAAAAAACCGAGTGGCTTAACTTCGGGCAACCCCCGGAAGCTACCTCAACCCACTGGGTGATTTATCACTCGGTACAAGTTATTTCGGGTCTCCTAACTTTGTTTCTACACGAGCGTCTAAGTAAACGTGTACGGTACCTAAGGCCCACTCTTCGTCCCCAACTACAGTCGCAACCCGGCTGTCCGGTTGGCAAGAGCAAAAGCTAAAGGTCGGCCTGCACGCGAAAGGATTCGACTCGGCGGAAAAAGCAAATTCGGACGAACCAAATAACTTGTACAAAATCAAAATAACTTGAAAGCATTTCCATTCAAAGCATAGTCTTTACATTTTTTCTACTCGGCATACCGAGAGATATTACATAATAATTTTTCTACTCTTCTGGAGTTGCTTCTACGCGCTCCTCCAGGTCGGTAAAGTCGATGATCCGGCTGGCGGCGGCGCGGACCCGGGGAAGGAGCTCCAGAGGGTTGACCGACTGTCCCTCTGCGTCGAGTGGAGCTCCAGCGGAGATGCTGTCGATGTCCGCATCGGGATGGTGCGCCAACACCATTGCCAGCGCCATGCCGGCTCCCGAGCGGGCTGCCGACTCCTTCCACTTCTCCACCTCCGCCGAGCCTTGCGACAGCTTGTCGGCGAGGGCGAAGATGCTGGAGCCCGGCTCTTCTCCGGGCCATAGCTTGGTGCAGAGGCTTTGGGCGGCCGACTTCATGTTTTGCACCAAGCTCTTGACTTGGAGGAGTCGGTCCTCCACAGTCACGACGCAGCTGGACATCTGCTCGGGTGTCCAGAAGGCGTCAAGAGCTGACCTCGCCAGGGTCGGAAAGTGCGTGAAGTCGGAGCGTCGCCCGCCTTGCCTGCTCCTCCAGTTCTGGGCAAGCGTCTGGGTGCGAATTATTGCAAGGAAATGAAACAAGGAAGCGTGCAAAAAGAGGGAAATAAAGGACTTGGGGGCTTACCGAGTAGAGTTTCATTAGCCTTCTTGAGATGGCCTATGAGTTCTCCCTCGCGCTTCTCCCAGTCAACGATGGCCGCGGCGTGTCGCTGCTCCGACTCGGTCAACTTCCTGGCGAAGTCGTCGACGGCCGCTTGCAGTTTGCGGTTTGCAGCCTGCGACTGCTCGTACTGCGCCGCCAGCTTCTCATGCTCCGACTGCAGCATGGCGGCGGTCTTCATTTGTGCGTGAGCTTCTCGCAGCTCATTGTGAAGCTCGGCCACTTTGGCATCGAGCATCTCTGCTGCTTTGGCCATCGGGATCATCGCCTTCATCTCTTTCCGAAGTCGGGCGTTTTCGGCTTCGACGTCTGCCGACTCAAGAAAGTCAATACCAGCAAAACTTTAAGGCGAAGGGGCTAAAGACTCGGATACTTACTCCCGATGGCGGCGAGCTTCTCTTCGAGCCGCCGACTCTTGGCCCTTTCTTCGGCCAACGCCTTCTCAAGGGAGGCATTCTTATCCATGAGGGCCGGGCCTTTCGCCGAGCCGGATCGCAGCCTGGACAAGGAAAAGTTTCGTTAGCATCACCCGAATTAATAAGTCTCCAGCCGACTCAACCAGTCGGCTAGAGACTCGGGGGCTACACCCACTGGGTGCACTGATCGTGCTCCCAGTGTTAAGAACTAAACAAGGTTCAGATGCAAAACTTACCCCGACGGAAGACTCTAGGACCTCGGCCGAGTCCGCCAAGGATTTGGCCGCGTCAGCAAATTCCCTAAGCTTGGAGCTAAGGGCAGCGACGCGGTCGGTGGCTGCTTCCGCTGCCGACAAGTCCCCCGCGCTGCAACCCGGCAACAGCAACGCGGGCACGAGGCTTCCGGACGAACCCGGCGCCGACTCTTCGGTAGCGGGCGCAGGAGCCAAGGCCAGGCTCTGCTCGGCCACCGGAGAAGACTCGGTGACGAGCTGGCTTCCGGCTCTGCCTGCCGGTTCTGAGGAGTCGGCACCGATCGCAGCTGCCGGCTCCGTCGTCGCCTCGCTGGAGGGAGTTGGCAGAGGCTACGGGTCGTCAGTCGGAGCCTCGGTTGACCCGGCACCCACGCCGGACTCCGGCGCCTTCTCCACGGTTGCGGCAGGCTGTGGCACGGGTGCTGCAGGCTGCGGCGTGATGGGCGTGGCCGCAGCCGGAGCCTCGGTTGACTCGGCCCCCATGGCCGACTCCGTGGCCACAGTGGGGACGGTTGGCGTCTGCGTGCTGGGCACGGCCGTAGTCGGAGCTGGAGAAGCCGACTCCGGCGGCGGGACCGGAGTCGGGGCCGTGGGTGTGCCGGTTGCGGAGTCTCCTTTGTCGAGAGAACTTCTTTTGGATTCTGCAACATTAAAAACCAAACCGACTTCAGCATCTTCATCTTCGACCGGAGTACGAGGCAAGGCAAAGAGACTCGTACCTGGTGGTTGTGGGGATTGTCTTCTTCGGTTTCCCCGGGGCGGGCGGACCCCCGGAGGAACTGGCGGGCGCCTGCCGAGGCGCAGTCGGCTTGGCAGCGGGAGCCGGAGCTTGAGCCGCGGGACCGGCGGGTACGGCTCGTGCCCGCTTGGCGGCCGACTCCGCCTGAGCCGGCTCCGCCTCCACTTGCGGGGACTTAGACCCGGAGGCGTCGTCTTCACGCCTCCGTTTGGTGGTCAGGGGGACCCCTTCCGACTCGGTGTCCGAGTCGACCTAGAAGCCTCCCTCGGGGGCTTCCTCATCGACCTCTGTGTCGTCCAACGCCTCCGAAGCTGAACTTTGCTCGGGGAGTGGCGGCATGGAGTTCAAATTAAGGAAAGCCTGCAGCATTAAAAGACCCAGAGTTAGGAGGAACGAATAGACAACAACATACAAGAATCCGACTCGGAATGTAAGACACTTACAGTCGGCGGTGGGTTGGCGGTAGAAAAGGGAGTCACGTGTGGCGCCCTGATGAGCCCGATTCGCTCTTTGGTCAAGCTTTTCAGGAGCTCCATGAAAATATCGTCCGGAAGCCCATTGACCGACACCCTAGTCGAGTCGTGTGCGCCCGAGTACTCCCACATCGGGTGCGCCCGGGCTTGAAGCGGTTGGATTCGCCAACTCAACCAGGTGGCAATGAGGTCGGTGCCCGTGAGCCCTTTCTCCTGGAGTCTCTGAATCCTCTTCAGGAGTCGGTCGATCTCGGGCATCTCTACGCTGGAGGGCTTGGCGCTCCAGCGCTTCCGCCACTCGGGGGGACCTTCGGTGTACGGGGGGAGCCCTTCGTGGCCAGTCGGCGTGCGCTCATTCGGGCAGTAGAACCACCCGTCCTGCCACTTCCGCACGGTGTCCGGGAGTTGCAGCTTGAAAGTAGTGAGCGCCGGCCTTGACTTGGATGCCGGCTCCCCCGCAGACGGATAGTCGGCCACCGGCTTTGATGGGCTGCGCCTTCACCAGGAAGATCTTCTTCCACAACCCCCAGTGAGGCCGAGTCCCCAAATAACATTCGCACAGCGTGATGAAACACGCAATGTGCAGAATGCCATTAGGGCTCAGATGATGAAGCTGGAGGCCGTAGAAGAAGAGAAGGCCGCGCACGAAGTCGTGCGGGGGCAGCGAGAGGCCCCGCTCGATGAACGGGACGATCATCACACGTTCATGCGCATGCGGAGCAGGCTTCTCCTCTTGGAACGAGGCCCTCCAGTTGCCGATGGAGCGGGGCGGCAGCAGTCCCTCGCTGGCGAAGCCCGTGAGGATCCGGTCGGTGACAACCGACGGGATCCAATCACCCTTTTTCCACCCCTCGGAATGGGCGGCGGTGGCGGAGGAGGAAGCGTCGGTCTTCTTGCCTTTGTCGGCGCGCGACATGTCGGAGAGCTGAAGGACGGCGGTGAAAAGAGAATGTTTCTCGGGAAAAAGAGAAGCGGTGCGCGGTGGCGGAGCTTTGGAGGCAAAGGGCTTGGGCGTGAGGAAGGCGAAGGCAGATGAGAAGTGCGGCTGCCCTACGTCCACTTTTATAGCCGAGGGAGGCAAACCGTCGGTAATCGTGCGTCCGATGTGGCGGCAAACCGCCGCGGCAACCGTCGTCCCGCGCGCGCGAACCCGCGAGATTCGGGTGCCTTTTTCGCCAGGGCTCGGCGTCCCAGGCGTCTTGACCGGCGAACGTTACGTCAGCAGCCATCCCGCGCGCGCCGCCCGCGTGATTCGGGGTGCAATCATGATGAACCATCGCATCGGACGTCACGCGAAGTTGTAGAGGCAGCAGCGGATGTCTTGAGCACGCTTAGCGCGGGACGCAAGGCGAAATCATTGCGCTGCGGTGATGCAGGCGCTCTGTCCAACCGACTGCGCGCATTAAATGCTGAAGCGACGTCGCGTACAGTCAAGACGGTACCGTGTGACACAAGCCGGTTTCGACCGGGTTCGGTTCGATCGAGTCGAATCACGCTCGGACGCCGAGTCAGCTTGAAATCGGCTTGGCTCACAGGGACACGTCACGAGTCGTACCGACTCCACCAAACAATTTCGAGGCGCACCGGCCGCCACACTCGGAAGCAGACTAGTTCTGCGAAAGGGTGCCGATGGCCGACCCAACAGGGTTCGCAGGTCACTCGGCAACACCCAAGCTAAGGACGAACCCGGCATCCACAGCGGCGCAAAATGGTCCTTGACTCAGAGCCGGACGCCACAGTGGCGCAGAATGGCTCACTGATTCGAGATTCAATGCCGGAGTTCGAGGACTCGGTTTCGAAGCTGAAGGTCGAAGGCGTCCCCCCTGCGGGCACAAGATGGCCACGGTCCACTCGGACATGCCAGGCGCTATTTCGGTTTCACTCAAAATTCATGATACGCCTCCCGGAAGGCCACTAGCCGACTTCCCCAGCCGGAAAGCGCGGGTATCACCGAATTCCTAGCACTTAGCACAAATTTAACCCTTTTTCCAGGTATCATGGGAGTCCATCAAGGTCTCTCCTATAGCGACTTGGGCATATGCAACTTGCTCACCAGTCGGCATCCGTGTCGAGACCTTGAAGCACTCGGGGGCTACTGACGGGGGGGAACCCATCCGGGTAGGCCTAGCACGGCGAGTCAGCCCAACGCGCTCGGGGAGTTCCATGGAGGCCCACTCGGACGAAGGCCCAAGTAAGGCCCACACGGATGCAACGTCCGGGTGCCATCAAGGAAGGCGTTACAACCTCATCAAGGTATGCGTTTCACCCAACATGAAGACTGGCGTTACTCGGACGGTTACGCAGAATGAATGTGTCAATTAAATTGTGCGGTTACTGTAGCACGGTTGACTGACCGAGTCGGCACACGTACAGCCTATATAAGGCAAAGAACCCCATGCAAAGGAAAAGAGTTTTTTCCATAGACTAAAGGCTAGGCATCATCTTCAACCTCCTGTAATCTTTCTCACACAAGGCTAGCAATACAATCAGCAGGAGTAGGGTATTACCTCCGCCATTGGAGGGCCTGAACCTGGGTAAAAATCTCTTGTGTAAACCCGCTTGAATCTTCCTCGTGCGCTCCCCAAAACTTACTAGAAATGTATATTGCCGTGAAATCCCCGCGACAGTTACCCTCTCTGGAGTGTCCAGATTTATTCTTAAATACTACGGGTAGCCGGATTATCTGGGTGAAACCTCTAGGCTCACAATCCATCTTCGAAGGTCTTTCTGTCTCAGCGTCAAAGTGTCTCGATTTGTTTCCGGATACTTTAGAGCTACATACTATCTAAGCGTCACTCCGGGCTCGTAAGACGTTTTTGATGGGGTTTCTGTGAGCCCCTTCGAAGTATCTAGATTTTCTTCTAGATACTCTAGGTTCTCGGAGTGTCTAGCAAGTCCTCCCGTTGTGCTGAACCATTTTTGAGGGTTTTTTTACGGAGTGTTTGCATTTGTGCACGGATACTCCGGGGGAATTCATTTGGAGCATTTGGTCAGGTTGACTGGTTGTTTGAATAGAACCGTTGTAGTACATCCCAGATACTCCAGACACATTTGTTTCCAAGCAACGGCTAGTTTTTTGTGAGTAGGATATTTGTACCCCCACTCCCCTCCTTCACTCCCAACTCTTTGCCAAATCATTTCTCACTCTCAAGAAAGCTTCTCCACCTTCCTCAAGTCCCAAACATTTGATTCTTGTGAGGAAGATTTCATGAGAGTGAGTGTATGGATTAGTTGAGCACTAGACATTGAGTTCATCTCCAAGCTCTTCATCGTACTTGTTACTCTTGGAAATTAGGATCTCCTAGACGGTTATGAGTGCTTGAGAGCTCTCAAGTAAGTTGTAATGAACCTCAAGGAGTTTGTGAAGGTTCGAATTCGCCACCGAAAGGGAAGAATCACCAAGGGTGAGTCAAGGAGACGCAAAGTGCATCCTCGAGGGATAAAGGCCTGAGAGCAAGACAATGCTTGATCAATGTGACCGAACTCCCCAACAAAGACATAGGATTTCCCCAAGGATCCGAACTCTAACATCAAATCACTCGTGTCTCCTTGGTTATTTCTTCTCACCCTTTACTTCTTGCGAGCGTTACTTTCATCGCTATATTATTGTGCTTGTGTTTGACTAATATCTAGCGGTGCCCATATAGCTCTTGCATTAGATAACCTTTAATTCTGTATAATTGCAAGATAAGCTTTAAATTGTTAGGATTTGTTAGTCGTCTATTCACCTCTTCCCTTTAGGCCAACATATTGATCGTTTAGTTTCCACAGATGTTTGTGCTGAAATTGGCTATGACAGTTCATTAAAATTTATACATTGACTAGACCAAAAATTACCTATTGCGGTGCAAAGACAAAAAAATGTCTTGAGTAGGCTAGAGCGAAATTGTTGACACATGGCTGACCAAGTCACTCCATGCGTCAAGTTTTGGCCTAACTATAGCTCCTGCAAAATTAAATTTGGAGGATTCATTGATAGCACATTTGATATAGTAATATTCTTCTTCCTTACCACATTATAGAGTATGGGTATCGTGACATCAATGGTACATTACCAAGTGATATGTACTCCCAGAATCGAATCCGATTACCAACATGAAGGTGAAATCTTCATAGTTGGAAAAAGAGGTGCTTCGTCTTCGTGAGGCCTGCCCAAAAATGCCATAGCGAACCTTTGCTTGGGCCAAAGTTCAATTCCAAAGGTATTTGTTCCTTAGCAAGCGTTGCCACTTTTCATCCTCATTAATCAATTTAAAAATCCATTTGCTAAGAAATCATTTGTTTTTCCGTGCTAGATTCTGAATTTCCAATCCACTTTGATCCTTGGGACTACAAGCAATGCTCCACTTAGCAAATCTGTATTTCATTTATGATTGTCACGCTGTCAAAAGAAAAGGGATCTATAAAAGTCCAATCGTTTCCGTACCCCTTTAGAAATCTCAAAAAAGGACGGCATAAACATCAGTAAACTCGATAGGATCATGTTTATGAAGAGCTATCGGTAATTATATGTTTAGGTACAATTATGAATTTCTATGGTCTATGATAGGTGCAGTTATGAAGATCTATTGACTATGATCTGGTTAGGTACAGTTATAAAAATCTATCGATTGTGATGTATTTCAATGTTGTTATTATGAAGATTTATCAGTTGTCGTGTACTAATAACAAGATGGTCTACTAGATTAATGAATGAATATATTTTTTTTGGTTTCTAGCCTCCGTCTTTTTTTTGGGTTGTATATTTATTATACAGTAAAAATGAAAACAAATGTAAATGTCGGTTTAACACTACATTGCTTGTAGGTAAGCCTCTTGATTTTGACCAGACTACTCAAAAACGCACACCAACCAAATACATAGATGATCATGATCAGGGTGCCTATAAATCCAAGCCAAAAGTTGGTAAGGTGCCACCATAACCGGCTGACCGCTAAATTATCATCATATACTCAAAAGGAATATGAAAGTGTAATGTTATTTTTATAGTTTCTTTTTTATAGAATAGCCAAAATTAACATGGTTCGATTGGAGGTATTTTCAAGTGACACTTTATCCTTTTTGACCTGTAGGATGTTGATTAATTAAGACGGATGTCGGGACAGGCGCGATAAGCTGCGCTAGGAATGCAAGCGTGCGTGCAACCTAATTTCAAAAGATCGGAGCATGTACGGCGAAGCTAAACAATAAAATACCGGCATATACTGGCGTGCAGATATGCAATGAAGCACGTGAAAGGAGTGCGACATACGATATAACAAGTGGATGTGTTGGTGGGCGCAGCCGCCTTTTTGTTTCTCTTGTCGTGGCCTCATCGCAATCTCTTCCCTGACTGTAGAAACCGACCAAACAACGTTAGCTTAGTTTAGCTGGGAGAGAAACGACACGAAACGGGCAGACGAAAATGGAACAGTTTTAGTAGTACTACGTAGGGAGAGGAATAGTACGTTTCGGCTAGCAATCAAACGTCGGCGCGAGGCCACGAGTCAGCAACAACGGGCGCCCTTTCGGCCGTCCACCCGTCCCTGTCCGGCCCGGCTGGTGTTGCCATGCATGAGATATGCTATGTACAGCCCTCTTTTCCTATTCGTTTCTCTGTCCGATACTTTTCGTCCGGTACTTTTCTTTTGGGTCTGTTAATGCAAAATGATGTTACAAATGAGAGTAACAACGTGGCGTTGGTATATGTCAGCGACGAATTGTCACACCATATGTGGAATGAAAAGTTGGCCCTATTCTGCGAAGTGTGGTTAATTATGCTAAAAGTTGATTAAATGTCTAACCTTGTGATAGTTTGCAATAGAAGTAGCTTGGTGAAAGATATATTATATATGATTTTCTTACAATTATCAGACGCTACGGGTGAAAACTGATAGGATATACAACTTCTTACCACTTTTATTTTCATATCTTTTAACCGAATATAAATAAAAAATGGATATTACCAATCGGATGTTGTTCAAATACAAGTACGAATCGAATATCTACTCAGTTCGATAAGGTGTAAATATCCTACAGCTTTTCTAAAAAATGTGCCAAAATAAATATCATCAAATAGAAAATAGAGGACACCTTGACGTTCGCTTCGTTGAGTCAATCAATGTGCGTATCTGAATTTCACTCGAAATCTAACTATTATCTCTGTTTATATTTATATCCAAAGAATGACTCAGATAGTATCTGTATCCGTATCTATTATTGATTTAAATTACCTTGTGTTTTTCTATACGTATACCGGATAGTCGAACAGATTATCCGTTACCGGTTGCCACCACTCACGCGATTATTTACGGCTGAAAGTGGAAAAGAAAAGGTTTGCTGGGGGGACGGCCAGATGCAGTGTCAGCCAGGAGGCCCAGAACATACGCAGGCCATTTTCCTCTTGAAATTGCATCGTATGGCCCACTTGGCTGGTATGAGAGGGCCGGATGGAAATTATAGGTTGTGAGTGGAGGCCTAGGCCTTCCACCCCACTGGGCTATATGTGGATTCGCCCATGAGTTTCGGTTGGTTGCTGCCGTGGCCGAGATGAGACTACGGTGAAATAATTGACTTCCCTGCAAATTTCAGTGCCTGCCCTGAACTATGTAGCCTGCTAATAAAAGCTCTTGAGTTAGACACGTCCTTGAGGTATGCCTGTTGGTCAGCTCGTGCATCCATATGGAAATTCGTAGTGTAGGATGTAGCTCTGCCGCAGCGCTGCTTTGTTCCCCGTTTACGCCGTGGTGGGAGGCGCTATCCAGGTAGCGTCTGTGTACACTGTGGCTCCTGTAGATATTCGACGGGTGCGCGTACCTCGCCGTGGGCTTTTTTGCTGAGTTTGTTGTGTGCCGTCTGGGTACTATGCACTGATGTAAGATCCTTTTACCGCCTAGTTAACCTGCCAGATTGTGCACTGTTTTTCCGTCGATAACCGTATCATTTCGAACTTCAGCCCAGGAGCTTCTATCAAGGCTGACCCAAAATTGAACCTATCCACGTTAGCTCCCGCTCAGCTCGTCGACATTTCTACCACCCCTGTTTGATTAGATCGTGGCTTATACCGAAGCAGAGGTGAGTTATCCCTTGTACGAAAGCTGCCATTTGATGTGAGAAAGTAGATTGTTTGACAAACTAGTTATCAGAACTGTCACTACGGGTGAAAATGACTAAAATGTCCTTAAGGTTCTAAAGGCTTGTGTACAGAGTAATTTAATGTTAATCGTCTCATTTTATGCCGACTTAGCTCCACCTGTCCTTAATTTCAACTGGATGATTATTCTAACGAAAAGATCAAAATATTTACTAGGAGACAATAATATAACTAGCAGGTAATTTTATTGCTTAACTTAGGGCAAGTTTGAAGCCCCTCCGCAAAAGCTTACGATAAGCACATATGGAGGTGCCGTGCTTGTAACACGGTGCAAAAACGTGGCTTTCACCAAAGCACATTTTAGTATTTTGTGGTTCTTTTTTTCTTTTTGCTGCTTTATTTACTATTTTGTGGTTCGGCTTTGGCTTTTAAGCCACCTCTAGAAGTTGAACCAAATGCCCCCTAGTTCGTGCCCGCTTGATTAGTATGGCCGTAAGAATCTTTTCCCTGCTCTTTTTTTAGGTTCCTGAAGCTTAAAGTTTTCAGTTCATCGCGAGATCCTCGACCGGCCTCGAGTACCAGGGCAGTTGGCAATACGTTCTCGGTTTTAAATTATGGTCAGCACAAAACGAACCTAGATCAGCTTCATGGAACGAAGAGGAGTTGGACGTGGCCCGACGTACGACCGGCCGCACCTTGATCACCAGCGAGGTGTTCCTTTTGTTGACCAAAATTAAGATCGCATACGAGCTCCACCTAGACGGTGACATAATATGCCTATATATGCCTCTTCCATATGTTTGTGGATTATTTGATCGCTTCAAATCAAAAGTGAGGCCACTGCTTTCGTGTCAGTGTCTTGACCGGGAAGGACGTCTTCAGCGATCATTTTCTTCCTGGCAGCAGCTAGATTCGTAACAAACCGGCCAAGGCTATCGCGCAGCCATCATTTCTGCTCTAGCTGATTCGTCGCGACCTCCTCTGTAAATCCAAAGCTAGCATCCACGCGAGATGATCGATCAGTTCCAGGCTGCAGGTAGACTTGTCTGATGACATGAAGCAACGATTGGTTGCACGCTGAGTGGAGGGTGAATTCGATCACCGGTGAAACGAAACTCTGTAACCCTTGTCGTCCATGGGCTCCGCGTCTAGGAAGAAAAGACGAGGTGGATGCGCGGCGCATGCGTGAGCGGAGGGAGGGACCATTTATGCCCAACTTATCCTAACAGCCCTCGCTATCCTCTCCAACTACTCCATTCATTCATGCAACTCTGCTTTAATTTTGGGCTGAGGGAGGAAAGTAGTACTACTACCTAAAATCCACGGAAAATCACTGTACATACGATGGTATGTGCATCTATTAGCTTTAGCGATTTTTAATTTCACATATAAATTTTAAAAAATTTAAAATTCTGATGAAATAAAATTTATATAGTTAAACTTCTAAAAAATAATATACCAATTTACAACCTATGTAAAAAAAATAAATCTGTGCAGATACCCCTCTTTAAACTGTTCTGTCTAATGTGTTTGCTCTATTATATACCGATATAAATTGTTTTAGATTTTTTTTAATATATATAATTTTAAAAATCGCTAAAACTAATAGGTGCATATACCCCGGTGCCATTTAGCTGCGCTCTAAAATCCACGTCGTTCCGATAACTCCTCAGCGGGCTCGGGCTCGCCTATGCTCTTTATTCCAACCATGCAAATGCATCGGGATGCGTGCTGATCATGTATATTGTACAGTATTTGTGTTCTGTAGTGCACGATGCTGCTCACCGGATCTAGGCGTCATCGTCTCGGTGTGGCCCCCCGGGGGCGCGGGGGGTGCGGGGAGTGGGAAGACGGAGCGGAGAGGCGTTTGAAGTTCTGTGTCAGGCACACATCACGAGGCATTATGGACCACCCATCTATACGGCGCAGGCGAGCCCGAGTTGAAAATCTGCGTCCCACGTCGTTCGGCTTAATTTACTACTACTACTGCTGCTATTACTACTCACATTCTTGTGCGCTGGAGCAGCATTTTATTTCAGTGCATAATCTCACGCTGGACCAGCGGAGCCTACTTAAATCCTGAAAACGCATGTGCTTGTGGTATGTGGGGTTCCCAGTGCACGTGGTCGTTGGAAACGGCCGGGACGGCTATGTTATCCATCACGAGCATAGGTGAGATTAATTAAGACAGGATTTTAATTAATAATTAATTACTGTATTAACATATTGTTTTTATATAAAATCATAATCATAATATATATATTTAATACGAATCTAATAATATTACTTTTATACCATATAAATTAGTTAAACATTTTATTTTAACTACTCAAAATATACTCTGTATATAGGACAAACGAAGGGAGTACCGCGATAGGGCTGAGCCGTCGGGACCGACCGTTCTCGCCATTTTCGGCCGATCTGGTTTATACCAGGAACCAGTTGACCTTGGCCTCGGATGCTGGCCCCTTCAAGTCCGTGGTTCTTTGCATTTGTGCGGAGAATGGAAGAGACTATTGTTGATAGTAGTAAACCAGGCAGAGGGAGAAACGCACGCACGTAGACTTGAGACAAGCCAGGTCGCACCGCCTCGAGCCGAGGTGCCGCAGAGATTAGCAGAAGTCGTCGAGAAATCACACCAACTGGATTCGGATCAGTCGAAAAATTATTTAATAATATAAATAGTAGGGATTGTTTATTTCTCGAAATTTGTTTAACTCTCTGCCACTTATTTATATGATCAAGATTTACGAAAATTTGAAAATTTTGGGACTGAAAATAACAAAAGCGCGGTAGTAATTCCACCGGATCACGTATGATAGAGTGACACGGCTGTGCTAGTTAGCTAGCCCGTGGACTTTTCCTTCCGTCGTCAACTACACAATTCGCCCCCCGGCTTCCTCCTACTCCCGTTGATTTCTTCCTCGAGCCAATTCGCTTCCTACCGCGACTACAAAGCCTGCCCGTCTTCTCCCCCCTTGCAGGCTTCCTCCTCCTCCTGCCGCGAGCGATCCATGGACGCGTCGTCGGACCGCCAGTCGCCGCGGAGCCGGCAGCTCCAGGGCCCGCGCCCGCCGCGGCTGTCCGTCAGCAAGGACTCCCAAAAGATCAAGAAGCCCCCCGTCGTGCCGCAACCGCACGGGGCACGGCAAGGGCGCAACAGACACCCGCACGCGCAGCCGCAGCAGCCGCTCATCATCTACGACGCCTCGCCCAAGGTCATCCACACCCAGCCCAGCGAGTTCATGGCGCTCGTCCAGCGCCTCACCGGCCCGGGCGCGCCGGCCCACCTGATCGATGCGGGGAATTCCGCCGCGCCGGCGCAGCCGTTCCAGCCGCAGGAGTTCATGCTCTCCCCGACCGCCGCGCTCTCGCCGGCCGCGAGGTACGCCGCCATGGAGAGGTCCGTCCGGCCGCTGCCGCCGGGGCCGGCGCTCTACGGCGGCTACGGGATGGACGTTGACGGCCTCGCGGAGGTACTCGGCCCGGGCCGGCCAGGGATCCTCTCGCCGGTGCCGTCCGCGCTGCCGCCAGCGGCTTCGGCCGGGCTGTTCTCGCCGCTGCCGTTCGACACCAGCAACCTCTCCTGGCTCAACGACCTGAGCCCCTTCCTCGCCTCCGCCGGCGCCCGCGAGTCGCTGTTCGCGCCGAGCCCGAGCAGCATGCTGCTAGCCACGCCCACCATGCCGTCGCCGGCGACAGTGATGAAGTTCTTCAGCGACTTCCCGGACCTGTAAATCGACTAACCCTATACTCTATTGATTTGATAACTTCGTTTGGCGTCCGGTGCAAGAAAGCGCACGGCGGGGTTAAAAAAATGTTGCCGCGCCGTCGCGGTAATTTCGGGTGATGGGCGGAGGCGGCAAAGCTAACCGGAGAGTGGGCAGGTGCAGGGTATCAAGCAGTCCCTGAGAAAGAGATATTGTTTCTTTAGAATAACTTGATATTTTATTCGAGATATCTTATTGTGTATAGTTGATAGCATGTTGGCCTGCCCTGTGGTAGCTAATCAATCTATTGGGATAGGAATTTTCCCTTCAGCTTCTTAAAATTTCTTCTTTTTAATGAATTGACATTGTCAACTGTAAGTAGGTAGAGGCCGGGCTAATCTTATATCTCTTTTCTATTGTTTATTAGGAGTAATTCTGATTTTGTTACTTGTAAACGAAGGGAAGAATTGATTGTTTCATGTATACAAGTTCCATTTGTTGATTCTTTATCCTGGATCCTTCAACTTGGTCAGGTTGTGTATCACTCCCACTCGGGTACCATCTCGATCATTCGAATTGATATTGCATGGCCGAGATTATCAGACTAAGACCTAGACAAATGGAGACGTGAATTTGTATGTTTCTTGTCCGGGTTTATGGGTGTACCGTTAACCAGCAGCAACCGGGTAAGTAGTTCGTGAACTTTTTTTTAAAATATTATTTTTTTTTCCGTAAATTGCAAGTCTACACCTCAGTTTGAAAAAATTACAAAAATAGCGCTCAGTCGGCAACCGAACTGCCGATTTGTCCAAATCGGCGGCCCAATTGCCGACTACAGGTGCTATCGGTGAGTGGTCTGCCGACTTGAGGCATGTCGGCAAGGAGTTGGCCGACTTGGGGCATGTCGGCACGTCGTTTGCCGACTTGGGGCTTGTCGGCATGTGGTGTGCCGACTTGGTGCTTGTCGGCATATGGGCCGCCGACGTGTCCTTTAACTCGGCCCACCTCGCACCCCGCCACACGCACAACACACTCACACGCACACACGCGAGCGGCGGCGGCGAGGCTTGAAGGGAGGGCGGCGGCCGGGGGCGAGGCCGGCGGCGAGGCCAGCGCGGCGGCCGGCGGCGAGGTTGCGGCAGCGGCCGGCGGCGGCCGGCGGCGAGCTTGTGGAGCGGCGGTGGGGCGTGGGAGAGAGAGGAGAGGAAAAGAAGAAAAGAAAAGGAAGAAAGGGAAGAAGAAGAGGAAGGAGAGGAAGGAGAAGAAGAGAAGGAAGAAGAAGAGGAAGGAGAAGAAGGAAGAAGAAGAGAAGAAGAAGGAAGAAGAAAGAAGAAGAAGAGAAGAAGAGACTTCGTCCGCGGATTTTTTCCGTCGGTCCGGTAAATTCTAAAGTCAAAATTTATTATTAATTTAGTTATAAAATTTATCGATTGTAGTTATAAAAATTATCGATTGTAATACTGTATCGTGCATGTGCTTCGTCGCTGCGCCATTACCAAATCATATGCAATACCGACGGATTAGGGAGGGGGAGAGAGATCTTAAGTCTAGGTTGGTAGTCGTAGAGTTGCAGTGAGTAGTGCAGAATGTAGATGCGGGGTACAAATGATTAGGTCAATGTGCAGAAAAGCAAAAATGGGTTAGCAACCGCTGAGCAAACGAAAGGCGTGGATCTGCGAGTTAAAACTGGAAACTTGCAGTCCTTTCAATTCACTAACGGCCGGCTTCCTGATGTGCCATTGCCGTACATCTGTTGCAGCTCTGGTTGGTCGATTATTTTTTTCGTTTGATAATTTAGGGTGATTAGAATCATACGCAATTGACGATATTAGAAAATAGTTATACAGAATTAAAAATAATGAAAGATATAGTTATGCAATGAACATAATTGATCTTATTGCAAAATCAATATCTTACTTCATAGATTCGAGAGAATAGGAGAACAGTAGCCTGACAAACAGTCAGTTCAGTCCGATTCAGGTGCCAATTCAGGTGCCTAATGAAACAGAACCCTTATGGATTTGCTAGATTTAGGGTACAAAAAGTATTAATATGTTAGGTAAGTATATGAATCTATCTCAGATGTTTTAGAAAAATATAGCTGTGACATTTTAGAAATTGAATTTCATGTGTGGTCGCATATATCACGATTTGATCATAGAGTTCACGTTATTAGGAAATAGTTGTATAGAAGTATAAATAAATACGGAAGAAATAGAAGTGGAGTAGGATTTGAGAATAAAGAAAATAGAGTACGTAGTGAAGAAATAGTCGTAAACCTAGTTCGACAGATGTACCTATACATTACGAGTCTCATACATTTTGATTATAGGTTAATTTTACGAAATTATGTTACGGATGACAGGAATGTCTGATATAGTGAGATTCAAGATTTTTTATGGTCCTGGAGAAGTGAGGACGAACTCGAATGGAGTTGATCTTAGTGCATTCAGTTACACTGCATTGCCTCTGCAAAATCCCGAGTCGTTGAACATTAGAGAAGCTAAAGACTGGTTCACCCGTAGCTTTAGTCTTGATACGGATAAGTATACTGTCAGCATTCAAGCT
The DNA here is from genome assembly GCA_019208055.1 of Stipa capillata. NCBI lineage: Eukaryota > Viridiplantae > Streptophyta > Magnoliopsida > Poales > Poaceae > Stipa > Stipa capillata. The sequence goes on along the minus strand of JAGXJF010002310.1, from coordinate 410,803 downwards.
GTGTTTACAATGTCCGTAAGTTCTGTGCGCTGGGATCTGATGACTGTCGAAAGATCGAAGGAGTGGACTTCTTGGCTTAGGGTCTGCAGCGCTCGTAAGGAAGATCCTGTTGCTTTGGTGCAAGCTATTGCGAAAGATCAAATGGAGTATCATCGTACAGCGTATGAAGACGATCACACAACTGCATCAGCGCAAGGGGTAACAGAGTACGGAGCCGGAAATCTTTCTGAACCAGCGATTCCGGGAGGAACGAGACTGAACCATGGTCCTACTGGACGGGCGGACGAAGCTGAGGAATTCGAAGAGTTGGTGCAGGCTATGGAACAGGAAGATCTAGCGGGCGTTGCGCAAGACGACGACGAGGAGTCCGATGATGAAGATACTGATGAGAACGAGGAGACTTCTGATCGTCAAATTCCTAACGGGTGGGAGTAAGAACTACTGGGTGGTATGCGTGTGACAGATGGGCATGAGTCATCGTGGGAGTTCAGAAGCAACGAGATAAAACATGGCACCATGTACCGCACGAAGCTCGAATTGAAAGATGCAGTTGCTCTATGGGGTATGTCCACGCAAAGAACATTTTATGTTCAGGTGTCTACCCCGACTCAGTACACCGCGAAGTGCAGCAGTAATGGCTGCCCTTGCTATGTGCATGCTCATGTCCCGAAGTACGAAGTCACTTGGATTGTTAGCAGAGTAGTGCCTCATAACTGCGTTCGATCCAATGTCCTCGCAGAGCATCGTAACATGTCTTCAAGTCTAATTGCAAGATTGATGTTCTCGGAGATAGTGGAGAAGAAAGATATGGAAGCGAAACATATTCAAGTTGCAATAAAGAACAAGTATCAGTTCTCCATCAGCTATGGGAAGGCATGGCGTGCTAAACAGAAAGCAATGGAGATGCGATTTGGGAACTTCAGAGATTCATATCACAACATTCCGTACTTGCTATGGACACTACAAGGCAGGAATCCTGGCACGTACGTCGACATAAAGTATACTTTGTCATCCGAGTCACCAGGATTTAAAGAGATGAACCGGGCCTTTTTCTCGTTCGGAGCTTGCATTCAGGCATTTCAGCATTGTCGACCTTTGATGTGTGTTGATGGTACATTCTTGACAGGCAAGTACAGGGGGCAAATCCTCACCGCTATTGGAGTTGACGGAAACAACCAAATTCTGCCACTGGCTTTCGCATTCGTTGAAGGCGAAAACTACGCGAGCTGGCTCTGGTTCTTCCGAAGACTGAAGCGAGGTATCGTGAAAGATCGACCGAACGTGTGTATACTCCATGATAGGCATCCCGGTATATTGAAGGCCGTGAAGACTCTTACAAACCCCGGCTCGGATGAGCTTGAACCCTGGCCTGATATGCAAAGCCGCTGGTGCATTCGCCACCTGGGGGCTAATTTCTACCGGCAGTTCAGAAACAAACGTCTTATGAATCTCTTCAAGAGGCTATGCAAACAAAATCAGCAAAAGAAGTTTTATAAACTATGGGCTAAGCTTGATGAATTCACTAAGACAGAGTTAACTCAGCAGAGGAAGAAAGCCGCGGCAATTGCAGTAGCAGCGGACGAGGAGCCGAAAGAACTATGCGCTCTACCTGGTATTGACCCGCCCGGTGTTAAGAGGAAGAAGGGCGGACGAATCAAGACCTTCTCCGAGTGGATCGAGAATGAGCCGAAAGAGAGATGGTCCTTGCTCTTTGACACTCACGGTGCAAGGTATGGTATCATGACGACCAACCTGGCGGAGGTGTACAACTGGGTACTTCGCGGACAGCGCGGTCTACCCTTAGTTGCTATAGTCGAGAGCATACTTCATGGGATAATTCGGTACTTCCAAGAGAGGTATCAGACAGCTGCATTGCACATGAGCACGAACACTAAAACTCCTTTCTGCGCGACTGTCATGCAGTACATGGAGGAGAAGATAGCAAAGGGGAAGATGCACACTGCCATAAGGATTGGTAACCTGCAACATAGGTATGAAGTGCGACTTCGGGATAAGACAGGTTTTGGAACCGCAAATGAGGTTCGGACGTTCGAGGTTACTATCGGGTGTGAACAAATTCCAACCTGTACCTGCACATGCAACAAGCCTTTCCTTCTACACAAGCCGTGCTCGCATGTGCTAGCCGCGTGTGGTTTAATTGGTATGGACTCTTCCTCTTTCATGTCACCGTTTTATTTAAAGGAGATGGTCCTTGCAACATGGAGCGGCGAAATTACTGGATTCCGTGCTGTGGATAACTTCACCACAGTAGAAGAGGATCAAAGGGAATACATACCTCACTGGAGCCTACTTCATGTCAACAAGGGGCGGCGTAGAGTTCGACGGATTCGCAACGACATGGATGAGTCAGAGGCTGGGGGCCCTACAAGGCAGTGCTTGCATTGTGCTGCATATGGCCATCGGATGAAATATTGTCCGAAGTTGAAGGACCAAGCGGGAGGTGATCCCACGGCAAGTTCATCGGCAACCCCTGCAGCTTGGACTGGTCGAGGCCGTGGACAACATGGGTTCGCGGAGTGAGAACAAGGCCGCGCCCTGTTACTTTCTGAATAATGATTCGTATTTTCGCAATTATGTTTGAAATGTAGCACTGTGTTTGTAATAAATAAAGGAACTTGTAATATGCCCTGATATCCCTGGTATATTATGTACTTCAACTTCTTTGATGTGATGTCGTATTGTGTTCGAAAATATTTATAATAATTGTACTGAACTTCTAAAATGTGCCTGTTTGTTTCCATTCAATTATGTACTTCAATATTTCCACTGCTATGACAGTCCAAAGTTATATTTTCCTTCAACACGCGTGCAGGTATGACGGAGTTCGAGTTGCTCGATGCGCGAGTGGACAGTAAGCACCGGGCGAAGAAGATTGCCGAGGGCGAGTTCAGCCCGGTTTTCCGGACTCGTACCCCCCGTGTCGCCTTGAGGATTCACCCAGCGTGGATCAACAGGTACGTGCACGCGAGAACCCATGTAATGATGTCACGTTCATATCTAATGTGCTTTTAAATTTACAGGTTGGAGTGGGCGGGTCTACTCTCGCTGGCACGGATGGTGGAGGGCACAGACGAGGACTACCAGCTGCTCGGTGAGGACGAGGAACCTCCTGACATGGAGGTCAGATCTAGACGTTTTCCTTTCGACAGCGCTTTGTTGACGTGCCTCGTCGATCGATGGAGGCCGGAGACCCATACGTTCCACTTTCCTTGGGGAGAGATGGCCCTGACGCTGCAGGACGTGTCTTACCTCCTGGGTCTCCCGATCGCGGGGACAGCGGTTTGGACCTTTGGAGGCTTCGCCCACCTGGCGGGCGGACCTCGTGCAGCGCTTCGCAGGTGTTCGTCCCCACGACGATCCCCTGCAGCCTATCGACGAGCGGCAGAAGCACGGTCCAAAGTGGGCGTGGTACCGGCGGTTCGAGGTAAGTGCGAGAACATATCTCCGTAGTGCTGTTGTTTTATGAAGTTCTAACTAAATGAGCATTTCGTGCAGCTAGCAGAGCTTGGTTGGCCTGGTGAGCACTTGACGAACCACCAGGTCACTCGTTCGTTGGAGGTGTACGTCATGTGGCTTTTCGGCTACGTGATGTTCACCAACTCTCACGGCGACACGGTTGATGCGCGGCACATCGAGATTGCGAGACAGATAGCAGACGCGCAGGATCCCGCCGATGTCCCACCCCGGAGTTGGGGATCGGCCGTTCTTGCGGCCACTACGCGCGCGCTGTGTGACGCCTGCACCAGGAGCACGAAGAAGCCGTCGTTGTTGGGCTGTCCCCTTCTACTACAGGTTAGTTGTTCGTGGTACTACGCTTTGAATATTACATTATGTTAAATTACATTATTGTTGTTGCAGGTTTGGTCGTACGAGCGTTTCCCCGTAGGGAGACCGTTCGTGAGCGCAGACGATCCTTACGGAGTGGAGTTGTACCACAACAACCCATTCGGGGGGACCTACTTTCGGTTCGCTGTGGACACGGCGTCGGGTAAGTTCGTGCCTATAACCGTACGTACTTCTGTTAGTTGGAAGATTAGAAGGCTCGAACTTACGTACTTCCTCTTTCATTCTACAGCCACAGTTCGCGTCCGCACAGATGAGAAACTGCTACGTCGCATTCACGGAGCAGTTCGACTTCTTGCCTCCAGAGAAGGTCACGTGGGAGCCTTACACAGAAGAGGCGAGACTGTATCGCGCTCCCCACGGCCTGTCACCATGGTGCACTACGGACGATGCGTACTGGATGACAAGGAAGAAGTTGGTCTTCGACATCTGTGTCGAAGACTACGCTGTGCATCGTGTGATGCGACAGTTCGGTCTACACCAGGACGGACCACCGCCAGACGCAGTTCCTGTAGATCGTGGCACGCATGGGTACGTCCGATTTGTCCTGCACCCTTACGCAGCTGGTCTCGTAGAGGGGGGGGCTGTTAGGGCACAGGAGTGGACACAGCTCCTGCACCCTTACATTGAGGCTTGGGCGGCGGCTACGGCGGACTGTTGGGATGAGTCCAGGGCCTTCGACCTTCAGGCGCATCGGGCTTACCTCCAGTGGTATGTTAGTCGGACTCGTATTTGCCTCCTTCCACGCATGGAGCGTGATGAGATCCAGCCAGCACGCACCACAGATTTGTACCCAGCAGACAGTGCGCGTCTGAGGGCAAATGCGGTACGTTGTACGACGTGTTCCAAACTATGTGTTAAATTAGTTTGTGCATTTCTAATAAAATCTTATGTACGTGCAGGCTGAGGTGGCACATGAGCTTCACGCCCACATCACGACGGAGCTGGCACGATCGAGGACAGCAGAGGACTCTACTGCGTGGTCTCGTGCGGAGGAGCTGTGCCGTAGTTTGCTCCGCGCTCTATCCTGCACACGGGCGTCGGATGTGCACGACCCGCAGAGACGGCGTGGAGCACACCTCCCTCGAAGGCCGTCCGCGATGATGAGTACTCCCCCAGGTCCTTCACAGGCCGGTGGGTCGTCCTGGCAGGCTCCGCCTCCCCCAGGACCTTCACAGGCCGGTGGGTCGTCGTGGCATGACCCCCTGCTCGAGGGCAGGCAGCTCTTTCCCTGCGACATGCCGGCGAGCTCTCAGCGCACACCTACGCAGTTTCCGGCCATGATCCCCAACCCGGGTACGTAACATTTTCCTGCTTCTGGAATAGATTCAACATGTTTGCACGCACTCAAGACGTATTGTCTCCCACAGGTTTTGTTCCCTTCTCACAAGGACGAGGAGGTTCGGACAGCCCGTCTCAGTACTTTGCGAACACTCAGTTCGACCCCGCCGACGGTTCTGCGCTCGTAGGGGGGTATCCTACACCGCCTTCGCCGCCGCCAGTCACGCAGGATACCCAGCCTACTGCAGCTCAGCCTGAGGAGCACTTGTACGGCAGGGGCCGTCGTACCATTGTTCCGCCGGCACAGTTGACGTACTCCGACTTCCGCAAGAGGCCGCGGAGGGGGCCGCGTCGAGGAGGTGGACAGGGAGGCCCAGGAGGACCCGCACAGGGAGACTAGCACCCGTATTTGTTTGTAATAGTTATGACAGCATCTTTTCGATTTTTATCTATCAGCACTTCGTATTTCGAGTATCATTAGTTCTACTTAATTGCATGGAACACTCTTTTTATTTCTTCAAAATATAGAGTTGGATACATCGTTACCACTACGCATGGCGTGACAACACGGTACGATAACATTCACATACATCCAAACAACCTAATAGAATATTGAAATAACTACTCAGGGCCTTTCGGATATTTTCCCTTCCTCATACGACGAGCGTGAGCTTCCTCCCCTTCTTCCTTCGCGCGACGCGCCATCTCGCGCTTCCTCGCCCTTTCGGCACCACGTGCCTCCGCAGCTCGACGTTCCGCCTCCTCCTTTTCTTTGCGTTGCATCTCCTGCCAACGCTTTCTCTTCTCCTCCTCCTCTGCCTCGTGCATGCGTTCCTGAATCCGACCTCGAGCACAGTTAACCTTCCACATGAGTTCTTCCTCATCCTCTTTCGATTGGGTAACGTCCAGCCACTGTATATAGTCACATATAGTAGGTGCAGACTGCAAGCAAACGACTGTTACCATAGTATTGCATCGTGTTAGAAATGCGGGTATGTGCGAGTTTTACCAGTTGACTCCGTCTGGACATGCCAAACTTCGGTGGCTCTTCGTCGTAGTTAGCACACATAAAGAACCTTCTTCCGTACGTGTACGAGAACTCATCCGACTTCATCAGTCTGCACGGATCTTGGCACCAGCAAAGGGAAACTTCGACACCTGCGGGCAGGTCGGCAACCATCTTCTGCTTCGGCATCTCGTCATCACCAGATGAGGCCATTCCTGCCATTTTTGAATAAGCCATAGTTACTATTTTTAGGAAACTAAACACAATAATAACGCAATTATTTACCTCACACCGCCCGAACTTTAATGTCCCTTCTATCCCTCTTGCCACTTTCGAGAGCTTATTTCTTCTCACCTCGCTCCCAAACCCTAATCCCTAATCCCTCTCCCTCTCTTCTCTGTATGGATTGGTGGGAGGCAGAGACAGGTCAGGGGTGAATAAATAGAGAGCGGGCAGGACGCGGGCAGGAGAGTGGGCAGGAGGCGGGCAGGAGAAGTGGATTCCGTGCTTAGGATTCTCACTTCACGGGCGACAAAAGGGACGCTGCAGGGGGGCCAGGTGGGGCAGGGCCACTTTCGGCGCGAAATCGCCACGAGCCGTGGCGATTAGGAGAAATAGCCATGGACAGGGGCAAACGCCGGTGCCCGTGGCGTTTCACATAGGCGGCCGGTGAGAGAGGGAGAAGGCCGGAGGGCCGGCGGCGACCGAGAGGGAGCAAGGCGGCGGCGGCCATGGGAGAATAGGAGAGGAGCAGAAGAATGCGGGTGTGGGGATTAGGGATTTCGGGTAAGGAAGAATTGAAGCAAGGAAAGGGTGAGTTCAAAGAAACAAGTAAAAATAAAAATAAATGAGAATTGAGAAAAGAAATAAAAGATGAGGATTAAAAATAAATATAAATGTCAAGTCGGCAGCTGGTTTGCCGACTTGGGGCAAGTCGGCAGCTGGTTTGCCGACTTGGGGCAAGTCGGCATCTGGCTTGCCGACTTCATCCAAGTCGGCATTTGGCTCGCCGACTTCCCCCTGGCGCCAAATTTCGTTGCTAATGTCGGCATTTGGGCTGCCGACTCAGCCCATTTCGGCATTTCCGCTGCCGACTCACCCCTTTTCGGCAATTGGGCTGCCGATTTGGGCAAATCGGCATTTGGGTTGCCAGCTGACTGCCATTTTTGTAATTTTTTCAATCCGACATGTATACTTGCGATTTACGAAAAAAAAATAATATTTTAAAAAAATTTCATCTGAAGAATTCATTAATGTCTGATGGTTATGTTTTGAAAGACTTATGTTGCTTATATAAGACAAACTTAGGCTAGTTTTGTGGTTGTTGTGCTTCGTTTTTTTAACAGTATTGCTACACATACTTCATATTCACCCTACAATTTTATTACGATGGATCGTATCAACCTTCGTTCCCATCTTTCACTCAGTCCGTGTGGTGGAGATTACGACGACAGCTTCATTAATTATGACAAAAATCGTACGTAGTATCGTACGTGCAGTTGTTCTGTTAATTTGAAGTTCCTATGAGTAAGCAATTGTTAAAAATCTTTTCCTATTTGACAAATTAGATATGGGTGCCATTAGATATAGTTAAACAAATTATGTCGTATATCCATTGTATACTAAAAGCAGAGAAATATTGGCCAGAAAAAAGGTTGTCAAGTATGCGACCATTAAACCGATGAACCCTCTTATAATAATGAACCATAAGCAATATATCTTCATAGTTGTACTTGAACATATCACAAATGATAGTTCTTCATAATGGTACCTAAACAAATCATAGCAAATAGATCTTTATAATTCTACCTAAACAGATCACACAGTTGATGATCATCATTACTATGTTAAAACAGATCACAGCCGACAGATCTTCATAACCGTATCTAAATGGGTCATAGCCAATAGATCTTCATGTACCGCATCTAGACAAATCACAACCGATAGATCATTATAAATGTACTAAACAGATCACAACCGATAGAACTCTGTAATTGTACCTAAACAGATCACAGCCGATAGATCATCATAGCTATACCTAAACATACCACAATCGATATATCTTTATAATTGTGCTTAAACATATCACAATTGATAGATCTCCACAATTGTACTTAACCTATAAAAAAACCATTGATATGGTCGATCATTATAATACCATGTATAAACGATTGTCCGGCTTGTGATCTGAACTTTATTTATATGTGCTGATCTGATACCATGCACAATCAACTTGTTAGCTTAGTACAAATGACCGAGCAACCAACTCGCAATCCAAACTTTAATGTCGCATACTGATCTAATATTACGTATAAACGACCCACGATAAGTTCGCGATCCAAACTTCAATTCTACATACCGATCAAGATCACATACAAACAAAACATTCAGCCTTTAATCTTGTATTCTTGTAAAAGTAATGTGCAATGAAGGTCCCTAGAATGGTACTCTTTGGTCACTTAGGTCCCTAAGTTCTGAAATTGCACATTTGCACCCCTAATTTTTTTTAAGTGGGTCACTCTAGGTCAAAAAACCACTAAATTGGTTTGACTGCTTAGGTGGCATATCGACATTCCAGCGTGGCATCCTAGTACACATATATGTCATTGTCGCCTTCTATGTCTCTCTACTCTCCCCTATGGCATTGGTTGAACACCTTGTGCGCGTGCACACTGGCAAGACCAAGCTGTAGCCCAAGAGATATATCCATGGTGATAGGCTCTTGGATGTCTCTCGCATGGCCGAGCACCTAACATGGAGCCTCCATGTTAGGCGTTGGTTGACTCCCCGATGGTGAGCTCACCGCTGTCTAGGGTCTGCCCTTGTGTTGCCAGTGTCTGCAAGATTCGTGCAGTTGGCGGTGTTATGGGATCAGATGTGCACCCTGTCATCTAGCAAAGTTATCTCCTCCATGATAGAATGCCTACACAATGTATATTGATGTTCGGTACATGCATGGTGGTATGCACAGATGAATACGATATAGTGATACGCAATGCATAGGCATGAAGCATACCCGATTCCTTTGTTTCCCTCTGCCGGTGAGTTTCCCTCTGCCAGCCAAATATCTCATCCTTGCTCACTATTTCTTCCAATTAAATATTTCATTGGCATCATCACAAAGCTATCCCCACCACTCCAGCATCAAGCTCACATTGTCACAGCCTTGCTCCCGTGCACCACCACCATACACTTGTTGTCACCAGCTCGCGACGGGATTTCTTGATTCAATCTGCCACAAGTTCGCGTAAGCTCTCGGATTCCTAAGCCCTGGTATGTTTGGCCGGATCTTCACCGGAGCTGTGCAATAGCATATCCCTTGTTCTGCAACGTATCCACTGTTGGTTGCCAGTTCCACACTAGAAGGCAAAAGAACTACCATGGAGACCTCTCCAGGCTCACACCGGGGAAGCTGAAGGGCTCAGTGCTGCGGTGTCAGGACTCGTGGAGGGATCTCTCCGGTTTTCCTGCGGCGTTGTTCGCATGGCTTTTTGTGTTTGATTGGTGGATGAAGGAAGCAAAGCAGGTGAACCGAAAGCCATTCATCGGCGACACCTCATCGGAGAGAGAGTAGGTGTCATCGGCGTTGAGAGCCATGAGAGAGGAGAGTCGCATGTGTGTAACGAGGGTGGAGAAGACATGGAAAAGTGGGACAAACGAGCTCAGGTAGCTGACATGTGGGCCCTGTACGACTGGATGCCACATTGGTATAATCAACATGCCACATATACGGTTAAAACCAGTAAAGTGGTTTTTGGATCTAGAGTGACCCACTTAAAAAAAATTAGGGACGTGAATGTGCGATTTGAGAGTTCACAGACTTAAGTGACCAAACAAGACAAGTTAAGGGACTGTAGTGCACTTTACTCTTCTTATAAATAGCATAATAATATATAACTATATAATTATAAAATATTAAAGATGATTAAACATGTTTTGCGCGTAATTATACGGGACACCGTGCTAGTTAATGCAAATAGCTATATCGTGTGCTATTTAGAATCCGAAAATGTCTCCTTCTAGGGTTGTGCTTGTTTCAGCTGTAACTGGGAAATATGTGCTTTTCACAGTTTCCTGAGCTTCTGTGGGACCCTAGTTCCAGATGACTGCCCCAAGTTAGTTTTAACTACAATAAAATGCCATTATGTATAAAAGGATGGAATTCATACTCCCCGCATGTTTCACTATCGCCACATGAAAATCGAGCTCTCTTTTACTCCTATGGAGACTGGGAAAAAACACCAATGTCTCTGGTCCGGGAGACAGGTCTGACCGCCCCCACCAGGACAGTCTCTAGCCACACATGCATAGGCTGGTTAGACCACTCTACCCTGGACAACACTCCTAAGGCTTGTTCTCAGAGCCTCCGGGAACATATCTTTGAGAACACCAAGAACACTCATACACCAAACTAAAGTCAGTTGTGATCATTATTGACTCATTAAGGTTCACTTCTTGACCTTTTTATTGACCTCTTGGAGCATACATTGATTTTCTCTCTTGAATTCCTTGCTTCAAGATCTTGATCACTTATGACAATCTTGAGTTACACCTTGAAATTTATCTAGGTCAGCTCTTGATCTTTTTATTATCTTGATGCATATTTTTAAATTGATGATGTTCATCCTGTAATCTATCCAATATTCTTCATGCATCATCTATGGAATATAACCTCATATCCATCTCAAAGAAACCGTGAGTCCATAAATTTATCTTTAATTACCAAAATCGCACTTAGGGGCTAGTTGCATTTTCAAAAACAGTCAGTAACGGTTTGACGGTGTTAACACCAGTTTGATTATACTATATTTTTGACGTTTTGGCTACCGTTAGTGACTAATTGATCTATTATTTGACGAACTCAAATCCCCTACCCAAAAAAAAACAAATGTCATTCAAGGACCTGTTTGCTTGTATGAGCTTCTCTCAAAAGCTTCAATAGAAACACCGGGAATTTGAGAAACTATGGTTAAACACACCTAAAAGCCAACTTTAGCCTTGTTCGGATAGCACAACATGGCGGGATCAAACATATTTCTAGGCTACATGTTGAGTGTGTTGAAATTGTTGGATAAAAACATGGAGGCAAAATATTGGACCTAGGATTCCAAATCTGAATCTTCTATGTTTACAACATTAGTCTAGGTTCATGCTAGTGTATTGTGCCATACCTGGTTTTAAGGCCGGATAAACCCTTGTGTTTACTGTACCGGTCTCATGATCAGTAGCCGGTACACACAAGTTAACATGTATATCAAGGTCATACACGCACTTATTAGATTAAGATACATAACCGATCTTTGAGATCAAAAAATTATACCTTTAGCCCAACGGCTAAAAATCTTGCAGCGGAAATCAAATGGTGGAGTGGCCCATCAGTATGCCATACCCGACAGGCAACTGACTGGGGTTACGCCCTAGTTTTCGTGGATACCGTCGTTGCTTTCGAGCTGTCGACTCTTCTATCTGGCCAAATCAACAAGCCAGGTGAGTACATTGAATGTACTCGCAAGCCCTCCGCCAGGGAGTTTAACACAGATATATGCATGCACGGGTATATCAAGAATCAGGCTCTAACTATATTTTCATATTGTGCGAGAAAGTAAGTTTGCATGTGAAATACATAAATAGATGATAAAAGCAATTTTCATAAACGGACTTGGTGCCTCGAGTCCAAATGTTTGATTCCAGACTTCATCCCGCTACAACGGGGAATTGTACCTGTATTTTTCGCTACAATGGAAAATTTCATAATCACCCGCTACAACGGGGAGTCTCATGCTCACCCGCTACGACGGGGATATCTGTGATTGCCCACTTCAACGGGGAATCCTTTGTTTACTCATCCCGCCATGACGGGGAATGCATGTCACCCTGCGAACACGGCGGATCGCGTCCTTAACCCATACCCCATTTTTGACTTTGAAAGTCGGTCTACTTTAGTGTGGCCCAACCAAGTTCGTCCATGACCGCGGACACGGTTATTCGAATAGCTTTAACCCTCTGTAGAGGTGGTACAGCTTTACCCACACGATGTAGGTCACCCTGGGTATACTATGCATCATATACTGGCAAGGCTATTACAACGAGACTCTTTCACCGGAGTAAACATAGCCATGAACCCGCCAGAAGGACATGTCCCAAATCTAGATTGAGTCAGTATCATCGCTACAAGGAGGTTGGTGTTCCAACTTTGTGGCGATCAGTACATCGCTTTTCCGCGGAAAATGTTCTCTACAGAGGCTACAACCTCATCTGCACGCTTCTCCCTGTCTACGGGTTCATGCTAGTCTCAGACCGGGTACTAAATCAAGTCCTTCCCATAAAGGACATGTGGACGTACGGTAAGACTTGGCCGAACGGCACTTAAGCTCGGTCCTTAGGTGATCCGAGAGGGACTTCACACCTCACCCGTAAACGGGCTGCGAGAACCACGCCGGGCATTACCTCGCATTTAACAAGCTTCCTGCTTTCCCCCTTCATTTCCGACCCGGATTAAAATCTTCTCCATTTTCATTTTGGTTTCACAAAACCTTTTTACGGTAAAATATCCCAACCCATGGGTATACTACCTTCATACGCCTTTGGACACGACGGTCCGTTCTCAAATGTTGGCCACAGGAATTACGTGAGTATTCCTTCTTTTAATGAAAACCTAATTTCACTACTACGGGGCTAAGCATGTATATATACTCTACTCTAAGTTTCCTGTAATTTTTCTGGGATACGTAGTCCTTAGGGTGACAAGGAGTTTAGGGTCGGATTAGGGTTTTCTAAGCATCAGTCATAACTACACTACATAAAATAACGTGTTGTAAAACATAGCATGCATGTTTCGTAAACGAAATAACATTTCGTAAACTTAGGATTCAACATGATCAAGGGTGGAAAGCTTGCCTGGCAAATGTTGGCCTTGGTCCGAGATCGCTCTTGGTATGACAACGCCTTAGTTCCTTCCGTCGAGGTATCGCTATGTCACTTCTACACGTCGGAGGAAACATCGAATAAATAACGGGGCGAGGAAGAACCAGATAAGAACCACATAAGTGCATGAAACATCAGAAAGCTATGCACTATCTTAGAAGTATGCTAGGGTTTTCAAAGTGATGGGACGAAAGCCATAACACATGAGGTAACAGGTTTTTGCATATTGGAAAACTTAGGTTTTATGTGTTTATGGACTTAATAATTTTGAAGGCTTTTAGCACAAACATCTTAGCTAGGTCGGGTGGACATAAACCTGTTAAAAGATTTTGGAAGGTTTCATGAAAACTTTTAGAGCAAAAGTAGCTTGCTTATATGCATATGTGCATACTCATGCATTTAAAAGATTTTGACTTTAGATGATTGCCGGAAGAGGGATCACCTCTTTCGGGGCTATGACGGAAAAGTTACAGGCTTTCCAATATTTACCGGGAAAAGTTCTTGTTTGGAATTAGAAGTGGCATCGAAGGCGTCTTCTGTAGGTACGCTTTCGATATCAATGGAGCGGCTTTTCGGAGGGTAAGCAGAGGAATACGCTTTTCTGGTAAAGAAAACACAACCGGGAGGGATAGAGATAGATGGTGCTCTGTTGTAGAGAAAGCGTAACGTGGAGGACGCGCCTCCACTAAACCAGGTTGGGAGCCGATGGCGAGCTCGATTGCTAAAGTTGCAGCCAACCCCGTGCACATGCTAGGGAGATTAGAGCTTAAGCCACTGAAGAAAGAGATTAAGGGAAAAAGGGATTAGATAGCTGCGGCGGCCGGGGGTTCGGATGTGGAGCAGGCCGGCGGCGTAGGGTGTTGCTCCCGGCGGGAGGCGGGACGTGGAGGAGAGGAGCGGTAGGGACTGGCGTAGGCCGGGAACTACCGCGGTGGGAGAAAGGGCAGAGGTAGTGGCGTGGGCTGCCGCGGCGGGGGAAAAAGGAGCAGCGGTGGTTGCCGCGAGCTGATGTGGCAGGAAAAAGGGGCAGCGGCAGCAGCAGTTGCTTGCCGCGGCAGACGCTAGGCGACAGCGGCAGTAGCCGTGGGCTGCCGTGACAGGAGAAAGGTAGCAGCGGCAGCACTTTGAGCTGCCGCGGTAGTAGAGAGAGAGAGAGAGAGCCCGCGGGGGCGTGGCGGCAGGAGCGGCAAGACACAGCCGTGCTGCGCCGGGGCTTCGTTCGGGAGGCGCGGCAACCGCAGAGGGGCGACGGTGCCAGATAGACCAGTGGCGGCGGTGACTTGACTGGGAGTTACGGGTGGCGGCCAGAGGGAGCAGAGTTAGGCGGCGCACTGGTGAGCTCATCGAGAGAGGGAATTCGGACTTGGCTCCGGCTGGTGCTCGTCGGGGGTCTAGCTGATTGGGCGGCGGAGGAAACGGATGGGAGCCAGGTGGCCGGAGCAAGAAGCAGGCGGCGGCAAGGAGACGGCGGCTTGGAGAGGCACCCACCGGTGGGTGCACGGGGGCGCCTACCAAGGCGCGCGGCTGCGCAGACCAGCCAGTGGTGGGGGCGCCGCTCAAAGGTAGGGTCTCCGGTTGAGCCGGCCGGAGAAAAGGGGCGGCCGGCGGTGGGTCTTGGAATTGGCAGCGAGGGTGGGACGTTGCTTGAGGAGCTGTCGGCGGAGCTCGGTGTGGGTAGCGGTAGAGCCGTTGGGGCAGCGCCGGTGTTCCGGTCGGCCGAGGCGTGCTCCTCGTCAGGCTTGGCAGCGAGGGGCGAGGTGCGGCGCGCTCAGGACCGGCGGGAGCGGGGACCCGGCGGTGCGAAGCAAATGGGCGGTTCCCCATGCTTGATTGGGAGGAGCTTGGCGGTGAGGGAAAAGGGATGTAGGGAAGGTTGAAGCTAGTCAGCTGCTCGGGCTGCTTGGAGGAGGTGCTTGGGAAGAAAAATGGGAGGAGTGAGGTTAGAACTCGGGAGAGAGTAGGAAGGAGAAGAAAAAGTTCCCGAGCAGGGGCAGTGAGCAGCTCGGGCTGGCTCTAGAGGAAGAGAGTGCGCTTGAGTTGAGGGGCTAGAGCAGCTCGGTTCAAGGTTGCTCTTGCAGCTCGGGCATGGAAGAAATGAGGGGCTTGAGGGAGAAGGAGCTGCGCATGCAGCTTGTGAGAGAGGGCCGAGACACGGCTTGAGGAATTTAGGAGGAGTGGGAGGAGCTGCTCAAAGTGGGAGGACAAACCAGGAAGGAGACAGGCTTGAGTATTGCTGCAGCTTGGTGAGGGAAAAAGGAAGCGTGCTCAGTTGCAGCATGGGGGTAGCTCGGGTAGAGATGGAGTAAATGGAGAGCTGCTGCTCGGCTGCAGAAGGAAACAGTGGCGTAGGGGAAAAACAAGGGAAGATGTTGGGAGAAGTAAATAAATGAAGAAGAGGAGTTCAAGCAACGAGGCAGGTAGCTAGCTGCGGTTATTGGGGAGCAGTGTTGATAGGCACAGCATTTGCAAGTGCTGGTGGCGTGCTGAGCTGCTATGGTTGGGAACAGCGCTTGGCAAAGGAGGGAAAAAGGGAAGAGAAGAAAGAGGGGGTGGAAAACCTGTTGAGTGGGACCTGAGCCCACATGGAAAGGAATTTTGGGGCAGGTCGGTTGGTACATGGTGTAGGGACTTAGCAAAGATGCGAGGAATAGCCACAGTGTCCAAACAGTGCATGGTTAGGATATTTTGGCTGGGTTCTCAATGGGATTTGGAGAATGCTCTGGAAATACATGTAATCCCAAAATTTGGTTAATCTTTTAGATTTGGAATCGTTCAAATTTTGTAGGTAGGGTGGCTGGCCTTTCATAGAGTTTCTTAACTGAGCTAGGATATGAGGGATTATCCTGGAAGAATCTAAATAAAGTCGTAAGGGTTGTGGTGTAGGATTTTTAAGTGTGCCTCAAGACATTTTTCTAGGATTTTTGGGGAGTGTTTGGAGGAGTGCGTAAACCTGGTGAAGTAGATACTTATAGTTTTACCATGTAGAAAAATAAAAGGGTGACATGGTAAGAATAAGGGATAAGGGTGAAAAGAAGTGTATATATATACATATATATTTTGGTAAAGAAAGATGGCAGAATGGCTGAGGATATTTTCTTGGTCATGCGGTAGAAGGAGAAGCACTATGGCGGATAGGGTTTCACCGAGAAGAGTAAGCCAGGGTTTGGAGTGTAAGTGCCCGCATACACCTGAAGATTTTTGCATATATGGGGTTTGCGTGTGGATGGAATGGACATGTGAGGTTACGATGAGCTGTGGTTTGATTTCTGCCACTGATACGTGCATACATATATGGATGAGGTTCGAGGACAGGAAGGGAACCGGGGGTGCCGAGGATTAGGGTTAGCATATGTGTGTATACATAAAAGCAGTATATATGTGCACATACTCGCGATAGGACATGGCGGAGTAGATGGCAGAAGATCACGTCAGCCGGAAAAGATTCGTGACGTATATATGTTTAAATTTCACAAAAGCACCGTGTGGGTACTTAGCTGCAGATGTCGGTCCAGGTTATACCGACTAGGAAGGAGGAGAAATGATGTCGAAGGTGTGTTCGTGGCGGAAAGCAAGACGAGTAGCTATGTATGAAGACAAGGTGTAAAGCAGGGTTTGTATTCCCCGCCGGACAGAACTTCGACAAAGCGGAGGTCAAGGGAGATAGGAACAGAGGTGGGAGATTTTTGGCTTGACTCACTTTAGGGTTTAGCAGAAGTATGATTTGAATAAAAGGTTGGTCTGGTGTATTTTAACTGACATTATTCACAAAAGTTTTTGTTAGCCCTAATTTTTGGGTTTCGAAAAAATCCGGGTGTTACATGTACACAAAATGAGGAGAGAGATGGAAGGTAATGTGAGAGAACTAGAGAAGAGAAAAAAAAAGAGAGACAAGGGATGTGCAAGAGTATTTTATGGGCAGATGGGCCCCGCCAGTGCGATGTACTATTACACATAAATCTCGATGTATGTACCCACCAACAATGCAATATGTTGCACATAATCTACTCTCACATGTACGCTTCTTGACTTCTGGTTCACATGGAATGAGCAACATGAGACTAAGAAAGTGCTCACAGGCCTCAAGGCTACTGGACCTAATGGACTGTAGGCACAAAACCTCAAATTATGTGCTAATATCATTGTAGCATGTCAAGTGCAATAAGTGCACTAAGAAAAAGGAATTCAAATGCAAATGAGTAGTTTCGAAAAATGTAGCAATTCCGTGGAAACCACTAGAAGTTTCCATAGAGTCTAAAATGACATTTTTTTTTGCGAGGAAGAGTCTAAAATGACATTAAGAGCATGATTACAAATATACATGTAAAAATTCGATAGTTTTTTATTATGTATCTTTGTTAGACAAAAATGACAGCTGCCTAACAATGTTAATGCGGCATTTCAACTATCTCATAGCTGATTTGTCTTTTCAATCACAATGGAGATCGACTTTTGCATGGACATAGATCATGCCCCTACCCATGACTGAGATTACTTCTTTGAAAACTTATACGTGTAATTTTCATGAAATTTGCAAATTTTTGGATAAGTACACATTTTCACGATAGGTTCCAGTATCATCTATCATTTTTTATATGAAAGAACAGATTTAAAAGGAACAAGAGGGGGAAAAAAGATCTTGTACGAGTACAAAAAAGAGATGGGATATTTTGGCCGGGGCAGTTTGCCACTCCACTACGAAACTCAAAAAAATCCTCGTCAGAAAATACAAAGCTCACCAGAGGCTGCTCCGTTATCCCCTTGGCTTCCCTCCCTCCGCTCGCTCGCTCGCGGCCTCTCCTCCCCTTCTCCCCGCCGCCACCGCCACCGCCACCGCCGCCATGGTCGCGCTCGCCTCCCTCTCGTCTCTATGCCCATGCGGCCTCGCTCGCCGCCGTTCCGCCTCTGCCTCCACCTCCGCCTCCACCTCCATCTCATGCTGCGCGGTCGCACCTCCTCCGTCCGGAAAAGGTGAACTAACTATCTCGAACTTCTGAATCCCCATCCCCATGTCGAGGAACTTGTTCTTCTCACCCCAAATTCACCAACCAATGTGCTTCTCCTCCTTATGTGTGCAGGGAGTCACGAATCTAGAATACCCCGTAGAAGGTTTAGGAGAACCGAGGGTGCCACTAAGAGCATGGAAGATTCAGTCAAGCGAAAGATGGAGCAGTTCTACGAAGGGCTGGATGGTCCGCCTCTCCGTGTCCTCCCAATCGGCGGCCTTGGGGAAATCGGCATGAATTGCATGCTCGTGGGGAACTACGACCGTTATATCCTGATTGATGCAGGGGTTATGTTCCCGGAGTATGTGATTCATTCCCATAGCTTGCTAATGCTTGCATCACAATTTGTTTTCCATCTAGTTTTGCCTATGTCTTTCTCATATGCATTTTTTCAGTACCACATTTTTAGAAAATCGTATGTTCAAGTGAGGACATTGATAAATAACTATTTCACTTGTAACCTATCACACTGCCGCATAAGGACTTGGCATTTTGTGCGCATTTTCCATATGCCCTGCATAAAGTTCCTGTTCACACATATGCTGAATTTTGACTGAAGTGGGTTTTATTCGAACTTGTGTCAGCTATGATGAGTTTGGTGTGCAAAAGATTATCCCAGACACCACATTCATCAAGAAATGGAGCCACAAAATTGAAGCAGTTATTATAACACATGGCCATGAAGATCACATCGGTGCGTTGCCTTGGGTAAATGATTCTTCTGTTACTTGACTACACGATTTATCATGTCCCGCGTGGCTCTAATCCGTTGCTCACATTGTTTAGTCATATGCAAAGTAACAATCCCGTACCTCTTTTCAAGTCGCAGATCATTTTTGACAGGAACTTAGATGCCTTGTTGACAAATTAGAATGTTTTGTGTACATGCTGGTTATTTTAATGGCTATCATGTCCTTTTTTGCTCTTAATTTGATTTACTTAAGTATTCAAGTCAATGAATATTTCTATGTTCTGTTCCTAGATGAATAATCAAACATGTGAATTGGAGACCGTGTCGATGTTCAAAATGACAACTAAAAAAGAACGAAGGATGTAATACATTATCCATCTCATGAGATGTAGTGGCCGGAGAACTTTATAATGATGATACTAACCCAGGACTAAGATCAGGGAGTTGGAACCATCCTAGCGCTTGCTTTATATCTTTCTTTTCGTTGGCACTGCTTAACTTGGTATCTAGATATTATATATCTGAACTTTCTCATCATCCAATTGCCGTCGATCTTTGAAACTACCATATGCTCATGTTTGCCTTTATCTTTGCTGGTGATAGGTTATCCCAGCACTGGATTCGACCACACCGATTTTTGCATCATCTTTTACCATGGAGGTAACGCCCCACTTTTTGATCAGTACTTGCGTGTTTCACAAATGTTGAATGTATTATTACTGGTGTATTTGCTGTCAAATCTTTAAAAGTTATGAGATGCATTTATTCCTATTTGAGCAGCTCATAAAGAAACGTTTGAAGGAGTTTGGGATTTTCCTCTCATCCAGGCTTAAGAGTTTTAGAGTTAGAAATAGATTTCAGGCTGGACCATTTGAAGTGGAACCTATCCGTGTAACTCATTCAATTCCTGACTGCTGCGGCTTAGTGCTTCGCTGTGGTGATGGCACAATTTTCCATACCGGTGACTGGAAAGTAAGTTATATCAGCAATGATCAGCAATGATCATACATTAAATGATCTTTAACTTGGAATGTTTTTTCTAACTTATTTTCAATGGAAGATTGATGAATCACCAGTGGATGGAAAAATATTTGACCGACAAGCATTGGAGGAGCTCTCCAAAGAAGGCGTTACTCTGGTGAGCATATCCAATATTTTTTGAGAAACCAGGCAGGAGCACTGCCTATTCATTAATAAGAAGAGTTGACAAAATTTACAAGGACAAATGGGCATGTTTTTTTGGTGGAACATGCAAGTTTATCCAGTATTAGCTCCGCATTCATATGAGCTTGTTTCAATGGTATAGGTCTTTGACATAGGTTTCCCCCATACCATATGGTACAGAGATACATCGATGCAGCATTACAGCTACACACATTTACTACTTTTTTAAAAAATATCAGCAAATATGAAAAACTAAAGAAGTGTTGATCTAGGTCGCACCTATACTGGTATGAGAAGCTCTTCGTTGATACGATCCTAACAGTATGTTTTTTCATTTGTTTTTCTTCCGTGCAAGATGATGAGCGACTCAACAAATATTCTATCCCCTGGAAGATCCACTAGTGAATCTGTTGTTGCTAGTGCGTTGTTGCGTCATGTTTCAGAAGCAAAAGGAAGAGTAATTACAACACAATTTGCTTCAAATATACATCGCATTGGTAGCATCAAAGCTGCTGCAGACTTAACTGGTCGAAGGCTGGTAATCTTTGAGTCTTAGTTCAACAGACAATGCACTCTACCTTGTTCACTTTGGATTGTTTTTTTCTTTAGTTCTTACTAATTTGTAGTTTTGATAAAATGGAACAGGTATTCGTTGGAATGTCACTCAGGACATACCTTGAGGCTGCTTTCAGGGATGGAAAGGCACCACTAGATCCATCAACCTTGGTATGCACCAACTTATTAGATTAGTTACATGTTCTTTGTGCTTAATTTGTACAATGATTGTTGTGAATGGTGCAATTTTTTGGAACGTCCATCTGGTGATTTGTGCAATTGATGTTCTTGTTGTAGAACAATCTGCTTTCAGCTATCTACTTTACCAACAACGTTTTCGTACCTTACAAAGAAAATTTATATATGGTGCTCCTACAAATGTACTGAGGGGGCTTGAGTGCTAGTTGCAGCATTTCTGGCAGCTCCTACAGTGCTTGATGCTTGATTGTGTTTTGTCCAGGTGAACAGCTTCATGTTTGCCTTAGCCCTCGAAATCAAAATTTGTTATTTGGAGTCCTGGTGAACTAGCAAGCTTTACCTATTTGTATTGGAACAGGTGCACTTAAAAGAGCCTATGGATTCCTGTGGACGGGACTTGAGTTTATTAACACATAAATATACATGAAACAACTATAATCTCACTAGGTGCTGACAATGTTGCTTAGGCATCTTAATGATTATGAGTAATGCACTAGCTTGATGGTTGAGTTATTTTCCTCTATCACGACGGTTTCCCTTTAGTCAATAAATATATGGATTTACTACTAGATGTGCATCTGTTGGTAGTCTTTTGATATCTAGTGTGATGATGTCACAAAATATAATCTTCCTAATTGCAGAATCATTCTGCAGGTTAAGGCAGAGGACATGGATGCATATGACCCCAAGAATCTTTTAGTCGTTACTACAGGTTCACAAGTAAGAGTTACAGGCTAAGAGATGTTCAGTTTCAGTTGCTCAGTCACCTTCTTATAATTCTCGCATCTCTGTATCAAATTTGTCCAGGCAGAACCACGTGCAGCTCTGAATCTTGCATCTTATGGGGGAAGCCATGCTCTTAAACTATCGAAAGAGGACGTCCTTCTGTATTCAGCTAAGGTATTGCTATTGTCTCCCACTTTACTTTATTCTTGTCTTGTTTCAAGAACCTTTGAGATTAGTCACATGGGACAGAGCCATATATGTTAGCTATCCATGCTTGTTTAATCTAGGGTACATCGGTGTACATTCTTGATGCTGTCAGCTTTGTTGAACAGGATTGGTATTTTGTAGTATGTGTGGACATTTACGAATTAAAACATCTTTGAATTTAACAAAGATACATGAATAATGCATTTGGAGATAACCTACTTTTTGCGTATTATTTAATATTTATGATTGCAGGTCAACTGACTTCTGTTTTGAGCATTAGCATTGCAAAATCTCATCATGTTTATACTTTTATTTTCAGGTTATTCCTGGAAATGAGTCCCGGGTAATGAAGATGTTAAATCGCCTCACTGAGCTTGGCCCAAAAATTGTTATGGGTAAAGATTCTGGCCTCCATACCTCTGGGCATGCCTATCATGATGAACTGGTAAATTTTCCTTCTCCTGTATTGGTCTCTGTTCTTTGATGCGATTCCATGTCTCAGTAACTTATTTCATTTTTGCTAAATCACCTTGTTAAATGTTGTGAATTGTGATGTTAACTTGAGATAAGATGAGATAACATGCCTTTGCCTTTCATTACCATTTTCAGGAGGAAGTTCTGCAGATTGTTAAACCGCAGCATTTCTTGCCTGTTCATGGAGAACTCCTGTTTCTCAAAGAACATGAATTGCTTGGAAGATCAACTGGCATAAGGCACACTACTGTAAGTACTCTATTTTCGGTTTAGGACTTTAGGTATCTTGGTGCTATGGATTTGTAAGGGAGACAAACCAAAATAGGTCTACTTATTATTCACTGAAAGTATAAAGTAATTGGAGCTGTGTTTTTCCTACCTTTTAGCATAGTATAATTTTTTCGTGCAGTAAGAAAGGTAGTGCTCTTTTTACTAGCTAGTGCTAAAAATAATCCACAAAGGAACTTGTTTTTGCTTCATAGTATCATCAATATTCTCATTCTCTGGTCAGGATCTGAGTGTTGTTAGCATTGCCATCATATAGATATGGTCCTTACTCCTTATTTAGTCCATATGTGTTAGCAACTGGCAGGATTTCTTAGATTGCTTACGTTAATTGCAGGTAATTAAAAATGGAGAGATGCTTGGTGTGTCTCATCTGAGAAACAGAAGGGTTTTGTCCAATGGGTTTGTTTCATTAGGAAAGGAGGAATTTAAGGTGAATCATTTACTTCCTACTACCTCTTTTCTTGTCATTAACAGCTGTGAAGTCTAACATGATGCACTCACTCAATATTATAGCTAATGTATAGTGATGGCGATAAGGCTTTTGGAACATCCACTGATCTCTGCATTGATGAAAGATTAAGGATTGCATCTGATGGCATTATTTTTGTCAGGTAATTTCTCTCACAGTTTTGGGGAATTTGTTATGGTGTTTATCTTCGGTAAAAGTTTTCGTTTTGGTAAAATCAGAGAACTCTTTCTGTTGAAACTTTGCCACAGTTGAGATGGTAAAACTGTATTTAGTGTTTATTGTTAGGTACGCCTAAACTGCTAAACATATTTTTGTTCCTTCCAGCATGGAGATCTTCCGACCTCAGAAGGAACTTGCTTCACCACAGTCAGGCTTGAAAGGGAAATTTAAAATAACAACACGATGTCTATGGCTTGATAATGGAAGACTACTAGATGCACTTTACAAAGCTGCACATGCTGCATTATCAAGTTGTCCTTTGAATTGCCCACTTAGTCACATGGAGAGGATGGTATCTGAAATCTTGAGGAAAATGGTAAGGAAGTATAGTGGGAAGAGGCCTGACGTCATTGTGGTTGCTTCGGAGAACACCACATCAGGTTTCACAGAAGATGTAATAACTAAATCATCTGGGAAGTTTGGGCCTTTCTCAGCTACTAAGCATCTGAGCAGGAGTCCAGGTAGGAATCTTGAAGACAGTGATAAAACACGGCCAGAGAAACCAGATCTGGAAACTGAAGGTACGATTAGCAACGAGTATCTTATATATTACCTTTGGAAATGTTTATCCTTGGAAGTTTAGATACTGGTTTGTTAGTTCAATGTTCAGTACTTAGTGTAATTCGATTCCATGCATTTTGATGTGCTGATGTTACTTTGTTACACAGGGAGCGTCCCTGAGGCCGTGAGAACAACACCTGATGATGCAACCACTAGCTCCAGTGGTGAAGCAGTCTTCTATTCAGATTTGCATCAGCCTAAAGCACTGGATCATTTTTGGGAGTCATTCAAATCCCCTACAGCAGTAAAAATTGCAAGAATTGTCAATGCTTCAGCTCAAGGCAACAAACCAAAGCTCGGAAAGATCAGCATAGTTGATAAGGACTCCAGCAAGTCAGCTCCTGCTCCAGTTAAATCTTCAAGAAAGAACAAGTGGAAGCCTGAGGAAATCAAGAGCTTAATACAGCTGCGTGGTGAAATGAATGAGAAATTCCAAACTGTGAAAGGAAGAATGGTTCTGTGGGAAGAGATATCTGGCACCATGTTGAACAAGGGGATAACTCGTACACCGGCGCAGTGCAAATCTCTGTGGACATCATTGGTTCAGAAATATGAGGTAGGTACATCAAACCTTTGGAGATCTGGCATAAATCCAATCTCTCTTTTGCCTGTCGTGATATAAGCTCGCCAATCGAATTTAAAGACCTACCTATCTGGTTATGCATCATAGAATCACAAGGATAGCAGGTGGCAAGCATTACTATTGTTACTTGAAAGCATGCTAGCTTATACGTATTGCAGTCAATTTTATAGTTTCTAACAGTAGGAACGAAATATTTGTTTGGCAGGAGAGCAAAAAGGATGAGGAAAGCATGAAGACGTGGCCGTATTTCTCTGCCATGGACAGTTTTCTATCATGCGAAGGGGAAATGGCAACCAAATGAAGCACATATCTGTAGCAAATTAGCGATAGTAATTCTTTAGATTGATATGGTAACGGAGCCCGTGAATCGAGTGGCAATATCTACAGCCTTTCCAGGGAGTAAATCGGTATTGCGTCATGCAGTACATTAGGATGAGATGCCTGGAGTAGCTCAGGTAAACTAGGTTTACCAATTCAGCATCACCATGGCTGTACTAGCTGATGTATGATCAACAACTAGATTTAGTAATTGACTAGTCAATTCTGTTGGAACACCTATTTTCTGTGTAACTAACAAGACCTTAACTTACAACGGAGCAGGCGATCTGAACCTTGAGTCAGGTTCAGGGAAGGTCCTCAGGTGAGCTCGGCTCAATCTCAGCTACTAGGCGGACACATGATTTTTCAACGGAAAATAGTTCAAATATTTTACTCTTTTATGTGGCCATGAAAGTCTCCATTACAGCATCCCCATCTACTTTCTAGAAAATGCCTCGTCCATTCAATTCATAAGTTACAACAATCAATCATCAATCCAACATTTCAGTAGTTTGCTCATTCAGCGTAGTATTCTTTGCGTCGATGAGTTTCCAGAGGTAGCGGACCACGAGGGACTTAAGGAGGAGGCCCATGCATCGATGCTTAGAGCTGTTGAGGCAGAGTCCCTATGTATTTTTATTTAGGTTAAACTGATCCCTAAATGTTTGTAGAATTGTTGGGTAGTCCTGGTAGCTGGGACCGAACATGGCTAGATATGCCTTTATTAATGCACGCCCTTCAAAATTTGCTGTGACGGAAACGTCAAAATAATCATGTCGGGCCCATTTTGCCTACGTACGTAAGCGTTCTCAGCTAGCGGTGCCAATCATGCTGGACCCGGAAAACATAGAAAATGTTGCCCGTTTCAACAGAGGAACGTGAACATGCCTCGAGTAGATAGTTGATTAGGACGTGCAAACCATAGCATGCAGAGGCATGAAACCAGCCTTATTGGCTATGGACGCGTGAAGCTTGCATGCATTGGCCTTCTCCAGATGCTTTAGCACGGGCGTGCAATCGCACGAACAAGACAGCTCGTGCTACTATATATGTCCCCTTCATACCCGTTCCATAGCTCATCAAGCAGCTCGAGCGATCCACTGCCATTTTTCTCGTGCTTCAGAGTTCAGGAATTAGTAGCAAGAAGTGACATGGAGGCCCAAAACACGGAGGTTGCTGCTCTGGTTGAGAAGATCACGGGGCTCCAAGCCGCCATCGCCAAGTTGCCGTCGCTCAGCCCGTCCCCCGTCGTCGACGCTCTGTTCACTGAACTCGTCACTGCTTGCGTCCCGCCGAGCCCCGTCGACGTGGCCAAGCTCGGCCCGGAGGCGCAGAAGATGCGGGAGGGACTCATCCGCCTCTGCTCCACCGCCGAGGGGCAGCTGGAGGCGCATTACGCTGACATGCTCGCCGCGTTCGACAACCCGCTCGACCACCTCCACCGCTTCCCGTACTACAGCAACTACATCAACCTGAGCAAGTTGGAGTACGAGCTCCTGGCGCGCTACGTGCCCGGCGTCGCGCCGGCCCGCGTCGCGTTCGTCGGCTCGGGCCCGCTGCCGTTCACCTCGCTCGTCCTCGCGGCGCGCCACCTGCCGGAAACCCTGTTCGACAACTACGACCTGTGCGACGCGGCGAACGAGCGGGCCAAGAAGCTGGTCCGCGCGGACAAGGACGTGGGGGCGCGCATGTCGTTCCATACGTCGGACGTCGCCGATCTGACGCATGAGCTCGGCGCGTTCGACGTGGTCTTCCTGGCGGCGCTCGTCGGCATGGCGGCCGAGGAGAAGGCGGGGGTGATAGCTCACCTGGGCGCGCACATGGCGGACGGAGCGGCGCTCGTCGTGCGGAGCGCGCACGGCGCGCGCGGGTTCCTGTACCCCATCGTCGATCCCGAGGACGTCGCGCGGGGCGGGTTCGAGGTGCTGGCCGTGTACCACCCCGACGACGAGGTGGTCAACTCCGTCATCGTCGCGCGCAAGGTGGACGCGCACGCGAACGGACTCCAGAATGGACATGTGCACGCGCGCGGCGCGGTGCCGGTGGTGAGCCCGCCGTGCAAGTGCTGCAAGACGGAGGCGGACGCGCTGCAGAAGAGGGAGGTGTTTGCCACCACGGAGCTATCTGTTTGATGCGACGAGACGGATGAACGTGCGTGGTGATCATCCATCGTGGTTTGATCGTCTGCGATCGTGGTACTTTTCCTACGTACTTATGGGCTTTGATGTCATGTTTGTTGTTTGTAACTTGTAACGTACTACGTCCTGCGGTATGCTGTTAGAGCAACTCTAGCAGATTCTCTAAAAGGAGAGTCTTTAAAACTGTTAAAAAGGACTCTCTAAAAAATTTTAAAGACTCTAAAGGAAGTGTACAAAGTCAGACTCCCTAAACTGCAACCTTTATAATTGCAAAACAAACAAAAACAAACAAAAAAAAATCCTCCGGCTCTCCGCCGCCCCGCTCAGGCCCTCCGCCGCCCTGCCCCGCGCGCCGCCGCTCCGGCCCTCCGCCGCTCCGCGCTGCGCGCCGCCGCCCCGGCCCTCCGCCGCACCGCCGCTCGCCGCGCAGCGCGCCACGGCTCCGCCGCTCGGCACTCCGCCGCTTCTCCGGCTCGAGCTCGGCGCCCGCGGGAGGGAGGCGCGTGACGGCGGCGTCCTCAGCAAGCGGGGGAAGGGAGGAATGGCGGTCCGACGGCCGGAGGTGGCAGATGGCGGCGGTCCAGTGGCCGGAGGTGGCTGGCAATGGCAGCGGCGCGGCGGCGGGAGCTCCGGAGCAACGGGAAATGTCCCTGGCGCCAGAAATTTGATGGATACAGTGCACTGTATATTCTCTCCCCCTTTCTCTAAATATAAAGGCTAGACCCCAGTTTTTAAAGTGCCCTTTAAAATTTTTAGGGATAGAGGGAGGTTTAGGGAATCTACTAGAGTAGAATTTTGTCCTCTATTATTTATAATAGCATTTTTTTAAAGACCAAGGGGATTTAGGGAATCTGCTAGAGTTGCTCTTATGCTTTTATGCTTATGAAATAGGCATGAAAGACAGGAGAGGATAGTGTGCGAAGAGGATTAATACTTTGTGTTATAAGTGTAACCGTTTAAATAAGAAGAATCTTCCTTCCAAAAGAACAAGATAGTAGGTTTCATCTCGTATTGATGTGGCTATTGTGAAATTGTGATAGCTCTGATTTCGACAACAGTTTTTACTTCAATTTAGACATAACCCTCTTGAAGTTTGACAATGCAAACTTTTATAGTATTTCCAAATTGCAGGGTGACCTACATATTTATACGGCTAGATTGATTCTAAACTATATATTTATTA
Organism: Stipa capillata; assembly: GCA_019208055.1. Lineage (NCBI taxonomy): Eukaryota > Viridiplantae > Streptophyta > Magnoliopsida > Poales > Poaceae > Stipa > Stipa capillata. Next base: position 382,951 of record JAGXJF010002310.1, on the reverse strand, counting down.
TTTTAGAAAATGTATTTTTGATTTTAGGTGCTTCCATGTTTTAAAACTACATAGTCAATAATTGAGACATGATTATAGGTAACATAGATTATTTCCATATAAGCCATAAACCAACACAACAGTCGAAAATCTAGAAAAGCAGTTCTAGCATGTATGTATGATGTGGACTTCAGTTTTAAACGCGTAATGAATCCTTTGGATCTCACTGATTGGACACTCGTATCCTCAGCTTACACACTTTGTTGCTCTCATTTTATGACAAATAGCTAATAAAGTAACAAAGATCGTGCTGTTTTAGAACTACTAAAATTCGGCTATCTCCAAAACCTGGTGTTGCTAAGGATGCGTTTTGTATTATGGTGTATTATGATAACTTCTTTTGGTTGAGTCGCTTTATGTTGATGTTTGACCTGATAGGCAAAAAGGAGTTCAAAATTGTCTCTTGACCGAAAGAAAAATAGAAAAGAGATATCCAAATGTGTGGTAGTGATAACTTTTTATGTGTCTTTTGGAAGTTAGTTAGATTTAAACAAGTTTACCAAACATGACACTAAATTTCTTCATGTATTTTACCATATTATATTATACAAGTTTATTGTATCTCAATTCAGTAACCGCAAAATGGCCCTACCAATACATGATGATCAACGTTCCCTTGTATCCCACATTCTCTTCGCAACCAACCCTGAACAAAAGTGAGTAACAAAAATAAATGAAATCATAGGCATAATGAAAAATCTAATGAGCATACGTGCCCGCGCTTATTTTACAGTGCGGCCTGCTCTCGATAGGTTAGATAACATAACCTCTTTAGATCAATTTTAGAAGTTCAAAATGTTTTAGCTCTCGAAGCGTTTATCTAATCCACAATCTGTTTTCACCGTTGTGTTCGTTGCGACCAGATCTTCAAAATTAGATCCCATGTTGATTTATTCCAATGACTCTTTTCGATATATGTAGTTATCAAATAGTAATGAACGAGTTATCATGTTGTTAGCAAGAAGCTATCGCGTTATAGTCAGTGTGTTATCAGGTTGTTAAACCTCGCTCCCACTACTAGGTATTACATAGCAGTGCACTAATGGTCTAATAGCATTAATAACTATTTGATAACACTTCAACACTCCCTCTCTAGGCTTACATAACAGCGTGAAAATAGTCTAATATCAACTATTACCTGATAACCATTACTCTGGTAGTATGGTAACCGTCATATTACTACTTGATAACCAATTGACGCAAAAAAAGTCGTTAAAACATATCCAAGTGAGGTTTAATTTTGAAGCCCTCCGCGCGACGAACTCAACAGTGAAAACGAAACATCAATAAAATAAATGGTTCAAGCAATAAAACATTTTGAATTTCGAAGTAGAGAATATGTGCTAATGTCATCTACTTTGTACTGGCACGTATGAAGTACACACCAACTGTGAGAACCCGAAATCTCGTTAACAATAAAGAGAGGAGTTTAGGAATATTGTTGTGCATTATTCACACGCATGCATGAAATTAGGGTAAATTTTTAAAAAATAAATATATAATTCATAAATATAAACAAGTGGTATTTATTGAATAAATAACTAAAAATATATGATTAAATAAAACCAGTATAGGAAAAATGTCCAATATATTCTATTAATATTGAATAGTCATACACATATCAAGTAATATTTAATTTAAGAACATATGAAGTATTACAAGAATTTCTTAAATTAAAAAGAGGCTATAATAAAGGAATGTTAATACAAAGTAAAAATATTAAAGAATTAAGATTTTAAAAAGATTTACAATAAATAAATTACAGAAAATGTTAGAAGAATAAGATCCTACAGTATACTAGTCAAAGTCTTCTCTTTTTCTCATTCTCTTCTTGCTTTCACTTAATCTGCACACATATAAAAAGCTCAAACAAAAATTTGGGTTAATGACTAAAGATTTATGTAGGAGATCAATCTTGAGGAACCAAATAACTGGTTTTGGTTTCAATAGATTTAAAGTCAACTTAGTGGAATCAGATTTTCTTTCGGATCATTAAAAGGCAACAATCGGAGAGAAGGCAACAATAGTTATTCAATACCATATAAGGCAACAATTAGGTAGCTAATATGATTCCATAAGCTAAATTATTTTAGATTAATCTCCAATTAGGCAATCCTGACTAAATTACTTAAGATTAGCTTTTATATGTTAATCCAACTAATCTAAATGCCCAAAATGCTAGTTAATTTTAAAATTGACTAACCAGCCATGTCATATGACATGGAGCAACCATTTTGAGAAACTAGAATGATCTGAAGGATCAGATCAAGACAACCGGCACAACAAGCTGCTGCAAATGCTACCACCAGTTTAGATAGATCAGCCCCATCATAATGCCACTTAATCAACTCAATCACCAAGCCTAGCAAGAGTCATCACATAAGGTGTTAACATATTAGTTCAGCTATAAGCCTACAAATAGGACCCCATAGGATGGCTTCCATCTCACACCATCCGCCAAGACCAATACTAGGAGGAGAAGGTCAAGACTAGCTAGAGGAGCAGAGAAGAGAATCCTCAACAAAGCTCAATGTCTAGCTATCCAAATAGGAGTGCCCACCCAAGGTATACTTCTGGCAAAGCATCCAAGTTTAGCTAGGGCATAAGAGAGGGGGTTAGAAAGCAAAGAAATAATGCCCATATTATGCAAAAGTATTCTGCATTAGGCAAAATAAACCCCTACCAACCTAATGTAGAAATCTGTTCTTATCATCTTATCACTGATAATCAAAGCTAAGTTAGGAGGGATATCTGTTCTAATCAAATTAATAATGTAACAAAGGAAAGAGGTTAAGCAAGTAGAGTATCTGTTCATAACAATTTAATTCACAGGAATAAAAAGATAGCAACATATGAACATGAGCTATACAAGGAAGGAATGAACAAAATGCATGCATATATATGACCTAAGTGGGAACATATTAAGGGTTCACTATAAATTAACACATGCACTGTACACCTGGTGAAAGGACCATTTCATAATTATTAAATTAATACTAGTATGTTTTGCGTATATATGACAAGGAATTGAAGATAATATTTGATAGATAGAGTCATCAATAGCTATTTAACCGCATGCACACATCACATTCCTCATCTTTGTCCAAAATTTCACAACCATACACCTAGGTCCTAATGAAAAATTACTCATGGATATGTACATATAATCTGGCCATAAGTCTAAACAGTAGAATGAACACAAAAATGATATCCCAATAGCACCTAGACATGTATAACCAGTAGCTAGAATAGCTGTGTGGTAGAATTAAATGTCATCTATGGGCTAATGTAACCATAACAAAAACCCTAGGCCAAGGGTTGATGCCATCATCGCAGAAACATAGCATATGAAGAACCCTAGTTCATCCATAACAATATCCTCACCATCCTAAAACAGACAAGAAGGAGATGAGAAGTAGCTCTTACCTCAGAGTAGGGCATCACAGCTGCAGTTGTGGCATGGTGCTGCCGTTCCTCTAGCGGTAGGGCCCATAGCTCACTGTCGTTCCTCTAGCGGTGGGGCCCATAGTAACAACAATGAGGCCACCGAAGGAACCTTCGAGCACACCGAGCATGCCCATGGCCGAGGCCGGCAACCGTGGCATGGTCGAGGTCACCAAGCCCTAAACCTAGACCAAGTGGCTGTGGTGAAAGCATCACGGTGGAACCCCGTTGAAAGATCGAGGTTTATCGACTAGAGGGGGGTGAATAGGAGATTATCAAATTTTATTCAAATTAGTTGCTTAGCATGCAAAGGTGAAGCAGTTTAAGGGTGAATCAATAATAAGCAAGCAAGATCTAGCTCAAATGAAGATTAACACAAAGTAAAGAGCTAGAAATGAAGACACAAGATTTAACCCGAAGTTCAAGTTGTTGGCAACAACTCTACGTCTTCGTTTGGAGAGGCTGAGCACTTAGCTCCGAAGACACACAGTCTTCACCTTCTTCTCCGTGAGCCAAGTCCACTAAGTACTTGCTCAATCACTTGTGGTGGATCTTGAGGTGATCCCTGAACCTTCGCAAACTGTTGGAGGCGAATCCACAAGTTGGAGCTCTTCAACGACGCCTAGCCGGCTAGGAGATGCCAAATCTCCAAGAGTAACAAGTTTGAACTCTAGGCTTGAAGAAGCTCTTGCTTGTATGCTCAATCAGTTCTCAGATCTCTCAAAGTAGATCTCAAGGGAGTCAAGAGGAAAGGGGAACACGAAGTGAGAGAATTTCTTTTTACGCTAAGTGTCCTCCCGAGCCCACAGAGGGTCGGGGGCTATTTATAGCCACAGCTCAGAAAAGAGTCGTTGGGCACAAAGATTCTTCTTCGGCACGACTGGAATACAAAACCGGAAGCACCGGGTTTCAAACCAACGGTCAGATCTGAGGAACTCAGATGCACAGTGAAAGTCTTCAACACAAAGTCGGTAATTCCGAAAAGAACACGGTCACACCGGGATTGAAGAATATACTCCACAGAGTTACTTCCAGAAGCAAATCCCGGTAGTACCGACTTTGAAGATGGTTGAACCGAGTTTTAAAGAGTTGACACGTTCTTCTTCCATAGAGAAGAAACTCGGTCAAACCGAAAACCAACTCGGTAACACAGCTTTTTCAGATAGACCTAAGTCCAGAATAGATTCTCGACATCACTGGAAACGGAACCGGTATGACCGAAGACATCACACACAGAGGACTTAATCTAGGGCAATAGAAGACCTAAGTCCAGAAGGGATTCTCGATACAACCGGAAGCAAAACCGGTGTAACCGAGGATAAATCATAGGGACTTAGTCTGAGACAACATAAGACCTAAGTCCAGAAGAGATTCTCGGTGCAACCAGAAACAACACCGGAAGAACCGAAGACAAAACGAGTAGGACTTAGTCTAGGATATCAGAAGCATATCCCGGAAGTACCAGTCTTCAAAAATGGACATACCGGTTTCCGAAATATGAAACTAGGGCAAACCCTAAGCGGCAGGGTTCCCTAACTCTCCGACACAGAGGTCATTCTCGGCAGCACCGGGTTGAAAACCGGTCATGCCGCAATTGAAGCTCTTCGAGGGTTGAGACGATTAAGTCTTCAAACCTCGCAATAGAGGTCAATCTCGGTACAACTGATTCTTCAAACCAGTATTACCGAGAATCACAGTCTGTGTCTCAGAAAGAGATTTCAAAGAAGACTTCTGAGATTTGATTGAGCACACATGAAGGTTCTTCTTCTAACTTAGATATCTCACCCCTCTTAATAGGCGGCTTGTCCTATAGACTCAAATGATCCTTTGATCATATCAAAGACTAGAAAACACCACTAATCTTCTAGATCCAAGCCTTCTTTTATCTCTAACTTTTTAGGGGTCGACATCCGCTGGTTAAACCAACTACTTGGGAACTATTCATCTGAATACACTTAGTAAACCATTAGTCCCTTAATCGTTTATCATTAATCATCAAAACCCATTAGGGGGCACTAGATGCACTTTCTGCATGAGCCCAAGGCATCGCGGAGTTGTGGTGTCATCCACGGTGCCATGCGTGGCGGCGACACCAACACCACACCCGCAATCAAGCCCACGTTGGCTGTGGTTAGCGGCGGCAAGCGGACTAGAGTAAGGGAGGTGATGCGGTAGTAAGGGAAAGGAAGAGCAAGAGGAGGGGAGTCCATTCCAGTGGTCAGTGGCATGAGTTGCCAGTGGATGCGGCCAGACCTAGGCAGTGATGGAGGTAGCAGCCGCGTTGCTTAGGTGAAGCAAGGAGATGATCGTGGGTCCTACAGTGGCTGAGTGAAGCGAGAGAGAGAGAGAGAGAGAGAGAGAGAGAGAGAGGAGGGGAATCCACTTGGTGGTCGGTGGCGTAAGTTGCTGGCGCAAGCGGCCGGATTTGAGGCGGTGGCTGGGAGCAGGCAGTAGAGGTGGCGACGGTGAAATCGTGAGAGAGAGATAACAAAGGAGTGCGGCAGCGGCTAAGGGAAGGAAAGAGTGAGGGGGAGAGAGGGCACTAGTCAGGGTTAACTAACCAGGTGGACCGAGTGGCCAAGTGGGCTGGGTAGGCCTTTGGGCCAAGGAGGTATTGGATAGGCTAACCGAGCCTAGTAAACAGTCTACTGGGCCTATGACCTCAAGCTGAGTTATTTTTAAGGATTTAATTAAGAATTCTTTCCAATTAAATATTTCAATATATTTGAATTCAAATAAAGCTTAAAAAATTGTAATTTAGAAATTGTATAAACTTTATATGCTCATTTAAAATAAATTTCTCATAAATACAAATTGTTAACTTTTCAATAATTTTTTTATAAATTTCATAAAAAGAAAATTCATGTAATAATAAAATCATAGAAATTATAGTAGAATGAAAACATACAAAAATGATAATTTATGTCCTTGCATACATCGATATTCTTATATATTATATATATATATATACTGCAACTTATTTGGAATTAGTAGATCATTATTCGATCTTCAGATCCCGAGGTTCTGCTAAATTCTCCCGAAGAGACCTCGAGCTTCATATTTTGTCCATATCCTTTCATATTTTTACCAATGCAAATTATATCCCTCTTATCACTTGCATAGAAAGAAAATGATAATTTCTGGAAAAACTGAGATATATTAGTGATTCATGGAATCATATATGGTGGGTGGTGGAACCTCGGAATGGAAATTGTTGGAGTGATCAGGCTTCCACTACATATGCCACATTAAGGTTAATAACAAATGTCAATTGTCATTCTTGCGTCGTATAGATAGCATTAACCACAAGACTTGGAACGAGACGGATGAGTTAAGTATAGCCTTCTTGCTGGCATATTTTCTTGGAAAGCATGTAGAGTAACTCCTGGGGAAGCATTATGTCCCTCGTCCAGGGGAGCGCTAAACCTGAATCCGCTTGGGGAGAATTATATCCCCAAACCCTTAAAAAGTACAATATAATGATGAGGTGGGTAATCGGTACTGGTCCGACTACAAAGGTGAGATATGGCACATGAAAAAGGCGAGATGACTCGGAACCTTAGACCTGGCCACACACCAATGAGAGTGTGAGGAGTTTCATACCCGGCATGAAGGCTAAGTATCACTTGTGGGTAAGGTAACACAACTTTGCAGAGTGTATTGAAGTGTGACATTGTCACCGCCTGTTTTGGATATAAACTGTGAACGTGGCGGGAAAGGAACCATCAAAGGTTCTAACAATCCATGAAGCCTTCTAAGCAATCCTTTTCACTACCTTATTAATCACGTGTTGAATGCCCTCCCTTTAAGCATAGAAAAATGTAATGGCACACCAAGGTATTTGAAAGAGAAAACACTGACCTTACAACAAATAATTTGAGCATAAGCTCTGGCATAAAATTGATCTAGGTTGATAGTCAACAAATCACTTTCGTGAGAATTAATTTTCATAGAAGAAATATTTTTAAAATAGGTAAAAATCCATTTCAGATTTCTAGCAATCTCAACATTTGCTTCTAAAAACACAATGGTGTTATCAACATATTGTAGGTTGATGACCCCAGCTGGAACAGTGTGAGGCAAAAGCCTTCTAATGATGTTATGGTGAATAGCTTTCTCAAACATTTTGGTAAAGACATCTGTAACCGTATTAAAGAGAACTAGTTAGGTGGCACTCATGCGTTTGTGTTGCTAGATTACTATATATTGGCTATTTTGTATTTTGTTCTCTTAGTTATTTGTCACTTGTCTCTTACTGTTAGTTGATTTTATTCATCGTTATTTGATATTATATGCCATTTAAAATATAGGAAAAATTATAGCTAAAAGTATGTTATGAGAAAACATGATTGAAGTTTGCTAGAAATTTTCCATTAAGTGTATTGCGTTGTTAGCTGTTGTAATAGAAAATCTTATTTATTCATATTTGTTATTTTCTTTTTCTCTTTCATTATTTAATGTCGATACGTAGTTAGGCAGCAAGGCGATGACTTTGATATGTGACACTAAAAGCTGACGGCATTGATGTCAACAACCTGCCATACAAAACCATAAACTTTTTTACTAATCTACACCTTTCCCTTTTCCAATGCTGCTTATCCCTCAGTGTCTATCTTTCCACCAATAATGTCTTGAGAAATTTTTCTCGCATACTCCTCTTACTCAACTTGCCTCTGTCGGCTGCCCATCTTGTCGTTGGCAACGGCGAAGTAGACGTCCTCACCATCATCAAGCCCACTATTGACTAAACCCTAGTGGCCATGTCATTAAGCTCCTTCGTGGGAACCTAAATCCTAGTGGTTCCTTTACCGCCTCATGATCAAACTGCTCTACCTGTTTGAAAACCGCTTCTAGGGCATATCAGTGCTAGCCTCGCATTGCTTTATCTCACCACCATCATTAATTTGTTTGGCAAACCTCCTTTGAAGCGTGATCTCCTGCTACCTTGCCATCATGTGGTAAGTCACCTCATGACCTCGACGGTAATTTGATCGTGCTCCGGAGATTATTTGTACTTACAAAAAAAGACTTCATATCGTAATTTTAGTTTGTTACACACTTTTTGGTTAGAAATAGGCTTAGCGGCGCTTGATGCGTTGTATCTGCTTGGTGTATTACTTTTCTTTTTCCTATGTGTAACCTTAAACATTTTTTATGCAATTCATTAATTAAATTACTGTCACATTCCGTTTTTCCAAAACCTGAAAAATAGGGCTTACAAATTTTTTTTGCGTTAATTAAGCTACCTTGAGTCAACTAAGTAAAACCCTGATTTCAAATCATGAAGTTGATACAGATCCAAGCCCCTACTCTTAGGGCCTCTTGACATCTTTACCAACCGAGTTCGGTAATTGTCTGTTCCCGTATTTTGTCAACATCCACTCGGCCATACACCTAGTTCCTTCCTTTTCTCGGCAAGGAACCCTAACCCCTCTCTTGTTGACTATCGAGCAACTTCATTTCACCCTCTTCGTGATCCTGGGAAGGAATCTTGCTCTCTGTCTGTATCTAAATCCTTGAAACTTCAAATGGCCGAGATCTTAACCCTCGGCAACCTCCATTTGATTCCACCACCAACTAGAAGTGTGTATATACCCATTTACGGGTGACATTTCTCGAGCCCTGACTCACCATAACTCGCTACGATTATTCTAGCTCCATCGCAACCCTCTATATGCTTGAAATTCCAAGTGTATGTGTGCACATACACTCGAAAGCCTTATCCTTACCTTCTTCGCAATCTTGTCACCGCAAGTATGGTGATCATATGCCTTCATGATCTATCGACCCTCGTTGTATTAATTCCTACCCCTTCCCTCCCTGATGTTCATCCATCAGTACTTATAGGAACCGAGCCATTTCTCCAATTATCGCCCACCCGTCTGTCGAACCCTGCACCAGTCTATGTATGCAATGCCCTTTTGACCGGCATGGTTAGTTGTCGCCCTAGCTACCCATCCGTCAATTTGCCTCCCTCACTATGTGTATATACGCATATATGCACATTTCCAAGGTCTGTTCCTTGGAAGGGCATTTCCAAAATGTTGAAATACGAGCCTCGTCTAGCTGATACCCATTTTTGACTATTTCAGAACATCCTTCTCCTTATTTCGGTCCTACTCTATTTTTGTATGTGGCAGTAGGTTTCCCAAGCTTTTCAGAAAGATTATGCAATGCTCTTAACATCAACTTTCTTGTTGTTCATGTGGTTATAAAATAATACTTTGTTCTCGACATAAAAAGGGTCACGATAATTAAACGCTAGTCTGGGCTGATTTTGGGACTCTACCTCAATTCCTACTATTTTAGAAACTCAAGAGATTTCAAATTTCCTTGGGATACTCTTTGCTCCTACAAAACCCATTTTGTGTATAAAATCTCTTAACTCCTACGCCATTTCCTTCCACGAAAACTCAGTTCTACCTCCGCACTTTTATACTGTACTCCTTCACTGCTCTTCTTTGCTGTTAATCCATCTCCCTCTTTGCTAAGCTGACTTCTATTGCACCAACCGACCAGCCAGTTGCGTGTGGGCCCTAGCCCCACATGGAAGACCCCTTTTTCCTTACTCTTCTTCCTCACCGATCTCTCTCTTCTCTGCCTGGTTGAACTACTGCCACGCACATGTACTGTGACTTTTCCCTGGCTATAGCAGTCGGTGCCTAAATCTTTCTGCACCCAACAGCACCGGCTATCTACCTATCTTCTCTCCTTAACTCCATCTCCCTCCATTTATCTCCTACCCGAGCTCTCCCTCTACCTCATTTTCCATTGCACGAGCAGCCTCTCTTCTCTCCATTCTTCGTCCCACGCCAAGTACTCAAGCTTCTTCTCCATTTCTACCTGAGCTCTTCTCCTCTTCCTCATCCCTCTCTTCCCATTCTCTAGTTCTTCTCGGGCTGAGCTTTAGCCCCGGGCCGTGCCCCCTTTTCCTCAAGCTTCCGAACTATTCTAAGTTCCTCCATTAATCCTTCGTCGAGTTTCCTTCTCTCTCAAGTTGAGCTAGCGTCCCGCTCCTTCCTGCCATTCTTCTTTCTTCTCCATCCGAGCTCCCCACTCCACCACCTCCAGCCCCCCTCACCCCTAGCATCTTTGCTGAGCACCTGAGCTACTACAACCGAGGCCCCATCGCCCTAGCATCGACGTGCTAATCGCCTCCTCCAGGCGCCTCAACCTAAGCTTAACTCCCCGACTCCAATCAAGAACCCAGCGGGCCTCGCTCATCACCGCCTCGCTGAAATTGCTGAGCTCCTTCGAGCGCCACCACCGGCCTCCACTCACTGGCGCCGCCGCCCGAGCAAACCTCAGTTTGCACCATTCGGGGCTCCGCTTCCCAGCTTCGACCTTGCTAGATCTGAACACGCCGTCCCTCACCCATGCTATCGCCCTGCTAAAGAATCGTGCTGACACTGCCGCCTCGACAAGGCTTGCTCTGCCGCCGGTGAGGCCTCGAGCGCCCCCTTTTCCCCAGCCTAATCTACTCCCCCACCATTATTAAGCCCTAAGTACCTTGTTTAGCTCCCAAATAAGCAGCCAGCCTATAAACAACTCGGCCTACAGACAGCCGAGGCCCATCCGAAAGGGAGTGGAGGCGCAGTTTTAATTCTATCACTACCGGAATCACGACGTTTGCCGAGTGCATAACATCGGGCACTCGGCAAAGCTCTAAACCTAGTGCGAAAATAAAAATGCTCGGCAAAGATCTGACACTCGGCAAAGACGTTCTTTGCTGAGTGTCTCCCACATAGCACTCGGCAAAGACTATCCGGCAAACATATCTTTTTTCTGTTTTTTTTTCTTCTCCCTTCTTATGCCAACTTTTCTAAATAAACATTATTTGTTTTATTTTTCCTTTTTATCCTCTGTTGGATCGATGGCTTCCCGACAGAGGGGGGGGTGAATGTCGGATACAAATTTTTCTTCAAACTCAAATACAGATAGCAATTGAGATACTACTGTAAATGACAAAGAAGATGCAGCGGAAAACACCTAGAAAGTCATTGACGACATGGAGCTCGTCGTTAGCTTTAAAACAAGTACAAGATCACTGAAAACGGAGTCCGGATGCAAAAGTTATGACCAAAACAGTGAACGTCCGAAGCAGCAACAGCAGTTCACACCTGAGTCTCAGCTGGGTGACTCAGCTGAGTGTCTCAGCTGAGTCTCAGCTGGATGACTCAGCTGAGTCTCAGGTGGGTGACTCAGCTGAGTGTCTCAGCTGAGTGACAAGGCAGATTAGTCCAGAACTGAGATTTCAATCCAATTTTTGAACCAATTCAAAATCTACCCAACCAAATCAAACCAAATTTGACAGAGAGGTGTAGGAAGGTATTGTAAGTCTAAATCAAGTGTTGATCTCCATGAAAACTTCTCAAGTCAAGACTTTTTACCCTCTTTTCTCCAATCAACTCTAGAAGTGAGAAAAAGAGAAATTTTGGGAGAAAAGGAAGCTTGTGAGGAATCTTGATCTGAAATCAATATGGTGTCATCTCACATGTCCCAGCAACCTATTCCAAGTCCCAAACCATTGGATTAACCCCTCTACAAAGATCAATCATGAAAATCACTTTTCTTGCCCTTTTCTCAAGGAAAACTCAAAATAGAGAAGGGAAAAGGCTGAATCCTTGGATATGCTTGGATGGGATCAGTGTAGAGATGATCTTCCCATCACTTACTTGCCATACCACAGATCAATCCATAAGAAAAGCAAGAAAACGAAAATCCAAAACCTTCAAAGAGAGAGTGACTCAAGAACACATAGGGATTGAGGAAATCTTTTTGTATTGAATTTTCGTGGGTTTTTCTTGGGTTTACAAGCCTCTCATCTAGGCAAAGCACTTCATCAAGTGCAGCTCTCAAAAGCTAATCAAAAGGGTTGAGGGTTAAGAAAACCCTCATCATCTATTTATAGTGGGGAGGGACAACCCCCTCTTCCACTCTTGGGCCTCATGCCCTAATGGGCCTAAACTACCTAGCACGCATCACAAAGCGCCTAAATAGCTTAGCCACCACCCGATTTTCCTTCCACCCTAAGCTACCAACCCTAAACCGCTTCCGGCCGCCGCCGCAGTTTCTTAGTTGAGCTTCGGTGGTTTCGCGTTTTTACCAAAACGCCCTCGCACTGACTTGGTCCTCACGTCTCGTCTCCACCCGCTTTCTTGTCATCCGCGTACATGCTTTTAAGCCGCACGATGTCATCGCCACCTCCTTGACCGCATCTCAGCCCTCCAAGCTATCATGCCGGTCCATATGGCCGAACCATCGCCGCACCCAACTCGCACCTGCACACAATAGACCAAGCAAAGCGTCGCGAGCACAAGTTTTCCACTTGACCCAAGTCAGTCGAGAAAAATCCTTTATCCACTCAATTTTTCCTTGAGACAAATTGAGAAACTCAAACAATCAATCACATTGCAAATAATTCAAACCACGAATTCATGCAACCAAAAGAGTCAACTCCACATAAGATGGCAAAATATTCATCACAAATATTGTCAAGTCCTCACATGACTCACAATCTCCCCCTTGATGAATATATTGCCAACATCTCTCAATCAATCAAATTGGAGTTGGTTTAAAGATTTAAAAGCAATCAAGTTGCAAGAATTCACACTTGGCCAAAAGAAAGAGAAAGCAAGCACCGGCCAAGTGAATGTTAACAAGAGTAAGATCCAAAACATGAGTGAAGGCAAAACATAGTCACTGAAACTCCCCCTCACGCCTATAATCCATATATCAAAGGTCTACTCCAGGCAAAATCCAACCAAAGGTATGATTGATACTACTATTTCTCCCCCTTTGGCATTATAATCATCAAGGATAAGCATGTATGCATGGAAATTTTGAGTTTTTCAGTTTGAGCGAGCTTTGAAGATTATCCAGAATGAGACACAAAAAGTGCTAATATGCCACATAGGTGCTCATCAAACCATAAGAAGACATGTAGATCAAGAAGAGCAGCTAGCATATCAAGTTCTTAGCATATTAAAGAGTTCACTAGTAATGAGCGCCAGACTAGGTAGTCACAATTGCAATGACTCTAAACATGAGTGAAGTATGACAACCTAGCGCTAAGCCATGACTAGGAGGACAACCGATCAAGATTAGGACCAAAATACTCTACCACATGCTGAATTAAGCAATCACATGATTAAATGGATTAGGCACAACCAAAATACAACCCCCTGCACGAGGAAGTATCTTGAGTGATTCATCCTGACTTTTTCACATTGAGTCCACATGATTATTTGGACTAGCCACAACCAAAGTACTACCTCCTGCACGAGCAAGTACCTTGAGTGATTCATCCCTATTTGAGCATTTTTCACATTAGCATATGATAGATTTCAAGCATGTAGAGCAAAAGACTAGTGACTTTTGATGACACTAAGCATTCTCCGACCCGAGCCACAAAAGCCTAGGCATGTTAAGCCACTAGCAGTCCTAATCAAGATTACCATGAAGTCCTATCTTTGACCAGTCATACACAAAGATCATAGTTGCAATACTAGAGTCATGAGCAGATTCAAAAGCAAAGGATTCCCTAGCAGGCAACTCATCAGTAGATCAAAGATTTAAATTCAAGTTGTTGTCCAATTAAGCTAGCATCACAGATTCTTGAGAACACATATCAAAATATGGTGAAATGAGCTAGACAATCAGAATATGGCATATAGCGAACTCGTAGAACTCATTGTTTCATCAAGGATAATAGACAAAGCTCGTGAACATGCAAAGTGCACATGATATATCACAAATGATGCAAAATGCACTATATTACACTATGATACACAGTGAGAAGACTCCCCCTCAAACCAACCCATGGGGATGAACAATCCCCAACTCCCCTCTAAGTGCACAGAATCGTGTGGGATCTAATGGCTTGGTAAAGATATCCGCGAGCTGATTTTCAGAATCAACAAACTGAAGCACTACATCACCCTTCTCAACATGGTCTCTCAGGAAATGAAACCGCACATCTATATGCTTAGTCCTAGAATGCTGCACTGGGTTCTTAGCAATGTTAATAGCACTAGTGTTATCACAGAAAAGTGGAACACTATCAAAAGACAACCCAAAATCCGCAAAGTCGAAATCATCCAAAGAATCTGACTACAACAACTAGCGGCTGCAACATACTCAGCTTCAGCAGTAGATTGTGCAACAGAAGATTGTTTTCTAGAAGACCATGAAACAAGAGAAGTGCCAAGAAAGTGACAAGTGCCAGAAGTACTCTTGCGGTCTATCTTACACCCGGCAAAGTCTGAATCAGAAAAACCCCGAATCCCAAGAACAGAAGAGCATGAATACCAAAGTCCAAACTCAAGAGATGATCGAAGGTACCTCATGATGCGCTTCACAGCTTGCCGGTGGGAGTCTCTCAGCGAGGCTTGGAAACCTTGCACAAAGACAGACAGCGAACTGGATGTCCGGTCTTGTCGCCATCAGGTAGAGGAGGGAGCCGATCATGCTCCTGAACTCCTTCTGGTCCACCGCCTCTTCTTCTTCATCAGGACCAAGTGACGTTGCAGTAGACATCGGGGTATTGATTGGCTTGGCATCGCTCATCCCGAACTTCTTCAATAGATCCTTGGTGTACTTGGCCTGATGCACAAAAGTGCCCTCCTTTGTCTGCTTAATTTGTAGCCCCAAGAAGTATTGAAGCTCACCCATCATGGACATCTCAAATTCCCTAGAGCGAGTTACACGCTCAGAGATGTCGTCGATGATCTGCGTTGGAGGGTGATACTTCTGGAGGCGTTGTGGACCCCCGAGCTCATCTGGAACTTGAGTGGAAGTAGCCTCGGCAGCCTCTACCTCAGCTGTAGAAGAGGTAGGAAGCTGAGCTGCCGGTGAAGAAGGTGCCACCGCCGATGATGAAGTCGTCGGTGCTGGACCCTCAGCTACTGTCGAAGAGACAACTAGAGGACCAACAGCTGCCGCCTGAGAAGTGGGGGCACGGCCCACGCCACTCTCAAAGTCATCTTCATCCTGGAAGATCGACTTGGACTCCTGTGAAACACCTGAAAGCTCGGGTCTAGCAGAGCTAGTCTCATCAAAAGTCACATCACAAGACTCCACAATGGTGTTAGTCTCAAGATTAAGCACTCGATATCCTTTCGAATGTCCAGAGTATCCAAGCATAATACCATCAGAAGTACGCGACTCGAACTTGTCGAGAAGGCCCTTCTTCAGGATAAAACATTTGCAACCAAAAACCCTAAGATGGGACACATTTGGCTTCTTCCCAAACATAAGCTCATAAGATGTCACGTGCAGAGAAGAACGCAGAAAAACTCGATTTGACACATAGCAAGCGGTGTTGACGGCCTCGGCCCAATACCGTCGCGATGTGCCATACTCATCAAGCATCGTTCTTGCCATCTCAACTAAAGTTCTATTCTTCCTCTCCACAACACCATTCTGCTGTGGGATGCGTGGAGTGGAGAATTGGTGCTCAACACCACGATCAGCAAGAAAATCTGCGAAAGAAGCATTCTTGAACTCTAACCCATTATCACTGCGAATTCCCTTCAAAGAACCAGGAAAGAGATTCAAGAGCCTCAAAGCCAAATCTCGAAAGAACTCAAATGCCTCAGATTTGTGCTCCATGAAAAACACCCAAGAGAACCGAGAATAGTCATCAACAATGACAAGAACATACCACTTCCCACCCGCCGATCGAACCCGAGCTGGATCTACAGTGTCCATGTGTAAAAACTGAGCGGGTCCATCGGTCTTCACCTGATTGACAGGTGGATGAGAAGCGGCAACTTGTTTGCCATGACGACATGGGGACGCATACCAAATCATTGACTGGTTTGAGTTTGGGCAAACCTCTCAGAAGGTCAAGGCTGCCAACTCTAGTCAAGTGGTCAAAACCAACATGCCCCAAACGTCGGTGCCAAAGTTGAAACACTGAAGAACTAGTTGCAAGAAAGCATCTAGACTCAGAAGAACTAAACTCAGCAGCAAAAACTCTACCGGGACGAGAAATACCAAAAGCAAGTGCACCCGAAGAGTCAAGAACACGACATCCATTCTTCTTAAAACACACCTCATAATCATCATCAATGAGCTGTGAAACAGAAATGAGGTTGTATTTCAGTTTACTCACAAGGGCAACATCTTTGAGAATGTTGTTGTTGTTGACTCGCACTGCACCCTTGTGTGTCACACGTCCACGGGAGTCATCTCCAAAAGTGATGTACTCATCACCGGACGTCTTGTTGAGGGAGGTGAACCATTTTGAGCTTCCGGTCATGTGACGTGAACACCCGGAATCAACGAGCCACATGTTCACCAACCCTCGCCGGCCAACCTACACAAAAGACCGAAAACGAGTGGACTCAGTACTGGGGTTAGTAAGCAAAGATTTTCGAATCCAGTACTGAGTCACTCTCTGAACAGGAACAAAAGATCGTGAGTGATTAGCATGCAATGCAACATCATGAACAACTTGATGGGATTCGTAGCATAGAAAACAAAAATTTTCCTACGAGATGCAAACGAAAACCTAGATCCAATCTAGAAAACCAAGATCCAATCTAGAAGAAGCTTGCAACGAGAGACAGATCATATTTACATACCCTCGACGAACACGTCAACGCAGCGGAGAATTTGACCGTTGTCGATGAAGCCCGCAGCCTCCCGCAGCTAGGTTATACCTCCCAGCCGCGAGAGGGATCTTCTCGTGTTCCAATCCGATCAAGCACCGCAACGAGCGGCACCTCCGAGATGTGCACACGTACGGCTCGAAGACGTCACCTCCTTCTTGATCCAGCAAGGCGGGAGATGAGGTAGATGAGATCAACTCCGGTAGCACGACGGCATGGTGGTGGAGGTGGTGGGGTTTCTCCGCGGACAGGGCTTCGCCAAGCGCTGCGCACGAGAGAGAGGAGATGGGAGAGAGGGAGGCGGCGGCTGGGATGGATCTCTCCGGAGGGCTGCCCCTCCCCTCCTTTATATAGAGGAGGAAACTTGGAGGAGGAGGAATAGTACCCATGAACAGTACACACGTGAACAGTACGCGCGTGAACAGTACCCTCCCCCAAGTAAAGCCTCTCCTTTCGATCTTATCTCCTATTTTTAAGGGATATCGATCTTATCCATCTAGGAAGGGGGGGTTACTGTTCACGCGACACTATTCACGTGTGTATTGTTCATGCAGTACCCTTGGTCCATGTGGACCCCTCCGGGATAAGTGGGCCCCACCCGGGGACCCCCGGAACCTTCTAAAACCTTCCCGGTACGATACCGGAAAAATCCTGAACTTTTCCGGAACCCTAAAAATACTTTCCCATATATGAATCTTTATCTCCGGACCATTCCGGAGCTCCTCGTGACGTCCTGGATCCCATCCGAGACTCCGAACAAAATTTCGGTCTCACCATATTAATATCTCATTTTATACCCTAGCGTCAACGAATCTTAAGTGTGTGACCCTACGGGTTCGGGAATATGTGGACATGATCGAGACACCTCTCCGATCAATAATCAATAGCGGGACCTGGATGTCCATAATGACTCCCACGTATTCAACAAAGATCTTTATCGGTTTGAACCACGATGTCGAATATTCCATTCCCTTTGTCTCGTGATATTTTACTTGCCCGAGATTCGATCGTCGGTATCACCATACCTAGTTCAATCTCGTTACCGGCAAGTACTCTTTACTCGTTCCGTAATGCCACATCCTCTGTGACCAACTCTTTAGTCACGTGCTTGCAAGCGATACAGAATGTGCTTTACCGAGTGGGCTCAGAGTATATCTCTCTGTCACATGGATGGACAAATCCCACTCTCGATACATGCAACCCAATAAGTACTTTCCGAAATACCTGAAAGACACCTTTATGATCACCCTGTTACGGCGTGACGGTTGATGCCCCCAAAGCATTCTTTCGGTACCAGGGAGTGGCATTATCTCATGGTCTAAGGATCGGAACATTTAACAATGGAAAGCTATGCAATATGAACTTTGTGACGTGATCGAATTGCCTAACTTAATTTGGGTCTGTCCATCATGTCATTCTCCTAATGACATGACCCCGTTATTAACCGACATCACATGTCCATGATTAGGAAACCTTAACCATCATTTAATCAACGAGCTAGCCAGATAGAGGCATTGCTAGGGACACGGTGTTGTTTATAAAACCACACATGTATTATGTTTCCGGTTAATACAATTATAGCATGGAGTATAAACATTTATCATGAACAAGAAATATGATAATAACAATTTATTATTGCCTCTAGGGCATATTTCCAACACAACTCTACGACCTTGACCTAGTGCACGCCGCGGAGGAATGTCACGCACCGGAGCACGTGAACCACCTCCAAGAGGACGGCGAGAAAACTCTAAGCGACCTAAACCCTGTCGCCTGCTAGAGCCACCAGAAACCTCAACATGTTGAGGCCTCGTGTGTGTCTTAGGAGCACTCAACGCATTGTTGCGTCGTTGAATACCCCTAAGAGCACGAACACGGTCACGACGCTCCTCCTTGAGACGTCGAAAGCAGAACT
Source organism: Stipa capillata (assembly GCA_019208055.1). Taxonomy (NCBI): domain Eukaryota; kingdom Viridiplantae; phylum Streptophyta; class Magnoliopsida; order Poales; family Poaceae; genus Stipa; species Stipa capillata. The sequence continues at coordinate 363,937 of JAGXJF010002310.1, read as the reverse complement.
CAACTAGGTGACCATCCTTATGACAATGAGTGCATTGGTATTTTACCCTATGCGAGGTAGCACCAACTGAAGCTGAAGCACTCTTGTCCTTAAGCGGTGAATCTAGATAACCACCTGACTTAAACACTGTTCCCCTCTCCCCCTGAGCTATTGCAATCAAGCCTCTACCAAGAGAACCAATGGGATGAGGAGGATGATTCTTATTTTCTTCCACATGATTAAAACCTAGACCTTTGCCTGAGCTAACTCTAGACTTGTCTAAGATCATGTCAAGTTCTTTTCTACCTCCAGAAAATCTCTCCAAAGTTTTCTTGAGGTAGTCAACTTCCCTAAGCAAAGGAGCACAGGTAAGACAAGCTCCTGAAGCTGACACTCTAACAGCTTTCTCATATTTTTCTTTGTATGCTCCTAGTTCAAGTTTTAGAGACTCACAAGACACACAAGCGATGCTACATGTTTCAGCTACTGTTTTCTTAAACCTCTCTCTAAATGCAGCATGCATAGCAGAAACATCATTCTCAAGCTCATGGCAAAATGTGCAAGTAGAGGAAACAGCATGAGAAACATCAACAGGTAGCTTAGAAGCAGTAGCATTAGCCAAAGTGAGTTTTCTGTAAAGCTCAGAGATGTGTCTTCCTAGGTCCTGATTTTCTTCAACTAGTTCAGAGCATTTATCACACACTGGTCTTCTCATTTCAAGCACAGATTGATTCAATTCTTTATTTCTACCTTCCAAATACTTGCATCTTAAACATGGGGAAGATTCTTGAGTGCTCTTAGAACTAATGCTAGCAAGTTGATTCTTAGCATTCTTGAGTTCATTAGCATGAAATGAGTGAGCAATGCAACCAGCAAGATAAACAGTTTTAAGCTTGGCTAGATTGTCCTTATAGACCATAAGCTCTTGGATGACAATTATATGCAATATGAAACCTATAGCAAAGCACAATTTCATCTCATTCAATTCGTTAAGAGGTGCTAAGCTAGAGGAACATCCAGAGGTGCTCTAGAAGGCAAACTAGCATGTGAAGATTTGAGCATATCAATCTCTTTCCTAAGAGAGTCTAAGTTATCATCCTTAGAAACACAAAAGGAGCAAGGGCTCGACTTAAGTTTATCAATTTCAATCATGGATGACTTAAGCAATTCACTTACACTAGCATGAGCATCTTTAGCTTCAAGGAATTCTTTGTGTAAAACATCACAACTAGCACACTCATCCTCATTACTTTTCAGTTTAGCAATTTCTAGTGTAAGAGAATTAACTTTCTTAGTCAGGTCTTTAGATTTCTTGATTGAAGCAAACAAGGCATCATTTTGCACATCAAACATATCAAGCAGTTTATCATGCCTAACACTGAGCTCATCGAAGGTGCAACTTACATCGCTTTCAAGATCTTCGTCGTCGCTCTCTTCTTCGGATCTCGCCATGAAGCACATGCCGGTGAAGCCATGTTCTACCTTCTTCTTCCCTTTCTTCTTGTGCCTGGGCGGCTCCGGTTCATCCTCGCTTGAGGAAGAGGAAGATGAAGAAGAGTTGGAGCTGTTGTCGCTATCTCCAAAAGCGGCGAGAGCTCGACGAAGATTCTTCTCCGCCTCACGCATCTTGGGCCTTGATCCAAAGTTGTTCCTTCTCTTGTCCTGAAATTTAGAAGCAAACTTGTTTCTCTCTTTAGGATTGGGACACTCGGATCGAATGTGGCCTTTCTCACCACATCCATAGCAGGTGATGTCCGAGGATTTCCTTCTCCTATTTCTCACATTCTTATATGCCCTAGAGAAGCGTTTTGCAAATAACGCGAGCTCATCCTCGGGAAGAGACTCAAGCTGATCATCAGACAAAGAAGACAAGGCTGCAAGAGACAGTCCAGAAGAAGAAGAAATCATGCAAGTGTCAGAGTTGACACTAGGAGACACTATCCCCGATGGATCCGAGGAAGTGTTCCCAACAAGAGCCAAAGTCTTGGTCTTTGAACCATTTCTGTTTTCCGAAGTGATCTCATGAGTAGAGAGCTTGGAGAACAGGTGATCGAGTGTGAGAGTGGCAAGATTGGCGGACTCTTGGATGGCAATCTTCCGCACTTCAAAAGCGGGCTCTAATGTGTTCAACACATGCCTAGCCATCTCTGAGTCAGAGTACCTCACTCCCACACTCCTGAGCTTATTCACAATTCTTTCAAATCTCTCAAAAAGCTCAGAAATTGATTCCCCAGAGCGTTGCTCAAAACGATTGTATTCAACTCTGTATTGATCCGCTCGAGCAATCTTGACTTGGTCGGACCCCTCATGGTAGGTGATCAAGGTCGACCAAATCTTGTGAGCGGTATCAAGATGAGCAACCCGCTCGTGCTCCTTCCTATCCAAACCAGAAAGCAAATAGTTGATGGCTTTGCAATTGTTTTCAACATCAACCTGATTTGCAGCCGTCACTTCGGCAGGAAGAGCAAAGTCACTTTCAATGATTTTCCAAATAGCAAACCCCTCTGACTGGATAAAGATTTCTCATTCGATTTTTCCAGAACTCCCAGTCCGTGCCCATTGAAGACAGGAGGACGAGTCGAGTATCCGTGGGAAGCCATGGCTCGCAAAGCCGGTCAAAGCTTATAGAGAAGCGAGACCGGGCTCTGATACCACTTGTTGGATCGATGGCTTCCCGACAGAGGGGGGGGTGAATGTCGGATACAAATTTTTCTTCAAACTCAAATACAGATAGCAATTGAGATACTACTGTAAATGACAAAGAAGATGCAGCGGAAAACACCTAGAAAGTCATTGACGACATGGAACTCGTCGTTAGCTTTAAAACAAGTACAAGATCACTGAAAACGGAGTCCGGATGCAAAAGTTATGACCAAAACAGTGAACGTCCGAAGCAGCAACAGCAGTTCACACCTGAGTCTCAGCTGGGTGACTCAGCTGGGTGTCTCCGCTGAGTCTCAGCTGGGTGTCTCAGCTGAGTCTCAGGTGGGTGACTCAGCTGAGTGTCTCAGCTGAGTGACAAGGCAGATTAGTCCAGAACTGAGATTTCAATCCAATTTTTGAACCAATTCAAAATCTACCCAACCAAATCAAACCAAATTTGACAGAGAGGTGTAGGAAGGTATTGTAAGTCTAAATCAAGTGTTGATCTCCATGAAAACTTCTCAAGTCAAGACTTTTTACCCTCTTTTCTCCAATCACTCTAGAAGTGAGAAAAAGAGAAATTTTGGGAGAAAAGGAAGCTCGTGAGGAATCTTGATCTGAAATCAATATAGTGTCATCTCACATGTCCCAGCAACCTATTCCAAGTCCCAAACCATTGGATTAACCCCTCTACAAAGATCAATCATGAAAATCACTTTTCTTGCCCTTTTCTCAAGGAAAACTCAAAATAGAGAAAGGAAAAGGCTGAATCCTTGGATATGCTTGGATGGGATCAGTGTAGAGATGATCTTCCCATCACTTACTTGCCATACCACGGATCAATCCATAAGAAAAGCAAGAAAACGAAAATCCAAAACCTTCAAAGAGAGAGTGACTCAAGTACACATAGGGATTGAGGAAATCTTTTTGTATTGAATTTTCGTGGGTTTTTCCTGGGTTTACAAGCCTCTCATCTAGGCAAAGCACTTCATCAAGTGCAGCTCTCAAAAGCTAATCAAAAGGGTTGAGGGTTAAGAAAACCCTCATCATCTATTTATAGTGGGGAGGGACAACCCCCTCTTCCACTCTTGGGCCTCATGCCCTAATGGGCCTAAACTACCTAGCACGCATCACAAAGCGCCTAAATAGCTTAGTCACTACCCGATTTTCCTTCCACCCTAAGCTACCAACCCTAAACCGCTTCCGGCCGCCGCCGCAGTTTCTTAGTTGAGCTTCGGTGGCTTCTGCGTTTTTACCAAAACGCCCTCGCACTGACTTGGTCCTCACGTCTCGTCTCCACCCGCTTTCTTGTCGTCCGCGTACATGCTTTTAAGCCGCACGATGTCGTCGCCACCTCCTTGACCGCATCTCAGCCCTCCAAGCTATCATGCCGGTCCATATGGCCGAACCATCGCCGCACCCAACTCGCACCTGCACACAATAGACCAAGCAAAGCGTCGTGAGCACAAGTTTTCCACTTGACCCAAGTCAGTCGAGAAAAATCCTTTATCCACTCAATTTTTTTCTTGAGACAAATTGAGAAACTCAAACAATCAATCACATTGCAAATAATTCAAACCACGAATTCATGCAACCAAAAGAGTCAACTCCACATAAGATGGCAAAATATTCATCACAAATGTTGTCAAGTCCTTACATGACTCACATCCTCTGTTCTTTTCTACATATTTGTTTTTCTTTTTTCCTTTTCTTTTCTTTCCGCCTCTCTATTTCCTTTTATAGGCGTTTAGTGCATTTTCTAGGCATTTAATGAATATAATTCAAATTTGAACTGCAAGTGCATGAAAAAGTTGGCAAAATTGAGTTGAAAAATCCTATTTGTGGTCTTTAGTCTATGTTTAGGCCTTATCCAAGAAAGGAAAGGAATTCCAAACATCAGGGTGCCAAGACTCGACCCCGACCATGGAGCTTATTGGTTTTTTAATTCCAAAAAATGCAAACGAAGTCTGAAAAACATGATACTTGGCATGGTGCCCTCATATGGCATCAATATGCTGTGGTAAAAATTTGAGAAGGTTTCGCAAAGTTGTGACGTACACTGCTTAGAAACCGGACCATCTCCGAGGAAGAATCTAGGTTTCGAGAGGGAACGGGTCAGATTTGAAGGCAAAGTGATGGTTGCTTCATCGGTTAACCTTGAAATTTTTTCTACACTCAAGATATACCATTACATGTTCCATGTCAAAATTTGACATTTTTGGGTATTCGTTTGCTATATTTAAGTCATTTAGTGCATTTCTAGGCATTTAGTGAATATAATTCAAATTTGAACTGCAAGTGCATGAAAAATTTGGCAAAATTGGGTTGAAAAATCCTATTTGTGGTCTTTAGTCTATGTTTAGGCCTATCCAAGAAAAAAAATAAAGAAATAAACAAACAAAGAAACAAAGAAATAAACAAAGAAAGAAATAAACAAATAAACATCTTTTGTTTGCCGAGTGTCCGATTTTTAACACTCGGCAAACACCTTTTCCGGGCTACGCAGCCTCTTTAGCTCGATGGGCCGTCCAACTTTCGGCCCATTCGTCATCCGGTCATCGTATGCAGCAGCGGGGTGGGTTCTCTGGTTTAGTCCCACCTCGCCCGTCGACCTTGCGCTTGACTGGTTTATATACGCGGTTGCGCACCACGGCTCGAACTCCTCTGAACACTCATCGGGTGCTTATACACGGCGCCCGCTTCTGTGATTGACATGTCGGTCCCTCGTGGATAGACTCAATACATGTACCATGCTGATGTGTGCGTGTGTAGTGCTGATGTGAGCTTCCGGGCAGCAGCAGTGCCCGGCCGGCGTCCAAAAAACCGCCACATCGGCGGCCATTTTTTTGGTCCCTGATCACCTTGTTTGCCGAGTGTAATACTCGGCAAAGCCGACCTCTTTGCCGAGTGCCTGCACTCGGCAAACCACCTGCGGCACGTGGCACCGGTGCCATCGCCTTTTGTTTGCCGAGTGTCGGATGTGACACTCGGCAAACTTTTTACCGAGTGCATGACAGAAAACACTCGGCAAACATGGCTTTGCCGGCAAGCTATATGCCGAATGCTGTTTGCCGAGTGTAACGCTCAGCAAACTATTTGCCGAGGGCTTTTCCTCTTTTGCCTTGTGCTTTTGGCGCACGGCAAAGTTATGGATTCCGGTAGTGTATGCCTTCTCCTTGGAGAGGCGCATTCCCTACAGACCCTCTCTCCCTGTTCCTCTACCTCACGTTTTCCCTTAGCCGAACGTGTCTTCTTGTTTCATTATGCCTTTGACATCACCCGTGAAGATAGGTAAGGCTAAACAGTGAATGACCTCTAGATAGAAAATCTTTGGACATCAATACTTTACAAAATACCAGTCCAAATCAAGTAATCATTTTTCCTAAATTCCTAGGACTTCGTAAGCCCTCTACTAATACCACTCTTAGAATTTTGAAATTAATTGAAATTTAAAATTTGAATAGGTTTTAAACCTAATACCATGTACATATATTTAGAAAAAATCCCAAATAAAGTCCTCTAAACTTTAAATTTCCAAAAACCATCTATCAAATACCACTTCCCTAACATTTGAGATTTTCCGAAGGACAAATTTCAATATAGTTCAAACGTAAATATCATATATGCGAATCTCCTTCAATTTAAAAAAAACTAATTGATCCTTTTTCCTAAAATTTTCTAAAATCTGATCTAGCATTAAGAGACCAGTAGCATTTTGACAAGCCAAAGTTACTTATAACAGGTAGCACATATGGCTTATACAGAAGTACTTCAAGACTCTTATTTCAAATAAGGTATGCCCTATGTATTTCCAGAGCCCATATGAAAATTTACAAAATACTTTCAAAAATTAATTAATACCCTCTGGTCCTAACAAGATCATATCAACACTAGACACCCATGTGTTAATAGCAAAACCTTGACTTACCTATTTAGATGAGATTGTTATTTCATGTGACCTGAACTCTCTCTGCTAACTCCATAAAATATTAGTTACCCAATTATGTCATGGTCATGTGAATTGTGTTGTTTTCTTGATTTATTTGGATTTTATTGGATTTCATCTTGCGCCCTTGATTTATGTGACGTCCCTCTAGCGTGTAGATACCGACGTTACAAAGCCTCGCGCAGAGGATTCTGGACGTTTGTTGCATCAAGCTCAAGTTCAAGACCCGGCTAATATTGCCAGGCAAGCATACCTACTTTGATCATGATTGAATCCTATATGTTTCAAAACTTATTTTGTTTGCAACTCTGCATGCTATGTGTGTATCAAGAATATTTTGTACTAGACCTAGATATACCCTATAGCTACATATGACTTAGGTCCGAGAACCGGATCCTTGTAACCCTAGTAATACCTAGCCAGTCATCGCATGACCAGCAAAATATTAGGGTTATAGGTGGTAGCCATGCTTAGACCTTCTATAGAGAAAAATCTATTTTGTCCGACTCATGCGAACCACCCTTTTGGTTATGGGATTAAAACCCTCGGGAAGGTGTGTAACTTTCGAGGCGATTGTTTGGAAATGATGTTTTTCAAAACGCCAAAAGAAAATGGAAGATGCTTTTGATTCGGATGAGAATGGTAAGGGGAGGTCGGATGAATGGTTGTAGCATATAGGGACATGGCTATGAGGTGATGATATGCAGTCTTGCTTGAATCAGATAAGAACCGAGCCTAAGTGTCGCTCGACCAAGTTCACCCCGTACGTCCACATGCCCTTTGTGGGAAGGACTTGGCTAATTACCCTGTCTAGTGCTAGTGTCTAGACCCGTGGGCAGTAGGAAGAGAGTGTTAGGTAGATTGGCATCCCTAGAGGACCTCTTGCGTGACTACGTATGGAGTCGTTCGACACAAAGGTAAGTCCACTCCGGGTTGTGGGTTGGGAGTCACCGAGCACAAGCAGAGACTGGGTAGATCTTATCTAGCGGGTCCAGCACTGGTATGAAAATGAGAGAAAAGTCTCGTTGTAATAACCCTGCCGGCACCCCTCATAAAGAGTGCTCATTTGGCCATGGCAACAAGGGGGACTTACATCTTGTGGGTAAAGCCGTACAACCTCTGCAGAGTGTTAAAATCTATTCAAATAGCCACGTCCTCGGTTATGGACACAATTTGAAAAGGCCACACACTGGTTAGACTAAGTTTTGGTTGTGAAATCTAGGGAATGGGACTAAAGACGTGGGCATGATTTGTCCACAGTGTGCAATTTGAGCTACAGGCTAGTAGTGAGGAAGTGTAGAAGTGAAACCTTGCCCGTGCTACGAGGCGGTAGCACGGGTAGATTTTAAGGATTACCTGAGGCGATACAAGGGTTATCGACCTCTAGATGACGATTGCCTGAATATAACTTGCGGCATAGGATACTGACCCGTCAGAGATGGGCTTGCTTTCAGAAATGCTTTTGAATCTATTACTATCATATTCCGAATAAGAACTTACCTTTCCGCTCAACATGCAACCTAGGGTAGAACCCTTTTTATTGAACAAGCTCCTTTTATTGAACAAGCTTGGCATGAAATACATTTGTTATAGTCCACCTGCGGGATGCTTGCGAGTACATTCCATGTACTCACCTGACTTGTTGATTTGGCCAGACAAGGGAGACGCCAACTCCAAAGACGACGTTGAGTACGCGAAAGTTAGGGCGTAACCCTAGTCAGTTGCCTGTTAGGTATGGCATATTGATGGGTCACCTCACCGCTTGATTTTTCACTGCAAGTTTCTAAGCCATTGGGTTACAGGTATAAGACTATCGACCTTGACGGTCTTTTCCGTATCGTATGCTGATATGTGCGTGTATGACCATGATATACAGGCTAACTTGTGGGTACTGGCTACTGATCATGGGACCAGTACCGGAAACACAATGATTATCTGACCTTAAAACCAGGTACGCCACAATTACGATATCCATTAGTGTAGAGGCCAGGGTACCACCTCTATTTTCTAAAGAAGTTCAGTTTTGTTATGATCTTTTTCTGATTTTCCCTTCAAATTTGGCATTGGGAGGGGGGGGCACGGGGCACTGGGGCATAATGTCGTGCAGGTGATGGCCTACCTTATTGCATTGTTGCTGCGATCTATTATTTGCAGCCTTAGGGTGTGACAATGAGTAATTGAAATCTATTGTATACAATGACAATACCCATATACGATACCCTAGGGATCCCCTAGATATCCACAGCAACTACTGTATGAAAGAGGGATTCAGGGGGATAAGGAAACTACCCACGGGTGTCAGGTATCCCTTAAACAAGAAAACTTATCCCGACGTTTAAGGATGACAGGAGTCCTACTCGGAGACGAGTTCGTACCCGGTACGGCATACCCTTCATATAAGGAGCCTAAGGACCCTGCGGAGAGGGGAATCTCAACTTAGAAAGACAACACAGAAGCCTCAGAGATCCACTCGAGAAGACTTCTTGAGCAAATAGAACAGAAGATGCACTTGACATCCACTTCCGACTAGTTATAGATCACATTTAGATTAGTTATTCCCTTTGTACTCTATCTTGAGATCAATATAAGACACATAAGATGTAGGGTTGTTATCCTAAGGGAGGCACGAACCTGTATAAAATCTTTGGTTCCCAATGACTTGACTTGGCTCATACGGATCTCCCTACCCCCTACACTTTTCACCACATATTACGTAAAATCGACGGTTTATTGATCGTCGACAGGGTGGGATCCTCAAGTTGAGATTATAGTTGCTTGCAACGATTTTTTTAGAGACATATCTCGTTGGAGTTTGAATTGCATGGTAACTTTCTTTTAGCCTATGTGGATGAATGTGGTGGCATCTTTTCCTATCATTTTCATAATATAATAGATGAGAGATAAATGATCACCTTATTTTAAACCTTTACCGGCTAAGATATAAAAACTATTTTCTTCATTTATTTATATGAACACAAAAACAACCCATATAAACCACAATTTTGATCCAACCTCTCCATACAGCCCCCAGAGCCATGAAATCATCCTTGATAAGGCACCAAAACTTCCGATAGAAGAGAAAAGGGAAGTAATCAGTAATCAATTCCTAGAGCACCATTAGCATAGGAACCTATGATGGAAGTTTTAGTTTCTTCTGCTGAGAAGGGTTTTTCTGCTTGATCTCATTCTCCTCATCCGTAACTAAGTCAAACTGGACCAAAAATTAGTTTCCAAATGGATATTGTCTTTGGGTTCAAACCCAAACAAGAATTTATAGAAATCAGATGCTACCAACAACATCTCTATAGTGGTTTCTACCGTACCATTAGGTCTATCTAAGAAGGCTAAATTCTTTTTTTCCCCTTTGATTGGCAATTGCATGAAAGTATGCACTGTTTTTGTTTCTTTTAATATTTCTATATCTGGATCTCTGCCAAGCAGAAATCTCTGTCAAGTCTTCCAACTATCTTCCTGTTTTTCTGGGTGTTGATTCATCCTAACTCTATCAGAATCATGTAGCAGGTGCTTCTCAGAAAAAACATCTAAGATGTCAAACTCTTGCATGAGAGCTTTATTTCTTCCATTTATTTTAGTGTTATTTGGCATTCAATTAATTGGCCTAAACTCAAAGGATAACAAGACACGAAAGAGTTCTAGAATCCATGTGGCATACTAAACCTCAGCATGCAAATTGCGCTCGGCAATTGATCCAAGTTTATACAACAGTTCCTCAAAAAAGGTTGGAGGCTTCATGGTAATTGCAGAACACACTGTTCTTTGAAGGAATAATTTTTAGTTTTCTCATGGACTTGCAGAACAAACTGTTGATAGCTTCTCGATGAGATCAAGCAGAAGACGTCGCTCCAGATGCATTGACAAATGCGAACACAAAAGTTTCCCAAGCTAGTCAGCACCGCTAGCTACCTCATGAATTAGCTTGTCGAAGAACTTCTACAGGCCTCCCACCCTTACTTCTAGAGCAATGCTACAAACAAAATAGTCTAGTAACAGAGTGATTTCAAACACACAACTTATGGAGAACGCTTTGCTCTTGAGGACGACTCCTTCACTGTTGATGAGGAGGTAGGCAGTGTTATCCCAATGGATAGGGATGATGGCGCTAGTGACAAGTCGCACGGCAGGGAGGAGGACCCCGAGGACGCTTCTGGCCCTAAGCGGGCTAAGAATTCCACCGCGGCATCAGACAGTACTCCTACGGGTCAACACTCCTCAATGTTGGGTATTTCGACAGCCATGATTGCCGTCACGCCGGTTGCACCGCGGCCTCGCTTCTCGCCTGGTTGCTCTAAGGTATCGCAGCACGCGGAGTCTTGTAATGCAGCTCCTGGCCTTGTCACCCTAGCTCCTGGCAGCTCCTACGCCGAGGTGGTGGCCAACGCGTCGCCGGCTACTGCCACTTCTTCTCCGCCTTCCGTGGCAGCTGCTGGGTCTGCTGCGGTCGGGGGTGGTGTGATCCTGTCTTCGGCTGCCGCGGCAGCGGTTGCTCAGGACACAGGTGTCTTGGGCCGGGGAATGGATGCGCCTGCGCCTCCGACACCTCTTTGGCGGAGTGCTTGCAACAGCACCTCCGCCTCCCCCTTGTCATGCACGGTGGCGGATGAAGATGTGTTGGCCAGGGCCATGTGGAGGAAAGCGGTCTGCAACTTGGAGCAACCAATTGGTACGTGCATGCAATTTCAACGTTCTTTTCTCTCTTTTTTAGATTCTCATATTTCTGATTGTGTTAGTAGACTTGGGGTGTCTCTTGGCATGAATAATCAGGAAATTGGGTTTTCTATTGGTTCCATTAGACGATTGGAAGTTGATAGGACTACAGTCATTCCAAAAGTGAAACCTAGGCTTAATTTTGATGATTTGTCTGCTTTGGATGATGAAGATAACGAAAATGGGATTGATAAACCTCTCCTAACCTCTTTGTGTGCTCAGCTAACCGATGAGGTGATGGATGAGCTGGACCTTGGCTACTCTTTGAGTGACCTTAAGGCGACCTCTCGTAAATCCAAAGCCTCCTCCTCAAAGAAAAAGAATAGAGCTGGCCAACATATGAAAAAAATATAAACACTCTTCAAGAAATAAAAGTTCAAAATGAGAGGTATGTTCTGGAATAGCAGAGGTCTTGCGGACTTGGCAAAGATTAGATATATTTCTGATTGTGTAATTGATCACCGTTTGGACTTTGTGGCAATTCTTGAAACCGGCAAGAGCGCCTTCACAACGTCGGCCTTGGACCACCTTTGTGCTGACTGAGACTTTGTGTGGCATTGTCTTCCTCCTAGAGGTCGCTCTGGTGGAATCCTCTTGGGGATAAATCAAGAAATGGCATCGATTAGGGCCATGTCCAATAGGGAATTTCACGTGAAGTTTCATCTTCTGAATTATGCCGACAATTTCGTTTGGAGCCTCGTTGTCGTTTATGGGGCGGCACAGGACAACCTTAAGTCTGCCTTCCTGGCAGAGTTGGTGCGCATTTGTTCCCACAACCCAATCCAATGCTAATTGGCAGAGATTTTAATATTCTCCGGCAGCATCGGGAGAAAAACAATAACCGCTTTGACCACCGATGGCCCTTCCTGTTCAATGCTGTTATCGACAGCTTGGATTTAAGGGAGATTGATTTATCGGGTCATCAATTCACTTGGGCAAGTTCACATACGCACCCGACTTATGAGAAATTGGATAGAGTTCTCATGTCTTCCGACTGGGAGTCCAAGTTTCCGTTAGTCACGGTGGTGGCGCTTGATCGTTCCCTGTCGGATCACACTCCTCTCCTTCTGGATACTGGCTCGGCGGCCTATCGTGGTATGAATAAGGCTTTCAAGTTTGAGCTTGGTTGGCTAAACCGCGAGGGCTTCGTCGATATGGTGTCAGCCATTTGGAGAGGGGAGTATAGAGGGAAGAATCCCATGGAGAGGTGGCAGAATAGGATGTGCTCTTTACGCCGTCACCTAAGAGGGTGGGCCATTAATCTAATTGGAGCTTACAAGCTAGAAAAATGTCATCTCATTAATTTTATAGATGCTTTGGATAAGAAGGCGGAAAGTACCATGCTAACTGCTCAGGAAATTGTTCTGAAATGTCAATCGTCCAAGAGTCTAGCTAGGTTATTACGTGAGGAAGAAATTAAATGGTACCAACGTGCCAAGGTTAAATACCTGGTGGAAGGTGATAATAATACTAGCTATTTCCATAAGATAGCTAGTGGAAGGCGCCGTAAGCAGTGCTTATTTCAGCCTGTGGATGCCGACGGTTCGATAGTGGGGGAGGCGCTTCTTAAGTCGCATATCTCCTCGTACTATAAAAACTTATTTGGTCCTGCTGCAACAAATTGTTGCTCACTGGTGGAATCCTACAGGGAGGATATCCCTCAGCTTTCTGAGTTGGATAATTTGAGCCTAGTTGCACCGTTCACTGAAAAGGAGGTCCGGGATGCAATTTTTCAGATGGAACATAATAAAGCACCGGGCCCTGATGGTTTCCTTGCTAAGTTCTACCAAGTTTTCTCGGATGTTCTTAAAGAGGACTTGATGGCTTTATTCCAATAATTCCACCAGGGTACGCTACCATTCTTTAGTTTGAACTTTGGAATTATAACTCTCTTACCGAAGTGCAAAGAGGCTATGCACATTCAACAATATAGGCCAATTTGTTTACTTAATGTGAGTTTTAAAATCTTCACGAAAGTGATACCGACCGACTTACTGGTGTGGCGGACAGGCTGGTACAGCCTACGCAAACTGCTTTCATGTGTGGTCGGCATATATTGGATGGGGTCCTCGTTTTACATGAAACTGTCCATGAGCTTCATCGAAAAAAACTGGGATGGGTCCTTTTTAAAGTGAATTTTGAGAAGGCATATGATAAGGTCAAGTGGCCATTCCTTCTTCAAACGCTACGAATTAAGGGCTTCTCAACGCAGTGGTGTAAATGGGTGGAGTCTATCATCACAGGAGGGAGTGTGGGTATAAAGATCAACCAAGACGTTGGACCATATTTCCAAACGTGGAAAGGTCTGCGACAAGGTGATCCCCTCTCTCCCATTCTCTTTAATTTTGTGGCTGATATGTTGGCAGTGTTGATCAGCCATGCTTGAGAACATGGTCTCATAAGTGGAGTGGTGCCTCATCTCATTGATGGCGGTTTATCGATTCTACAATATGCAGATGACATCATCCTTTTTCTAGAACATGATTTGGAAAAAGCCAAAAACTTAAAGCTCATTCTGACCACCTTTGAGATGCTCTCGGGTTTGAAGATTAATTTCCACAAGAGCGAAATCTTCTGTTTTGGGGCTGCATGTGACGTCGCGGACCAATACACTAGCCTTTTTTGGCTATGAGCTGGGTTCCCTTCCATTTCACTATCTTGGCATTCCAATACATCATCGGAAGCTCAGGAACTCCGACTGGAAGGAGGTGGAGGAGCGTTCGAAAAACGCTTAAGTAGTTGGAAAGGCAAGCATCTGTCGTCAAGCGGTAGGTTGGTCCTAATTAATTCCGTGCTGAGCAGCTTGCCCATGTACATGCTTTCTTTCTTTGAAGTTCCTAAGGGCGTGTTGTCACGTTTGGATTACTTCCGGTCTCGTTTCTTTTGGCAAAGCGATAAACACAAAAAGAAATATCGCTTGGCCAAATGGAATATCCTCTGCCGTCCTAAGGACAAAGGCGGATTGGGCATCCATGACTTAGGTGTTTAAAATGTTAGTTTATTGTGCAAATGGCTGTTTAAACTTCTTAATGGGGATGGGATTTGGTAAGAAATGATCTGTAACAAATACTTGGGATCTCAGCCGCTTATTCAAGTGGAATAGAGACCAGGTGATTCGTATTTTTGGGCTGGTCTCATGAGGGCTAAGCGGAATTTTTTTCGCTTTGGTTCCTTTGTGATTAAGGACGGGTCTCAAGTGCGTTTCTGGATAGACAAGTGGTTGGACCCAGCTCCGCTAATGGATCAATATCCGAACCTTTTTGGTATTGTTCGCAATAAGCATAGCATGCTCGCGGAGGTTCTCAATTCGACCCTGTTGAATGTCTCCTTCCATCGTTCCTTGGTTGGCCTAGCCCTTCAAGCCTGGAACCAACTACAAGCACGACTAACTTCGGTGCTTTTAGTAGATGGGATGGATTCCTTTCGCTGGGATATAACTAAGAGCAAGGAATACTCCGTCCAATCTATGTATAAGGCTTCTCACCCCGGGTAGGATCCAAAATAGACAACTGTGGAAATTGAGAGTTCCGACAAAGGTTAAAGTCTTTCTTTGGTATATGCGCCGCGGTGTCATATTAACGAAGGATAATTTACTTAAAAGACGTTGGGTGGGCAACCTCAAATGTTGTTTTGCCAACATGATGAATCCATCCAGCATTTATTTTTTGACTGTCACTTTGCACGTGCCATGTGGCGTCTAACTTGTTTCCCCCCTGTGGGGTCTCTAACATGTTTGGAACTTGGCTGCGGGGTTTGAGTAGCAAGTTGAGAGCTTTAGTCCTGGTGGGGGCACTAGCGTTGTGTTGGTCATTGTGGCTTTGTCGAAATGATATGATTTTTCATAAAAGGAAAATTAACTCTCCTATGCAGGTTATACACTTTTGTACACACTAGCTCCATACCTGGTCTACGCTTCAGCGGTTGGAGGATCGACAGGTGGTGCTTGCAGTGTGTACCCAGCTGGAGAGGGTCGTCAGGAAGTTGTTCATCCACCATGGATGGCGGCCTAACGCACGGATTGCACCTCCTTGAGTTTTATTTTGTTCTTGTCATGCTACTATTTTATTTATGAGGCCAGGTTTGTCCCATGGTCATTTTGCTCTGTTTTTTAGTGGTTATTTTGCTCTGTTTTTTATTTTTGGCTGTGTGCATCGTCAGGTAGGTGCAGAGGCGGAAGGTTTTTTGAACTTGTTTATTTTGTATCATCTTGATGCAATGCTGAGAGCCAATAAAGCTTTCTTTTCCAAAAAAAAATGGAGAAAACACTTGGACTGCTCATTTCTTTATCAGGACCAGAATCCCGAAGTTACATAGTACAGAAAATAAAAACTTTACTTATTAGAAAGTCTAGAGCTTAGTCCAGCCATCAGAGTTGCAGTTCTTTCTGCAACTAGCATATTATAAAGTCTAGAGCTTAGTCCAGCAAATTATAACCTTACTGGCAAGCCGTAGTTGTGGAAGGATCGGATTACTCCGTCGCGGCTCCCAGTTACTATGACCATATTCCAAGCAGCCGATACCTTGGATCGGCAATCATCTAGTCCGGTGCAATTGATATATTTCAAGGACGGGAGCAGATTCTCCTCCGGCCATGTCGCTGAGCCCCTCATACCGTCAGCAAAAAACCATGTCCCAAATGAACAGCATTCTCGGTCATGGCACAGCGTGGGTGCATGAACGGTTTTCTCACAGGAGGGTGAGCAGAAATTGCTTCCCTCATGCAGCCCGGCCCAAGGCACCATGGCTGTCACACCTTGGGAGAAGAACTGCTCACAGGAGTGAACCAATTTTGACGGTTTGGTACTTCTATTGCGCAATGTATCAGAATTCCAGATATGGACATTGGAATTCATGCCCGCCGATATGAGATACCTCCCGTCTGACGTCAGCGATGGCGATAACAAAACCTTGGAGTTCCGGGGTCCTGCACCAGGGATCGAAAGATAATCAAATGTGTAAGTCGTATTTCGTAAAAATAGAACGGTTTACAGATCACAGGCTAGCACGAAATCTACCTTCAAACTTTTGGATGATATCAACACCATCAGAAACTCGGATTTTAGAATCCGCTGATGTGATTAGAATCTGAGAAGAATCGCCTCTAGAGAACTGCGAAGTGGTAATCAATTTGCTGATCAATTGCAAGGGCAACAATACTTCTCCAAATTATGAGTAACAAAGAATGGTCCAAAACAACTAACCTGCAGGCTGGTTATGTGATTGGCGGCAGACTTCTTTTTTGGCTTTACTTGCATTAGTTTGTTCAGTTGCATGTTTTGACCTAAGAAAAATATGTACTATGCTTAGTTAGGAGCAGTAGTACCCTTATAAAATGAAGATAATCATAAGGAACAGCAATGAGTGTTACCGTACCGGATTGATCATAGAAGTGGCATGTCCCTGCAACGGTACCAACAACAAAACCCTGACATTGGTAAAATGCATGAATTAGCATCCAACTAACAGAAAATAATCTTCAACAAAATTATGATGAGACTTAAACCTTTCCATCTGGTTGGTAACTTATAGCAGTTATAATATCCCGTGCATCAGCCCAGTCAACTACTCGCTTCTCTGAAACATCCCAGACACGGACTTTACCATCTATTGAGCCAGTGATGAAATACGTTTCATCAACCGGATTGAATTGAACACATGTTACTGTTGATATGTTGAACAGAAAGAAAAGAGTATCAGGTCAAAATCATAAGTTCTAGACTTGAAACCATGAAAAACATGCGGAAACCATGTCACCAGATTAAATCTAATACAAAAAGATACAAATTACAATTTTCTATGTAACCAAATACATACCATAATCTGTGTGTTTGAGTACTGTTAGACAGCCATCACAGCCAACTTTCCACATGCGTACTGTCTTGTCTTTCGATGATGTCAAGAGAAACTACAGGCACACTAAATCAGTTTACCTAGTAAACTTGATGACAACAATTCTTTGCTATGATTGCATTGTTTGCATTCTCATGTAAATTTCAGACTATCCAAACCGTAGAGTAACAAGAGAAAACTTACATCTGACTTTGACCATGTCATGTCCAAGATATCACTTGCATGTCCATGAAACTCATGCAGCGGTGTCTCTGTAATGTTGAAAACTTTCTTGGGTATTATGGCAAGGACACGGCTCCGACCTTTGCACAGCTTCTCTTTAAGGCCCTTATTTTTGTTCGTGTATTGAAGAGGTGTCCCTCTGCCATAGAAATTAGGAGAAGATTCCACTTCTCTTATCATCCAAATGCGTACAACAGAGTCCTCGCCGCCGCTTGCTAAATACCACCCAGATGGACTGAACTTCATGACCTTAATTAAACCCTTGTGGGCTTGGATTTCTTGGCACATGTAGACAGCAGAGAAGTCCATCCACATTTTATTCTGGTGATGAACTTTAGTTCTGGATAATGTACTTGTCTTCAAGTTTTTAACATGGACATCACGCTTGCAAATTCTTGCTTGGCTCTTCTTTCTTGTGAAGCTTTCCCACAAGCTCTTGAAATCCTTTTGCTTAGCACTACAGACTGTATTCGTACCTCTTGCAGGACTGTGACCATACCCCTTCCTCAAGAACTTCTGAACAAGGTATGAGAGCCCAAACAAACTTTCGAACTCGTTTGAAGTCCTCATTTTATTCAATCCAACCTCCTCGAGCATGCCGGTTAGTCCATTATGTTGGCCCTCATGAACTATAAATCTCTTCCTGTTATCTAGATCCCTTATGCAATAAGCATTATCTGGTGCTGGAAAATCATCAGAAAAAGAGGAGTGGAAAGAAGAACAGATGCTGCTAACTCTCTCCTTCAGGTCATGAAATGAGCAATCAGCTGTGGTTTCTACCTGCCAGTGAGGAAAATCCATTCTAGTAGGAATAGGTTCAACAAAGCCCATTCCTTTCAGGAATCTATGCCGCCTTTCTTTGACACTCATTGGTTCACATGCCCACAGCTGATACTCAGGTCTCCCCAAAGCTGAAACTTTGTCACTTGTGCTGCAACCAACTGATGATGAAGCCTCCGACGAGCTCCTGATATAATCACATGCATCAAAGAAACATCGTCGTCACCATCAAAACCGGATCTTGACATGTTCCACAAGTTGCTCTCAACCAATCAACTCAGCTAACATGTAGAATGGTCCCTCAGCAGGAGCTAGTATGTTTGCATGTTCTCCATTGTCCAAATGTCAGCTTTAACCACCGGCAACACTTCATGCTGTTCTCATAAAGTCATAATAAGAGCTGAAGCTAGCAAAACTGTCAACAGCATGAAAAAAGAACAAAGCGTTAGAGCAAGATCGATTTAACCATTCCTCTAGGAAAGATTGACTTCATTACATAGAGAAAAGACATATGCATGATAATCTATCAAGCTAATAAGTCAACCAATGCTTGCGGCAGTCCTATTGTCATGATGGCAACAGATCATCTACAGTATGGCTCAATTGAGAACTAACTTAACTATTCAGGAAGTCGAGAAGATCCCAAAGTTAAGGGTACCAGTGAAGAACAAACTATTCAGGGAAGCCAAGAAGAGCATAAAGTTAAGGGTTCCAGTGAAGAACCCAATATTAAGGAAAAACAGCATAGCAACCAAACCAGTATCAGTTACATAGAGCTCATGAAGGTATGTATCAGACACTCAGACCCAACTCTACATACAAAACAACGAAAAGTGCAGCTCAGATAGGATGAGGCCAGTTCTGAAGCCTGCACTGTTCGTAACAAATAAAAAGCTTCACCATTTCTGTTGCCCCACCCTTCAATTCACACTAGAATTCATCACAAGAAAGCGAACAAACGTTAAAGAACACCCTACTGTGTGCAAAATAAGTCCAGAACCAAACCACAAGTGACAAAATCCTGTAGAACCAACTCAATGAAGACACAAAAAAAGCTTGTAGAGTAAAATACTACTACTAAAAAGGAAGCCATATCGCCAAAGAATTCCAACAAGACGAGCGCTCTCTGCTCTCTACAGCTCTGCAAAGACAAAAGTATTCCTTTGACGTCAGGCTGGCATCTGATTCCTCATCACTAAAGCCTGCAATATATGCAACAACCTCTCCTTTTCTTCTTGGCAATCCTGCAACCCTCGAACCATACCACACCTCGGGAGTCCCACCCCACACGCGCGCGGCTAGAGGGAGCCTAGAACTAGAAGGGGACGCGCGGATCCAAGAAAAAGACAGCGCGCGGCAGACCGGCTACTCTGTTCTACTCCTATTCAGTAGTGCTACTATGTTGCAGGAACAGGGCGCCGGAAGGGCTCGAGAACGGACAAGAAGAGTGGGATTCGTGCGGAGTGGCAAGGATGTACAGCGAGGTGACAGCAGCAGCAGCGGTAGAGTGCGGCAGCCCGGCGTGCGTGCTACTCGTCGCGCGCCGGAGGCTAGTGGCGCGAGCCCGTCGGCGGGGCACGCGTGTCGCGCCGCCGGCTACGGCTGCAGGTGGGTAGAGATGGCCATTAAAACCCTCCTCCCTTCTCAGCAGTTCGCATTGATGCGAGCTATATAGGAGTAAAAGAACAATCTTTCTGTTGGTACGTACGGCACTAAAGAAAGAAAAAACGCAAATAAATTCCGTAGAACGAAATATTGATTGTTTCTTCTGGCATGTTTTTTTCACTGCACCAACAAAAGAAAAGCTTTGGTATTCGTGCATTTTACAGATTGAACCTTGAATGAGAGCTGAGGTAACACGATCAACAGAGTCAGAAAATGCAGAGGTGCTTACCGTAAAATCATTGCTACTGGAGAGTAAAATTGAGCCTCCTTTCTTGATACGGGGATTGTAACAGAGATTCAGAGGAGTCTGCAGGTTCGATGAAAAATCGACAACTCCCCATTATTAGATGCCCAATTAGCCACAGGAAGGGTGAAATAAAAGCCTACCAGTTAAAGGCACAGACTCCCCACACAAGCTCGTCAAGAACGACCGAGCATGTGCGATCTCGAATCATTCGAACCAAAAAAAAAGGAAAAATCAGAAGAAAATTCCTCACATCACAAGTAGTCAAGTACCATGTACTCCCTACTAATGCTAGTCTGCTACTGTTCCATTCAAATCGAAGCGCACAGACAGAAACGCTCCCAACGAGGAAGGAAAGGGGTGTGCTCTGGGGGGAGGAAGGAAAGGGGATCATTCGCGCCACTCTGCTCCAGGAATCAAGGCAAACAAGTATAGAAAAAACAAACAACAAGAAGAACCACAGCTCAAAATAAAAAACATCCAGCCAGCCACATCTTACCAGTTGCTCTCACGGGGACCGGATCCGCGGCTTCTCGGTGCTCCCCGGCCGCGCCGCCGTCCGGCCATCTCAGAACCCCGGCCGGAGTAGGCCAGCTGACGGGAAGGTTCGGGAGGCCAAGAACCCGCCGCGCCGCAGCTGGAGAATTCCGGTCCGTTTCTTGGTAGGGCTAGTGGCAGGCAGTTCAGGGTGGGTTCTTGGCCGCCACAACCCCGCAGTGACACCGCGCACTCCTCGAATCTGTTTTCCACTGTTAACTCCGACGCTCTCTCCAATCCCAATCTAACACACACGCTCAGTGATGGAGACGACGACGACGATGATCGCGTTCTTCTCCTCCTCGTCTCACCTCACCGGTTTTATCGTTTTATATTCTGTGGGCAGGGGGCTGGCCGCTGGTTTCATCGTGGAGGTTTACCGCCGCTGACATGTGGAGGTTTGGATTTACTTTCTACGTGTATATATAGGCACTGTTGACATCACGGAAAGGTCAATGGTATTCACTTCGTTTGGAGTACGTGGATCGGGATGTACTTCCGTGCAAAAGCACACGTACTAACATGTGACGAGATATATATCAAAAAAGAGAAACATGTGACGAGAGATTACGGCTCGATCAGTTTGTGGTGGTATAGCGTGTTCCTTCTTTTGTTGTTGAGAAACGTGTTCATCTTTTAAAGTTGTTGCGTAACAAAGTTATAAAAGGTCTAGCATATCGTCACTACCACTAGATATCTGATGAAGATTTAACTCTTCTGTTCAGAGAGTGCTCATCACATCGGTTTTTTTTCGTCGTAGTCCTTTAATTCTTCTCCATGTGTCTTCTGCATGTAACTACGCCTTCTAGTGTGAACACATGCTAAAAACACCAACGATCTCTTCTTTATACTAGGAAGTACGCTTTATTGGCGTTCTAATTAGAGATGTTCACTTGTGTGTATAAATACTATGTTTACGTCAATGATAAATAGTCAGGAACAGGACAAGAAGAAAATGGTTGACTCTTTTCTCATACCAAGGGATTATTTATTAGTCAAACCTATGAACGGTGGTAGCCAATGGTGAGAGTTGACTCTAATAAATTAAAATTATTTTTCTCATCGAAAGATCAAGAACCCCTCAAAACAAATATCTCTCCATGTAAGAAACCAAACAACATATCATCCATAATGGCACAATGTGTATAACTTGTTCATTATTGTTGCGATGAACAGCCAAGATGTATCATCTTGCAAACGTAAAAAAAAATGGCTGCCTCTTCCTTGCTCTAGGTGGGACCAGAAGAGGCGTGGAATCTATGTGTGTTATACTCTGGTATCGCATGACAGTTTTGGATCTAATCAGATATTGTGAGATATGGTATGAACATGAAAGACATCAAGAACGAAGTAGATGAATCTCGTAGAAGAACCTAACTAATGACAACAAAACTTTATAACAAAAGAAAAAAGACTTGGCGGAGGCAATTGCGATTTTTTTAGCATGGCCTCACAAAAGTACAAGAGATCGTTGCTCTCACACAATTCACTCCATAAGTTAAGACTCAAATTCTTGACCTATACAAGAATCTAGTGCTAAAGATACACAATATATTCTTCAATGAACAAGTGGATACGAAAAGAAGCCAAGTTTCTCTTTGTGCTTTGGGTTTCCATATCATTGGAGCATCTATAGTAGGTGCTTGGAGATGTGCTTACTAAGATGCACTAGCTTTTTTGGCACGCAAGACGAGGCATGTGCTTATTCTATAGTACGGGTGCTTGAATAGATGTGGGCATCACCATGGACACAACTAGCCTAAGCCCTCCAACAAGTCCTTCAAGATCAAGTCCACCTCCTAAACTTGTTGAACCTATGACAAGAGTTATAACCAAACTTTACAACAAGAGGTATGAAGGACCATCCAACGTGGAGAGCAACAGAGCCAAGGAAGACACTTCTAGCACCCAGTCAAATCCCAGCCAGAGACTCTAGACCGACTATCGGGCACTTTGAGTCACTGCTACCTCTCGGGACAGAGGCTCATACCCTCCAAAAGTCCACTGGAGAAGATGCCCGGATACCCTAGAACCCAGGCTGAGAGCATGGTTTTGGTCGGAGTATCCCCTAGAGTATTCCCTAAATACTCTAGACCCTCTAACCGAGAGCATGATTTTGGCCGGAGTATCCCCCGGAGTAACCCTCGGATACTCCGGGCCCTGGAGTATCCGGTAGTCTATCTACGCATATCAACTTAGGGCCCATGGCCCATGTAAGGGTTACGACCCAAACCACTCAAGTAGTGGGTAGGACTATAAATTACCCTCTACCTCTCTCTCTTAGGGTTAGACTTGAGTTTAGAACTAAAAGTTGAGCTTTGCTCCTTCATAGAGTTTGCTCCCTAAGCACCCTAGGATTAGGAGTTCCACCACCTTGTTCTTATCTCTTTTCCCCTATGAATTTGTAAGAATCAACGACTCCGGTTGAGTAGGGACTAGGAGTTCTTTTCCCTCCTTGCATTTCTTTGTGAGCCGTTCTACCCTTTCCAAATACTTTGCACCTATCAAGACTAGATCTTTGATGATTACTTGGATTTTGCACACTTGATATTACCTAGAGTACGCGGAGCAAAGTTGTAAGTGCTAGTTGATATTATAGATCTTGTTACAAAGAAAGAAAAGGAAGGAAAAAAGTTTTTTAAAAAGAGTCAAAAGAAAACAAAAAGAAAGAAGTAGAAGAAACAAAAATATCATATCTTTGTAAGAAAGCATGAATCTCGAATAGGCTTGTAATAAGCGAGTGGTACAAGTGTGCAAATCTGTAGCCTGCTAATAATTTGCAATCGAGCTAGCGTCTTTTCTTGTATTTGTGCAACACGAGCTTATTGATTTTGCTAGGAACATCTTATATACTAGCTCATTTTCTTTGGTTGCACAAGTCTCATCATCTTTGTATGTGAGTTATCTTGTGCTTCACTTATATCCTTTGAGATCAACTTTTATTGCTTTGTTCTATTGTGGTTCACTACTTAGCATTACAATATCTCAAATTCCATTTTCTTAGTGTGTTGTGCTAATGCTATGCAAGATTCACATAAGCTTTGCTTGTGCTAGTGCTTTAGAGATTGAACTCTTTTAAAAAACACCTCTTGAGGCCCTCGATTTCTCTCAATGTTTCATTGATCCTTCATCCAAGGGAGGGTAAGATCTTTGGTGGTAAGGAGAGTGAGGTTGAGAGAGCTTAATTTCCACATATCCATACATTTGTATTTGCAAGACTAACCATGTATAGGAGTGGCTATGGAGTGGATACCAAGAAAGAGAGAGAAGGACAAGAGGATGCATGACACCCTACAACGTCACTTCGAGCCTCGTGGGCTTCAACACATGAGACGAGTACTCCTTGAGCATCTTCCTCAATGTACTTCACCGCCAAGAACCATGACAACTGAAGCATCAAGGACTTGAGATGAAGATAAAACTTATGGATGGATGAAGATGAAGAAATTCACAGAAGCACCTGCCGCCAAGATGCTCCTTGGTGACAAGGTCGTCATGAATATGAACATGTGAAGCTCAGCAAGCTCAAGAATGACATGCCCAAGTCCCCCGACGGCCAAGACCCCAAAGGTTACATAGAGATTTCATTCTATGACTCGTGATCCAGAGGAGTATCTTGAATGGGAATGATGGATGGAGAATTTCCTCCAGCTTTAATGAGTACCTACAAATCAAGAGGTCAAGCGAGCCACGTTAGACTACAATGAGTAAGCTTCAAGATGGTGGCGTCTACTCTCTATGAAGGAACTCATCACGGATTGGTCAAGCTTGAAGATGGTGGTGCGAGAAGAGTTTGTGCCACCCAAGTACTCAAGAGAGCTACTTCAATGAGATGAAGCCAAGTGGAGCGTAGGTCCAAGTCTACTTCAATGAGATGAAGCAAGCAATGCGAAAAACCAGTGGATTTACCATGAGCATGGAGAAGAAGTACTTTGAAGATGGATTGAACTTCGATATTGCATCTTCACTTCCTCTTAAGAACGTCAAGAGCTTACTCTATCTCTTGGATGGTGCTCTCGATGCAGAAAAGCATGTCAAGGTGATCAAGGCCCGAGAAGACAAAGAGCATGTAGAGAAGCTCAGTAAGGCGGTCAAGTGCCACAAGAAGCTTCCAAAAGAACAAGCACTAGAAGTAGTGACGACGAACAAGTCACTCAAGAAGCAACCATTAGAGGCAAAAAAAAGAGGTAGAAAATGTGCCAATGCCACTCGAGAAGCAAAATCAGAGTAGCACAACAAAGTCACTCAAGGCTCAACCTTTGGAGACGAGTACATAAATGGTCGAACATGGGATTTTTCCTTCGACCAAGGTGGTGAACGGTGTGAACCAAGATGGTGCTTGCAACTTTGGAGGCAAAGCAAGTGAAAAGGTGATCAAACATGGAATTTTTCCTTCGACCATGGAGAGATGTGGACATGAAAGTGCCAAGTCTACCCCACGATGCATTAGCGGAGAGATGCAAACAATCATATGTGAGGATGAAAGTCACATAGCCAACTTTAGAGAGAGCAATAAAAAGCAAGAGTTGTGTGACTCCACCACATGTGAGGTTGAGTGCATCAACATTGAGAGTGAGAAAGAAATACCACAAGATTTGAGAGAGATAGTTGATAGGTCAAATGAGGTCATTTCTAAAGTTAACAACTTAATCTCTACTTCTAGTGTTTTTCTCACTTTCTGCAGGACTTGAAGCCTAACAATGTGCCATTCTCAATAAGTCAAATCCTCAAATGGAAGAGAATGATCTAGTGGTTCTTTACCTCCATTTTAATTTTGAACGAAGAAATTAATTTCTAAAATATAATTATACAGGCAGAAAAGGTAAAGTAAGTGTGAGAGGCAGTACAACGAGGTCACCTGGTGGTTGCCGATTTGTGAACATTGACGACGGACGCGCCATTGAGGGTCTTGAGGATCGACGGCAGCTCATCGGCGGAATTGCAATCCACAAAATCACTCATGGGGAAATCCAGCTCAATAAACAGCTTCCCATGCTCCTCCGTCTCCGGTGCAGGAACCTTCTTGGCAGCCAGGATCCCGGACTTCGTCGCGAACTCGACCACGTCATGGTGCTCCGCAAGAACGGTCGTGAAGAGGAAATGGGCGGAGGCCAACGTCGCGTGCCCGCAGAGCGCGACCTGAAAACGACGGCATGCGCGCAGCAGCGCGGATGAATCAATTGCAAGAAACAGTGCGAGTTCAGCGGGTCCAGATCGATGGTAGAAGTAAAAGCTGCAAGATTTGCGCATGGAAGCTAGGCGACCTCGGTGACGGGGGTGAACCAGCGGAGGTGGAACCGCGGGGCGCCGCCGGCTGCGTGGGGGAAGCAGTCGCGGGCGAGGAAGGCGGTCTCGGAGAGGTTGAACTCGGCGGCAACGGACTGCATCCACCGCTCGTCCCCCGCGGCGGCGGCGGCGTCCTCCGCCTCGAGGAGGCACACCGCCGCTGGGTTGCCCTTGAACGGCTCGGCCGCGAAGGCATCCACCTGCAACGAGACCACACGGCGGAGCGCCGGCGCCAACGTCAACGTCCCTTCCCATGCGAGCCAAGAAGAGAAAACGGAGGAGGCAGTAAGCAACTAAGTGAGCACTGACCACGACATATTGGATGGCTTTCTTGCCCATTTCCACCATGCAACTGAGCTGCTGCTTCTTCTGCTCCAAATTTGTGCGAGTGATGATGTGTCGGAACGGACTGGCAGACGAGCACGGTTTTATAAGATACCACTAGCAGGGGAGGGTAGTAATCAACTGCTGATGCAGCTGGTAGGGTAGTGGAGTCATCAGCAGTGACGACATGGAATGTAGGGAAGCTTCCCTCCTCGTGACGTCGTGGGCAGTTAGCCAGTTACTAGTCCTCTTGTGCGTAGATCAGTGACCACAGTGGTGTTCCTGCGTAGTCAGGAAACTGGGGAGAAATAACTTAGCCAGAACCGAGCGTTTAACATTTACACATTGGCACCATCGTATTTTTCATTATGCAACTTGCTGGCTTGCTTAAAATTTTCCAAAAAAGGGTGCGATGAAGTGCCAATATGGAATTGATCCACTTAAGGGTGTCCTTCAGATGCATTCACGTCAAAGCAACCAAATTTGTCAGAATAACAGCACAATTCATGGGAAAAGGAAGTCCTGATTCTTGAAGCATCATTTGTTGGCATGGATGCATGATTCAATCCAATGGATTGTTCTGTAGGCATGGCAGTTCAACAGTGGTGAACAAAAGTAGATTAACAAGCTCAATGCATAAATCTAGCTAAATGGGTGATCATAATGCTCTTGAGACTAAATGATGACAAATGAATTCAAATTCTTTCAGAGATAGCATAACATCCTTGCGAAGCAAGCATAATTCCAAATTTATCCCCAGAATTTCAGGAGAATGGAATTAGTACATAATATATCCAATTTTATGAACAAAAGAGGCATATCTGGTAAAACCATACAGCAAACCAAGTTTAGCAGTAAGAGAAGTGGCATTTCAGCCATGAAGCTGCTGAAGGGAGCACGGGATGGACAACTGCTGGAGTTCCATCTGACTCTTCAGAGATAGTGCTTGATTTGCAGCCTGAGTGCTGTGTTAATGCTAAGTTCTGTCAAGCGGTAGTTGGTGATCAAACAGTTTAACTCTTTTGCCTGTGTCAACTACAGGGGATGGCACTGAGCGTGCTTTATCCACCAGAGTGACTCTAGATTTAGTACTCATCTTTTTTCTTTGCTTTGCTGAAACTGTTCAGATAACAGTTGAGCCTCCTGAAACAGACTGGCTGTTCCGTTATATTGATAGTGGAATCCGGGGGTTGCCCTCCCGTTTCAAAAGACGAAGTAGCATTTCAGGGCACTTAAACTAAAGCAGAGCAATAAATAACTCACTATATTTATATCATGCCTTAAGTTTAATTGTAATTCAAAGGTAGCAGTTTAAGATCAGTAGAAGAGTCAACGAAAGTATAATCACCGGTGGGAGCGACGGCCAAGCAAAGCAGCAGAGAGATCTATTTCCAAATCCAAGCTTCTGTGGAAACTCCCATCAAAGTCACCATAGAACTCAATCTGATAAAATGATTCCAAAATCATGGCAGGTTGTTAACCATCTATACGCAATAACCAACTGAAATCTAAGACATAACCGCATGGAATTGAAGACTCAAACCATTTATATGCAATAACCATCTAAGATGGTTGGCGTACACTTTGAACATGTTTCTGACGCTTATTACCTTAAAGTTCAGATTGAAATCATTCAGCACAAGATCAAAACTTCATAGTGGTGATGACAGTAGGGGTAGCAGTAGTTTGCACTTAGTTTTTTTAGCTGTTTTCTTAGCTTCTTCTTCTTTCTGTTCTTCTGTTTCGTTTTCTGTTTTTGTTCTTTTCTCTTTTGGTTGGATCTTGTGTAACACCTGCTCTATCTTAGCGTTTTCTACTAATACAAAACGGCACGTATTTTGGGTGCATGTTTGAGAAAAAAAAATCAATCAGCACAAAACAAATCTGAACTAGGTAGTTTTACAGATCATGGTGGAAGAAGCTCAATACATGTTTTTAGAATGGACACATTCATAAAATGTCTCACAAACTAAAGCCTGGGATTTTCACAGTTAGCAGGAGAGCAAGGGGAAAACCATTAAACACTAACTTCGTGCACGATCGTTTCAAATCGGGGAGGGGAGTATAGTTACGTCAAGCATTTATGTTGTGGAGGAAAAGCAAATAGGTACCACCAAATTTGAAGGCAGATAGTCCTATCTCATGTCGATCGTTAATAAATACTTGGATATCTGTGTTACGATAACTGTACTACATTTCTGATTCAGTGCTAAAACTACAATTCTATAAAATTGAAATAGTAGTTACTCACTGCATCTTTGGCCTGTAGCTTTTCTGCCCATCCATTCAGAACATACGGATCATTAACAGCTACACAGATAACAGAGTCGATCCCTTTTGCTTTCAACTTCTCAATGTTGTTCTTGTAACTAGGAATGCGTGACTGCGAACATACTCCTGTGTATGCACCCTGAAACATATTGCAAAGATAGTTGTCAACTATATATGATCAAATCAATCATCCAGGGAGAGATTGGGTCTACAACATAAGAATAACCAATGAGAAATGGAAAAGTCGGGAAAAAAACAATGTTGATAGCGCAAGTTCGCAATCCTATGAATCGAACCAGAAATCGCCTAGGAATATCAATAGCCAGGGGCAGAGCCAGCTACCGAGCATTGGGGTCAGCTGACCCCAATGCCATTTAGCAAATCCTGTGGTAATTTAGTGTTTATCACTGTTCATTTGTAGAGATTGACCCCATTGCAATGGAGGTGAAACCAGTGCTCTTCTTGCCTGGTTTCACATCTGTCAACAGCAATGCTCAATTGGCAGGGGTTACAGGTGGTCTGAAAACAAGTGCCACTTATTCAAGATCAGTTAGAGATCCCTGTCGCTATGGATATGGAACATGGAGTTTGTGTAATACTGTTACCAGATTACCCTGAATAGTCAATTCCTCAATTAGCTGCAGTACCTTACTGTCCAACTAGACAAGACAGACGAAACAGATTGTTTTATCCTAGGCACGAGGGATTAAAGATCATATCTAGTACATTCAGAATATGATACACTCTCCTCCAAATCCCAAATGCTCTCCTCCAAATCCCAAATGGTAGAAGAATCATTTCGCTGGTGTGCATCAAAAAGACAGAACTTCCTAATTGCTGCACACACAAATTCGCAAAGGAACATTAACATTTCACATTCCTTCCCCAACCCTCCAATGATTGAATTCGTTCAAAAGTTGAAAACTAGCCAATGCCCTACGGACCAATTCGCCATGCCTCAATCTACCAGTGAGTAACACAGCATGCACGAACAGAATCCATAACCGCCTAGCCTAATACACATTCAGGGCTAGTACCAATTAGCACGAAATATCCCCATGAGGACCAATCAGGGATCCGAACAGAGGCTAGCAGAAACAACGAATTCGGGAGGGAGAAAAGGGCAGAGAGAGAGCTTACGGGCAATCCGAAGATGACAACTTTCTTCCCCTGCGGCGAAGGATCATAGGACATGGCGCGGCGGTCGTGGTGGCGGGAGGAAACAGGGGGAGTAGAGTACATGGAAGATGTCCTTGAGAGGGATGGTGGAGAACTTGGTGGCGACGCCCTCGTCCCACGAGCGCGCCTTCTGCAGCGACACGCCGGGCGCCGCCGAGACGATGTCGGAGCCCACCGACGCGAAGCCCCTCGCCGCGGCCCACAGCGCCGCCGCGGGGGAGCCTCTCGCCCTCCTCGCCAACGCCGACGCCATCGCCCTTCCCTCACTAACAGGGGATGGGAGAAGGTATACGGTGTTCCTTCAATCAGGTTGCTGCCGCAGCGACGCTTGAGACTGGAGACGGTTTGCTGGCTTCCTTGCCTGACCCAGCCCGGACCACATAGCTATATTTTCTTTCCCTTCTTAAGAAAAAGGGAAATGGTATATATATCTATAGTCTAATTTTTATTTTTCATAGGATAAATTTTCATTGAATGAAAAAATATTTTCATTCTTAAAAAGATATTTCTTTCACATAAAATTTATTATCTAAAAACATCATGTAGCATTGGCTGAGAAGATATGTTTTAACAAAATCTTTCCATTAATACATTTCCAAGGACATCCGGTCCAATGCCAGAATCGTCTGGTCCAATGAAAAAAAATATTTTCGTCCTAAAAAAAAATGTTTCAATCATACAAAAATTATTACCTGAAAACATCATGTAGTATTGATTCAAAGAATGTTGCATATGTTAAAACGTTTCCATTACATCCTTGATATGTTTCCACGGATATCCGATCCTCCGATCCAATGCTAGGATCGAATGTCCGATCCTAAGTCATGTCCTAAAAAACTATACTCTCTTCCCTTAAAATAAGAATCATCTTAGTTTGGTCTTTGATCAAATATCCCGTCATGTGTGACTGACAGGTGAGATCTAAGATTACATGCTAGTGATACATGAAATTATTTTATCAAAGACCCAACTAAGATGGAGCATCTTATCAAATCTCTCAAAAAACACATAGCTATAAGGTGACCAGACATAGTCATCTTCTTTTGGCTCTATTTGGTATTGCGGTAGATTACGATAACTCTATTTGGTAGAGTCATTTTTACATTTTTTATCCTTTAGGATATTTTCTTTTGGTATAATATGTGGAAATGAATTTAAAATTGTGTCCTAGCTAAGGAAAAACAGAAGATATATATTCATTCATATGGTAAGTGTAGTTAGACTATAATATGATTTACCAAATAAAACTTTAGCTTTTGCACATCTATTTATTAAAATTTTTAGCACATTACTGTTTAAAACTAGTAAACTGAGTCTAAGTATAAGCAATCTTTTATATTTTCTATTCGTTATGTACATGAGCATGTACTTAGCACCGGGGCCTTTTGAGCATCAATGCCACAACATTAGTATATTTTCCAACCCTCACACCAAACGCGATTGATGTTTCGAAATCAATCTTGTACATCCACTGCTGCACCCAACCTCCTCGGATTTCTCAGCATGCGCCATTGGACCTCCCTATACTTGCGAATGTCATCAAGCAAAATGTTAAGGATAAATCATCGGTTAATCCCTACTTATGGAAACCGCTGAGCGATTGCTCATTCGGCAACTGCCGTCTCTTCCTCGCATCCCTTCCGAACATGTCACATCCTTTGTAACAGTGTATATATATACATTCATCAATAAGGATTAACACACTTGATCCATTTTGCGCATTGCAAATCTCAAACTCAAACACAAAACATACTCTGCTGGTCCTCCCGTTGAGCATAATCGTTCCGCCACCACGTCAAGGTCGTATTGTGTACTGCTGTATTACCGAATACGAATTTTCCGCAACCAGTTATGCCCGCACCCCATGTAGAGAACATTTATCCTGAAGTTTCAAAAAAGCTTTAACAAATTAATAGATGTACTACATGTTATAATATGAACACTTGTCAAAATTTGTGCAAAAAGATGTCGTATTATATAATGTACAGAAAAGACGAGAGGAAGGGTTAGTATATCCAACTATACATACATAAATTTGTCTTTTTTATACGGTTAACAGATAGTTATATTTTTGAATGATTTTTTTTGTAAAACTCATATTATAATATATTGTATATCTATGAATTTTTTTCACTTCTTTTAAAAACTCACAAAATGAATTTTGACAATGGATTGCGCCCGTAACTGAATTTCGTTTCCCTGTATCCCCTCGTGTCTTAATATGTGGATAGTAGCAGATTGGGCGCGTGATGACGTGAATATTTCCCTCTTTCTGACCTGCTAATTGCGTTTCTTGACGTGTTAGTCTCCTAGTGCTAAGCCATCTAGGAGCGACCTTTTACCAGCAAAACGTTTTTTTTAATACCACCTCAATCTCTACTACTTAAAAAAGAGTAGTGTTCCCTTTTCTGCCGGCAGAGTGCGTTTTGCCCACTCTTCGTCCAACCTTCCTGTTTTGCAACCTTCCTGCCAATAAATACTTATCAAATATGTGTTTACCAAATAAAATCCTACTATTTTTACACAATCACATTAATATGGGCAGGTAAATCACGAGCTAACGTATTAGAATATTTATACCCCGTTGCAACGCACGGGCAATTATCTAGTAACATTAAACAAGGTTTATACAATCGTTAACAATCAATTCTGACGCGCAGGACGCGCAGGACGAAATAGAACCATACAACACACCCATACACTAAACTGAGCAAGTGCATGAGCTAGAGATTGTACACAAGAATACTACAAGAGAAAGCACGAACAGAAAATTATATGACAGTGTGATACGAAACATGCTGATATACTGACAGATGGCGACAAAAGCATTTATCCGCGGTGCATTCACCACCAAACTGTAAACGTGTGAAACTGAAGCTCTACAGTTCCGCACGGCAGCACGGGGAAGGCACTCCTGTGTAAGATGGCCTTCCACTGAAACAAAATGCATCGTGGCAGTTTCAGAAAGAGAGAGCCCGTTGTAGGACGTAGATTCAGGTCTGAAATATAGAAATATAAAAGAGAGTGGATTTTGTACATGTACATGTGGGTACATGAGTTAAGGATTTAGGTCAATTCTCATATTTGTGCATCTCAAAAAATTCTCCAAAAATTCATAGATGTTCATCATGTTATAATGTACAAACCCACAAAATTTCATGCAAAAATATAATCAAGAGTGGCCTACACAAAAAAGACAAAAAATGTTGCTGCATTGTTTTAAAAATAAGTTGAATTTTTTGTCTTTTTTGTGTAGGGCACTCTTGATTATATTTTTGCATGAAATTTTGTGGGTTTGTACATTATAACATGATGAACATCTATGAATTTTTGGAGAATTTTTTGAAATGCACAAATATGAGAATTGACCTAAATCCTTAACTCATGTACCCACATGTACATGTACATTTGCTTTTCTCAATATAAAAAGGAATGTTCAGCAGGTCATGTTCTGTCTCCAGTTGAGACAAGAACAAAAAGAGGGAAGCGAGATCAGAAGATGTATGATCCAGTTCTTAGCTTGGTCCAGTTCGCGATCCTATTTCTAAGTAAGAATAAATCCCTAATAAGATGTTTCAAAGACGTACGAGAAATTAACATTGCGGCACCGTTATAAGGTGTACAGGGAGAAATTAACATTGCGGCAACAATATAAGGTGTACGAGGTAGTAGCGTTCTGAGGGCAAAACTTTTTTAGGACAAGTTCAAGGGCAAAATTTGTAGGATCTCCTTATGTTGCGAAATCACGAGGCCATACGCGAAAACGTAGATCTAATCCGAGACACTACATAATTTGGCAACGAGAAACATCGACGCTTTTAACGTGGTTCGGCCACAAGGCCTACGTCCACGGAGCTTGACTACGGGCGCTCCTCTCCTTTCATAACTGTCTTTCAAGTTACAACTATGTTGGTTTGGTTACATTGTGTGGTGTCCCTCTCCTTATATAGGAGGCCAGGATACATGAGTCTAATTTTAATTCTATCCGTATCCTACTAGGACCCTCCTCCCCCGTAGTACCCTATTACAATACTACGCCTTCTCTAGTCTAACTTGTAACCCACTCGTACACATATTCGACACAAACTCAACAAACTCCACCTTGGCGAATATGTCATTCGCCACCTTGAAGCCATCTTGTGCGAACCTCCATGCACCTTGGACTTTGAGATTCACCTTTGCAGCTCAATGACCTGAACCACCGATGAGACTCCATTGCTACTCCTAGACTCCACCTGTAACTGTACTTCCTTCTTCATGCTGAAGAAACTTTACAATCATATCCTGAGTCATCTCACTGAGTTAAATTCACAATTGCCTCATCTTTTCTTGGACAGTCTTTCCAGACCATCTCTGCCTACCGTGCGCCTTCAGCCGCACGCCTCGCCACAATTCTCGTGTCGAGCCTCCACAGCCCTGGTCGAAAATCTCCTGGGTAGCTAGCCCACACTTCTTCCAACTCCGCTGTTTTTCCCTTCATCAATTTATCCACAATTGATGCCGAGTCCTACGCCTCACCTCCGGACCACCGAGTACTCTTCTCCTCCGGATCACGTGTTCTCTAGGTTGCCTGTAGGCTTCAACTCCTGAGATCTCGTGCCTTGAAGCCTCCTCCAACCCCTGCTTTTATAGCAGTCCTTGGACCCTCAAATCTAAGTCAGACTCCTATTCCGAGTCCCTTTCCTTCCAAAATTCAGAATCCACTTCGAATTGGAGCAAAAAATGGATTTGATCCTAAAATTTGGCTAAAAAAACCTTCCAAAACGCGTTCTGGGCGTCCCTAATGCATTCTGGGCCCCTCCTGGGCCTCTTGAGCCCCACCTGGGCCCTCCCGGGCTCAACCGGGCCCCGCCGTGCCCCTCCGGGCCGCCGCGCTGCCCTCCCGGGCCGCCTCCGCCGCCCTCCCGGGCCGGCCTGCCGCCTCCATGGGCCGCTGCCCCGCCTCCGGCTGGGGTGGGCCGTCGCCCGCCACCTAGGCCGCCTCGGCCTGCCTCGCTCGGCTGGGCCGGCCGCGCGCCTGGGTCGCCGGCCGCGCGCCTTTGGGCCGCTCCGCCTCGGGCCGTCCCGCCTCCGGGCCGCCACACCTCGGGCCGCCCCGCCCCCGCGCCTCGGGCCACCAGACCGCCTGGGCCGGCCGGCGCGTGCCAGGCCGCCGCTGCCTGGGCCGCCCGAGCGCCTGGCCTGGCCCGGCCGCCACTGTCCCTCCGCTCGGCCGCTTGGGCCGGCTCGCCTGGGCCACCGCTTGGCCAGGCCACCGTGCGGGAGGCGTGCTGTGGCCGGCCGGCCGGCCGGTGCTGCCATGCCGTGTGCGGCTGACGCCGCCGCCTCACACGGCCGCCCAGCGTCGCCTCGCGCCGCCGCGTCCGCCGCGAGCTCCTTTTTTTGTCTTTCTCCGCTCCACCTCGCGCTCGAATTTCTTCCACACAAAAAAGTCTTGCGCAAATTCTCACGCCTTCTGAAGCGATTTTTCCACGACGCGCTCCAGGCTCCACCTCGCCTTGTACACACGCCGCCGTCCTCCGTCTCGTATCGCCGGATTTCTCTGCACCGCCTCAATCTACTGAACCTCGCGCTCTGATACCATTTGTTGCGAAATCAGGAGGCCACACGCGGAAGCGTAGATCTAATCTGAGACACCACAGAATTTGACAACGAGAAACACCGACGTTTTTAACGTGGTTCGGCCACGAGGCCTACGTCCACGGAGCTTGACTACGGCCGCTCCTCCCCTTTCATAACTGTCTTTCAATTTACAACTATGTTGGCTTGGTTACATTGTGTGGTGTCCCCTCCTTATATAGGAGGCCAGGATACATGAGTCCAATTCTAACTCTATCTGTATCCTACTAGGACTCCCCCTAGTACCCTATTACAATATTACGCCTTCTCTAGTCCAACTTGTAACCCACTCGTACACATATTCGACACAAACTCAACACCTTATTTTTCAGCGTCTTTTAGGCAGATTTTGGATTTACCACTCCACTCCCTGGCACTTAAGGATTTGCCGCTGCACCTCTCCCTGACATGTGGCCCTTGAACCTACATGTGAGTGATACATCGATTGACAAATTCTTAAATGCAAATGACTAGGGTGGCAAATTCTAATATATTTTTTCCGCGCGCCGTGCTTTTGATTCAGGAGTTGTCCTTAAACAAGTCCATCTGTAAATTATACTCTAATTCTAAAATATTTTGCTCCCAAAAAATTTCAAAATTTTTCCTTTACTTTATCTTGACTCATAAAACAAGAACTGCGACCATGATGGACAACCATTGAAGAAAAACAAACAAAGATAGGAAGAGCAAAACCAACCTTTTTCATTGAAGAAAACGAAATTCTCTATTTGTTATCCATTAAGCTTTATCTACATTATCAAGTTCATCACGCTCACTTCGCTTCCGGTAATGGAAATAAAGGAACTAAAGAATAATTTGTGAAATATGGTTAAGGATTCTTCCAGTGCTACAATTGCTCCAACCGGTCAGCGCCATGGCGTTCAGGCTCCCTAGCTCCTGCTGTTTCCACTGTTGGGTATCTTGGATTTGGTGGTTTCCTTCTCATTGGGTATACCATAGAGATTTGTACAGCTAACACCTCCTATCTTCACAGATAAACTCCCTTCTCTGAGCCGAGATCTACCATCGTCTATGACGGCAGTTTTAGCTATTTCCGGTGCCAGATCCTAGGCGAGCTTCTTCTCCTTAAAAAGTAATGGCCCGAAGTAGATTTGGTGTCGGTTGCCTTGCCTCACGTCACTCCCTCTCGTATGGCGTGTCGTGTTATCCTCCATTTGCTCTTTGCTTCTTCTAGACAATGTTGAAGCTCGAACATACCATCCCCAGTTTTGGCGGTGGCCATCAGGATTACATGCTATGGAATCACATGTTTCTGATGGCTTTTGGTTCTTAGGATGGATGATTCGCAGGAGCCTCACTCTGTGGCCGTCGATCTTTGTGGAAACCATCCCGAACCTCTAAGCTTCAGAGGCCTCTTTCTCATGCTGCCCATGGTGGAAGCCGACAGCTTGGCCGCTATACGTTGTCCTGGGCATCTACGACATACAAAATCCTCGCTGGTGATGATATCCTCGCCTCCAGCGCTGTTGAGCTCTATGAAGGACCCAATTGAGTTCCTTCATCTTCATATAGGATCTTTGGTGGAAATTCTAAGGGTTCATAGTATCCCCTCTTGTAACAACCGCGATGTAACATTTCTACGGGTGCAATCCTGAGTGAGATAAAGCAAAAACATTTTTAACTCTTAATAGCACAGGCACTTGAAGTTCTCAAAAACTATTAAAAAATAGATGTACATGTTAATATGTAGAATTTCATAAAAATATATAATTATTTATATCATGTAAAAAGAAACCAGATCATATTACAAGAAAGTTCTACTTTTTGCGCAGGTGGAATCGGAATCACTTGACCAACGGCCCACAAATGGATAAGCATAATCGACGTGATGTGCCTTATTGAATCTGACCACACCCATGTGTGGATGTGCTGTATAAGTGCTTGTGGGCTCTCCTTTCTGCTTAAACCATCGGCGAACTCCACGGCCATCGGCTGAACTTTGTAGGGCTGCTCGGGGCAGATACAATGAGAGAGAGGGAAGATAGAGAAAAGACTTGAGAAAAGACTTTAGTGTCATTTTAGTGGTAGAAATGACAATTTTTTTAACCTTTTACATCATCTTAAAATGATAATAAAAATACATTATAAGACAGATTATCACTTAGTGTTATCTCTAATAATTAATGTTTACATGCCTCTAAAGATATGTGATGCATAACATTTAATTAGAAAATATGTGACGAAGTGCTGACATTTGGCACAAGCGTTAAGAGATTATCTCTTGACCAAGGAAAGATAATTATCTCTCTCTTCATCCTCTCCTTTTCAACTCAGCAAAAATTATGCATGGCATATTCATAACAAGACTGACATGATCACATTGTACATACAGTCTTCGTGTCTAAGAGAAAGATGTTTATCTATTTCATGAGAAGTCATGTCTTTCATGAGAAGTCATGTCTTCTTCACTCTCTTTTATTTAACTTTAATTATCAAATATTTCTAGATGCACATAAGAATTAATTAGTAAGATAATATTAAGAAATAATTTGTTGTGTAATATATTTTTTGTTGCTATCTTTAAATGATGTCGGAGTGAAAAGTCACCTCTTTTCTGCCACGTACCATACATGACCTTAGTCGCGCCTCTGGTAGCGGCTGCACGTGAAAACATCACTAATGTGAGGACTTGGAACAATAATGAATGGAACAAAAGTCTGTGTTGTTGAATATTAGGGCAGTCCCAGTGTATTATCTCTTTAAACTGTCTCTTCCTGTATTAAATGACTGCTTAGAGACAGCTTTTTCAGTGCACTATCTCTTTAAGCTGTATCTTAATTTGTTCTATTTTGTGATCAATAGCACTATTTTATTCTTATAGCCTATTTATGCACATATCAATTTTTTCATGTTTGGAAGAGCTTGCATGAGAAAATAAACAAATGATGCTAGGAAAATTACATATAAATTTTATAAATCCATGAACGTATATATGAAAGGCATTCTTACATAAAGAACGTATAAATCCATGAACGCGGCATGTAAATTTTGTAAAGTACTTGTGTATTTACACTACTCGGTGGTACTCCTATCAAGTAGCTTATACCGGTTTGCATTGACTAGAGAAACAGATTCAAGAGAACGTGGGTTTTTGCCCAAGTGGTTGTGCCTGCAGCCTTGTCGATTGATGCGCATTGGAATTTCTCCAAATGAAGGAAAAGCATATTATAATATCATAACACTTTAGACGCAACAAGACCAGCTCGAATGCTCCAGCAATTGTTGACGGTATCAGCAATTGTTCTATGCAAAAGACCTAAAAAATTAAATGGTTCAGTGAATGGTATTGACTCAGCAAGTAAAAAAGCAAATATCAGTCAGAAACTGTGATTTTCTTTCATTAATTAAAAAGGTGTACATCACAAATGGCTGTTTATATGTAGCCCTTTACTTCAACCCATCAGAAATAGTTTGTAAAACACAACATCTCACTAGCAATGTTGATATTTAAGTTTAACAAGGAAATAAATATCATACTTCAATTTTAGTTCATGATCCATGCAGATATGCTCACTATTTCCCCTTAGCTAATTTCCCAACCTATTCTATAATAAAAACAAACCTTACATGAATGGATACAAACTGGAATCAATAAGGATCAAAAGGAAGCAAAGATATATCCCTAAGGTAGTAGTTGCATCAAAGGTACCCGTGAAATAAATAATCAAGATGCCTCATAGTAGCTTCAAAATGTTCAAGGCTCTAAATTGATAATTGGTAGAGTGATACTTTAAGTATGTGCAGAAATTAAAAGAATAACATGGACCCAAAAGGCATAAACTCCAATAATTCCCATTTTCCAATTCATTTTTGCAGCATTCTAGGGTCTAACAATTCATTTTGTACTGCTCATACAACAATCTCATTGCATTGCATTGAACAAGCTAAGAATCAGCACAAAATTGACACGGAGATGAAAAAAATCACCAAGGATCGTTGACATGGGCGGCGGTGACGCTCGTCGGCGTGGGTAGCAGCGGCGGCGGCCTCGTCTGCAAGGGCTTCTCCACGGCAGGGACAGTGGCGTCGGCCCTCCACGGTAGGGGCGGCGACAGCGCTCCTCCACGGCACGGACGGCGGCGGCAACGGCGTCTGCAGGGGCTCCTCCACCGGCGGCGGCGGCGGCGCCTGCACGGGCTCCTCCATGGGCAGCGGCACTCATTTGCAAGGGGCCTCCACGGCAGGGGGAGGCGCCTCGTCTGCAGGGGGCCTCCACAGCAAGGGCGGCGGAGGCGCACCTCCACGGGCATGGGGACAGGGGCGGAGCAACGGGGAATGGAGGACAGGGGCGGAGCGACGGGGAGATGGGGACGGGGTTAGAGCTGTGAGATGGGGAGATGGGGGGCAGGGGTGGAGTGATGGGGGATGGGACGGGCTCAGCACCGCACGGGATCAAAGTTACATGATTTTTTCTCGGTCAAAGCGCTAGGAGTCGTATCGTCAACAAGGAACTTTTTTTTAAATATTATTTTTAATTTTTCTTTTTTAGAATTTATAGGTTTCTCTGAAAAAATCACAAAACTAACACCCTGTCGTCCAAACCGTTGGACAACGAGAGGCCTGTCGTCCAACCGTTAGACGACAAGGGGCCTGTCGGCCAAGAGTGAAACGACAGGTCCTATGGTCCAACCATGGAACGATCAGCTCCCTTAACAGTACTTATATCTCTAACTCTTTTTCTTCCTCCAAATCATCTCTAACTCTTGTAGCAATTCGAAAATCGGCGCACGGATTTGAAATCCGATCGCACCCATGGATACATGGGCCCGTAAATGATCCATTTTTCTACTAAGATTTAATATAGGAGATGATTTAGAGGAAGGAGAAGTGTTAGAGATATAAGTCATAAGCATGTACTGTTACCGGAGGATCGATCCATAGGACCTGTCGTTCCACGGTTGGACGATAGGTGCTTGTTATTTCCCGGTTGGCCGACAGGCCCCTTGTCGTCTAACGAGTAAACGGCAGGCCTCTTGTCGTCCATCCGATGGACGACAGGGTGCTAATTTTGTGATTTTTTTTAAAGAAACCTATAAATTCTGAAAAAATTTAAAAAAATAATATTTATAAAAAAAATTCCGTCAATAAGAGCCGGCTCTCATCTCTCTTCTTTTTAATTATCTGACATCTCAGATTTTTACTTAGTTGGCATAGTTTAAGAGATAGCTGATCTGGTGTATTAGGACTGTACTTATTCGGAGAGAACATAGAATGATTTGTCGATGCATGTATCCCAGCTGATCAGACATACTCACGTCAGAGTACACGTACGAAACACCTACACGCTTTAACACAAATAACCAAACATGGCCTAATAAAACCCCAATAAACCCAAATCCAATGGACGAAACAAACTATGCCAAGCTTTGCAAAGACGGAACTCTGCTAGCTCTAGTCATCAGGCTGTTGCACCGGTTCCACGAAACGCTGATAAAACAAGTGAACCTAGTAGCCTTCCAGCTTGGACAAAGACAAAAAAAAAGAATTCGACTGATCCGAGACGCACGAGAAAATCTTCCATAGTATACTTCAGCTATTTTTGGGATGATATGTCAGTTTTTCAATGATGTGAACAAAAGAATAAAAAAAGAGGAAAACATTATTCCTTAAACAGAAATAGCCCTGTGGCTAATACCTAAAACTTAGAAATAAATATTTTTATTATCGAAGGTTATAGTTATTTTTAAAAGTAGGGTCCACTAAAAATCTATGTAGAGTTTTAAAGTCTTAGGATGTGTTTAGTTGTCTACATCAGTTTTCTAGTCTGCACCAGCTCAGCCAAGCCCGCGCGAGCCAAGCAAGGGTGTTTAGATGCCTGCACCGACTCAGCCTGATCTAGCTGGGATGGTGTTTGATTGCCTACACTATGTGGTGGATGGGCAGGCTGGATGTAGGCACAACTTGTTTGGTTGCCTGCATCCGGTTTGTTGTGCTCACCTTGCACCACATAAGGTGAAGTTACCCACCACTTATAACATTTAAATCATATTTCCTCTATTTTTCTCATTTGTCATTACAACAAAATTACGTTACATATAGATAAATTACACATAAATTAACACTACAATTATTACAAACTATATTATGATTACATAATCCTTAATTCTACCTAATGATCTAGTGTTTACACCCTTGATCTCCATCTAATTAGCTTTGATGATAGCAAGAGGTGAAGTAAACTTGAAGTAGTCCTCTTCGGTGTCATGTCTAGTTGGAAAGCCCTTGTAGCAAGAACTTTTGAAGCCACTAACTTATTCACTACACAATTGTCATGAACCATAGACTCCTGGCTTCCTCCCTCTCCAGATCACATACCAGGTCATCTAAATAAAAAGGAAAGCAACAAGATGAAACGTATGAAAGATTGGTCTCAAATTATTTTGGAAAACTTTATTTGCACCACCACTACCAAGAGGGAACTAACGCAATACAAAAGATAGATGAAAGTGCATTTTGACCCCCATAAGTGAGTTTTGAAGATTAATGATAAAATGATTAAGAGACTACTGTATGTATCAAGTGTGATTAGATATTCAGTCCAAAAAGTAGTGTTAAAACAAGCATTGACGATCCTTAAAAAGTTCCAAGAAAATATGGCTCGAAGAAACGAAGATTAAAAATAA
The DNA here is from genome assembly GCA_019208055.1 of Stipa capillata. Classification (NCBI taxonomy): domain Eukaryota; kingdom Viridiplantae; phylum Streptophyta; class Magnoliopsida; order Poales; family Poaceae; genus Stipa; species Stipa capillata. The sequence goes on along the minus strand of JAGXJF010002310.1, from coordinate 322,023 downwards.
TTTTCTACCTCTTTTGGTGGTACAAAGAAACACATTGAATTTAGGGAAAGCCGTAGTATTAAAGGGGGTTGAAATCTGAAAGATGGTTAGAGTGCCTTGTTAATGCTCAGCTAGGAATCAATTTCCAAATTCAAAGATGCCTCTAAAATCTCTTCATACACACTTTTAGTGGAAATATCGGAATATCTGAGATTGATATTGGAACATCCGAGCTTCGTCTCTATGTTAAAAGTCAGGGAACTTGGAACCTCTGAGTTGCCCTTTCTATCCAATTTTTTGGATGTCAGAACATTTGAGATTTTCTGAAACCTCCGAGTTTCGGTTCTATACATGCCTAAGTTCTTTTGCTTTGAAAGTTGAAGCTGTTGGATCTCTCTGGAGTCTCCAAGATCTATTCTAGACTTATCTTTCAAAATCTCAGAATATCCAAATTCTTTGTTGGAACCTCTGAGGATGAGTTATGTTCATCTTAGTTGAGGTCATTTGAAACCTCTGATGGTCTGAGTGCAATGTCGGAACCTCGGGGAATTCGTTCTGACCACGCTTTGCCAAGGCTATGCTTAATCCCATAGGGTCTAGGTTCAAGTTGGAACCTCCGATATTCGTTTCTGTACGTTGTGCTCTGAAAATTGGAACCTCTGAGTTCTTACAGAAGTTTCAAGATCCATTTCTGGATAAGCAATATAGTCTTTCCTTTTAAATTTTGAAACCTCCGAGTTCCATCTCAGAAGTTCTAAGTCTTCTGCTTTTTGCACAAACGAGTAGTTTTTGAAGGGTTGGTTATATATACCCCAAGCCTTTTTGAACAAAAAAACTTCTAAATCTTTAATCTGTTCTTCTTAGTGGTATTCCATATTTCCTCAAGCCCAAGTTATGATTCTTGTGAGAAAATCTTTGAGAGAGAAATATTGAGCCATAATTGAGTATCAAGTAAGAGTTTATCTTCAAACTGAACTGATTGAAGCTCGTTTCCTCTTGGAAATTGACGTCTCCTAGATGGCTAAGAATCGCTTGGGAGCCTTCAAGAATTGTGAAGCGCCTCAAGAAGTTTGTGAGGGTTCAGAGCTCGCCTATCGCAAGATAAAGAGCTTCCACAAGAGAAGGGAAGCTTCGCATCGGCAAGCTTCTTGAGGAAAGAGCACGATTCGATGCTATTTGATTATTGGATCAAGCTTTCTCAATAGAGACGTAGAGCCTCACCAAAAGCTTAAATTTCGACAACAAATCATGTGTCTCTGGTGTGATTGTATCTTTGCACTTTTTCATATATATTTTCATACTTATTTTGATCACAAGCATGCTAGGTTTTGCTTAGGACTACCTAGAATTTTAGATTACTTGTATGGAAAGTATTTTTGGTTCATCTTTTTGTTAATCTTACTCTAGATCCTTTCAATTGGTATCAAAGCCTCTCGCTCTCATTTTTCAGGTTTCACCACTTATAGAGATATGATGTCTATGAGTAAAGGGTGCATGTGGAGAGGAGTCCATACTTTGATGGTTATGCAGTGCTCAACAAAGACAAGCTCACCGATGACGACCACCGGAACATCCAACTCAATGCCTAAGAGACAAACACCATCTTCAACTCATTGATTCTGAATGAATTCAACCGAGTGAGCACACTTGAGGATGCCAAGATAATATGGAACATGCTCATGGAGATTCATGAGGAAAATTTTTATGTCAAGCAGTTCAAATTCGAGTATTAACGAAGGGGGCACTAAGCATCACCACCCGCCGAAGAGGATGCCGCTTATGTGGTGGTTGCCGGAGATGAAACGGTGGAATCGGGGATGGAGAGGAGGGGAGCGTGGGGGGAAATGAGGGACCAAAGAGGGTGGTGAGAGAGAAGAGAAGGGGATAAGGCGCGCAGTGGCAGGAGATAACCTTAAAACTCTCGCATGTTCCCACCTGTATTATTGTTGCTTGCGTCATCTTAGTTTTACACCCACCATCTCCTCACTTGCACGTGTGTGAGCCTGGTCACTGAAAATAACCGAATTCTATGTTTCTCGAGGGCCTAACTGAGGGATATTTTAAGCATCGTGCGGACTCGCTTAAAACTTGTATCTAACGAGTCTAGTTCAACCTCATACAGATAATTAAACACACGCTATTAGAAATAAAAGTGAAACATTAACTTGTCAAAGAGGTTGCTCCTTAATGATAGTTGTTGGAGATGCTCCGAGAGCATCACGCACCATTTGCATGCCACCGAGCCATGCACTTCGAGAAAAAATGGCAAGTGGACAACGCGAGGAGGTCAGCCTGTGGCTGCGTGCCTGGCTGCCTCCATTTTCCTGGGCGCACGGCGGTCGTCTCCAAAATACCGCAGCTGGCTAGTAAACTTGATCCTGGACAGCTTGGCCCGACAGCTCAACCCGAGCCTGGCCCCTTTTTTGGGCCAGGTTTGTGTTCCTGGTTGGGCCCAAATTTATAGGTCGAGTCATGTTTGGGGTCGGGCTCAGGCTTTGAATTACCGCCTAGAAATAGCTCAGCCTGGCCCGGCTTCTTAGTGTTCTCAACTGCCGTATAAAACACAACCCCTCCCAAATTCCTGTCAACCCTAGCACCAGAACTCATCTATCTACATTGTGGCAAATTTTTTGTTCAGGACTAGATTTCTGGTCTTTCGGGCTTTATGTCAGGCTAGGCTCGACTCGCTTGGTGTATATGGCCTTGTTTGGTTGGACTGTGGTTGTTGACAAAGCTGTTGTTGGCTGATTGTCTGGAAAAGATTTAGAAAATGAGCCCCGAAGTTTCAGCATATTGTAAAAAGTTGGGTAAAGGTACTTTTTTCAAACAACTGAATATGCCTTGCAAAGCTCACATCTACTATTGGCAAAAGTTACTCCAAAACTAGCTGTTTGGTTGTGCTGTAGTTTTTTCTAGTAAAAAGCTGTTTAAATGCTAACTAAACTGGGCCTATATTTCAAGCTTCAGGCTAGACTTGGCTTTGCTTTACACATCGGGCTTTTTAAAGCCCGATCCGAAACCGGCCCGACGTATGCTCAGGCTTAATTAGGGGTGGCTATCGAGCCAGCTCGACTCGACTCGTAAATACTCGTTAACATAACGAGCCAGCTCGATTCGACTCGAAACGAGCTAAATGCGTACTCGGCCCGGCTCGTTAATTACTCAGTAGCTCGTTTAACTTGTTAATTACTCGTTAATGAGTTCAACATTGTTTCTCAAGAACTGCATGCAGCAGCCAATAAAACATTGTTGGGCCAAATTATTGAAGTTTGATGTCACACGTTGTTGGGCCAGATTATTTTTGGGCCTGCCAGGTTAAACGAGTTAAACGAGCTACTCGAGTACTCGTTAACTCGGCTCGATCTTAACGAGTTAAAACTCTAATTCGGCTCGACTCGTTAAGGACCGAGTTCGAGCCGAGTCGAGCCGAGTTTCGAGTACTCGTTAAACTCGCAAGGTTCGAGTTATATGTCCACCCCTAGGCTTAATACAAAGTCTCACGTTGAAGACGTCCTCATATGCGCCTGTTCATATGGTGGACGACCCGAGCAAAAGTAGTTAGCCGTTTGATATCTGAAGCGATCTCTGGCTTCCTTTTAATTAGCTGTGCTTTACATCTAATATTCGAAACAGAAAATATCTCTCTTTTCGACATGACGTGCAAAAGTCTTGACCCCTGAAAAATAGTTGTAGTTGTGCTGCTCGTGATCTCCAAAAGAATAAGAATCCCTCCATGTATGCAATCCAAACGATCTAAGGGCCTGTTTGGTTGGGCTGTGGCTGTTGACAAAGCTGCTGTTGGCTGGCTGTTTGGAGAAGCTGCTGTGGCTGTGGGGAAAGTGACCATATGGCTTTTGGTTGATCCAAACCATCTACAATATTTTAGAAAATGAGCACTGAAACTTTAGCACATTGCAAAAATCTGGTAGAAGGCAGCTTTTCCAAACAGCTGAATTTACACTACAAAGCCCACAGCTACCGTTGGTAAAAGCTGCTGAAAAGCTGGCCGTTTGGTTGGGCTGTAGCTTTTTTCCAGTGAAAAGCTGCTGAAAAGCCCAACCAAACACTCCCTAAAATCCTCGTGTAGGCATACACTCCTTCCTAAAAACGTGTAAGACTTGTTCTGTTTCTTTGCTAGTTCTGCTGCATACTTTTCACAGCCGAATGTATATGCGTAACATCAATCAACGATTTTATCACATCATTCTCACGGAATCGAATGTATTTAGGCATATGTACATCTCTGATTTATAAGCTCTTAACCGGCGACAAAGATTTTTGGACAACAATCGAATTAATATCACTAGGGTAGGGTAGACGGGGCCGTATTAGAATTCAGTTATGTGGGTTCAATTAGCTAGGCTTAAAAATGTGGCTCAGCATGTCAGTGCAGCATCAGGCTCCGGTTAACCCAGTGCGATCTACCAATCTAATAGTATAATCTAATCGGGATTGCTCATAAGAAACTATTGGAAAATAATCTGATCCCAAGAATTTGCAGTGAGCTGAGTTGCTTGGTTTGTGCAGTTAATGCGAAAAGCCTGCAGATCGTATGGTTTCTTGGATTAGACGTGCTGTGTCCTGCAATATCTGCGCTCCCAGTTGCCAGTTGCGTTATCACGAGACACCTCTCGACTACGGCGCGGGGAAAAAGGCAAATCTAGCCCCGCGAGTTGCAATGGGGGTTTTGGCCCCCGGCCGCGCGTAACGGCAGAAGTGGCACCGCGAAGCAAGGGGCATCTGACGCGTGGCAAGATCGTGCGCTGGATCCGCGATCGGCTGCCGTCGCGCCTCCGCCCCGCGAAGGCCCCGCGTCGCGGCCTCGGCCCACGGGCTGCCCAGATCGCGGCGTTGGCCCGCGAGCACACGGTGCGTCGCGGCCTGGGTCCGCGATCACGCGTCGCGCCGTCGGCCCGCGGACACCACCAGCTCGCGGCCACCAGCATCGCGCCGCCTCCCGAGTTCGCGGCCTGAACCGGCGACACGTGCCAAAATCGCCCGCGACGGAGTCCGGTCGCGGGCCCAGCCCGCGAAGGAGGCCAGGCCGCGCGCCAAACCCGCGACGCAGGCCGCGTCGCGCTCCAGGCCCGCGACGGGCTAACGCCATCACCGACGGCGTTTAACTCCGCGAGCTAACGCCATCAGGTCTGGCGTTCGTCCAGAGCTCCGAATTCATGAATTAATTTGATGATTCGTTGTCTGATGACATCCAATTCAAGCTGCATGCAAGGTTATCTGGAGGTTATTTCAGAATGTTAAACGAGAAATTATACACTTGCAGGTTCACATTCTTTCCACAAGACACTTCTTTTTGTTTAAGTTGATGTGTTGGTAGGCATGAATATTTTACTTTCTCTAATAGCATAGGATAGTTTTGGCCAATAATTAAGCATAAGAATATGGTAATATTTCTATTTCATATTTTGAAACATCACATGGTGATGCGAGTTGCGATTAATTAGCTCTGATTTTGTACAAATATTACCTATGTATTGATGATAATAGGATATAAGTTGTACAACAATTTTTGACCTTAATACCGGGCAGTTTTGTTCATGCTTTGTTTGACCTGATACTGCTAATTACCCTCATATCAACTTGTATCCTGAAAAAAAGGGATTGCTCTCTCATTAACAAAGCATGCTGTTCTGAGTTCTGACATGGAGTACTAGTGTGCCTTTACTCTTGGAAATGGAACACTGGAACCCATACGATGTTGCTACTGCTACTCTTTTTTACACTGATGTTGGATCTTTTTAGCGTAATGTGAAGCTTGCGTCCTAGTAAATCGCAGATGCCTGAAGGAAGATCAGGACAGAAGATCGGACGTGAAGTATATTATCAGAGGTGTTTGGACTTCACGTACGTAGGAGCAAAAAGGTTCCAAGAAAATGCCCTGCACAATCCTGGAGACGTATATACACGTACGTTACCATACATACATACTCACATGACGTTTACCGAAGACTGAACTGACACAATGATATCTGCCAAGGATAGCACGTACATGCAAATCGATGCATACATCAAGGTAAGTGACGCACGTACGTACGGCCGGTACTTGCGATTTGCGAGAGATCCATCGAATTATTGATCGTTAAATTAAATTGCGTGATCGAGCTAGTTGATGAGATCTGATTACTATAATAATTAATTAAACAAAACTCGTACGTACTAGTAGTATATATGAACCAAAGAAACTGGAAATTAAGCATTTAACGATAACGTACGTACCATATATGCATGCACAAACAACGTACGTGAGTACAGACATGGACGCCGTGCGTACGTACGCGTCATGCACCTTACGACGCAAACGCCATGTCCTCTGGCGTTTGCCTTCCGCGGCCAAACGCCAGAGTCATCGGCGTTTTCCTCCGGGACGGCGCGGGCCGAGGCCGCGAGCTGGTGGTGTCCGCGGGCCGACGGCGCGACGCGTGATCGCGGGCCCAGGCCGCGACGCACCGTGTGCTCGCGGGCCAACGCCGCGATCTGGGCAGCCCGTGGGCCGAGGCCGCGACGCGGGGCCTTCGCGGGGCGGAGGCGCGACGGCAGCCGATCGCAGATCCAGCGCACGATCTTGCCACGTGTCAGATGCCCCTTGCTTCACGGTGCCACTTCTGCCGTTGCGCGCGACGGGGGCCAAAACCCCCATTGCAACTCGCGGGGGGGCTAGATTTGCCCTTTTCCCCCACGGCGCCGCCCAGTTGTCGACTAGCCCTAGCGACAAGGCAGCACACCAGGGGCGCGGGCACCGGCGCACCGAGTGACGCGCGAGTCTCGCGGACATGCATGCGGACACCTCGGAGGCAAAGGCAACGTGGGCCGGGCCGGGACGCGTCGTCAGCTCCGCCTCGTGAGCACAGCGTGGCGACAGATCAGCTCTCGCAGTTCGCTAGGACGGTAATAATCTCTAGTCATTTTTATATCACATCAGTTTTTTTCAATAACGTAGAAAAGGATAAAATTATTTTTAAACAAAAATAACCATACTGATAATAATTGGAAGTTAAAAACGAACACTTTTATTATTGAGAGCCATAGTTATTTTTTAAAGTAGGGTACACTAAAAATCTACCCGAGAGTATAAGGATTTTAAAAATAAGGTGCAGAAATAATTTGTTAAAGGGCCTTTTACTTTAGGGAAAATAAATGTACATGCACATCTGGACACATGAGTTTAGGATAATCAAGAGTGCCCTATAAAAAAATCAACTTAATTTTCAAATAGTGCAGCAATAATTTTTTGTCTTTTTTGTGTAGGTCACTCTTGATTATATTTTTACATGAATTTTTGTAAGTGTACATGCTCTAACATGATTAACATCTATGAATATTTTTAAAAAAATTGAGATGTACAAGTATTAAAATTGACCTAAATTTTAAATTCATGTATCTACATGTACATATACAAAAATCCACTCTCTTTTACTTTACGTAGAGTTTTGCTCTCATTCTCTAAAGGATGAGCTAAAAAATATTAATTAAGCTCAGCGCTTTCCACGAATTCCTGTGTATTTCCTATTCTCCTGCAAGGCTGCAACCCACAGTGAACATGGTGTAACTGATCAAGTAAAACCTCGAGCAAATTCTATTTTTGCACTGTATATATCTATCTATTATATATTGAAAGTACAATACAATAGAAAAAAGCGAGAAATTTAAAAACAAAATTCGGCCATTAATTTAGTGGACTCTTTTATCATTAATAGACTACGGTCGATATATCTTTGTAACCGTATCTAAACTGGTTAGGCTGATAGATCTTCATAATTGTATCTAAACATATCAAAATCTTCATAATTATAACTAAATAAATCACAACTGCTAGATTTTCTTAACTTTATCTAAACCAATCAATGGCGGAGCTTGAGCGAAATCTCAGCGGGGCCAAATCGCTCAGAGGGTGCACGTAGTGGACCGGCAGGCCCAGCTAATAGGAAATGGATCAAAAATACAACACTATAACAATATTATTAAGGGGTAATAACAAAATTCTTTGTTCGGGTGGGTGGGGTGTGGACTACCCGGTTTTTAAGCCGGATACTCCCTCGTGATCACTGTATTGGTCCCTGGATCAGTAGCCGATACACACGAGTTAACCTGTATATCATTGTCATACATGCGTAAACAATTAAATAGACCGTTATGGTCGATAGTCTGATACCTGTAGCCCAATGGCTATAAACTTGCAGCGGAAATCCAGCGGAGAGGTGGCCCATCAGTATGCCATACCCGACAGGCAACCGACTGGGGGTTACGCCCTAGCTTTCGCGTTCATATACGTATCTTCGGAATTGCTGTCTCCTTCGTCTGGCCAAATCAACAAGCCAGGTGAGTACATTGAATGTACTCGCAAGCTATTCCCACAGGAGGAAATATACGGTGATATTTCATGCAGGGAATAGATCAAGGAATAGCTCTAACCTAAGTTGTAAATTGTGCAAAAATGTAAGTTCTTATTTTAAATACACATAAGTAGATTGTAAAAGCATTTCGAAATCTAAAGTACTTTAAGAAAAACATCTCATCTCATGCGGTAAACACCGCTTAACAGCTCATAACCTATTACCGTCAGCTTCCACTCCCCGTCTATGGCTCCACCCATCGAACGGTAGCTTCCACCTATCCGATAACTAGGTCTTCCAACACTAAACCGTATTCCGGTCCCTCCCGACAATACGGCAGATTACTTTGGCAATTTCCTTACCACCGACACATGGCCTAAATTGCCCACTGTGGACACATCATGCCCACGTCCTTAATCCTATTTCCCAGCTTTCACAACCAAAGCTCAGTCTAACCAGTGTGTGGCCTTATCAGTTCATGTCCATGACCGAGGACGCGGCTATTCGAATAGTTTTTAACCCTCTGCAGAGGTGGTACGGCTTTACCCACAAGATGTAAGTTACCCTGGGAGTACTTTGCAAGTATACTGTCAGGATTATTACAACGAGACCTTTCGCCTGCTTTCATACTAGAGTCGGACCCGCTAGACGAGACTTACCCTAACTCTGATTGTGTCCAGGGAACCTGACACCACAACTCGGAGAAACGCTCATCTTTGTGTCGAATCCTCACCCACGCCTTGGGGCTCACTATCTAAGAATCTTGACCCAAATAGCGCCGTGGGGATTCTCTAAGGGCCCAACGTTCTACCTAGCACATACTTCTTACTTCCTACGGGTCCGAACCCTAATATTAGGCGGGGTACCGAGTCAAGTCCTTCCTATAAAGGACATGTGGACGTACGGTAGGGGAACTGATTCAGCGGCACTTAGGTTCGGTCTTTAACTGATTCGAGTAGGACTCTAGTTATCATCAATCACCGAATAGCCTTCCGCTACTTCGTCTTCCTTCAAACCACCTACTTCCTACCCGAATCAAAATCATCTCCAACTTTATTTTGAATCTTGGCAACATTTCTTTTTGAAAGTCACCGCGGATAACATACGTTATCCACGGGTTTTGATTTCCCCATACCCGGAGGTTTGCGTAAAATTTTAGTTTTAACTATAGCAGGGCTAAGCAATGGCTACTGCCTATAACCTTAGACTTTTGTCGGTTGGAAACCAATCGACAAATCAATTAGGGTTACAAGAAATCGGATAGCCAATCCTAGCTCACATGCATCTATCGGGTATAGCTAACTACATAAAATATCGTTGATAAACATAGCATGCACATTTCATAATCAAAGTAAATATACTTTGCAAATATAGGATTCGACATGGTCAAAGTGGGAAATAGCTTGCCTGGCGATATTGTCCGGTCTTGGTCTTGAACTTGATACGGCAATGATCCGGGGTCCTTCGTGCAATATCTCTAACATCGGTATCTACACGTCGAGGAAACGACGAATAAACCAGCGGCACGAGGGAAAACCAAGAACATCGAATATAGAACCGGAAGAATCAACACATGCGATCATGATGCGTTTGATTAGCCATTTGTCTTTGAGAAGCTTTAGCGAGTTAGAGTTGGGTGCATTATGTTATCTTGACGGGAAGTATCGGCTCACTGCACATCGTCGATTAGGGTTTACAGGAGATGTATACTTATACAAGCCTTTAGGGTTTTGAGATGACCTGGTTCATTTAATTAGCTAGGATTCAAATGGTATTGTTAGAGTTTCGGACCTTAGGTTTAGAAAAGTCCTTCGGCAACTACTGCATAGTAGGAGGTATGGACCCCCGGCCATGCATGAATATGGTTTCGTTAGGGTTTTCTTTTCACTTTCATACTAATCCGTAGTCCTAGCATCTTTAGCTTATGAATTTCTCAAGGCAGAGCTTGCAGAGGATATATGTGGAACTCGAGCTGTTAGGGTTCTATAGGATTCTGGAATCTTAGGTAAAAGAAGTAGGAGAACTTCCGAAATTGTTATTTGGCATGAGGCAATATCTCTGCATAAAAGAACCTTAATTTTCTAGGGCTTACTTTAACAAGGCTCGATATCCTAAGTTGGTTGGGGGTATATTAGAAGGTGAAGGACCTCAAGGTGTTAGGAAGAAATACTAACTGTTCTGAAATCAATATATGTATACCAAGCATATATATCGTAAAAGAAGAGAAAACAAGCCTCACACCTATTCTCCTTTAATAATTTTTTTAATGGTTAATCAATTTGAAGTCTGTTTGAACAAAAATTCTCTAAATCTTCTTGGGAGTTCGGAACCGGAAAACTTGGTCGAGAACCGACCATTAGCATACTGAATTGGGGGAAACCGAGCTCGACCTAGTTGCAATAAAATTAACCCGGTTTCCGGAGTATAGTGTGCCTTCCTTATGAGCAGAATACGTTTTCCATTTAATCAAAGCGGAGAAATGGGCAGGCGTCGCTACGTAGCGGTGCTGGACCCGCCTGGGCTTGAGGCCCCACCTGTCGGTGGCCTAGTCAGTGACCCACGCGGTGAGGCAGTTCTCTGGATAGCTGGGGAACGCTCCTCTTTGCGGTGTCCGACGGCAAGGGCTCAATGGCGGCGAGTGTGGGATAAATGGGGTAGGGGAGATGGGTCTAGGGGAGCTTGGAAGCGGCGCTTGGGCTGCGGCGAGGAGGCTGGTGGCGGCGCTTCACCGATGGCGAGCGGAGGCAGCGGCGCATCGAGGAGGGGAGCACCGGTGGAGGTGATGGGACGGCGGAAGGGCTCTAAGGCGGCGGACTGACTCAGGAGGAGGGCGCCGGGGCGGCTCACTGGCGAGGGAGATAGAGGGAAGCTGGTGGCTGATGTGCCCCGCCGGGGTGGAGGCGACTGGTGCTGGGCACGGAGTGAAGCCAGGTGGTGGCTTGGATCCAGCCGGCCCGAGGGGCGACGGCGGATCTGGAGCTCCTCGGTGGTGGCGAGCTGCGCGAGGCGGCGGTGCGCCGGATGCGGATGGGGGAGCAAGGCACCGCGGGCGGCGCTGGTCCAGTCGGCGGCGAGCTGCTGAGCCGGGACGGGACTGCTGGGGTCTGGCTCGGTGGAGGAGGAGGGCGCCGGATTTGGCGCGGCGAGGAAGAGCTTGAGGACGACCTGACGCGGGGAAGCGGGGCAGAGGAGCAAAGAGGCTTGCGGCGACTTCGGCGGGCGGTAGCGCCGGTGGGGAAGCTCCAAGCTAGAAGAAAAGGGGGAAATGGGGAAGGAACTCGAGCTCAGGTTGGACTTGAAGCTCAGAGAGGAGAGGGGTTGGGGATTAGTGCAGCGAGATTGAGCTCGGGCTTCTCAGGATTTTGGGTTTATAGTCTAAGGGGAAGAGAGGCACATGGGACATTGAGGGCTCGTGAAATGACTTGAGCTGGGGCAGAATTAAAGAGGAGCAGAGGAGGTGATGGGAGAAGACAGACACGAGGGAGATTAAATGAAATGGCCTGAGCAGAGAGTGAGAAGACAGGTGCTGAGCTCAAGTAATGCAAGGAAAAGAGTGATGGGAGGTTTCGGTCACTGCTGCTGTGAGGAGTTAAAACGGATGCCTGCGTGGACATGGAGCAGTACCAAGGAGGTGATGCAACGGGGAAAAGATGAAATGAAGGAGGGAAGGGGTTACGGAGGTAGGTACCGCATGCGGTAGTGGCAGGAGATGAGGTGGGTTGGCAAGGAGAAATAATGCACGGCAGCTGCGGTAATAAGTAGGTTTGGTGAGTGTGTTTCACAGTGCAAGGAGCTGCTCATTGCCTTGTCATTTCATGTCACTGTTAGAAAAGTAGAAAGGCTTGGGTGCAGATATAAAGCTTGCTTCTTGACTCAGGAACTCGCAAAAATCGTACTGTCACTACTGTCAAGGCCTGCAGGAATTAAATTCAACTCTCCCCCTGGTTGTATGGATGCAAACTAGGGTTCGGGAAATGTCGCCGGTATACTCGCATACATGCACAGGACTGCAGCAGAGATGGTTTATGTGCGTATATACTCTAGGAGAGAGAAAATGTGGCGGAAAATCAAATGGATACATGCGAGGATATGCCGGGGCTTCAAGGTGTATGTGCCCATATACACTGGGGACTTTAAGCATATATTCAAAGGATTGAGACAGAGTTGAACGAGGCGTTAGGGTTTTAAGAGGAAGTAGGTTTAAAGTAGGAGGAAGGGGATCGGGAGCTCGGAACTAGGGTTTCGGAGCGTGGCAAGGTGGGGAAATGGATGGGAAGGTCTTCGGGGTCTCGACACGATACTCGGGAATATTTGGTGCCAAGGTACCGCGAGCGCTTCGATGGATTTTGCTTGTGCGACGAATTAGGGTCTTGGAAGAACCGGTATTTAATTAGAAGGCAATGGTTGGGGCTAGGGTTGGAGTTTTCGGAGTGCGGCGAGAAGGGGCAGAGACTCGGAACTCAAGGTAAGATATTTATATCAGCTTGGGACGTGTTGGTGGTGAGGTACCGTCGATACGGTGGCGTATACGACGCGTGTAATGCGTTAGGGTTTTGCCCTTTCGTCGAAACAGGGAGAAAGGAATTAGGGTTTCGCGTATAGGCGTATATACAAAAGTAGTATATTTTTGCACATACTCGCGATAGGACATGGCGAAGTTGGTGGTAAAATTTCAGGTCAATCGGAAGAGATTCGGGACGGGTATATGCTCCGATTTCGTAGAAGTACTGCGAGGGCACTTTGCAGCAGATGTGGGTTTAGGTGGCATCTGATTAGTTATAGGGGAGGAATGCCGAAGTATATTTATGGCGGAGAGACGGGCTGTCGCAGCGGAGAAATTGTTGCCGCGGTACTGTCGCGGTAAGGGAGGACTTGCCGCCGGTAGGGAAAAGAATTGCTGCGGTGGAAATCGGCTGTCACGGCGGGAAGGAACAGCGGCGTGACATTGCCGCGGCAGGGAAGGGGTTGCCGTGGCAGGGGCATGGCAGCGACGGTAGAAACTTGTCGCAGCAGGAACGGCTTGCTGCGGCAGAGAAGGATAGCAACGGCGGTGGCAGAGGCCTTGCCGCGGCAGAGGAAATGGGTCACGGTGGCTGCCGTGGCAAGAGCGTAGCAGCGGCAACGGCTGCCATGGCTGTCACGGCGGAGTAAGGGCGAACGGTCCCGCATGGAGACCAAGGATAGAGCAGGGTTGTACCCCTTGCTGGACAGGGTTTCGACAAAGCAGAAATCAAGGGAGCAGGAATAGAGGGGACGATTTTGATTGCCTTGCTTTAGGGTTTAACAGGAACATGATTTGGAATAAAAGTTTTTAATTAGGTGCATCTTCAACTGACATTATTAGCGAAGAAGTTTTTGTTAGCCCTAAATTTTAGGTTTCGGAAATTAGGGTGTTACATGGGGGCATGGCCCAAGTTGGCTGACATGTAGTTTGCCCTTGAAACCGATCACAGTCAGTAAATGTGATGTCCTCGCTTTTATAATACATGTAATATATATGGTTCTACATTATTGGCATTTCATGTCATCATTTTTCTTAATATGAAATTAAGGGGAATTTAACCCTGGGAAAAGGATGAAAATACAACATATAATCATAAACATGCATAGATATCCTTCAAATTTCCTAAAAAGGATCCTAGTCATCATTTTAGAATTATGGTTGGAATAAAAAACATAAAAGTTTATGTAAAACCCTTAGTTAAATTAATTGGCAGATCAAAAATATATTAAGCAAGGGTATTTGACAATGTTGGAATCTTTTCAAAATTTACATTGAGGCTTAATACTATAATTCTGAGCTCCTGGAATTTTCCCAGATTTTTGGATGAATTTACCAAACACTTGTAGATCAAACCCAAATTTAGAACAAATCTAAAATTAAATATTTACAGAAGAAAAAGTTATGATAAATTGGCTTCAGAAATAATTTTAAATGGTTAAAATATTATCAATAGCCCCTCTAAATGTTTGCAACTCATTTGAAGAATGTTTGGGTTTGAATTCAAAAATAAAACCTAAATTCAAAATAGAAAACAAAATAAAAGAAAAACAAATTTTAGACCGGACGAAACAAGCCCAACCGAGCGGGACTAGCCCAGTGGACACGGGCCCGCTGACGAAGAGGTCCTTAGTACTTAGCAGCAGCTGCGTGCTTCGCGCGTTGTCGCCATGGCCACCTCCTGCTTCCAGCGCAATGGTCACCTTGGCCCGAGCCGCTTCGCCAAGAGAGTCGCTTCTCCACGCTGCGTCGACACACACCGACGGCTCCTAGATCGGTGCTTCATGGACAACGAAATTGTCCTCGGATGCAATCCCAGCCATCCATCCCTCGATCGATTCCAGCGGCCTTGGCCGTCCTTATCTCCGATCGACCGCGTGGATAAACTTCTCTCGTCTCGCTCTTTCTTACCCTGCAAGGTTCACTTTCCCTCTCTCCCTGTCCTGACTGCAACATGAGCGACATTCGGAACGTTCTGAGCTTTGATGAGCACCGTTGAGCTGCGCCACCATGGCCGAAGACCACCCCATCGTGCACCACCTTGTCGAGGAGGATCACCGTCACCTAGAAGCACTTCCCACTGAAGGAATCGACCAGAAGAGCCAAAAAACATCGGATCCCTCCTTTTCTTCCCTAACTCTGGCCACCGTCTGCCGTCATATCATTACAAGCTCCTTTGGCCTCCTCAGCTTCGCTTCGGCCCACCAAAACCCTCACGTGAGCTCCTAGCGTGCTTGCACGCTTTTTCCCTCTCGAGCCTTAGGCTGGGATTTGGCCGAGCTCCGACCAGATCCACCACTTTGTGTCACTGTCGGCAATAATTCGCTGACCCTCGGGCCTTCGCACCACCACCGTTGGACTCAGCGCGATCTCAGGAACTGAACGTGCGCACACATTTGTCCTAGAACTCATCGTAGCACGACTGTGCACTTTGCTGGAGCGTGCGCACGAGCTTGTCAATGGTGAGTCGCTGGTAGAGCTACTGAGGGGCGGGTCCCACCCATCGGAAGGGTATAAGCCCGGTTTAAAATGCTAATGAGCCCATGACATCTAGCCTGAGATTTTAATTGAACCTAACCTGTAACTTAACCCTTTTAGTCACTGACATATGGAACCAATCTTTTAAACATGTGCTTAATTTCCTTTAAGTCACTAACATGTGGGCCCAGTGGCCATTTTGACCCGTCAGAGGTGATTTGGTCTCCGTTGACTACTGACCTCACCTGTCGTTGACTGTGACAAATTATATACTAAAATTTCAAGACAATAGAAAAGGAGAGATATGCTAGAAATTACCGCAAAAAAGAAACATCGAGCCGTTGATCTGGTGGACCCTCCTATTATTAGTTGACCACGACCAACATTCATCCTAACTATATAGAAGTAGTTCACAGCCGATGGATCATCATAATTGTACTTAAAAGAATCACAACCTATAAACCTAAACAGGTCACAACCGATAGACCATCATAACTGTACCTAAATAGAACAGAGTCGATAGATTATCACAACTATACCTAAACATATCACAACCGATAGATATTCATAATTATACCTAAATATATCACAACCGATAGATCTTCATAATTGTACCTAAATAGATCAGAATCGACAAAATTTTTATAACTACAATAAACATCATCCGTTATTGATCTGGTGGAACTTTATTACTAATAGACCACAAGATCATCACAATTGTACCTAAACATTATCGCACATTGATTTGGTGCATCTTAGCTATTAATAACCTGCAACCGTAGATATTCATAATTTTATGGCTCTTAAGAAAGTTACTTAAGTTTTATGTCTGTGTATTGATTTAATAGAAACTAACGGTGATATGAACTTTAACTTCACATATATATCTAATATCACATGCAAATGATCAATTAAAGTGATCTGAATTTTAAGTCCATGTGATTTAATATCATGTATAAACAACATATTGGCTCAATACAACGACTATCGGTCGGCTCACGAATTGAACCTTTATTTCTCATATCTATTAAATACTAAAAGTACAATATGGCAGAGAAAAAGAGAGACATACTCCAAATTCTCACAAAAAAAGTAAAATACGCGACCATTGTTCTAGTATACTCTCTTATTATTAGTGGACCACAACTAATAGATCTTAATAATTGTACCTAAGTATATCACAGCCGATAGATGTATCTTAACAGATCACAACTGATAGATCATCATAACATTACCTAACAGCTGATAGACCATCATAACTATATCTAAACAGAAACAACTGATAGATCTCTGTAACTGTACATAAACATATCACTTTTTTGTATATTCATAATTGTATCTAAACATATCATAGCCGATAGATCTGGGTAATTGTAGATAAACAAATCATAACCGATATATTTTTATAACTGCGCATAAACCTCATTCGGCATTGATCTGGTGGACCCTTTATTATTAATAGATGACGACCGATATATCTTCATAACCATATCTAAACATTATCTGTCATCTATCCGGTGTAGCTTAATTCTTAATAGCCTACAACCAATAGATGGTCATAATTTTACACATCATAAGAAAGCTACCTAAACTTTAAATCTGTGTGCTTACATCATATCAATGACCACTAATATGAACCTTAACTTCATCTGCTGATGTAATATCACACACAAATGATTAGCTAATCCTGATCTGAATTTTAATTCTATATGATCTAATATCATGTACAAATAACCTACCGGCTCAGTACAACGACTAGCAGACCGGCTAGCAATCTGAATTTTTATTTTCTATACCGATATAATGTCACGTACAAGTCCAACAAATTAAAGATGACTAAAGAAATTTCCCACACAATTGTACTGGCCAAAAATTAGGATACATTCTGGGAAAATAAAACTTCCATTGAAGAGAAGCAAATGAAACGCTTTCATAAAAATTCTCGTAGAATCGAGAATGAAGTTTTCATTCTGTACATGCCAGATCATGAATTAGTAACTGCATCCAATCTCCGAAAAGTCCCGATTGTTTTGATTTTTGGAATGGGATATTTACGGAATCCCCATGAATAGGATCAAACCTTATTCCATGCTATTTCCATAAGATTCCTCTTTCTTATTCTTAAGCAAGCTCTCGAGAGGGCTTAGTTGATCATGATTTCTGTTTTCTCTTTCTTTTCCTTTTTGTTTGTTTCGAGAAAGATATCGTCCGATTCTCCTTCTATTGATTCTTTTTCGATCGAGATGTACGGATCCATGTGTCTACATACTTAGATTCTGTTCATGGATTAACGAAAATATGCAAGAGCTCTATTTGCCTCTGCCATTCTATGAGTCGCTTCCTTTTTGCGTATGGCACCCCCACTCCCTTTGGCAGCATCTACTAATTCGGAACTTAATTTGAAAGCCATATTTCGACCCGGACGCTTTTGGGATGCTTCTAATAACCAACGAATGGCAAGTGCTCTTCCTTGTTTAGATCCAGTGTTCTCCCTACAATTGTGCGAGACAATAACAAAAATGTCGATAAACCGAGGAGATTTTTTTTATATTTTGCGAGAATCATTGTCTGATCATTCTTTTTACCGGTTTATGGACGTGACAATTTTCTGTGTCGTGAAACGCTGGCTAGCTACTGATGAAATGCTGAGTGGGCTGATAATTTGAAACCGAAGACCAAGGTTTGTTGAGAACGTTCGGCCCGACCAAACTAAGCCCATCAGATAAACCATATGCTGGCCTGCCGATTCACTAACTGCGGGCCGCTCCGTGGACCTCGCACGCTCGTCCGGCCCAGAGAGTGCAGTGCCCTTCCGTCTGTGGCCCAGCGACACACGCGTTCAGCCCAGAAACGGTCGTGAAAGCAGCTCAGGAACGAGATGCACGACTGCACGAGGTCGTAGATCCTTCACTCTTAACTCATTCTTCTCCAGCTCTGAACTCTTTGCTTATGTAACAAGAGGTCGTAGATCTTTTCTCTTCAAGTCTAAGCTCAACTCCCAGTATCTTGCCAGTCACACATGCTCAGTTTCTTGCTCAATCACATATCTTCTCCATCCAGAAGCTGCAGCCTGCAGGTGGTTCCAGGATGCTGCAGGCTGGAAAGTGGAAGCGGGCTGGAGCTTTATCTAGTCTCTACCAGGTACCGCATCGTAATTTCAGAAGGAAAATGCGGTAGAGAGGAAGCATGGCAGCATATGATTTGTGCCTTCCATGTTTCTGTAGCGCGAGAATCATGTTGTCCGCCGCTTCGGAGCTTTCGCTTTAAGCAAAGATGATGGCAATCCCCCTCCCTGCCTGCTAGACCTCTCCTTTTTCGCATGCATGCTGATTTTCGGTAGAGCGGGATGGTGCCGAATCATGGGAAGTTATGACTGCTCCTTGGAGCAATCAGGCCGTAACTCATGGCTGTCAAACGATCTATTGGTGAGATAAGAAGCATGAAAAGGTCGTTGCTGGTTGCAGAACTGTTCTGAATTATGACACAAACGTGCGACAAGCTTTTGACAGGGTAATGAGTGGTGATTTTGCGTTAATTGAATGATCTCCGCTCTGATCTTCATGGGGTGGTAACTTGGAAATAAAGAAGGGGGAAAGGCATATGCGAATGATGCTATGTAGTAGTATTTGGTGTTAGACTATGGTAAGAGAAACAAGTTAGGCACGTACGCGAAGGTCACAGCTGTGGTGGTTAGCAATAGACTTTCTTTCGAGATGACACCCTTTCACTCTCCTTGAGCAGCGCACCATGCGTTTAAATTCTAAAACTATACCCAAGTGTTAAACCATTTACCAAATGAGAAATGATCGTTTTCGAGCGGCCTAAAAGATTGACCTCAAGGTCTCGTGACAAGACGCGTGGAACCATGGCGAACAGAACCCTGCAGATGTCGGCACGGCCTCATCATGAACCCGGCCACCCACCTCTTATCTGGATATAGATATATATGCGTGTATATATATGTATATATAACGCTGCGTGTTCATGTTCACTGTGCACCGCGGCACCGACGCAGTTCTCGGCGGTGGGGGGTGGTGGCGGCGCGCGGTTGCGTCGCCGGCGAGAGGTGTGCGCGCGGCGCTCGACGTCAAGTTCGGTTCAATTATTGTTAGGGTGAACGACTGAACGGAAGAGCTACACCGCATTCGCGTGCTGCAGCCACACAGTAGCGTTGGGCATCGTCACGGCCGACTTTTCTAGGACCGGGGTCCGTGTTTCTGGCCCGCGGGCCCGGCCGGAAGCCTGGCAAAGCCCGAGAGCATAAAGTAGATAAAAAACGATATCTCAATTAGACGAAAAATAAATAGAAAACGATAATTATTAGGAAAAATAGCGTTTCATCAAAAGGTGATTTTTCAGGCTACGGTCTTTATTGGGACGGTCGGGTCGTTCGTTGAACAGATCGATCTTTGCCGCAACGGCAAAGTACTGCATGCATCGGGATCTCCAAGCAACGGCATGCATGCATCAGATATTCAGATCTCGAACTCGTTGGTGCGCATTTCTCCACACTTGCTGCATTACATGGGATCGACAACAGTACGTGGCGGAGACGCGGAGGCAGACTTGGACGGCTCGTAAAGGTGCACAAGTAACATCGATCCGTCTGACTCGACGTTGCTGTGCGGCCGGTGCATGCGGCAAACGCAGCCTCTCACGCGTCGCGTCTGCTCGCCTCGCCCCTGCCGGGCGTTTAGACCTCGGAGCGCGCCCACGCGAGCGCGGAAGCCAGGCCCTCTTAGGATAGAACGATTTTAAAAGAAATTCTATAGAATGTATATATATAATTTTTTTTACGAGGGTTCTTTAGATTGCAGGAATAAGGTCACAAAAATCCTATAAAATAGCTCAATTTATAGTATTTTTAAAGAAATTCTATAATGAGTTTGAACCTCATGAAACAATTTTATTTCTACCTTGTATGAACCTTCTCTCTCTTCAAATTTCTGCAAAATTCATGTGGAACATCTAAAGAGCTAGTTTTGCATATTTCTGTGTTTTCGCTTCCTGTAGGATTCCACAAGTCATGACATTCCATTCTTACATTTTTTAATTCCTGCGTTCCAAGGCAATAAGAGTGGAAATGAAAACCCGGAGGGAGGGAGGGACAACCAGATCTATATACAAAACAATTTTTTAATATGTACTTGCATCTCAGTCCTATCTATATTGTTCAATTGCTTTACGAATTATGTTGTCCACTTTACAATATGTTTTATATTTTTAACCCTTTATTTATACAATTCCATCCTACCTATAGGACTCAAAATATACACTGCTAAAAGTGCATCTAGGCTCTTATACATTATTTTGGTGGTTAATGACAAACGATTGGAGGATTAATGACCGCTTGCAAGTATGTGAACAGGTTTAGTCCTCAGCGAATTAAAAAAGAAGCATTGATGACCCCTCAAAAGAAAAAGAGGAAAAGAAGACGGTAAAATCTTCGAGATGTATATTTCCTAATTTATAGTGGCGCAAGTCACATTGAGTTTAGGAACACCGTACTATTAAGAGGGGCTTGATGAACATGATCGAGAAGTGTCTTTGCCGAGCGAAATCCTTTTGTCGCCCAAAAGCCTCAACAAAAAATCCTAACCCTAGATCCCAAAGGAAATCTGGACCCCAGTTCGGATAGTCCGGCTGGAGGTCCGGGCATTTTAGAGAGGATCTGGACCCTAGCCTGGACAGTTCGGCTAGTCCAGATGAGATCCGGACCTCAGCCTAATAGTCCAGCTGGGGGTCTGGATCAGTACTGGACTGCCCGAACCCCACACACAGACAATCCGGCCGGGTACCCGGATCTGTATTGGAATGCCCGGACACTGGCCTAGAGTGTCTGGCTACTCGGAGGGTCCGGGTGAAGCTCACCCAGACCAATCAAAGAGTCTCCCTCTGCCACCTCAGCTAATGGCCGTTGGATTGGAAAATCCGGAGAGTCTGGCCTAAATCCGGACAGTCCAGATTTAGTAGATTCCCTCAAACGGCTAGTTTTTGGGGAGCCTCTATATAAGCCCCCTTGGTCCTACTCCTAGCAAGGGGAACGCTTTGCGCATTCCATTCCTGCCTACTCAAGAGTATTTCTTCACTCCTCTAAGCACCAAGAGAGAAATCTAGAAAGGAAAAGAAAGATTTGAGCGATTTGAGAATCAATCCAAGTGAACCATTGAGTTCATCTCCAAGTATTCATCAAGCTCATTTCTCTTGGAGATGGGGTTCTTCTAGACGGTTAGGAGTCTTGAGAGCTCCCATCTTTGTGGTGAGCCTCAAGAAGTTTGTGAAGGCCGGAATTCGCCTATACAAGAAAAGAATCACCAAGAAGAAGTCGAGTAGACGCAAGAGCGTCCTCGAGGGATAAAGGCTTAAGAGGAAGCCGGCTCTTGGTCACGTATGATCGAGCTTTCTAAATGAAGACATAAGATTTCCCTAAGGATCTGAACTTCAACAACAAATCCCTTGTCTCTTTATTCATCTACTTTCCGCATTTACTTTGCAAATATTACTCATATTGCTTATATTGATCTTACTAGTATATTTGCCTTCATATCATAGTACTTGCTATTCTTGCTAGTGAATCAAACTTAATTCCGCAAAATTACAAGAATTGATTAAAATTATTTAGTCGCCTATTCACCCCTTCCCTCTAGGTCGACATCTTGATCCTTGGCCTGCACACAATCAACCACCTTCTCTCTCTACCTCCTTGTTTCTCTCTCTCTTTCCCTCGTCATCGTCTCTCTATCTCTCTCCGTCCAATTCAGATCGAGCATGCCGACCTCATACCTGCACCTGGAGCAACCTCGCAAGCCAACGAGTTCCACCAACCCACCCTCTTTCTTTCTCCACACAGTACCTTAGGCGCCACTCGCTCTCCTTCTCGTCCATCGCCGCCTCCAACTTCGAGAATGCTCTCACTTCAGATCTGGTATAGGAATGAGGAACGGATCTACCGCCTCCACTACGTCCCGTCCTTCCCATCTGCCGCAGCGCTCGTTGATACCAGGACGGGAGCCTCCCATACCCACGCCGCCGTCGGATCTGTCATCGCCGACCTGTCCCGATGCCAAATCCAGCAATCACGACCCCCACATCGTCGCCTCTCCATTGGGTCCGAATGGCCGCAGGACTCGTCATCCCTACCCGTGCCGCCGCTAGGTAAGTGGATCCAAACCTTATCCAAACCTTTTTGCTCGATTTGATTTCACTTCATGTCTTTTTTCTTGCTCCGAACTGTTGTGCTCTATTTTTTCATGATTTTCTTCTAGATCAAAATGATTGAGTATGGTTCTTTTGTTGATGGTTTTCTTTTGTTCACGGTTGAAAATGGCTTGATCCATTAGAAGATTTCGCCCATCAATTCTTGGTTCAAGAATTCTTTTGATTTCTTTTGTTCATTAAATTTTGGTTCAGGAAATTGCAATAAATTGAGCTCACGATCCATTTGTGATGTTTAAATTGGTAAGAAATTAGGGTTCTTTGAATTGTTGTAAAGGTGGATGGTGCATGCATTTTTTGGGATGGTGTTTATTCAAAATTTGGTCGAGGAACTTCATATCCAAATGGTAAAAAATGGAGCTTTGGGTATATTCCTGATCTAAAATGATTCTTGATGCTACGTGTCCTAATAGTTCATGGGTGATTTCATTAGAAAATTTAAAATGGCTTTATCCATTCGAAACGGTTGAAGAAACCAAAAATTGATTCGTTGTCCAAATCAGAGAGAGAGAGAGAGAGAGAGAGAGAGAGAGGAGTATGATGAAAGGACCAACGTATGTGAAGGGATAGGAATAGATGATCTCTTTGCAAATGGAAAGGACTGCATGATGAGAAATGGATGTAGCAGAATATGTTTCTTTTACAAAACTAGAGCATGAATCACGAAATAAACGAAGGGATATGATAAAATCAAGACATCTAAAAAAAAGATGTATAGTTGCATTTTGATATATATATGTCGTCGCATGCACTGTTGCTGCTGCCATGCATGCATGCATTGATCGATGGATAAACTGCAGTAGTACTAACTGGCTTTATTCACTACTATAAATGCCTACGGTCTTGTTACTTACTGATATATAGTATTGTATATAACTACTACACAAAACGTTATTATAGGTCATTTTACAATGTCATCTCAGACGGATTTAAAAACCGTCTCTACATAAGGGTTTGTGATGACCTCGACTTATCTCAGGCGGTTTATAAACTGTTTGTAACAATTATTTATCACAAACAGTACTCGTACAAAACCGCATGTGATCTTATTTTATATATTTTTTGTAGGATCGGTGGCTTCCGACAAGGGGAGGGTGAATGTCGAGTTCAAATTTCTTTCACAAATTCTTCGCATACATAATCATATTAAAAGACTAGTATGATCAGAATGAAGATGCAGCAGAAATACCCCCAAAAGCCCTTGGTGATGTGGAGCTTGTCGATAGCTTCGAAATGAGTCCAAGATCACCAAATTCCAAGTTTGGACGCAAAAGTTATGGCCGAAACAGTGAAGCTACCCAGCCTGAAGAAAAAGAGAATTTCGAAAATTCTGAGAATTTTTCCAGAGATTTCGACTTTTGGTTCTGTTCTCAGTGAAGCGATTTAGCCTGAAGAAAAAGAGAATTTCGGAAATTCCGGAAATTTTTCTGGAGATTCCGACTTTTGGTTCTGTTCTCAGTAGTGAATCTCAGAGGCTCTGAGAAGAATCGGACACTCCGAGAATTCTGAAGAAACTGAAGAACTCAGCAGGCAAGAACAGAAGTGAATCTCGGAGGCTCCGAGATTGAAGAATCGGACATTCCGAGAATTCTGAAGAAACTGAAGAACTCAGCAGGCAAGAACAGAAGTGAATCTCGGAGGCTCCGAGATTGAAGAATCGGACACTCCGAGAATTCTGAAGAAACTGAAGAACTCAGCAGGCAAGAACAGAAGTGAATCTCGGAGGCTCCGAGATTGAAGAATCGGACACTCCGAGAATTCTGAAGAAACTGAAGAACTCAGCAGGCAAGAATAGAAGTGAATCTCAGAGGCTCCGAGATTGAAGAATCGGACACTCCGAGAATTCTGAAGAAACTGAAGAATTCAGCAGAAGATCAGCCAGGTTCCAGAACTGAGATTTCGATCCAACTTTTTGGCTAATTCAGAATCTACCCAATCAAATTAAACAATATTTGCAGAGAGGTGTAGGAAGGTCTTGTGAGTCTAGATCAAGTGTTGATCTACATAAAAACTTCTCAAATCAAGCCTTTTACCTTTTTTCTTCAATCAGCTCTAGAAATGAGAAAAAGAGGAATTTTGAAGGGAAAGGAAGCTCGTGAGGAATCTTGATCTCAAATCAATATGGTGTCATCTCACATGTCCCAGCAACCTATAACAAGCCCCAAATCACAGCATCAAACCCCCAACAAAGATTAATCATGAAAATCCCATTTCTTGCTTGTTTTTCAAGAAAACTCGAAATAGAGAAGAAAAGGGTTGAATCCTTAGGTATGCTTGGATGGAATCAGTATGGGGATGATCTTCCCATCATTTACTTACCATACCACAGATCAATCCATAGGAGAAAATAAGAAAACGAAAATTCAAAAGAGCTAATGAAGAAGATAACTCAAGAACATATAGGAATTGGAGAAATCTTTTTGTATTGAATTTTCGTAGATTTTCTTGGGTTTAAAAGCCTCTCATGATTAGGCTAAAGCATTCTCTAGTGCAGCTCTCCCTCTCCTAGAGTTTACAAAGTGATAACGAGGGGCTCAAGGAGGTAAGCACCCCCTTGACACCTATTTATAGTGGGAGGGACAAACCCCCTCACCACTTGGGCCTTAATGCCCTATGGGCCTAACCTAACTAGCACGCATCACAAAACATCTAGCTAGCTTAGCCACTATCCGATTTTTCTTCAACCCTAAGCAATCTCTAAACCGCTTCGTCGGGCGCCTCCGTCGCGGTTTCTTGAAAAGTTTCTTGGTGGATTTGGTGCTTTTTCCAAAACGCCCCCGAGACTCAACTTGCTCTTCACAACTTGGCTCCAACTGCTTCCTTGTCCTCCGCGTACATGCTTTTAAGTCGCACAATGTCATCACCATCTCCTTGACCGCAACTCCGTCCTCCAAGCTTCATGCCGGTCCCATGTAGCCGAACCATCGCCGCACCCAACTCGCACCTGCACACAATTGACCAAGCAAAGCGTTACAAGCACATGATTTTCTCCTTGACCCTAGTTAGTCCAAACAATTCATCCTATCATTTTTTACCAAGACAAAATGATAAAAACTTTAACTCCAAACTCTTGGACTTTGCAATTAATCCCAAACTGCAAAAGCTCCAATTCCCAGAACAAAAGCTCAACCATGAGCACAACATCTCAGAACCACCGAGACACCCAAACACACTTGGATTTCTAGACAATTTTCACGAGACAAATTGACCAAACTCAAGTTTATCAATCAACACATGGTCAAACATGAAAGTTGATTGGAACATCCGAAAGCTGGATCGGAAGTTCTGATTAGATTGGATGTTCCGGATAGAAAACTGGATGTTCCGATCAAAACAGAACTTCCGGATACAAAACGGGATGTTCTAAAAAGTTTGAATTCTTGCAACACTCAAGCACAACTCCAAACTCAATAAAGACTAGGCAATATGTTCATCATCTAAATCCTAGGGACGCACTACGACATATGAGCCCTTCAGACACAACTCCTCCTAGGTTCTACATTTTTTAAAAATATTATTCGTAGGCACAAAAGAGCTAATCCTCCTAGCATGTGTCGCAGCTGTCACTGCTCATCGACCCACTCCCCTGGGCCGTCCTCCTCCCTAGCTCCCCTATCCGCACTTCTTGTCCATCTCCCTCCATGCACCCACATGCATGCATGTGTCTTGCTGCTCCCACCATCACCAAAATAAACAAGCTGAATAGAGAAATAGCTAGGAAGAGCAAAAATGAAAAAGATCACCAAATATACAAGTTGAGTGGATCGTGTACAGACACAAAAAAAAGGAGTAGCAACAAGGGTCTGAACAAATCCAGAATATATCAAACAACAAGCAAGATATTGAGACTGGATCCAAGAAATTTGATTAGAGTCTTGAGGTTCCCTTGGTCATGGTCTAGGTTGTTGATGGCGTGGGTCTCGTGCCATTCAATTCAAGGCATCTTGCAAGACTCTGTCTTCTTTGCCTCTATTGCGCAAGATGAGCAGGCCAGTTACAAGGCTTAGGGAGTAGAGCTAAAAAAAATGGATGCACACGAACTAGTTAATCATGTTGAACAGAAAAATATGTATCCTCCAAGAACAGCACCCAAGGAACGTTCAGCACTCACCGCAAGCTCGCCGACGGTGGTGATGTCCTCCACATGTCAAGCCGCTGCTCCTCTAGGCCGTGCATCACCTCTCCCATGGCCGTGTGCACCGCCATGAGCCACATCGGCTGGCTGCTGGCCTCTCCCTCTACATACTACCATGGTGGATGGATCTGGAGCGGGGGAGGAAGATGGGGGGAGGGAGGGGGATGCTAAGGAGGAGAAAGAGGGGCGGTGGCGGCGGATGGATCTAGAGTAAGGGTAGGAAGACGAGGAACTAAGGAGAAGAAAAAAGAGTGGTGATGACAAATAGATCTGGGGTAGGGGGAGGTGTGAGAGGTAGATCTGGATGTGTGAGAGGTGATAGCGAGAGATGGGTGCGAAATGGATTGACAAGAGCGCGCTGGAGATTAGAGTTAGAAGGAGAGATGTGCACATATATACTACAAGTTTTTTTTGAAATATTATTTTTTCTCAAAAATTTCAGAAATAATACTCCGTCTCAAAAAATTTCAAAAATGGCCTCAATTGCCACCACCCGTGGCGGTATGGGCCAAATCGCCACGGCCCATGGCGGTAGGCCAGAAATCACCACGATCCATGGCGATTGCAGGTTATCGCCGCCGGCGGTTACGATATTTATCGTAATCGCCAAGGGTGGTGGCGATAGCGCCCAACCGCCACGGGTGGTGACGATTGCAGTGTTAGTTTCGCGCACTAACTGCCAACTGCCAAGCCACGTGTCGAAATCGCCAGGGGTGGTGGCGATAACCCCCTGGCCTATATAAAGGCTCGCAATCGCCACCTGAGAGCAGAGGAGGAGAAGGAGGTGGAGGCAGCCGGCCGCGGGAGGAGAGAAAAGGAGAGCGCGGGTAGAGAGGGAGAAAGGAAATAGAGAGGAGATAGGGAGGGAGAAAGTGTGGAGATTTTCTGCACCGTTTTGGAGGTAATTTTTTGAATCTTTTACCATAGAATTAGGGGTAAATTTAGGGTAGATTTATAGGAAGATATAAATTTATGGTAGATTTATTCATAGTATTTAGATATAATCGTAGATCTAGAATTAGGGGTAAATGTAGGGTACATTTGTAGCAAGATATAATGTAGGGTAGATTTATTCGTAGTATTTAGATACAATAGTAGAATCAGGGGTAAATTTATGGTAGATTTATTCGTAGTATTTATAGATGTCATAACGTGTAGAAATAGAGTACTATTTTAAATAGTAATGTATGGTAGATTATATAGATGATTAGTTCAGAACAAATTGTACCCACTAGTACTATATTTAGAAATCGAGTAGACCAATATTTGGCGCATGGCAAGATCTAAGACTGTAAGACTAAAATATTACGTTTTGGATGGCAGGAATGTCAGAACTAGTCGAATTTGTAGTTTACTATGGTATTGGTACCATCCATATAAATGACTCTAGTTCCGTCGATCTTAGTAGCTTCGCACAAACGAGATTAAGCATTCAAGATCCAGACAGATACCATATCAATGACATCAAAGAATGGTTCACACGGGCCTTCGGTCTTGATCCGGAGGTCGCAAGTGTAACCTTGCAGGCGTATTTTAGCAAGTCTTGCAAGCATGTCCGGTGGGATTTGTTCTCGTTAGATCTGACAAAAGACTGGCGGGCTTGGTTGAGAGCAAGTAAGGCATGGAAGGGTTCACATTATCTGTTGGTCCAGGCAGTACCTAAGGAGGTGTCATCTGAAAAAGGCGGAGGCGGAGGCAATCGAGTTGGACAGACCAGCCCAGTGGGAGAGGAAGTTGTTGGCGAAGAAGACGGAGGCGGAGGCAATTGAGTTGGACAGACCAGCCCAGCGGGAGAGGAAGTTGTTGGCAAAGAAGGCGATGTAGTGGAAGGTGGTGGACCTTCTGCTGGACATTCTGCAGCTGGACCTTCCGCTGGACCTTCTGCAACTGGACCTTCCACGATAGGAGCTACAGAATACCTCAGCGGTTCGGTGGACGAGGGAGAGATACGCGAGGAACTAGTGCAGATCATGGAGCATGATGATGCCGTTGCTAGAGAGGAACAGATGAATGTCGAAGATGGTAGCGGCGATGAGGACAAAGCTGAGGATGAAGAAGGAGAGGACGATCCGATTCCTAGTATGTGAAATCTTGACATGTCCACCATAATGAATGTTGAGGGCGCAACTGATGATAGGTATCCGTACAAACCGAACGAGGTTGTCCAAGGCGCATTGTACGACACGAAGAAAAAGGTGAAAGAGGCGGTGAAACTTTGGGCGATATCGACACAGAGGACATTTGGAGTGCAGAAAAGTTGCAGGGATCAGTACTCAGTGAAGTGTAAGTCTGCTGGGTGTGAGGGCTACGTGCATGCATTCCTGAGGAAGTGTGAAGTGCAGTGGGTCATACGAAGGGTCGTGCCACACAGATGTGTCATAAGCGGTGTTCCTGACACCCATCGGAATATAAGTGCTGAACTCGTGGCTGGGTTGATGTATCACGAGATAGTGAAGAATGTCTGCATTCCAGCACAGTTCATACAGACATCTATAGAGAGCAAATACCAGTATAGCATAAGTTATGCCATGGCATGGAGGGCTAAGCAGATCGCATTGGAGCGGCGGTTTGGGACATTCATCGATTCATACCACAATTTGCCATACCTTCTGGACACACTAGGCCAGATGAACGAAGTGACATTTGTTAGCCGTCTCTTATTGCCCTCTGCGGACATGCCTGGAAAAATTATGTTGAACGGTGCTTTCTGGTGCTTTGGCCCATGCGCAGAAGCGTTCAAACATTGTCGACCGGTCATTTGTATTGATGGGACATTCATGATAGGCCAGATGAAGGGGACACTGTTTACCACAATTAGGGCAGACGAAAATGATCAGTTAGTGCCACTGGCAATGGGCTTCGCTGACTGCGAGAGCTACGATAACTGGTTGTGGTTCCTCATGTGTCTGAAGAAAGGTCTTGTGAAGAATCGACCAAATGTGTGTGTTATTCACGACCGGCATGCCGGGCTGCTGCTAGCAATTCGCCATCTGCAGCAAGAAGTAGCGAAGACTCAAGAGGGGGAAGATTTGCCAGAAGATTCCAGCTGGTACGACGTACGGAGTAGGTGGTGCACGCGCCACCTAGCGACCAATTTCTATCACCAATTCAAGAACAAGCAGTTGATGAACCTCTTCAAAACATTATGCAAACAGAACCAGTCAAGGAAGTTTGATGAGTACTGGAGCAGACTCGACGAGTTCACGAAGAAGGAGGTTAGACAACGTAACCCTGGGGAGGTAACACACAGGCTTTGTGACCTTCTGGGAGTTGACGATCTAAACACTAGGAGGAAAGCTTCAAACAGGGTGAAGTGCTTCTCAGATTGGATAAGTAAGGAACCACTTGAGCAGTGGTCCCTCCTCCATGACACAGACGGTGCTAGATATGGGATCATGACTAGCAATCTTGCTGAGGTTTATAATTTTGTGCTCAGGGAGGTACGTGGTTTACCCCTGGTGGCCATCGTGGAGGGTTCACTTCACGGCACAATGAGGTATTTTCAAGAGAGGCGTGCAAAGGCTGTACTGCACATGGAAAAATTCGGTGGAACACCTTACTGTGCTAAGACTATGTTGTTCATTGAGGAGAAGGCCAAGAAGGGGCAAACGCACAAGGCCAGACGCACGAGAAATGTGCAACGTAGGTTCGAGGTATGTTTGAAGCAGAAGAGTGGATTTGGGGTTTGTACACAGGAGATTACTCAGGAGGTTACTTTCCATATGGAACCTATAACATTCTGATTTTCAGAGCTTTTCAAAAATCTTTCTATTCAAAATTTAGAGCCAGAAAATTTCGTTGTTTATTCTTGCATTTATTAAAATTAATTAGAATTTCAAAAATTGGACCGGAGTTAAATTGAATTAATGCAACTTGAGTTTAATTTGTTTTTGAACTTGGAGTATGTCGCATGAAGTTTTCTCAGAGTTTGCAGAGTTCGTTTCGAATTCAGAATCGATTTGTTGTTCTTATCCAACTCAAATTTAAGTCAAACTCTTCCCATTGATCCGGTGAGTCTTTGAAGAATCCTTTTGGTGAAATTGTGCCTTAGGTATCTATGAACATCTATATAAATTTTCACCTTCATCCATGTAGTCATTTGTCAGGAATTGATCCATCTCCGAGGTGCTATCCGCGGATGTCCAGATTCAATCTGCATAACATCTAAATTGTCTGTTCTTTTCCCGTTGACTCAGTAAGAATTCTCCAAAACCCTTTGGTAGGATTGTACCTTTGTGTGTCTAGTTTCTAAACCAATTGGAGGATTGTGATTT
Organism: Stipa capillata; assembly: GCA_019208055.1. NCBI lineage: Eukaryota > Viridiplantae > Streptophyta > Magnoliopsida > Poales > Poaceae > Stipa > Stipa capillata. The sequence goes on along the minus strand of JAGXJF010002310.1, from coordinate 291,093 downwards.
CGTTGAGCGAGCATCGCGCAGCATCAAAAGTCCTCCGGTCTGTCCATAACCGATCTATGTCCAATTCCGACCGTTTCGTGTTGCGAATGTCGCCACCACCCATATAGTTAATCTCCTATCATCTTATGGCACATTATGCCATTCTTTTCCACCATTAATCTCTATCCAAAATTACTCACATCACCCTATGTTCATCTATAATATTTTTCATCATTGTTTGATCACCAAATTAAATTGCATGTTATGTTAAACTATAGTTGCATATATTTATATGCTTAGTTCTTATATAGTCCTTGCTTCTATTTATATAATGTTCATGCTTAGAATTCATCATGTGATCAATCATGTTTAGTTCAATACTAGGTTTATTTGTCCATATAGCTGCATGTTGCAGGTTTGTATAGTTGAATATAACATACGTATATACAATATAATTCTGTTTTAATAGTTAGTAGACATGAGGTAGTTCAACATGTTGTTCAATCTTGTTTATATTGTGGATAAATTTGTTCATATTTAATAAGGTTCATATTGCATGATCTTATGTATGTTCACATAAATTGTGTTATACAATATATAATCGAACCTAATATTGCATATAACCTATAATAATAGAAGCATAATCTTACTAAGCTAATATTAATGTGACATATCATATGGTAGTTGATCTTTGTATAACGTACATGTACTAGCACGCATAAGACTATTATTGTATATGGCATAAGGTTGCTTACTAGCATGTTAGTGTCTTTAATCACACGCAATGAGGATTATTTAATAAACATGTTATGATTCCCATGTCACCATATGTAGATAACATGATAAGATATACATGCGTAGATTTAAATGAAAGTATGACATGATGTTATGCAAAATGTAAAGTTATTACATATATAGATGCTTCTTGTCTTAACTAATGGTGTTGTAAAATATTTAGTCATAATGGTAACCTTTGTTTATAGTATGATTAAGATTACACGTATAGTTTATATTCACATATTACGCTTCATATAGTTTGCATATATGGTCATGTATATATGTTACATGTATATATTTTTCGTGTTTAAATAATAGTTTGATATGACTTGGTTAGCACATTAAGTAAACTCTATTTGTATTTTAATTATTAGTTGAACATAGTTAGGATTGCACATGCTTAGCCTCTGTCTATCTTTAATATTGATTGTTCTATGATGTATATTGTATCGTGGTATGTGCATATGTTCGTGCACATCTTAGACGCACCTATAGTTTAATTCATGTTTATTTAAGGATTGTTACATAATAGTTTGTCATGTTATTAACCTCTGTGTATAATATGGTTAAGATCACACATAATATTTCATAATTGTTTGATGCATTCCATGTGGTCTGCATATGCAGCTGTGTGTATATGTTTATGCATATATACATAGACTAATCCATGTGTTAGATAATAATATGTCATGCAATGGTTGAACATATTATTTTATTCATGTGTATAATTTAATTGTTTGTTTAAACATGATTAGGTTGCACATGTTCAATATGGTTTTATGTTGCATAATCATGTAGTTGCATATAGTCATATTTATGTATATATATAGCTAGACTCAATATTCTTGTAATCATGTTAGAATAATAAATGTATATATATGTTGTAGTCATACTAATTTGCCGAATTATTATTAGTAAATTATCACATGTTGATTTAATGCTATATATTGTGTGCATACTAGCATGCATAGGTTATTATTTTATATGCGATACTCGCATGAAGAACGACATGTTATCTTACGTCATATAGCATAGTGGTATATATACAGAGATATCTTGCATGTTTGTATGTACATATTTATGTTAGATAAGGTTATGTGGTATTTTTGTGCATTATATCACACCGTATAGTAGCATGCATAGCTTGTTGTCTTATGTTACATGTTCATAAGGTGATATATAGTCACAAATATGATGTTAACCTTTAGATATCGATTATAATATATGCATATATATTGCTAATAATCATTCTTTACTAAAATATTGTTTTGTTATGTGTAGTACGTGTAGGTTGATTGCTGCATTGTATACACACAATAGCATGAATAGAGTTAATGTTATGTCATAGAGTGCATATATGTATGATGCATGTGATGTAGATGCTAGTTGTTATTTGGTCATATAGTTTAATCACTATTTGTATTATTAATGATTGTTATTAGATTCTAACTGCAAGATTATATGTTTGGTGCTATGCTATGCCTTGTCTAATTTCTATTTCATGCCTAGTCTATCTAGTTTGTTACATGATGTCTAATTATATGTTGCATGGTAGTTCATATAGATTGTCATGTCGTCTATTATCATTTCTAACCAACTAGCATGCCAGGACCTTGCTTGTGTACTAGTACGATAGGTTATGCTTATTTTACTAGTATGTCGGGTTTTCATGTTTAATCATATGGTTTTGCTATTGTTATCAGCAACCATATCCTGTTCCCAGTTACGCATCTATCCCTATCTCGCATGTGGATTAACTTGAGTCATTTGACATGCAAATTCTATCCTCCATAAATCTATCCTTTTTCCAGACTGATCTGATCCGGAAGACCATCTTTCGAGTACATGTACTCTATCTGGTTGAGATATATAATCTCACACCTTCCTAGTTGTCTTTCGATAATCCTATCCCTTCACCTTTGTCCTTTGACACCTATCCAACCTTGCTAGCCCTATTCTTCTGGTATTTCCATTTCATATTTAATTTGGATTTATATTTATTTGCCTTGCACTTTATTGCTGTTGCGACAAATAGGAAGCAGCGAAGTTGGGTAAGGACAAGTTCCTGCAGAAGAAGACCAACTCGTCAACGAAGGCATGCCCCCTCTTCTTGATTGATCCTATATTTTCAAAGTCATTATATTTTATTGTTTATAAACATGCATGCTATTTTATTCCAGCAGTTAGCGTGTCGATTGATACACTATTATCTTTCCACTTGTTACCGTTTACTTGATACCCTGAATAGATTAATATGTTATTATTTCTAAATAGAGTAGAGAAATGCTTAGCCATGCTTAAATATATCCTTAGGATGTTTTGAGTTGCCTCTTCGGAGGAATGATCTTTGGATCAATGATCCTTGATATTGAAACTTGTTGTTGAGCTCGCTGAGCTAGGGCCGGATGCCCGTTGTTTTCTCTCTCTAATCTTCCAAATTCTACTCTGGGTGAAACTTACCATCTAAAATAGTGCGGGCAACAGCTGAATCAATGTTGAAGGAGCATATGGTTGTCCTACCCGCAGAAGGCCGGTTTAAAGGAACCATTGGTCGTCCGTACCGCTTAAGGCCGAAGTCTTGAAGTTGGAAAATTGTGACAACAGTACAACCACATGCTATATGGGCACTGGCTTGGTCAAGTAGGTTAGTCAGCCTTTAGTGCCGATGTTGCTGTACCGCAGAAGGGTTGGACGTAGTTACGAGGACCCTCGGCACAGATGGGGGGACCGGAGTGTGGGGATGTACTCTCAACTCTGGGCCAGACCCGGTGGGCATGTCACACCTTAGGGGGATCTAGCTAAAAGACCTCGTCACAGTCACCCTACCGACACACCGATGGGCGTGTGTACAAGCCTGCGCAGCTTGGTATAAGGAGATGATCATGTCATGTGGGTAAAGTGTACAAACTCTGTAGAGTAATAAACTAATCGATTAGCCGTATCCACGGTCACGGATGACACAAGACTCATTCTTGATGAAAAGGACTAATCTTTCTCCCCCTTGCTAATTCCCTCTACCCCAGTTCTGGAAATGTGAAAAGGTGGTTGGAACCTATGGATGAGTTTAGGCCGGATGCCTTACTCGCATGTGTTGGTCGTGGACCCTCACATTTATGAGAAACACCCCTGATAATAAAACTGGTTTTCATCAAAATGATGCTTTCGAAATTACTGTACTATTACAACCAAAGCTGCTTTTATACAAAAGAGCCATAAAACCCTTCCTTTGCTTAAGCCTGCACGTAGTCGTAAGTTTGCTAATGAGGGGGCACGCTGGGTACGTGAAGTACTCATCGAGCATGTTGTTTGTTGGACATGTTCAGATATCTATGAGGACGATGAAGACTATGAGGTATTTTCTACGTCAATGCTGAGGTTTAGGTCACGTGGCCTCCGTCGACTGCCTGTGGTTGAGATGGAGATATCTACGCTTTATTTTTCTGCTGTGTTTCTGAATGGTAAGGGACATAAGTCCTAGTTACTTTATTTAGTCATATCGCTGCTATAACTCAATTGTTTATATTTCTAAAATAATTCATGATGTGTGCACTTATATCAATTCGCCTGTGTTCATCAGCTTGATCCTGGACTGATGAGGAGATACATAAGGAGGGTCTGGAAGTTAAGTCTGGATCCTCACAGAACCGAATATCTCTACTACGTGTACGTGCAACAAGCCCATGCTTCTTCACAAGCTTTGCTCTCACGTCCTTGCTGCGGCTGCCAAGACAAAGATGGACACGAGGCCATTTGTGTCGTACTACTTCACAAAGGAAGCTATCCATGATACCTGGACAGGCGAGCTGTATGGTTTCCGTGTGGTGGATAATTTCATGCAGGTACGTCCAGATGAACGGTTCTATGTCCCTGATTTCAGCCTCCTCTGAGCTTCTGTGGGACGACGCCGAACTCACCGTATTCATAACACGATGGACGAGGTGGAGGCTGGTGGGCCAACCAAACAATGCAGCTATTGTAGGAAATTTGGCTACCGGGTGAAGACATGTTCGAAGATGAAAGAAGACCAGAAAAGAAGGGAGGAGGAGGCGGCGAGTGCTGCCTCCGGGTCAGGCCATCAGTAGTCTATGTCGCACTCTTTATATTATGTAATGTAATTTGGTAGTGCTGCCTGAACGTCGTGTCGTATTTACTTCAAGTAGTTTATGTATTTCATGTATTCGTGTTATATGAACTTTGTGTACTTCATGTATTCGTGTTATATGTACTTCGTGGACTCTTGACTTCACGTATTTTATGTATTCGTGTTATATTAAATTCGTGCCCTTCATGTATCTCCATGTTTTTTTTATCACATGAATAGGTATGGCTGGATTCGAGCTTATAGATGAGCGAGAGGACCGAGAGCACCGGTCTAGGCTCCTGGCTTCAGGAGACCGTGATCTCGGAGTGTTTCGTACTCGTACACTTGATCACGCGTGGAGGATTCATGAGTCATGGATCGAGAGGTACGTTAGTTGATTGTATCTATATTATTGTGTTTCAGTACTAATTAGACTTATTTTCTGTTCTAACAGGCTGGCGTGGTCCGGTTTACTACCACTCGCACGGATGGTCGAGGCGGTGGGCGACGAGGACATCGGGGACCCGGCTGCTGGAGTGGGTCGTTCCAGGAGGTTTCCTTTCGATCCCTCGTTGCTCACCGCACTTGTCAACAGGTGGAGACCGGAGACCCACACCTTCCACTTTGGCTGGGGGGAGATGACGGTCACGCTGCAGGACACGGCCTGCCTACTTGGCCTACCTGTGGTGGGAGCGGCAGTAGGTCCGCTCCCGACTCCTACCGGTTGGCCTGACTCACTTACGGAGAGGTTTGCCCCAGCCCTACCGCCTGGGCCACCTCAGGTTGAGGCCGCAAAGGCGGGCCAGAAGCACGGTCCCAGGTTGATGTGGCTTCGTCAGTTCGCGGTACGTATGTCATTTAATGATGTTCGACGTATTCGTGGAGGAAACATATTTCTGTTGTCTGACATATTCGTGCAGCTCGACAGCCTGGAGCAGAGATTCCAGGGAGATCTCGACGTGTACTAGCTGAACCGGGGACTCGAGGCATACGTGCTCTGGCTTCTGGGGTACGTGATGTTCACGAGTGCGTACGGAGACAGCGTGAACGCTCGGTACATTGGGCTCGCACGGCGGATCGCAGATGTTGAGTCAGAGAATCTGCTACCTCCGACGAGCTGAGGGGTCTGCAGTGCTTGCGGGCTTATACCGAGCGCTCTACGGCGCATGCAAGAGGAAGGGCGCCAACGCCAATCTCTTAGGGTGTCCGCTTCTTCTACAGCTGTGGTCATTCGAGCGCTTCCCGGTCGGACGACCATGGGTCGACGACTCAGCTTACGGCCCAGAGTTCTATTGTGGAGCAGCACCGCAGTTGCCATTGGACAGACCAACTTTCAGGTCCATTTGGACAAGAAGAACTGTGAGTTACTTCGTATCGTCCTCAGCTTGTATTTGTCTATTATATTTCCATATCAGTTCGTAAGTTGATTGACTATGGCACCTTCTTACGTACTTTTGCAGCCTCAGTGGGCGAGGGCATAGGTACGAGACTGTTACATCTCTTTCACGGAGCAGTTCCAGCACCTCCCTGCGCAGTATGTCATATGGGAGCCGTACTCCCATGATGCGTTGGTGCGACGTGCACCGCATCGGGGGATGTCTTCACTGTACCGGTGGGACGAGACCTACTGGAGGACCACTTCGAATATTGTCTTCGACATCTTCGTGGAGGACTACTCACCACACCGTGTGATGAGGCAGTTCGGCTTGTACCAGGAGTACCCGCCTCCACACGTACCACTCGTCGAGCCAAACGCACACACGTAAGTCAAGTTTCAGAAACTCCTATAGACTTAGAATGTCTATTGCTTTTATGAGATACAAATTCATTACGTAAACAGGTGGAGTCGCAAGGGAGGGAGTACTAGGGAGACACAGTGGGCATCACGGATGGCCTATTTCATTGCCTAGTGGGACACTGCGCTGAACAACGTCCTGCTCGAGAAGCGGTTGTTTCGCTATGCAGAGTTCGAGGCCTACTTGCAGTGGTTTTTGCCACGTACGCGCGTCCATCTTATTCGTGGAAGCGAGGAGGCTCCTGACGAGGCGGCCGCACAGACGACAGACATGTACCCGATCATTGCGGCTGAAACTCTAGATTTGGCGGTAAGTGGATTTCGTGCTTCGCTTCTCCATGTTTATTTTTAATTACTTACGTGCGTACCTGTGATTCTCACTCTTTACGGATAGTGGGCAACAGAGGTGAACACGGTGGTCACGAGAGTTCTTCAGCGTTGCCCACCCAGCACCGAGGACCACACAGGCTTGTCCAGGGCTGCGGAGTTAACTAGGAGGATCATGGACATATTCAGGTGCACGCGCAGGGATGACGTCGTTGCCGGGGCTAGCTCAAGCCAGGGAGCACAGAGACCACCGCGTCCTTCACAGACGAGGCACCGTCAGCCTCGTACATCTCAACCGCCGGGGCCCACAGAGGCGGGTGGTTCTGCATGGCAGCAGAGTGCGTCCCCAGCCTTCATGAGTCGACCAGGTAGAACAATTATCATCATGTACAAGCCATTTTTCCTTACATTATTGTGCTGACCAATTTTGGTTATACACAGATCATGCGACGCCTCAGATACCAGCTGGTCCGTTTGACTACCTCCTCTACAGCCCCGACACTCATGGCTTCAATTTTCTCGATGAGCCGGACGAGTTGATTCCGCCTGCACAGTTCAGCACGACACAGCAGACTCAGCCACTGGTGCCCACGCAGGATACACAGGTTCACGACGAGGATGACCCTGACACTGCCGGTGGGCAGGCCTCCTAGAGCGGGAGCGGGACAGCCTAGGCCGAGGTACTCACCGTCGCTGATCAGGAAGAGGGGACGACGAGACTAGGCGTCCATGACACTTATTTTATCTTTTATTTTATTACGTTATATTCTATCAGCAGTTCGTACTGTATGAATTAGTACACTTCTATTCACTGCTACGGCTAAATTATCATCTAATTAACATCTATCGTGATCGACGAATCATATCAAATTAACATCTAAGTCCGATTACATAAGCATAGGTTATAGAGCCACGTTACACTGCCACATTAAAACGTTGGCTACACGTATCGTAGATAGAACGAGCAATTATTCGCTACCACCTCTAATGCGACTACATGAAATTATCTTCGCTATCACTTGCTTGGGGCCCTAGAGCGGGGGCTTTGAAGCAAAATAGTTTCGAGAAGTCCTCATCACTCGACGAGCACTCCTTACACGCCCTTTTCGATGAAACTGGATGCGCCTTTATCCTTGGATGATCGAACATTTTTTTTGATGTGCACCCATGTTTTGCCAAAGGGGGGAGTCCAGCAATTTTGCGTTCCTCTTCTTCATATGTTGTCTTCATTAAGTGTCTTCTATTAGCAAATGGGTCTCCCCACAATCGGTCCGCATGGCCGAAGTTTCGGATCTCGCAGTTCAGCAATCCTACATCCTCTGGATGTGCCTACAAACCGAGAATGTGATGTATCAAACGAAAACGGTGCATGAAATGCTTACGAACTAAGAACAAATGAATTGTACTAACCCTTATGTGCTTATTGTACTGAGATTGCGGGATACTTATCGTTCCTTCGCAAAAATCGCCTTTGTGTACTTCGTCCCAGGTAGTTTTCTAAGCTCGTTCACCCTCTCCCACATCTTGTGGAACTCTCTCAAACGCTTGCACACCCTGTTTGTACGTAATTCCAGGAAAACCCTTCTCGCTAACACCTCTGCAAGAGCACGCGTATGAACCTCCTCAAAGATTTGCGAACACATAATTCTACAACTCCACCTTCTCATTCCCGCACCAATAAGAAGTTCGTAGTCCATTCTCGGGTTTCAAACAATATCACTGGCATCTAGTAATTTGCACAAAAATTTATTATTGCACAAAACAGAAATTGTAGATCTAATGTTTCAACGCATATGAGGAGGAAAATTATTATAAGACTTACCTCTATCGTCGCTATCCTCCGTGAACTACTTCTTCTTCTCCTCTCAAATCTAAACAATCTACTCCGAGATACCAAAAATTTCCGGAAGAACAATATGTGGTGGGAGCGTCTGCTCACCCGGTTAAATAGCAGAAGGGGGTGTGGAGGTCTGACAAATCGCCATGGCGTCTGGCGATTCCATAAAAGCTTGTACTGGCTAGTCGGGGCCGAGGAAATCAAGGGGAAATCGCCACTGCTCCTGGCGGTTACCGGGAATCGCCACCGGTCCTGGCAATTTCTGACAAGTCGCCACGCGGCAGCCCGATTCCATAATGAATCGGCAAAGAGGCTGGCGATAACCCGCAATCGCCATGGGCCGTGGCGATTTCTGGTCTACCGCCATGGGCCGTGGCGATTTGGCCCATACCGCCACGGGTGGTGGCGATTGAGGCCATTTTTGAAATTTTTTGAGACGGAGTATTATTCTGAAATTTCAGAAAAAAATAATATTTCAAAAAAAAACTTTATATACTACTCCTTTCCTAGGTCAGAATGGACTGGGCCACATCATAGTCGGGCTGAGACATCGAGTTGAACTTTCTGCATGTACGAGTACGACTACTCATTGTAGCATGCAGGCAGAGGCTAGTTGTGACGACGTACTGGGCCATGCATGCAATGCACCCTTATAATAAGTTCTGACAGGAAGGAATCGATGGGAAAACAGGCGTACATTTTCCTTTTTGAATCAAAAACATTTTGGCTATATGGATGTCATACGAATGCTGTTTTAATTGTGGCAAAAATTTATCGCGCTATTAGGAACCATGCATGTGCGACCATATATGGTTAGAATGTCTTGTATACGATACGTGGGTTATAGCTGTAGCTTGCGGCACTCTCCAATACATGACTTCGTTGCATCTTCACTGTACAAGCCTAAACTAGTGTAGGGTCATGTCATGATTGACGTATTCCTATAAAAGTTGAGTTTATTATCATAAGATATAGAAATCAAAGTTGTTAAAATTTTGTTCCATCAGCGGAATAGGAACCTTACGACTTGCTCTTAATTCCAGGGTCCAACTTAAGACGAAGAATTCACAACTACAGATAAGACAACGCCCATCGAGACGGGTCTTAAAAAGAAGCATTTACCAGAGCTGGCCGCGTTTCGTTCCTTGAAATTGGTGTTCTTGTGAATGGACACAGTTCATGCAGATGGGTGGGCTGAGGAATCTGTTGATAACCCATTCATAACCTTAGACGGGTTCGGACTCAAACCACCTCGTCTACGGGTAGTAAACCATGTTTATGTCTCGATGGGTAATCTATGGACCCGTCTCGGTTATGATTGCTATCCCAGTAGGGTTTAGCTGTTGACCCGTCTGGGAGGGGTTGTGTAAAGAGGGCAAACTCTGCCTGTTTTTGGCTAGCCTCAGTGAATGTAGCCATTGCCCCTCTGCAACAGCAGAATATATTTGCACCGAATATTCTCCATATTTAACATAGATACAGATAGATACATTCACAGCCTAGTAATACGACTGATGAAAACAATCACATACGGTGACAGATACCTTATATCATTCACAAATTCTACGCTAGATCTATTCACAATGTCTAGCTAGAAAATTGCAGTCCCACCGTATTAGAATGAGAGTTCGCTGCAATAATCGCATACTTCAATGTGTAAAAGGGTAAGTTGCAAGAAAGGCTAATTACATAGATGTAAAGGACATATGCTACTTGCTAAGCCGCCACCATAGGAATTCGCCAGCGGGATTGATGATTTGGTATTGATGAAGAATGCAAAAATCCTCGAAGCGCTTGAGTTTGAGATTCATCATACTGTGGTTATTTTTCAATATTCCACGCCTGGTTGTGTGCATAAAATCAATAAGAAACTACAAAAATTAGTTAAAATGTAAACAAAATAAACTATGCTACATGGGTTATAACCTCCCATCCTAGTTTTCGCTTAACGAAATCGCACGCTAGCCTCAGGTGGTGTAGCAAACATAGAATCCACATAGGTTATGTCGCCCCTTGGGTTGTTGTTTCAGCTAAAACAAAAAACATAATATAGTAGTTAAGAAGAATCTATATAAAGCCTGTCAATTGCTTATTTAATAATAGAATGGATTATTATGAGTAACAGAATCATAGTCATAATATTTATATTGCAGATTGGACCCACTTTAGCCGCAATTGTCTCCCTTCCACGAGCTCTGTAATTTGAACCCCTAATACGTGGGATACCATACTATTCATCATCATAACGGTTCCAACATATAAAGTACGAATCACAAGGAATATTATATCGTAGGAGGCAAATTAGTATTCTGATCAACTATTTGCCTACTCTGTCTCAAAATAAGAAGAGGAGAACTACTGTGGTGTAGATTTAATTAACTCTTTATTGAATCATATTTGAAGAATTTTGCAGCAAGTCTTAAAATATTTTCTGTTTTAACTGCTTTGTTTGTCTTTATAGGTAACCACCTCTTTGCTAATCTCCATTTGTTTGCTTTGTTCTTAAAATAGGTATGCATATGGAACATGAAATCAGTGAGTAAAGACACTGAAAATCAACCAGTAAGTAACTAAGTATACACTAACGCATGAAACTGCTTTTGTTTTCTAAAACTTGAAGCATGAAACTGCTAGTGAAACGGAGATGTGTGTGTACCTGTTTTCTTCAGCAGACAGGAGGAGAAGGGGGAAGGATGAACGGTGGTTCTTCTCCGGTGGCGACGCGGTGGAGACGACGGCGGCACGGGCTCGGCTCCTTCTCCGACGGCGGCGTGGAATGGGCAGCGGCGCGGGTCCTAGCAGCGGCGGCGTGGGAGGGGAATTAGGGCACGGGGGATTTGGAATGCGAAGCGCGCGCGGGGTTCCGAAAATTTTTCTAAGTCCCCGGCGGTATATGTAGTAAGATCATCGCAGACGGGTTAAGTGAGTTACCCGTCTGGGATGATCGTCATCGCAGACGGGTTGACTACAATTACCCGTCTGGGATGATAGTCATCCCAGACGAGTTGACTACAGTTACCCGTCTCGGATGATCGTCATCCCAGACGGGCATCTGTCCTGACCCGTCTGCGATGAGTCTGTACAGGGGCTATGTGCTACCTGCATTGTGGCTAGCCTCAGGAAATGCTAGCATGCCCTCTGAAAATTTACAGCAATATATGTATACACAGCAGCATTCAAAAACAAAATATTCCAACTCATGCATACGGAAAGTAAATATTCAAAATACAAATAATATCAATTATTTACAATACTTGCTTCTTCCCTTTGAAAGTGAGCCCTTCACGATGATCGTTGCGGTAGTATGACCCAGCTCCCTCCATGGTTTCAGCCTCGAAACTCAAATCTCCAGAATAATTCTCGGTGAATTCGTTGTAATCATCCTCGTCAACAACATTGTCGACTCCTATAATGCTTCTTTTTCCATTTCTAACGACATGCCGCCTCTTGCTTGACGGATCGATCATATAGAATACCTGATGAACATGCTTCGCGAGTACGAATGGTTTCAGTACCGTAGCCAACACGGCTCAGGTCAACAGTAGTCACATCGTATTCATCGGTCTTAATGTGCGAGAGGTGGGCCCAACGACACCGAAATATTGAGATTTTGAACTTCAAGTAATCGAGCTCCCAAATCTCCTCGATGAACCCATAGTAACAATGCTTATGACCGGCAGAATCGAAAGCATCGACCCGCACACCGCTGTTCTGATATGTGCTTTTTGCATCTTGAGCCTTCGTATAAAATGTGTATCCATTTATGTCATATCCTTAGTATGTCCGCACTGTAAAGTATGGTTTCTTTGACAACCATGTCAGCATTTCATCAGATGAGACGTGGTGGTGATCCGGTCTTGGAACCATTGGTTGAATAGGGACATATGTTGTTTCTTGATCCACGCTTCGCTTTTTCTTGGATTTTGATGTCGTAGCATTACCATGTGTTCATCGATGTATGGCGACACCACGGAGATGTGCTGACAAGACCATGAAATGAGCTCGAGCATGATCGTCCCGATCAGGAGTGATGGATTTCGCTCCGAGGACCCCGGTACCATGGAGCCTGCCCGCGTGTCGTGATTCAGGTAGACCTATCGGGTTGACATGCGGCATGTAGTCCAAACAGAACTCAACGACCTCTTCGGTGGCATAACCTTCCACAATGCTTCCCTCAGGCCACGAGCGATTTCGTACATAACCCTTCAGAATTCCCATATATCTCTCGAACGGGTACATGCTTCGTAGGAACACAGGACCGCACATTTTGATCTCTCTAACTAGGTGAGTCATGAGGTGCGGCATGATATCAAAAAATGACGGGGGGAAGTACATCTCAAGGCGACATAGGACAACCACCAGCCGTGCCTCTAGAGCATCCAGTTCAAGTATACTTATCGCCTTCTGTGATATTCTGTCGAAGAATTGACAATAGCATTATGATTGTATCTCGGACATCACCAGGCAAAATCCCTCTAATAGCAATAGGAAGTATCTGCGTCATCAAAACGTGACAATCGTGAGACTTCATGCCAATTAATTTCAATTACTGCATTGAAACTAGCTTCTTGATATTGGCGCAGTACCCGCTTGGAACTTTCACATCGTGCAAGCACTGGCATAGCTCAATTTTCTCGGCTTTAGAGAGTGTGTAACATGCAGGTGGGAGGAAGGTTCTGCCTTTGTCGGTTTCTATCGGAGCTAACTCAGGCCTGATGCCCAGTTTCACATAGTCTTGTCGTGCCTTCACGCCGTCCTTTGTTTTATCAGGGATATTCAGCAAGAGGCCAATTAGGCTGTCAAACACGTTCTTCTCTACGTGCATGACGTCGATACAGTGGCGAACATCTAGTTCTTTCCAGTAAGGCAAACCCCAAAATATTGATTTCTTTTTCCACAAACCCTTCATTAATTTACGCCCCTTTCCAAGAACAACATCAACATCTTTAACCATTCCGTATACCTGTCTCTCGGTTAAATGAGGTGGAGCCGATCCTTCTTCGATGGTGTCATCGAACTCAGCAACCAACTTGCGGTAAGGATGATTTCGACGCAAAAACCTACGGTGCCACATGTATACGGTTTTGCACGATTTCTCGAGGTACAAACTGGCCATATCTTCCATGCATTGACCACAGGCTATTGCTCCTTTAGTACTCTGGCTGGATAGGTTACCGTATGCAGGATAGTCATTGATGGTGCAAAATAGCAATCCTCGTAGGGTGAAGTTCTCTCTCTTGTCTGCATCCCACGTCTCCACGCCTTCGTGCCACAATGTTTCCAGATCCTCCTTCATTAAAGACAGGTACGTATCTATGTCATTTCTGGGTTGCTTCGGGCCTTCGATGAGCATGGCCAACATGATGTACTTCCTCTTCATGCACAACCAAGGAGGGAGGTTGTACATACAAAGAGCCACAGGCCAAGTGCTATGACGACTGCTCATGTTACCAAAGGGATTTATTCCATCCGTACTCATCCCGAACCGTACATTTCTAGAATCCGCACCAAAATATGGGAATTTCCTGTCGATGTTTCTCCACTGGATGGAGTCCGCTGGGTGTCTAATCAAATCATCAACTTTACGCCCCTCCGCGTGCCACCGCATTTTCTTTGCATGTTCAGGATTTGCAAACAGACGCTTCAGGCGAGGAATGATAGGAAGATACCATACAACCTTGGCCGGAATGCCGTTCGTCTCCTCATTGCCCTCGATGTCATCGTCCGTAGCATTGTTGCGCTTCTTGTATCGGGAAGTCTTACAAATCGGACATATATGTAGATTCTCGTACTCTTTACGGAAGAGGATGCAGTCATTTTTGCAAGCATGTATTCGTTTGTACATCCATTCCTAGCGGACAGAGAATCTTCTTAGCTTTGTATGTGCTTTTTGGCAACTCATTCCGTCGGGAAGCATATCTGCCAAGAGTTGTAAAAGTGCAGTAAAGCTCTTGTCAGACCAACCTGCGCTTGCCTTCAATTTCAGCAGTTCCAGAATAGCTGACAGCCGGGTATATTTCGCCTTGCAACCATGGTACAATTGTCTCTCCGAGTCCTCCATTAGACCCAGAAATTTGTCATATTGCCTGCCACCAAGGTCATTACCTTCAGCATCGCGCAGCATTTGCTCGAGATCGTTGTCATTGGTACGCATCTCGGCATCCTCTTCATCAGACTCAGAATCAACATCAGCCTCCAGATTCAACTCTTCGCCACTCATTCCTTCATCGCTCCCCTCCATGTGTTCGCCATGATGGATCCAATTTGTATAACCAGCTATGAATCCCCTACGGATCAAATGATCTTGTAACTGAGCCGTGTTCTTCAACATCTTCTCATTCTTGCAGTCATAGCACGGACAACACATATGACCAGACTTCCTACTCGACATATCATCCTCAGCCGCTCTTAAAAATTCGTTCACGCCACTGATATACTCAAGGCTCACACGGTTCGCATCATACATCCATCTTCGATCCATCGGCACTATGACATATATATAAACATATGTTGACTAATTAATTATCTATGTGATTCAAAATAAAAATTAAACTCATCGCTCTCTCTCACTTGTCCAATTATGCGCAAAACCATCCAAGCTAGAGCCATCCAAGCATGCGTATATATTACATCTAAACCACAATTAATAAACCATCCATCCATGCCTATACATCTATTAAACCAAAATTATCTTCTAATAGAAACATAATTGCACTAGATCTAGGGTTAGAGAGCAATTAAACTAACTAAATAACCAAATCTACTAACCTATTGCCACACCAAATCAATTACCTCCTTCCAATCTTCTTCTCTCCCCCAAAATCGCCTCAAAATCGCCTCAGCCGCCGCCACCAGCCCTGACAGACCTAGGAAACCCTAACAGATATGGGAGCACTGGTTCTGTTATATAGGTGGAGGAGTCATTCCAGACGGTTTAGTCACTTGAACCGCCTATAATGACCTATCACAGACGGGTGAACAAAAGACCGTCTGCGATGTATTGCTACATCGCAGACGGTTCCTTTCATGACCGTCTCTGATGTTTCATCGCAAACAGTTCAGTTACAAGCCGTCTGCGATAACTTCATACATCGCAGACGGGTGATACCTCGAACCGTCTGTGATGACATATCATCCATGACACTGAGGTCCGGACAAAAGTCATCGCAGACGGGGTCGTTTGCCTGCCCGTCTGGAATGTCTTCTATCCTAGACAGGCTATAGTAACCGTCTAGGATGAGCCGTTCTATAGTAGTGCTAGTAAATCTGCTCTACCTGTTGAACAACTACAGAACAGCTTGCCGTTCCTCTTCTCTGGAAGGCCCGCAGAAATGAATGAGGTGATAGGCCATTTATTGGGAAATCACAACTGGGACTCACCCGACTCCCGGATTGCGAAGTTGACACTGGCCCGTCAGCTCCCAGGAGAGCGACTGAAATAGTGTTCCTGGGTGGAAACTTCAAAAAATAGAGCAGATAAAAAGCCTTGTTAACCTATGTCTGTCAACACACCGATGGATGTGTGTAGATCTACAGTGACATTAGGAGGTATGGGTATCATGTGGGTAAAGCTGAGCCACTCTGCAGAGCTAAGTCAAATGGTATTCGAATACGCCGTGCTTCCGGTTAATGAAGCTGTGTTTAGAGGTGATTCTCAATACAAGGCACAAGGAGAAGTTAGTAATGATTAGTTAAATCTGGCGATGACCCGGCAGGGTTGTTTAAACACTATGATTTATAATCAAATGTTTAAAGGAAGATATTTTAAATACTAAGATGGAACTTAGAGCTATGCATCCACCAAATAATAAAACCTTATTCCCTCCTTTGAAATCCGAAGCATGTAGATATATAGTGTACCTTCCCAACATGGCTTGCTGAGTATGTCATGTACTCATTACTACACCAATCATCACAGATACACAGGAAAATGAAGAAGGATCTTTTGATGAAGAATACTTCGATGGGAATGAATGCAAATTTAGATCTTATCTGCGCTCGAGGCGCCTGTGATGTAGGTTCCTTTTGAATGTAATATAAACTTTGGGCTCAGATGCCCTGTCCGCTGTAAAATAATCTGTTGTTAAGCTTATTTTCTGGTTCTGTAATAAAGTTTGAATGTTTAACGCTGCATTGGTAATGTTACGACTCTGCATCTGTAATTGAGAAACTCCTGGACAATTACGGGCATTATTTTGCGGCTCCGAAAATCGGGGTCGTGACAGAGCATTTCTGGCTGAAGAAATGTGAAGGATTGCACATTGCATCCACAGGCAGAGCAGAGGGGATTTATCTCGAGCCAGCCAGAGCCAGGTGAGCTCGAGCTGGACCTTGCTGCACTGCATTGTCGGCAGCCGGCCCCCAACTCGATCGTGCTCCTCATCGTGTGGCGCGCGCATGCCATGCGCTCAACAAGATTCCTCGTAAATACCGGCGATCCGTGGACTCTCCAGCCCATCTCTCTCAACATCATGCATGCAGGTTTACTAATTCAACTGAGGGTTAGTTGCTGTCGTGGAACCTAACTTCATCGGGTAAGATTTGATGACAGTACAATGAGTTTTAGATTAACTAAAATCATAATACAAAAATTAAAAAAATATAAGGATATAGAAATGATGATCTTTTTTCTTAGATTGGATCTCACAAGTATAATTGTTTGATGAATAAACAAAGACTACTCCTTTAAATAAAGATCACTCCTCTATTTATAGATCATCTATGTAACAGTTACAGTTTAGTAATTAACCACATGGGGCCTAGGGGGCACTGCACGCTAGTTGGCTCAACCCCTAGGAGACCCGGTTTCATAACGCTTGGCAATTACTATGAAATGCATATGCCTCATTAAAACTCTGAAAACCTAGTGGAATAAAATTAGAGCATAACATCCGTTGGTTTACAATGCACTAGTTGCCTCATTAAAAATTTTGTGGCTGAGAAACTTCTATGAAAACTCATCAAAAGAAAAGGAGTGTAACCATTAAGTCTAATTAATCTTCAATTAATTTAATCATGAATGATATCTCCCGCAATATTCGTTATTACTATGACATTTGGTTAACTCTTAATTCAGGAATTTCTCCCCCTAAATTCTGCACAAATAGGAAACAAATATCCATTATAGCTAAGTGTTTGAGAATTGATGCTTTAATCCACAATTTTGGCTTACAAAAAATATTTTAAAGAACAAACTAACTATATTTGTTTGATTTTTCAACGTAACTTAAAATCATGAACCTTAATAGTTCATCTGTGATGACTTAAAGTCTTCTTTATGTTTACTCCCCCTAACCTCAAGATGGTTCCCATTAGGATCTTTATGTCTAACTTATATGTTCCCAAGAGAAACACTATGGGTAATACTATGTGTAGAATGTGACTATAACACAATATCTTCATAATTCCCTTCTCCTATTAATTCTAGAAGTTATGACGAGCCTCTCTTGAGATTCCGGTGTGTCCACTTTATTTTATTCAATTATGAACAATGTGAGCGATATACTCTGAAGTAATCATGACATTAGTGTGCAATATAACCAATCTTAGCTGTGCTTTATAAATGTTCCGACTTGGCGTAAGGTAGATGATTGTGTTATAAGGCTCCTTGCATTCTTATAGCACAGTCGATTACTTGGAGTCATATCTGCATATATGCTTCTACAGAAAATCCAAAGCGTGTGTTCCAATCCTTAAATTGTAGTTTCTCTACAGAGTCTTCTTGACTGACAAGTGCAAAGTAGTTTGCATTGTGTTAGAATCTGTCGGACAAGATTGATCAAGTTGGTGTATTATATCCCTTCGTGGATTTTTTTGGACTACAAGCCTAACACAACATGATCTTACATAGATCCTTCATTCCTATTTTGCACTCAATTTCATGTACAATCTCACTTCCATTATATCTTCTTCTAGTGTCCCAATGATGTCTATATCATCAAAATAGGCGAATATTATGCAGAAACCTATTTGTGATTTCCGTACGAATACGCAAGGACAATCCTAGTTGTTCATGTAGCCTTTCTTACATAGAAAGTCGCTTTAGCAATTATGCCACATCCTTCCGGATTGTTTTAACCCATATAATGATTTTTGGAGTTTTATGCTATGCAAGCCTTCAGTAGCTCGGTCTTGATTCGGAAGTGGTACGCTTTCAGGTCCCTTCATATAAATATCCAAATCTAGATTACCAAGCAAATATGCTGTAACCACATCCATTAAAATCATTTTTAAGTTCAGGTTTACTGGTTGGGAGAAACCTTGAGCAACAAGTCTCGTTTTATATCTTACTAGCTGGTTCTGTTTGTTCCTCTTGCGAACGGATACCCACTTATGTCCCACAGAATATACGTAAGGAGGGGTACGAGCTACTTGTCCAAATACTTCTCTATTATAAAGCGATTGTAAATCAACTTGCATTTCCTTCCTCCAATCTTCCCAATCTGATCTTTGTTTGCACACTACAACATATGCGGGTTGTGGATCGAGAATTATGATTGTAGCAATTTTTGTGGCAAAGTAATTATTTATACTTGTTTCTCCTCGGTTAAAAGTTTTTCATGTGTTAATATAATTGATAGAAATCTCTTCGTGAGGAGCTTCTTCATTGTGCTCATGCCGAGTCCCATTATTTCCCGTTATGGGTACATGATCCTTTAGTCTACTGGCACTGATGTGCGTGCACACATCTTCGCCGGTTCTTCCTCTGTATGGAGGTCCAAGTGTGGAATGTCATTCACTTTTGGCTCCATACTTTTTTAGGTCTCAACTAGCTCCCCTTTTTATTCTTTCTTTGGGGGTACTTTATTGACCTGGGCAGGCAAGTACCCTTACCCCATTTTCCTCAGAATCTTTGAGTAATAAGGGTTTTGGATGCCAGAGTCCTCATCCTCTTATTGGAATAAGTAGGCCCTTTGGATGGGGATGGTAGGAGGTGTGACATCTACTCTCTCCGGTGCATTTCTTGCATGTATATGAAAATTTGCGATGCCTTTATGGTTAGTAAAGTAATCAAGCAGCTGATTCACTAATGCTTGCAGATCAATCATTTTTTGAACTTCAGTGTTTGCCTCACTAGTACATAGGTCCAAAGCGTGGATACTCATGGCTTCCCACTAGATTTCCTGACATTTTCCATCAAGGGTTTGATTCCTCCCCCTAATATCAGGAAGAGATCCTCATCGAAGATACAATCTGCAAACCTAGTGGTACACAAGTCCCATATTAAAGGGTCCAAGTACCGAATAATGGATGTTGATTCAAAACTGACATAGATCCCAGACTTCTTGTGTGGGCCCATAGTAGTTTGCTGTGGTAGTGGGATGGGTACATACAGATCTGAAAGGACATCTAAGCCCCTAAGTGGGTTTTGGTGTAAATGACAAATGATTAGGGGACTAACTGCGTTTACAAAGTGTATGAACAGGTGTTAATCCAATGGTTGATAAGCAAAGGTGGTCGGAGACCCCCTAAGCAAAAAGTAGAGAAGAAGACGGTGTATTTTAAAATATGCATTTTATCTTATGCTTGAGTCATAAGAAAGCCAGACTATTAAGCGGGGCAAAGTGATGAACAAGAGGGTGGAAACATATATCCTATGAGATCTTACATCCACAACCCATGTTCGAGAAAAACCCCAAGAGATAGCAAGTGAGAAGCCTCATTTTATACCCTGCTGTTTGCTCTCTGTGTGCACCTGAAGTCTTGGTCCGGAGGTTCCGGACTAGACCTCCAGGCTTCCCGGAATCCAGATGGAATTCTGGACCAATCCAGTAGCTCCTGGACTAGCCCAGAAGGTTGCCCCGAAGGCAGCCCGGAAATCCTGTGTGCGCCCGGAGTCTTGGTATGGACGTTCCGGACTATACCTTCGAGCTTCCCGGAATCCGGATAGCTTTCCGGATGGAATTCAGGACCAATCTAGTAGCTCCTGGACTGGCCCGGAAGGCTGCCCGGAAGGCATCCCGGAATCCGGGTGGTTCGGAAGTTTGGTCCGGAAGGTCCCTGCGCGCTGCACCCAACGGGCAGGCCCACCCCTTCTTCCCCAAGGGGTACCGGCCTGAGCTCGTTGAAAACTCTCTATCCTCCACCATTTTTGAAGCTCAAAGCTTGAGAAGCTCCTCCCCTAGTGCTCAAATCCCATCAAGCATTTGAGGGAAAAGAAAGAGGAGCCCTAGATCTACGATTTCACCAAGCCAAATTTGAATCCCCCTCGAGTTCATTGTATTGCTTGTTACTCTTGGGATTTTGGGAATCCCTAGTCGGTTGGTGTCACTCGGAAGCCTCCAAGTTGTGGATTTGTGCTCCAGGATCGTTCGTGAAGGTTTGGAGGCTACCTCAAGGTCTACCACTAGTGATTTGAGTTCGGGCTTTGTTTGCCGAGGCTCAAGGAGAAGAAGGTGAGACTTTGTGTCGTTGGGGGTACTTTGTGTTCCCCATGCCTCTCCAACGGAGATTAACTTTCCTCCGAGGAAGTGAACTTCGGGATACATCTTCGTCTCCGTGCTCACTTTGGTTATTTCTATCCTTGCTCATTTACTCTTGTTTATAGTATCATAGCTAGCTTGATTGCTCACATATAGAGTGTATCACTTAGTTGCATTTCTAGAGACCTTATTTATCCGTATTCCTAAAATCAACTAAGAAAAGATTAAAATTTGTAGTCGCCTATTCACCCCCCCTCTAGTCGACATCTTTGATCCTTCAATTGGTATCAAAGCCTAGGACTTTTTGTTAGGGCTTTACCACCTAAAGAGTAAAGATGACGACCTATAGTGAGATGGAAGTAAACCAAATAATGGCCAAGATTCGTGAGGAGCTCACGGCCACCATGAAGTGCATCCAGTCCCAAGGAGTGTGGGAGGATGATTATCTAGCCCCAAGGTTTGGTTTTGATGGTTAATGGCAACCCTCACCTGTATCTAACATTTACAATGAGTGTGAACAGGAGTTTAGATGAACAGGTGATCGATCAAGACAACATCTGAGTGATGATGAGGCCTAAAAAGAGCAAGGAACCGTGAAGGTCAGAAGGGCTAGCTGAGCTAGTCTCCTGAGGCTCAGTTGCGAGGAAGCCGAGGCTGTGCTCGAGGGCAAGCGAGGTGATGTTGGCTTGATGGAGTTCAAGGACCGTGACTACAAGCTGGATAAGACCTGGAGGAGCTAGGAAGCTGGTGGATCTGCGTCAAGGGGTTCGCTGTGCGTCTTCAAGGGCTGTCGTCTTCAGATTGTTAGCTGGAACCAGTGCCAAGATTCTGAGCGAGCTGGTCAGTGGTAGTGGTGAGTCCATTGTCTTCCTGAATCAGTTTTAGGCTTGTAGTGAGCCGGCCAGTGTTGTGCTCAGGTGCTGCCTGAGGTATCCGAGTCCACCTGAGTTTGGCATCTGAGACTCAGGTGGGAAGCTCAGCCGTGGCTAGTAGGTTACCTACTGTATGTTAGCTGAGTCTCAGATAGGTGTGTCTGGTGGCTCTTTGTCTGACGTGGCATGAGGGTAACGGCTAGCTGCCAGGGACCCTATAAATAGGGAACCTGGGGAGGTTTTGACCTCAACCTTTACCTCTACCATAGAAAGCACCCTGTTGTCGGAAGAAAGAGCTCTTAGTCTCCGAGAGAGTGTTGCCTGCGTGCATCCACAGTGAGAGAGAGTTGCTTTGCATCCTGAGTGCTTCAGAACTGAGAGAGTTCATGGTACTGGTTCCTCCAAAAGTCTGAGAGAGCTCTTGGAGTTTGTCTGCTCCAAGACCGGGAAGTTGGAGCCGTTGGTGAGCAAGCCAAGTCTTGTGTGGCTGCCTCCAAGCGTTTGTGAAGGCGATTTGGGTCTGCCTGTCTCGCTGCGGTGAGATCAAAAGGATTCCACACAAGATAAGTGAACGAGGAAAGAGCACGGTTCAGTGCCGGTTGTGAAAGCAGCTTCCTCAACAGAGATGTACCACTTGCTCAAGTGGGAACTTCGGTAAAACAAACCCTTGTGTCTTCTTGCATATTTATTTGGTTTGTGTTCACTTGTGCTGATATACATTGTTCATTGTGTTCACTTGTGCTGATATACATTGTTCACTCACTGCTGCACACAACTGAGTTTTCCACCTGAGACTCAGTTGACACTTAGAACAAGTTGTCTCCTTTACTATTTTGTGTATCTGCTGCACTCAACTGAGTCACTCACCTGAGACTCAGTTGACACTTAGCTGTCTCTGCACTGCTCTGCTTGCATTTATCTGTGTTATCCACTTGAGAGTCAGTTTCCTGAGTTAGTTGCTTAGGATTGGCCCATTTACCTTAAGTAAAGCCAATTAGGTTTTAATTTTATAGAGCCGACCTATTCACCCCCCCTCTAGTCGACTCCTGAGATCCTTTCACACCATGAAAAAGGAGTTAGCCGATGCTATTAAAGCCATCTCCACCGAGGGTTCTAAATCCTCAAATGACGAGATTGATAAAGCCTCGGCGGAGCACACTACCTCGGCAGAGCACACTAGCACTGGTAATCTAAGTGGATTCAACACGGTGCTTTATTCCTATCCCTCAAAACCTATACCTCATGTTCATATCACAACCCCGGCCCCGCATCTATTTTAGATGGCACTCAATATCCCCATTGAAAAGTTTCTATGAAATCTCATCTGCCGGACCCCAGAATTCATAACAGAGAGTCTTAAGTAAAACCACCCGCTAAGTCAGAACGTCAACCCCGACCTCAACCCCTGGGTATCAATCCCAAGAGGAGTGGAGTGATATGGCTCCGAATAGCCCGAGACTTCAACCCCGAACTTCCTCCGGCAAACTAATGCACGGATCGAGTAGGGTGATATGATCTCCTCACTCTGTTCTTACTGAGCCGGAACATCAACCCCGAACTCGTTCCGGCAAATTAATGCTCGGCTGGAGTAGGATGATATAGTTCCCAATCTCTCAGTAGCAGAGTCACTTCACAGGGGTGATTAAACCTAATAACTCTATGATATAAACTCTGAAATCCTACCCGCCACATGTGCTTCATCAACATACACACACGGCACATGAGCAGGTGAAAACAACCAGATTTCACAGCAGTAACTCTACGACCGAAACTGCAATATTATAAGTTTGAAACTTAGCAAACATATATTCACACAAGGATCCGAAGATCCAAATACACAGCGGAAGAGTATTAGCGGCTACGAAGCCAAAACGGTGAGGCCAAAAGTGGCAGCGAAACAAACCAAGCTGCCAACCCCGGGGCAGGATCACTGTCGGAGTATAATTCCGGTAATACTGAATATGGGGCGGCGTGAGCACAGCAATCCGGATGGGTGCATACGGGAGACAGGATTTAGACAGGTTCAGGCCCTCACGGAGAGGTAATACCCTGCGTCCTGTGTTTGGTGGTTAGTATTGATGTATCCCGTATGAGGGTATGTGTCTATGCCTATGATCAGACGATCTGAGAGCTCTATTTTTTTGTCTACCTATCCGGGGATCCCTACCCGGCCTTATATAGGCGGCCGGGATAGAGTTACAAGAGTCCGAATCGGCTTACAGATATGTTTCCTAATCGGTTACAACTACCACCCGGGATTCCGGGCAGGTACGTGTCCATGTCTTGTACTCCAAGTTGATGATGCATCCCGTGTTGTAGTCGGACTCTGAGTAGTTGGCCTGGCCCACCCTATGCCTGGATGGCCAGTTTTATCCTCCTTGACGATACCCGGGTGCTATGTCATCATCAGTAGCCCCCGAGCCTTCGGCCGACTGGATTGGTCGGGCAGAGGCTGCTTCTGTAGACTTCACTCTGGGGGCACGAACAGTGCACCCAGAGGGTGTAGCCCCCGAGCCTCTACTCGGTTTGAAGAACCGAGTGGAGGGTCCTTATGTCCTTTCCCGAGTAGCTGATTTTTGTCTTGGCTACGCCGAGTGCTTTTGCCTTCTCCCCTGGGCAGGCTTCCCGAGTGGCATCCGCCTGAGCGGGCCTCGTCGTCACTTGCAGAGAGAATGTGAGGGACTTTAGAACCTCATGAATCCCGACTGAATTGCCAAATGGTATCTGGTTTCCCGAGCGGCTCAGGTCCAGCTAGTGTCCCTCTGGGGGAATACCCTTGGAATTCACGTCAGAACTAGAATACAGGCTGTGGTGCTTCGGTCCCAAGTTGTTCGGTGTCCGACTAGAGCAGTCGGACGGAGATTCCTTGTTGTCTTGTGGATTTCACACTGGGGGCACGAACAGTGCACCCAGTGAGTGTAGCCCCCGAGCCTCCACTCGGTTCGTAGAACCGAGCAGAGGGTCCTGATGATTTTCTCGAGGCTGATGGAGGAGGAGGAGGTCCATGCTGCAGCGAAACGCCTTCACCGACCGCGCTAACCTGTGGAAGTAGGAATAAATATATGAACCGTTCGCAAATGCATGTTAAGTACTCGGGAAGTCCGAGTGTGACTCTGCATGTTTTGGTGAACTTGTGTCATGTTTATTAATCTCTTCTTTCGTAAAGATTCGTTCATGTGTAAGTTAGCCTTTTGTGTGTGCTCTTGCCGACCCGTCGTATCCCCCATTGCGTTGAGATTAGCCGTGGGTTGTTTCCCGTGTAGCGTAGGGTTGTGGCGTAGACCGGAGATCGAAGATGAAGAGTTACGCGGGGCTGTTTACACAGTACTAAAATAATTGTTGAAAGAGAGGAGCCCGAGTGCGTTTAGGCGCACCTAGTGTGGTGTAGCACCCGAGTGTCCGCTATGAGTAGCCGTGGGCGCACATAGCAGGCCAGTCGGGAACCCCAAAAGTTACTCGAATGGAGCAAAGAAATATTTATTCACTTATTCATAATTAAAATATGGAAATACAAAGCTTAAGCATAGAAACGACTTAGCTGTTCAATGTTCCAAGCGTTGGTGACGAGGTTGCCGTTTTTATCCTTCAGTCGGTAAGCCCCCGGGCGTAGTCGGGCGGCAACGTACGGTGCATCCGAGTCCACCATGAAGTCCTCCCGAGAAGGATTGTGGCTTCCCGAACCCTTGAAGCCGTCTGAGTCGTAGTCGAGGACGGGTAGAAGGGACTCGATCGTACCAACCAGTCGGGATCTCTATTCGACGGGTGAAGACCCGTTCCCGAGTAGTAGATCCGATTCGAGCGCGATCAGGTTGTTGGAGTTGATCGCCGAAGTAGTCAACTCGGATGAGGTTTCGAGCACTAAAGGCGATGAAGCCCCCGGCAACTGGCTGGAAGCCGAGTCGCCGAGGTGGAGCTTGCCGAGCAAGTCGTCGATGAAGTCGGCGAAAAAGCCCCCGGGCAACTGGCTGGAAGCCAAGTCGCAGAGGTAGAGCCTGTTGAGCAAGTCGGCGTTGAAGTCGGTGATGAAGCCCCCGGGCAACTGGCTGGAAGCCGAGTCGCCGAGGTAGAGCCTGCTGAGCAAGTCGGCGATGAAGCCCCCGGGCAACTGGCTGGAAGCCGAGTCACCGAGGTAGAGCCTGCTGAGCAAGTCGGTGTTGAAGTCGGCGATGAAGCCCCCGGGCAACTGGCTGGAAGCCGAGTCGCCGAGGTAGAGCCTGCCGAGCAAGTCGGCGATGAAGTTGAGCTTTCCGAATCGGAGAGCTTATCCTGGAGCGGCGGCGGAGGTCCGGGGGTCGAAGCTCATGACCAGGCCCGGAACGAAGTCACCGTCGTTGTTGAAGCAACCCATCTGGATCTGTTCAGATAGATCTATGCGCACAGCCCCTACCTGGCGCGCCAACTGTCGGAGTATAATTCTGGTAATACTGAATATGGGGCGGCGTGAGCACAGGAAATCCGGATGGGTACATACGGGAGACATGATTTAGACAGGTTCAGGCCCTCACGGAGAGGTAATACCCTACGTCCTGTGTTTGGTGGTTAGTATTGATGTATCCCGTATGAGGATATGTGTCTATGCCTATGATCAGACGATCTGAGAGCTCTATTTTTTGTCTACCTATCCGGGGATTCCTACCCGGCCTTATATAGGCGGCCGGGATAGAGTTACAAGAGTCTGAATCGGCTTACAGATATGTTTCCTAATCGGTTACAACTACCACCCGGGATTCCGTGCAGGTACGTGTCCATGTCTTGTACTCCAAGTTGATGATGCACCTCGTGTTGTAGTCGGACTCTGAGTAGTTGGCCTGGCCCACCCTATGCCTGGATGGCCAGTTTTGTCCTCCTTGACGATACCCGGGTACTATGTCATCATCAATCACTGCCTGGGATTCCCAGCGACTAGTCATCGTTGGTGTCGATCTCTATATAGAAACCACCCTCAGGAGGGGTAGTTTCCTCTGCAACAAAATATCAACAATAGCAGGGTGAGTACAAAATTGTACTCAGCAAGACTTACAGTGCGGAAATTAGTAGTAGACATGCCAAGTATCAATAAAGGGGTAATTGTGGACTATTTTGTGGAAAGCAAGTTTTACCTTTGTCAATAGGAGTAAGTAGATGAAAAGCCGACTACCAGAATACTTTTTAAAGGGGACGAGTCGAACACTTCACGATCAGTCCTTACTGCAGATCACCACACCTTAGCTACCCCGACTCTTCCTCGACCCACCCTGGGAGGAAGTTGTCGCTACACCACAACCTTAGAGTTGGCAAGTTTTAGAGTTTGTTATAGTTATCTAATTCGATGCAAAATCTCACCAAGCTGTCCATAACCGCGGACACGGCTGTTCAAACAGTTCAAACCCTGCAGGGGTGTACATCTTTACCTACACGCATTGATCGTCTCTTAGTGCTAGGCCCAATCACACACTTCACGAGGTGTGCTAGCAGAGGGTGATCAATCACGACCATTACAATGCTTTCGACCTAGGTATGAGCCACCCGTACGGGCTAGTCCATGTGCACCAGTCCGGCCGTAACCGCGACACAGTCCCATACGTTGTGAATCGAGGTACATCCCCGGTCTCCCAGACCGTATGTCCACCCCACCCTTATATTGAGATACCACACCACATTCATTTTTCACACACACGGCAAATGGAAACGGCGAACTAATGCAGCTCATACACTAAGTCTAGGCAAATTATTTAGTCGTGGGTGGCCCCATAATCCACCCGTGTAGAAGTACGCGAATCTTGGTTCGAAGGGACACCGGTAACCGGTCCTTGTGGGAAGACGAGACAACCCACCATGCTCCCAGCCATGGCCTCTCGTCTAAACCTAGATATGATTAAGCAAATTCATTAGTTATCCCGTGAACACCCACCTACCACGTAACCCATCCAATAGTGTGAATTTGCCTGCCATCCAAGAAATTATGACTTTTACATGTCTAAACATGTCTAAGCATTAATAACATAGCAAGCATTATCACAGTGTATACTACTCTACTCTAGATAGGTTGGGATGGTGGTGGAGTTGTTTGAGCGACAAGGTGAGTTTTACACACAGGAATAGAGTTTTGCTTAGCGGAAACATAGAATTTGAACGCATGTGATAATGAATTTGAAAAACAACTAATACTTTGCAAATAGTAGGAGTTTGCAATGTGACAAAAGGGGCTGCTTGCCTGGTTGCTCTGCAACGGAACCCTGCTCGTGATCGAGGTGATCCTCTTCTGGATTTTCTAGCTCTAACGAGGAAGAACGAAAACACCGGAAAGAAAAGGGCATAATCATAAATATCAAAATGCTGAACATCGGCATGAGATGCAATGCATGCCATGGAATAGAGGGTGCAAAATAAAGACTAATGCAAGTGGAATCAATTTAATCGGAGTTCGGACGCATAAAATGTCGCGATCCGAAAATCCTCCGGCTAATCGGAAACCCTAATTAGAGTTTTTAGCCAATTATGTTTTTCCTAGCATGCAAACATGTATGCAAATGACATTTTTGAATAGATCTCATTTTTCTGAACATTTTGATATATTGTTTGCATTTTTCTGATTAAAGATGAATTTTCTATGAATTTTACAAGATTTAATCCATTTTTTACCCCTTTGTTGTATTTTTCTCAGTAAAATAATATTTAAATTAATGTAAATAGCACCAGAGGCTGACATGTGGGCCCTATTGGTCAATTTTGGCTAGAATTGACTGAGTCATTGACAAGTGGGGCCCACTGTCATAGACTTTTCCTTTTTCTTTAATCTTTATTTTAATTTCTTACATGTGGGGTCCAGCTGCCATTGGGACATACTTAATGAGTGTATTAATTATGCTGTTAGTCATTAATTAGTGTTGTCAAGCTGTCGGAACAGTAATAATTAGTTATAATCACGTTTAGCAATTAATGGACATTATTAATTGGCCGGTTAACCGTTAATGACCGCATTAATTGCACTTAGCCCTAAATGAGGCCATTAAGAGCCTTTTTAGGCTGTGGGGACGCCTCAGCCGACCGGAGCCCGATAGCTCGGCTCGGTCCGGTCGGTGGCTCCCGGTGCGACGCGCCGGCGGCGAGCAAAGCGGCGGCGAGCGGCGGCTTACCCGGAGGTGGCAAACTCCGGCGAGGCGGGGAGCGGCCGGGGCTCGGGATCCGGGCGGAGGACGGCGAACGTCGGGGCGGGTCACCGGAGCTCGGCGCGGTGGAGCGGGGGAAGGCCGGGGCGGCTCGGGTGGCTCCGGCGTGTGCTCGGCCGAGAGGAAGAGCTCCGGGGTAGGGATGGCGTGCGGCGGACCGGTGGCAAGCGGAGGGGAACGAAGGCCGGCGACGGGGCTTGGGAGCGGCTCGGGATGGGGCCGGCGGTGAGGGAGTGGCTCCGGCGGGGTGTTTCGGGTGGTGAGGCGGGGGTGCCCGGGATGGAAGGAGGCCGGCGGCGGGGCTGGGGATGGGACGGAGCCGGGAAAGGAGGGGGGCGGTGGCGACCGAAGAGAGTGAGAGAGAGGGAGTCGGCAGGAGGAGTGGATAAGGCAGGGTGGCCGGGTGAGGGGATAGGGATGGAGGGGGGATGGCTTCGGGAGGAAGGAACCCAGTGACGGGCTGGGCCGGGGAAAACGGAAGATGGGCCGGGGCAGAGGGCCCATTCGGCGAATGGTTTAGAATTAGGGTCAAGTTTTCTATTTTCATTTTCTGTTTTAGCTTCTTAGAACTAATTCCATGTCTTTAGTTGATTTCAAACCGATTTTCAGCCTTCAAATTTAGCCCACAGCCTCACAAGCATAGGGAGAACAATTTCAAAATACTCTGTATATGCGAATTTGACCAAAGTTTTGGGATTTACTTCGAACCCTCATGTGGTACTTAGAGGTTCCCGCAAGTAATTCAAAAATTTCAAAAACTTGCTCAATTTTCAGTTCCCGTTTTAATGCCATGAGATGCATATGATGCACATTACAATGTTATTAGAATTAGGGATGTTACATCATCTTTGCAGTGCCTCGAATCAATTGTGGAATATTGTGGTGCGTGGATTCAAGCCTTTGGACATCGACAACCTCACTTTCGATGAAGAGAGGGATGCGCAATTAAATGCCACCACTCTCAACATGCTTCAAAGAGCATTGATACCCGACCTCTTCAGCTCCGTCATCTTATGCAAGACCACCAAGGAAGTATGGGATGAGCTCAAGATCATACATGAGGGCAACACAAGCATCCGAAGATCAAATTATGAGATGATCAAGAATGAAGCGAACTTGTTTGTGATGGAAGAAAATGACACACCCCAAACTCTATTTCGAAGACTCAACTCCATTATGGTGTCTTTGAAAGGTCATGGGTGTTCATGGGCCGATGATGCTTACATCATGAGCAAGTTCCTTGGGGCTATCCTTCCTTACCAACCATAAATTGTCTTCAACATTCAACAAAGGACGGATTACCTCAACCTCACTCCCAATGATGCGGCGGAGAAAGATATTTTAACAACAGAACTTGAATTATGATATGATGAAAAGCATATGTCAACATGCACAAATAATACTAAAAAATGATGCTCACATATTAGAGCTTACAACCATTATAAAGATCCTAATTAGGACATGATCATCGTCAAAGTGCAAATGGGCTTCTGGAGCTGCATGCTCTCTTTCATTTGGCTTGTACACAACAAGTTGAGCCTTCTTGTTCTTTTGTCATTCATTTGGCTTGTACACAACAAGTTGAGCCTTCTTGTTCTTTTGTCATTCATTTGGCTTGTACACAACAAGTTGAGCCTTCTTGTTCTTTTGTCATCCATTCTTGACATGGAAAGCATCAACAATGTAACTAGGAGTCTGGCACTGTTTGGATCAATGTCCCTAGAGGCCACATACATAGCAAATTTGGTCCTGCAAACCGTATGGCATCTTGCATTTTTTGGTTTTTTCACTCCCCTTCTGAACTTGGGGGAATGAAATTTGCCTTCCTTCCTTGCCCTTCTTCTTAAAGTGTGGCTTTCTCACTTTGTAGTCTACTGGTTTGGCTCTGTGCCTTTGCTTGCTACTATTGTCATGCAGAGCGTGTCGAGCATGGTTCATAAACTTCTTGTTTGATGAACCATACATCCTACATATTCATTCAGGAGATTCATAAGTTTCACTTCGTGGAAAACACATGAGTGATATGCATTCATAATGGTATAAAATTTCTCAAGTAATTCTGGCATTTCCCTGAGCAACTATGTAACATAAAGCGAAGAAAATAAACAATAAGTCAAACAACAAATAATTCACGAGAAATAGATACAAAAAGTAAAAACTTATGGGGGTTTATTTGCAAAGTTCCCATTGGGCTACACGATCAGTGCATGTCGCTGCCTGCCTGCCCGTTAGGCCCGCGTGGCCAGCAAGCATGGCTAGTGATGGCCTCCAAGTGCATAGGATCAATCGTATCAATTTTCAATGTGGGAGTCTTGAGTATTAAGGAGCAAGAAGGTTAGCACTTCACTCTGCAATTATATATGTCAAATATAATTGTTTTGCACTAAAATGACCGAAATAGCTTACTTAACTATTGTAAATGATAAGATGAATATTTGATAAAGTAAAGAGAGAAACTAAAATAATAATAAAGTGTAATAAAGTAATTAATAGCTACTAAAAATATTATGCAATGCTTAATTAAAAGGACTAGACTCAATGCAAACAAGTGTTCCTAGACAATCGGTTTCTAGCAATTCAATCGTTTGACTAAAAGTGAAGATTTTTGACGACAAAGAGGGGGAGACTTATATGTGAGTAAAAATCAGTAGCTAATTCACATGCATGATTGTATCATCAAAATAATAATTAAGGTTTCCCTAGCCATAACATGAAGCATGCAAGTCCCATAAATCCCTCGTATCAATGATTCATCAACTTGAAAGATGTTGGTCTCCCCCATCCGTTCCTAACCAATTCTCATCTAATGATGTAAACCCATGTGTTCATCTAATGTACATGCACGCTCATATACTAGCACAAGGACCGCATCAATACCAATAATACATAAGTGCAAACCATCTCATACTATAATACAGATGCCATAAAAGTATTAGTTCCAAGAACACAAGATTGATCTATCAATTTAGCAGATAGAATGATATATCTGGATTAGTTGGCTACGAGTGAACTCATAGCCAATAATGTGTGCAAAATAACATAAATACCAGCTCTCGATTTATAGAGCATCAACAGGATGGCTAGAATTTAGTAATTGACCACATGGGGGGTAGAGGATGCGGCGCACCAGCCTGCCCACCCTCTAGGAGGCCCAGTTGCATAACACTCCCCTTAAGCAATTACTAAGAAATGCCAATGCCTCATTAAAACTCCAAGAAACTCAATGGGAAAAATTAGAGAAAGAGCACATAGCATTCGCTGCTTTGTAATGCACTAGTTGCCTCATTAAAACCTAGTAGATGAGAAAATTTATAAAAAACTCATCAAAGAGAAAAGGAGTACAACCATCTAACTTTGATTAATCTTCAATTGATTTAATCAATGAATGATATGTTCATCATTGTTATACCATTTAGTTAATTCTTATTATTTAGGGATTGCTCCCCTTGAATCTTGCACGTATGCGAAGGAATTACCATTCTAGCTAAGTTTTCAGGATTTGATGCTTTATTCTCTATTCTTGCATGCAGAAAATACTTCATAAAATAAATAAATTACTTTTTGTTTGATTTTTCTGAGTAAATAAAAAATTATGAACTTTCATAGCTCAAGTATGATAATTAAAGTTCTCATTTGCATTTACTCCCTCTTAAGATGGCTCTCATTAGAATCTTCATGCCAAACTTGGGTGTTTCTAAAAAAAACACTATACGTGATATTATTTATGTGTAGACTATGACTATCACAAAATATATATAATGTTCTTCATTCCCTTTTCACAATTAATTCTGAAAATTGTGATGAGCCTTCTTTGAGATTCCAATGGATCCATTTTATTTAATTCATTCATGAATAATATGAGTGGCACATCATGAAGTAATACATGACATCATTGTGTAGTATAACCAATCAATGAGAACTTTGGGTAAGGTAGATGATTGTGTTATAAGGCTCCGTGCATTCTTATAATACAATCAATTACCTGGAGTAATATCTGCCGGTATGATTCTATAGAAAAGTCCAAAGCATGGGTTCCAATCCCTAAACTGGAGTTTCACTACGGCATCTTCTTGATTCACAGGTGTAAAGTAATTTGCATTGTGTTAGGATCCATTCAGATAGGCCAGATTCTTTGTCTAACTTAACTAACATGTACCTACCAAAATATTGTACATGATATTTACGGTTAAAGTATAACTTGAA
Organism: Stipa capillata; assembly: GCA_019208055.1. Lineage (NCBI taxonomy): Eukaryota > Viridiplantae > Streptophyta > Magnoliopsida > Poales > Poaceae > Stipa > Stipa capillata. The sequence goes on along the minus strand of JAGXJF010002310.1, from coordinate 257,652 downwards.
CGGTCAAAATATACCCCATATTTTTGAACGAAGTGAGTATTATACTAGACACTTACAGCCAAAGTTCTATTCAAAAACCGCCATAGTAAAATCGCGCCTAATAAAAGTCAACAAAGGGATTAACTTAGAACGATTATGCACTTTATGGAGTGGTACACTGAAGTGCCATGCAAATACTTGGTTAAATTAAATATTTTGGTAGAAATACTTAGGTTAATTGCTTTAGAAAAATATATTTAGGTTAACCGACACTTCCATCGATACCCATCTTTTCAACCAGTATAATTCATTGTTCGTCCCATGCAGCTAGACCACTGGTGTAATATGTAACAGCCCATATTAAAAATAATCTCTCTGCTGACGTCAGCGGGGGCCCACTCCCCTCGCCACGCGGCCGCCCCACTCCCCGTGTGCCACGTGGCGCTGCCTCGCGTTCCGCCCGGGGCCGGCCCCTACCTCCGCGCGCCCCGACCGCCACGCGCCGACGCGTCGCCGCCGGCCATACCTGCTGGTCGGCCGCGCTGCGCATTTTCTCCGCCGCCCGGCCTCCCTCCTTCCCACTCTCCTCTCTTCCGCTCGCGCGCCCACACGCCTCCCCACGCCGCCGCTTCTTCTTCGACGCCGGCGCCACCCGGTCTCCTTCGCCTCCCCGACGCCGTCGCCGCCCCCTCGCCTCCCCGACGCCGGCGCTGCCTCGTCTCCCCGCCGGCCCCACCGCCTCGCCTTCCACGCCCCGCCGCCGCCGCCCGCCACCCCCTCGGCCCCGGCCGCCCGGTGAGCCCGCCCCTCTCCCTCCTTTCCCCGCGGCCCAGCGAGGAAGTGTCCCGGCCTTCCCGCCCACGGCCAACCTCCTACCCGCGTAGCCGCGAGGCCGGCCGGCGAGCTGGCCTGTTTCCCCGCCGGTGGGCCGAAAAAACCAAGAACAAAAAAAAAGAGAAAAGAAAAACCAAAAAGAAAAAGAAAAGAGAAAAGAAAAGAACATTAAGAAAACAAAATAAAAACCGTAGGGCCCACTGGTCATAGACTTAGGCTAGTTTGACCTAGGGGTAAAAAGTATTTTAATTAATTGTGTATTTAGAAAAATTGCCAAAATTTTTTAAAATTGCTGAAAACTTAGAAAATTCACCAAAAATTCATATGAACTCAGAAAATTACAAAAATTTTATATTTGGATTCAATGCAACATGTAGTATCCACTAAAAATGATTTTGATTAAATAATGGTGCTAGAAATTTCTAGAATTAATTAAAATGCTTTAAACCTTGTATAAATTTCTATAAATTTATTTATTGCTCAAAAATTATGAAAATTTACCAACATGACCAGTATAGCAGCACCTATCACTTAAAAATAACCTCATAAGATTTTGATGTCCAGAAAATCAATTAATTAATAAAAATGGTCAATTAGGCTTAAATCGGTCGGCGGAAATCGTTAAAACCCTAATTTCCGTTTCTCGCCTCAAAAAGAGACCAGAACTTATTTTCAAATGGTTTTAGCTATAATGATTAGCTATTGCTGTGCATTTCATATAAAATTCATGTAATGTCATATTGAATTCTTATTTTGTTATTTCCATTCTTTTCGTCGTCGTTTTGCAAAACCCTAGAAACCGGCGACGAGGGAGTGGAGCCTCAGCAATCTGATTTCCAGGAATCCGAGGAACTCCCCAGTCCAGGCAAGCTGAGCTTGCGACATTTCCATGCTACCTTTATTGTCGTTACTTTATTATTGCATGCCCTGCTTATGAATTGTTTATCTCGGTTGAGTACTCTGTGATGCTATTATTGGGGTTAGAGTTTAACTTGATGATTAATCAACTTGAACTCTTAATAAGTGAAATGAGAGATGAGGGAGCATGGTTGGGAGGGCATCTGTGCAATGTTGGGGTCGCTCGAGCCCTATGTCGAGTTTTCTAGAGGTACAGTACGTGAACCCTCACTTGATGCTCCCTGAAAAGCCGCGAGGCAGTTGATTGTGTCGGGGACCATAGTTGATGTCTGGTTGGAGCCCGCTCACGGTGGACTAGCTATTCTCATGAGCTGGACCAAGAGAATCTTTATGGGTTCATCGACCAGTCAGGGCCTCTTTTGTGAAGTTGAACGGAATGATGTTGATCTACAGGTCAACATATGGATCTATGCTGTTATATCATGTTGATCGGTCAAATCTGGTTATATTCATTGATTGATGTAACTTGGTCATGTATTGTGGAAAACTTACATTATTTGATGTTGCTCCAATCTACTAGCATGGTAGGGCTGATGCTCTTCTTCCGGTTAATCTCAAATGAATGTCGTGTCCAAGCACTACTAAATCTTGCAAGTACGTTTGTACTCATTGGTACTTGTTGTTGCATGCTTAGGAACAGTTGAACCCTCCCTCGGTGACTATTTCCCTGAAGACGCTTGAATCGGTTATCTCTGCAGCTTTTCGAACTTGTGGACCGATGTAGGGTATTTTGGGTCTAGCTAGTATCTCAAGGTAAAGCTGCATGTTTTCGCTGTTTATCTTTCGCACTTAAGGCCTTCGAGCCAACTGTCTGTAAATTAAGTAATTGCCCAAACTTAAGGGATGTGCACTATCTATCTGGTAATCCTCCCTGTAGAGTTTGTGCAATGATATGCAAAGTTGTTCACCACGGCTCTTCGTGCATAGTGTGTGTATGTTTGAAGTGTGCGAAGAGACGGTAGTGAGTTGGTATGAGTCTTCTGTGCGAGGTTCATGATCATGAGTTGAGTGACCCGCCAGCTGTGATGCGACTGCCGGCTGGGCAGGGTGTGGACGTCAGTGTCGGGCCTTTGAGTGACCCACCGATCCGTGCTACGGCCGATTGGGTTAGGGTGTGGACATGGACGTCGGGCTCCTCTTGTGATTGCGACCTTCGTCGCGGAAGCTGAGAATTAACCCACTACAGGGTTTCGGAATCATGTTTGGCTTACGGCATGGTATCCGTTTCTGGCCGGCTGGACCAGCAGTGAGACATACGACCAGGTGGTCAGGTGGTGTTCGTATGCAGTGCTGGTTCGGTGTCGGACCCTTAGCGGTGTATGCACGCGAGGTAACGTGTATCCACGTTAAGCGGTTGCTCGGTCTTTGATGGCGTATCATACGTTAAGCCAGGTACGATTCCGGGTCTCGACATAATACACCAATTTTAATTATGAAATTAAGTGATATTAACATATAAGAGGGAGTAATATAGACCGAAGACAGAATATAATCAAGGGAGGAAGAGAAAGAAAAAATGCAATACCTAGGATTTAACCCAAGACTTGCCTTTGATATTAAGGACGTTAGCCAGTTGGCCTATGCATTGTTGTAAAGTTGGTAGGTACATTTAGTCAAGTTGGTGTATTATATAGCTTTGTGAATTTTGTCCGAGCTATAAGTCCGAAAATATCTCGATCTTACCTAGATCGTTTATATTTCATTTCAAGTTATGGCTTCGAGCATGGACTTGCTTCCTCTATTTTATGTTGTCATCATGATACTTAAATCATCAACATAGAATTATTTAATACAGAAATCATTTATATACTTTAGTATAAATTCACAAGGATAGCCATGATTGCTTGTGTAGCCCTCTTACATAAAAAGTTCTATACTTTTATACCACATCCATTAATAATATTGTTTACATTTTTTGCCACTGAGATTAAATAGCTAAAGGTAATTCCACCAATGACCAGAGTTCTAACACGAGAAATAAATTAGATTATAAGGGGGAGGAGTACGGGCTGCTTGCCATACATCTCTTTTCTTCAAAATTGTCATACTTTTCATGCATTTTCCTGCCTATTTTCCTCACATATCAATATGGTTGATGGAATCTCTTCCTAAGTAGCTTCTTCATGATGCCCTTGTTCGCACGAAATTGAATCCGTGAAACACCTAGGTAAGGGAGTCGCCAACCGCACTTACGTGTGCGATAAACGGATGCTTTTCGGGCAAAGCAACAAAGGATAACTATCGTACTTACGCGTACGACGAGCGATTGCTTTCCGAGCAAAGCAACAAAGATCTTCTTACTTACGTGAAGAAGAAATGACTGTTTTCCGGCGCAAAACAGCAAAGATCTACTGCTAAGAAAAAAGATAAAAGGGTAAAAGTAATAGATTGATTTGATCGATTGTTGGATAATTCAATCGGCCGTCACCCTTTACATATTTATAGGGCGGCTGGTCTTCCCGTAGGAGATTTGGACTCCTAATCCTAACTGTTGACAAATATATCTCTTTCCTTACTTAAAGGACCTGGATTCTACCGTACATGTGACTTTCCATACAAACCGAGATAGCCTTCCAAATCTAACTGCCTCGAACGCCGTCATCCGGACTCCTCTTGGTGCACGAGATATCCTTTCCAAACAAACCGGATTGACTTCCAAGTCTTGTGGGATTCTCCTTGATTGCCACGCTGCATTTCTTGCGTCTTAAGTTGAAGTCTCTGGTGTCGGGCAAGTCTTAAAAAGTAGCACCGTGACTCGGATCCTTCACGAGTACTCGGGAACGAACTCGGACCGCTCGAGAATCCGCTGCATACTCGGGGATGAACTTGTACTGCTCGGGAGTCGGTTGAGTATCGGGGAAAAACTCCTCGGGACTTGGGAGCTTCTCGGGACTTGAGTACTCGGGTTTATCAGTACTCAAGAACGCCAGTACTCGGGTACACGGGCCCGGGTGCTCGGTACTCGGACGTGCTGGCACTCGGAATTGCCAGTGCTCGGGATCGCTCGTACTCGGGTCCGCTAGTACTCGGGAACGCGAGTACGAGTGCTCGGGGTCGATGACGTTCGGGGTCGATGGCGCTCGGGGTTGATCACGAGCGCTCGGGGACGCCTCCGACTGCTCGGGTCTTCGGTAGCTTCTGCGAATACCTTCGTACTCGGGATGTGACGAGCACTCGGGGGTACTTGGAGTTGCTGCGAGCACTCGGCACAAAATATCGCGAGCGTCCAGGTTGCTCGGCTATATCAATCCTGCATTTAAGAGTGAATGCTGCATCTATACTGTTAGTTTCATTATACCAGCTTCCAGCAAAACCTAATACTTAATTTGGCCAATCAAGTAAATCCTCGAGCCAAATTATGCTGTAAACAGCCCTTCCAACATTTCACTATCTCTCATTTGTGGGTACCAGATTCTTTAATCTCCAGCATTTATCTATGTAATACTTCTTAGTTGGTGGCTTCCTTTTCTAGAAAGATTCATGCTTATAATGCCATTCAGTTTTGGCTTCATAGATGTGCTAGGCCCCAACTGACTCCCTGCTTATCCTTAATGTGGGGTATTTCATTAATCTAGGCAGACAGGTCTCCTTTCCCCACTGCCTAGTCATCTCCGGGTATGCAAGGTTTTTCAGAACACCGGACTCCTTGTCATCTTATAAATATAAGAAGGCATTAGGATGAAGGATTGTATGAGGCGCGACCCCTACTCTCTCCGGTGTATTTCTTACAGTATGTGACTTTACATTGCCTCTATGATTAGTAAAATAGCTGGGCAGTGAATTTGCTAATATTTATAAATTATTCTACTTCGAACTACAGTGTTCGCCCTACTTGTGCATGGGTCTTGAGTGTAGATCCATGTGGCTTGCCATAAGATTTTGCCACAAGATTTTTTTCTAACATTTTTTTTTCATCAAGCGTCCTATTTCCTCCCCCTAATATCAAAAATAGATCCTCGAAGATGTTATTAGCGAACCATGAAAGTCCCTTATTAAAAGGGTCTAATTGTTCTTATTTTCATAAGTGTTGATGCAAAAGTCGACTTGTATCCCTTCTTCATGTGGGATTCCACAGTGGATCATTATTTATTTGGAACATGCATGTTTATAGTGTGTCCGAATCTTCGAACGATAAAACTCAAAGTTGCATTCCACGCACTTGATCATAAGGTAAAATGATACTATATGTAAATAGTCTAGGATTGATAAGAGTTGTTGTGTGCAAGATTGCATGTATTTAACATAACACCGATACATGACTCTTCAAGATTAATATTTTTGCAAGTCCAGTCTTCATGTGAAAATGCAATAGTTATTCCTTAATGTGCAAATAGAGCATACAAAGTCTTCTTGACTTCTTAGAAATTGTTATGTTTTTTCTCATCATTCCAAGAAAAGGATGTTGTGCACACTTTATATGGTGCATATGTTCAGGTATGCTACACAAGTTCTATATTAATGAATTGAATTCAACAAATATGCAATAAAGGAAGAAGCAACATAATTTTTTTAATAAGAACGCAACTTAAAAGATGAAATTATTATGTCTGAGTGCACACATAAACTTAAGAATATTCATTATCATAGAGGTTACACACCATTATTTGTTGCTTGATAGCAAAAATCACTATAGGACTATCGGATAAGATTTATTAAAGTACGCCTAGGTGCTCAAACTGATCCGGAGAAGTACACATCTCCCTCTGCTTGGATCTAAGTGTCCTTGGGCTCCCCTTCATGGGTAGACGCCACTTTAGGGAGTCTGGTTGTCTCTCCCACAAGGGTAATGATGGCCATCCAATATCCATGTGATCAACATTATCGGTGTTCATAGGGGTCCCAGCTTTTTCTTCATGAGTTCCTTGAAGTGCAAGTGCTTTCTCCTCTATGCACATCTCCTTATTGATAGTAAGTGGGCCTCCATCTTCTTCTGCTCTCCGTTATTTTGACGAAAAACTTCAACAATGTTCTTGGGGTGCGGTAAGTCTTGAACCAATGTCCCCACATACCACAATGGAAACAAGTTTGGTCTAGTGTACCATATGGCCACTCGTCCTCCTTAATCTTCCTTCCCCTCTTCTGCTATTGAGGGTAGAGCTGTCCCTTGTAAGCATATACCTTTTTTCCCTTCTCGCCTTTTTGGCCTTTCTTCTTGAAGGTGGGCCTTTTCACATTGTAACCAGTAACATGAGCTTTGCGCCTATCGTGGTTCCCGTGAGGCAGGATTTATGGTTCTTTATCACAATATCATCTTGCTGTTCAGCAATTTACATGACATTTATCAAGTCAAAATACTTATTTTACTTTTCATGGCGGTACTAGAGCTGCAGTACCACGTTGCTAGCATGGAAGGTGAGGGTTTTCTCTATATTTTCCTCTTCTATGAGCTCCTTGCTACGACGCTTAAGGGTAATATAAATCTTGTGAAGGGTAGAGTTGTACTCAGTCATAGACTTATAGTCCTGCAGGTGGAGGTTTCGCCATACCTCCTCTCCCTTGAGGGGGAGCACATACTTGATCTTCACAAAGCGCTCTTCTAGTGAGGTCCATAGTGCCATAGGGTCCTTCCTCCACATACTCATCATTCAAAGTGGGTGAGAGGTAGTGGTGGAGGAAGTCCAGTATTTGGTCCTTTGCGCAGATGAGACAGGCTCCATACTCTACCAATGACCGCTCCAACGTCTTTGGCGTCAAAGATGATCTCCACGTCAGACTTTCAAGTTAGGTAGTTTTCGTCGTGAGAGGCGAGCTCGGTAAATTCCTTGTTTGACAAGCTTGACATCCCACATTGTTCATTCAAAATATACATAGTTTTACTTCATGTAAAAACATATGAATGGTATGCAAAACAATGGTATCATATTCTTAAGCAACATAATATTCTTCTAAGTAACTATATATAAATAAAGCAAAGATATTGAATAATAAGCCAAACAATACATATAATATGCAAGAAATAAATGCGATGAAATTATCCCGGGGATTTTACATGATAATATAATTTAGTGATTCTATATGAATTTAGTAAAGTACAGGGAGTCTATTGCAATATTTTCTATACACAGAAAATATTTCTGTAATTTCTTTTTTTTCTCGTGGTATTTTCGCAAAAACTCCTACCCACCAACCCGCCAAGCTCACTAGGCTCATCTATCCCATCCGTCTACCCATCTAGCCTGCTCAGCTGGCAAGCGCAGCTAGGCAACATGGCCTGATAGCGTCTGCTGCCCATTTGCCCACCAAGCCCACATGGCCGGCAAGCGTAATTTGGCGGCGTGGCCTGCTAATGCCACAGCCCGCTCACCCGCCTTGCCACGTGGCCGGCAAGCGCAACACAGCCTACTCGCCCACTTGGCCTGTATGGTGGCGTGAGGTGGCTTGTTCGTTGGCCTACCTAGCGCATCACCATGGCCCACATGGCGCAACAACCTGCTCGCCTGTCGTGGTTAGCGGTGGCCCGCTCGCCCGCCTGATGTGCCAAGCCAGCAAGCACAACGTGGCCCTCACGCAACGTGGCCTGCATGGCACATTGGCTTGTGCATTTCGTAGCCCGACCTGCTGCATAGGGTGTGACATGTTCGCGTGATAGTGCTTGCTGCAGCTGGCGCAACACGGCTGTGCACGTCATCAGCGGTGCCTGTGTCGCGGTTCAATCATCTATTGCTAACGGTGATTCTTCATGCACTGTTTGGTTGTACCGGCAGTGTCCTTCTGGTGAGGCAACAACGTCATCCTCGGTTCCACGCCGAGGTGGCGGCCTCACGCCATGACATGCAATACTGGACCAAGCGGACCTATAACACGTATGTGGCAGGGTTTACTCGTAGGTTGTCTAGTCTCGTACTGGTGTCGTACAGCCTACGGGCGGGTTGGTGATTATTCTAGCTCTATCTGTTAAACTATGTGTTAATAGATGACGTACTTTAGGTCAGACTAGATTGATCTCCAAGAACACGATGTAGCAAATAGAAATAGAGGTGGTGGATCTAGGATTTTACCAATGGGAGTATCACACTTCACACTTGCAATCCAATAATCTTGTATAAACATCACAAATCTAATAGTAAATTCAAATTTTATACAAATAGTACAACAAGGTCTAATATCATCATAAACCTAATGCATAGATTCAAATTCACCAAAGTACAATATACATAGTTCAGTAAATGTGATTAATGTAATCATTCAAGAATCTATCTCCCATACTATTTCTCAACTTTGTTCTCCACTAGTTTCACGATGGGAATACATATTGGCGGAGCCAGTGCTTTTTCAGTCTCTGGGGTAACTAGCAGCGACTTGTGGCATGGAGCATGTTTTGAAAGGGCAAACTTCCATTCCAGTCGCCCTGACCACTAGCGCGGGGAGGGCAGAGCTCTCTTACTTGCCACCGGGAAGCCCGGGCATATGCTTAGGACGGAGGTACGGTACATCCACCCATAGGAATACACTTTCAACAGTCATCATCACCATATTTAAAAGCAATATCAATTTGAAAAGCATGTATATCAACTGGATCTTTGAGGTTATGAGCTTTCGTCTTTGGAATTTTTGGTTTGGTCTGAATTTACATGTAAATTTGAATTACTCTTAATTTTTTTACAATTTCTTTGGTGGTCCCATGCCACGACACCACCCCTAGATCCCCTTATCAAAAAGAGGAATTCAATGTAGAAAGCGAGAGAGCAAAGTAAAAAAAGCAATATGAATATCAAATTTGATCTACTAGATTTAATTGATAATCGATTCGATGATTACCTTAAGGCAGTTGTAAATGCAGCCTGATCCATAGGCTCGGAGAGTCTCATGTTGATAACGTATTGTAAAACCAACGTCACAAGATGTGATCCAATGGCCATGCAACAACTAGTAGGTTAAACATGTACAAAAAGTAAAATAGACATGAGGATATAGGGTGATGCTTTGTTCTTTATTAGATATGTTCTCATAACTACAAACTCTCAATAATACGTGTAAAATAATATGGAGATCATATGTCTATTTACAGACCATCTACATGATAGATATGACGCGCCGGCCTGCCCACCCCTAAAAACTAAAAAGCCCTGTTTCATAGCGAACAAGATCAGATTCAGCATTTCTCGTTCTCAGAGCGGCGTGAGGAATTAATTAACGGGGAAACTGGAAGAACTCGCCTTACCTTTCTCGATCGTTTCCTGTTTTCTTTATGCAAGTCATGTTGCATCCTGAAGGCTGTCCCCTTCGTGGAGCTTGGGCACCTTTAAACGGTGCAACTTTGATGTGCAATCATGTGTGCGTACTGTTTACAGCATAATTTGGCACGAGGATTCACTTGATTGGCCAAATTAAGTATTAGGTTTTGCTGGAAGCTGGTATAATGAAACTAACAGTATAGATGCAGCATTCACTCTTAAATGCAGGATTGATACAGCCGAGCGACCTGGACGCTCGCGGTATTTTGTGCCGAGTGCTCGCAGCAACTCCAAGTACCCCCGAGTGCTCGTCACATCCCGAGTACGAAGGTATTCGCAGAAGCTACCGAAGACCCGAGCAGTCGGAGGCGTCCCCGAGCGCTCGTGATCAACCCCGAGTGCCATCGACCCCGAACGTCATCGACCCCGAGCACTCGTACTCGCGTTCCCGAGTACTAGCGGACCCGAGTACGAGCGATCCCGAGCACTGGCAATTCCGAGTGCCAGCACGTCCGAGTACCGAGCACCCGGGCCCGTGTACCCGAGTACTGGCGTTCTTGAGTACTGATAAACCCGAGTACTCAAGTCCCGAGAAGCTCCCAAGTCCCGAGGAGTTTTTCCCCGATATTCAACCGACTCCCGAGCAGTACAAGTTCATCCCCGAGTATGCAGCGGATTCCCGAGCAGTCCGAGTTCGTTCCCGAGTACTCGTGAAGGATCCGAGTCACGGTGCTACTTTTTAAGACTTGCCCGACACCAGAGACTTCAACTTAAGACGCAAGAAATGCAGCGTGGCAATCAAGGAGAATCCCACAAGACTTGGAAGTCAATCCGGTTTGTTTGGAAAGGATATCTCGTGTACCAAGAGGAGTCCGGATGACGGCGTTCGAGGCAGTTAGATTTGGAAGGCTATCTCGGTTTGTATGGAAAGTCACATGTACGGTAGAATCCAGGTCCTTTAAGTAAGGAAAGAGATATATTTGTCAACAGTTAGCATTAGGAGTCCAAATCTCCTACGGGAAGACCAGCCGCCCTATAAATATGTAAAGGGTGACGGCCGATTGAATTATCCAACAATCGATCAAATCAATCTATTACTTTTACCCTTTTATCTTTTATCTTAGCAGTAGATCTTTGCTGTTTTGCGCCGGAAAACAGTCGTTTCTTCTTCACGTAAGTAAGAAGATCTTTGTTGCTTTGCTCGAAAAGCAATCGCTCGTCGTACGCGTAAGTACGATAGTTATCCTTTGTTGCTTTGCCCGAAAAGCATCCGTTTATCGCACACGTAAGTGCGGTTGGCGACTCCCTTACCTAGGTGTTTCACGGATTCAATTTCGTGCGAACACAATTGGCGACTCCGCTGGGGACGAGAAGAGAAGACTACACGATGAATCCCGACTCCAAAGACGGAAGCATCGTCAACCCGGAGAACATCATCGCCGTCACACTCGACGATCTATCCGAAGATGAACGGCGGGAGATTGAACGACAACTCGAAGAGGAGCAGGCGGAGCGACTCCGGCAAAAGTTGGCCGGCTACCAGAAGACGAGGAACGGCGTCATCAAAAAGGTAGTCGTGCCGAGTCCACCTCCTGCACCCAAACCCGAGGTGAGCAAACTGACTTGTCCTGATGAAATCGCTCATCTAATTGATGTGTCGGTAGCTAGCAGATATGGCACTGAGATAGACAAATCGGCACAATTATTCGCTCGAGTAGTGAATAGCCGATTTGACGAGTTGAAAGAGCAAATCGCTAAAGACTTGCAGAGTAGTCTGCCGGGTCAGGTTAGATCTACAGTCTTACAAGTCAATGATGAACATCGGAATAAACAGCCGATGTACCCTGACCATAACCGAGTCGATCATCGGGTAGAGGTCGCCCTCGTGATCACGACTTCTGTTATCCTGACTTCGGTATCTCAGAGTTCTCCCAATAATGACCGAAGTCTAAGCCTTAGCACGAACATCCCACAACCCTGCTATCAAACAGTCGCGTATAGCACACCACCCATTCCACCTCTCGGTACCGGAGTCCCTCATGGGCCGGTTCCAGAAGCATATTTTAACTCGCAACAAGTCCGACCCGAGTTACCACAGCCGAGTTCGCGTACCCCACTAGCTGACATGAGCTTTAAGGATCAACTCGCCGCAGTCCTCAGAGAACTCGGCGTAATACCTAAGGATGGCTCTCGTGGTTACCTAAAGCCATACCCCGAGTGCTACGACACCATGCCGTACCCTCGCGGGTTCAGAATTCCTGATTTTGTCAAATTCACAGGGGAAGACAATAGGTCGACTTTTGAGCATATAGGGCAATTCTTAGCGCAGAGTAGTGAAGTCGGCGCATCGGATATCTATAGGATAAAACTCTTTCCCTTGTCATTGTCGGGTACTGCATTCACTTGGTTCACCTCGCTTGCTCCTAGGTCTATTACGTCTTGGGCAGAATTAGAACGGCAGTTCCACGATTACTTTTACGGTGGTGAGACCGAGCTCAGATTATCGGATCTGACGATGGTTAAACAGAAGTACAATGAGCCGGTTTGTGATTACATTAGAAGATTTAGAGAGGTTAAGAACAAGTGCTTTAGCTTAAATATAAACAAAAAGATCTTGCTGACCTCGCTTTTTCAGGTTTGCTCGCCCATATTAAGGACAGATTAGAGGGCCACGAATTCGTAACCATTAGCCAAGTCGCTCAGAGGGCTGTAGCACAGGAGAATCGCGCTAAGGAAGTCAAAACATACAGCCGGTTCGGGGATGCTAAGGGCAAAGCCAAAGAGAAATCGGCAATAAACGTGATGACCTACGAAAACAGCTCGGACAGTGAGGACGACGCTGACATATGCATTGCCGAGTGGGTTAATACGCCCAAGTCAAAACCCTTTGTTTGTCCAGCCCTCAGGCCTACACCCACTCGGAAAGAGGAGATTCGGTACACGTTTGACATCAGCAAATGCGACAGAATCTTTGACATGCTCCTGCAGGGAAACATGATCCGAGTAAGGGAAGGGCACGTGTTCCCATCGGCGGAGGAATTGGGCAAAAGAACATATTGTAAGTGGCATAATTCTTTTTCTCACGCCACTAATGACTGCAATGTGTTTCGTCGGCAGGTGCAATCGGCCATTAATGACGGACGATTGACGTTTGCTCAAAGCTCCAAGATGAAGCTTGACAGTGATCCTTTTCCAATCAACGTGATTGACTTGGAGAAGAAGAAAGTGCTGATTCGGTCAGATCAGGCCGAGTCAACAAAAGGGAAGAACGTCATCATTGATGACAACGCGGCTCCAAGAATGATCAAGCCGAGCCCCTCTCTTACTCTGAAGCCAATCAGCTCGAACTCCTCGCTGACTCCAAAGATGATTAAGCCAAAGAGTCCGGAAGTCGGCGTCTGGAAGGTTAATCGAGGGAAGAGTCCAGCCACGAAGTCAAAGCCGACGGTGAAACAGCTGTTGGATAAATACACGACCAACAATGTGTTCACTCGGCTTGGAAGAGCCAAGCGCCCCAGGTCTCCTCCCCAACGAGGTCTCGATGGTCCCGAGTACTGGCAGGAAGGCCCTTACGCACAAACACCATACCTCGCTACAGGTCCGGCATACTGGGGAGGCGCCCACACTTTCTACCCACCGTGTCCCCCATGGGGTTTCAATCCTTGGGCGCTGCACCCTGCTGGGCCAATCGGCATGTTTCAGCCGAGTTGGATTCCGTCCAGGCCTGGGTTCAGAGAACAGCCCCACGGGAAAAGGACTCGACTCGCGCCTGGGACCCGAGCATGGAATCAACTCACCACTCGGCGCAAGGCACCCGACGTACCAAGTCGGCTGGCAGCTCCAAGGAAAGCTCAGCGGAGCAACTCGCCGACTAAGCGGGTCTGGGTACCGGTTAAGCGCGCCGAGTCCGGAGATCCCACGACGACCCAATCCGAGTCGAAGAAGGCAGGGGCCGTCCGAGTTCCCGAAGGAGTCGATCACAACGATCCGCCGTGTTGATAAGCCCGCAAGTTAACTCGGCGCCACCGGCGGGAACCCGGCATGTGCGGTTCGGCACAGTAGACGACTCGGACAAGCCAGAATCCGGCAATGTAGCAGGACCCGGCGCGCGGAAATCAAGTGTCGAAGCTGCACCGAGCCAGCAGGCGAAGAAGATCAAGTCAGTTGAGCCAGGGACCAAACCGAAGCCGCAGTGGTGTCCCACAGGGCTCACACATTCTCAGAAGCGAAGGGTCCAGCGGCTGCGAGCACTCGAGCTCAGGGAGGAGCTCGTCGAGAAGAAGCGCGACGAATGGTTCAACCAAGCCAGACCAATGAAGCCCGCGAAGATGACCTGGAAGGAGAAGCGCATCGCAAAGGAAGAAGACGATACTGCCAGCAGGGATGTCGGGGTAATACCCGCCGACATGGACATCAATATGGTGTTCGAGTTGCCCATCGAATTCCGCGCTCCCGAGTCGGAAGTCGCAGAGCTTCTGCTTGGTCCGAGCGCCGCCATATTCAAGAAGCCGGAGGAGTCCGGGCAGCACCTGAAGCCCCTATTCATCAAGGGCCACATCGATGGGAGACCGATTGGCCGAATGCTCGTTGATGGCGGCGCTGGGGTCAATATCATGCCACTTTCGGTGTTCTCCAAGCTAGGCCGAAAGGAGTCCGAATTGATGAAGACAAACATGGGACTCAGCGGGTTCTCGGGAGAGCTATCCGAAGCCAAGGGCATATTATCAGTAGAGCTCACAGTCGGAAGCAAGACCCTGCCTACTGCGTTCTTCGTGGTCGACGTCAAAGGCCGATACAACATGCTCTTGGGGCGAGATTGGATCCATGCCAATTGTTGCATCCCCTCTACCCTGCATCAGTGCTTAATCCAGTGGGTAGATGAGGATGTCGAAGTAATTGAAGCAGACAACTCGGTTTGCATTGCTTTAGCCGAAACCACAGTCGATTGGCAGCACGGTGACATGAAGTGTCTGTCGGGCAGGAATTTATCCGACTACGACTATGTCAGTATCGGTAAAGACGGGTTTGTACCGATACAAGCGCAGCCGGCTTGTATAGCTCGGCTCAATAATTTATCTTTATAAATGAATAAAGAAGATAGCATTAAATGGCTACAAAAGCGCACCGAGGAATATCGTTTGGGCAAAAACGATATGCATGAGACTATCGAGGACTTTGACGACATGGAGAAACTCGGACAAGGGTTCTCGTCGGCCGACCCACTCGAAGAAGTCGATATTGGCGATGGGAGCATTCCCCGACCAACGTTCATTAATGCCAATATGGAAGTCGGCCAGAAGAAAGAGGTATGTGCGCTACTCAGAGAATTCGTAGATTGCTTTGCTTGGAATTATACAGAGATGCCCGGGTTGAGTCGGAGTCTGGTCGAACATAAGTTACCTATCAAGGCCGGCTTCAGACCCTACAAGCAACCACCTAGGCGTTTCAACCCTAACATGTACGATCGCATCAAAGAAGAAGTCGACCGACTGGTGAAGGCAGGGTTCATTCGGCCATGCAGGTAATGCCGAGTGGATTTCAAACATTGTGCCGGTCGAAAAGAAGAATACCGGGAAGATTAGGATATGTATAGACTTTAGGGATTTGAATAAGGCCACACCTAAAGATGAGTATCCTATGCCTATAGCCGACATGTTGATAGATGACGCCTCCGGACACAAATTACTTAGCTTCTTAGATGGCAATGCTGGATATAATCAGATCTTTATGGCCGAAGAAGACATGTTTAAAACTGCCTTTCGTTGCCCCGGTTTCGTCGGGTTGTTCGAGTGGGTTGTCATGACATTCGGTTTGAAGAATGCTGGCGCTACGTATCAGCGTGCTATGAACTTGATCTTTCATGATCTCTTAGGCATTGTGTTAGAAGTCTATATTGATGACATCGTCGTCAAGTCGGACGGCTGTGAACACCACTTGGCCGACTTGCGACTAGCCTTTGAAAGAATGCGTCGGTATGGGTTGAAGATGAACCCGCTCAAATGCGCGTTTGGTGTGTCAGCTGGAAAGTTCTTAGGGTTCATAATTCATGAACAAGGTATAGAGATTGACCCCAAGAAGATAGAGGCCATTAGGAAGTTAGGAGAGCCGACATGCAAGAAAGACGTGCAAAGTCTATTAGGGAAGATAAACTACTTAAGACGATTTATATCTAACCTGGCGGGTAAGATTGAATCGTTCGTCCCTTTGCTTCGGCTAAAGAACGAAGCCGAGTTCACTTGGGGGGCAGAGCAGCGAGAAGCCTTCGATAGTATCAAGAAATATTTGTCGAGTCCTCCAGTGCTCCGAGCACCTAAGTCAGGAGTCCCGTTCCGACTATACATTGCTGCACAGGATAAAGTACTCGGCGCAGTGCTAACTCAAGAAGTCGACAAAAAGGAGCACATCATCGCATATGTAAGTCGTCGACTACTCGACGCCGAAAGTCGGTACGTATTCATCGAGAAGCTATGCTTATCCTTGTTTTACGCCTGCACCAAGTTTCGGCATTATTTACTTTCGAGCACATGTGTAGTGTCTTGCCAAGTCGATGTGATTAAGTACATGTTGCAACAACCGATTCTTAGCGGACGAGTTGGAAAATGGGCTTATGCGTTAATAGAATTTGATCTAACATATGAGTCGTTGCGTGCCATGAAAGGTCAAGTTGTCGCCGACTTCATTGTAGATCATAGGGTTAATGATGAAGAGGATGTTAATTATGTTAGCACATCCCCGTGGAAGCTTTACTTTGATGGATCGGTTTGTAGAAGTGGGCAAGGCATTGGTAGTGTTTTAGTTTCACCTAAGAATGTCATCTATGAATCATCGGTCCGACTAGAGTATCCTTGCACTAACAACCAGGCAGAGTATGAGGCACTGTTGTTTGGTTTACAAAGCTTAATAGATATGGGTATAAGAGATGTAGATGCTTTTGGAGATTCATTGCTAGTAGTTCAGCAAGTCAATGGAGAGTTTCAATGCTTCGATGGGTTGCTGAATAGCTATTTAGACCGATGTTTAGATATAGTCAAGCTTTTAGATACCTTTAGTATCAATCATGTCCCCAGGGAGGAGAATTCTAGAGCCAACTATTTGGCACAGCAAGCATCCGGGTACCAAGTCAGAAGAGGAATGTTTTTCATATCTAGAGAGCCGATGCTCGTTGCTGTCAAAGGCCAGGCCGACTTGCTGGAAGTCGAAGCCGACTCGTGTAGATCCAATTCCGACTCGGGGGGCAACAGTTTAACACAGGCTGCCGAGTCGTCAAGCGGTTTGGAAGTCAAAGATTGGAGGGCACCTTTAGTTAGTTATTTGAAGAATCCGAGTCAAACAAGAGATAGGAAAATTCGGCGGCAAGCCATAAAGTACACCTTGTTTAACGATGAGTTGTATCGCCGAACGATAGATGGAGTATTATTGAAATGCTTAGATCCCGACCAATCAAAAGTAGCTATGGGAGAAGTGCATGAAGGGATATGTGGAACACATCAGTCGGCTCCCAAGATGCAATGGTTGTTGAAGAGGGCAGGATTCTATTGGCCGACTATGTTAGAAGATTGTTTTCGGTATTATAGAGGGTGTGAAGCATGTCAGAAGTTCGGGAACATACAGTTGGTACCCGCGGCTAAGATGAACCCTATTATAAAGCCGTGGCCATTTAGAGGATGGGGTTTAGATTTCATTGGGGAAATTCATCCTGCTTCGTCGAAAGGTCATCGTTTCGTCCTTGTAGCTACAGATTATTTCACTAAATGGACCGAAGCAGTTCCTTTAAGGAATATGACTCATAAGGAAGTAATTAGCTTTGTTCTAGAACATATCATTCATAGGTTCGGCATCCCTCAAACTCTGACAACTGATCAGGGTGCATCCTTTATGTCTCGCCAATTCAGTGAGTTTGCCGAGTCCTTTGGGGTCAAGTTGTTGAACTCATCGCCCTATTATGCCCAAGCCAATGGACAGGCCGAGTCTAGCAACAAGACTTTGATCAAGTTAATAAAGAAGAAAATTGAGGAACACCCGAGAAGGTGGCATGAAGTCCTTTCGGAAGCACTATGGGCCCATCGAATATCTAAGCATGGGGCAACCCGGGTGACACCATTCGAGCTGGTGTACGGGCAGGAAGCAGTGCTACCCGTGGAGGTTAAATTACAAGCTCTTAGAATAGCCAGGCAAAACGACTTGTCGGCTGAAGATTATAGCCACCTGATGATAGATAAGGTAGACGATGTTTCGGAAGAAAGGTTGAAAGCCTTACAAGAAATCGAAAGGAGAAGCTGAGAGTTGCTAGGGCTTACAACAAAAGAGTAAAGGAAAAATCGTTTCAGATAGGAGATCTAGTATGGAAGACGATTTTACCTATTGGAACTCGGGATAGCAAATTCGGCAAATGGTCGCCGAGTTGGGAGGGTCCATTTAGAGTTGTCGAGATAGTCCCCGGGAACTCTTATCTTGTAGAATCTTTGCAAGGGGAGTGGTTATCTAAGGCTCTTAATGGGAAATATCTGAAAAGGTATTACCCGAGTGTGTGGCAAGTAGCTTAACAAAATCTACGGCCGATATGTCCTTTATAAGTATCGCCCTAAGCAATGGTGTAGTTCACGGTGTTTTTGGCAAATGCAATTATGCCAAAAAGCAGGGGGGCATGTGTTTACAGCATAATTTGGCTCGAGGATATACTTGATTGGCCAAATTAAGTATTAGGTTTTGCTGGAAGCTGGTATAATGAAACTAACAGTATAGATGCAGCATTCACTCTTAATGCAGGATTGATACAGCCGAGCGACCTGGACGCTCACGGTATTTTGTGCCGAGTGCTCGCAGCAACTCCAAGTACCCCTGAGTGCTCGTCACATCCCGAGTACGAAGGTATTCGCAGAAGCTACCGAAGACCCGAGCAGTCGGAGGCGTCCCCGAGCGCTCGTGATCAACCCCGAGCGCCATCGACCCCGAACGTCATCGACCCCGAGCACTCGTACTCGCGTTCCCGAGTACTAGCGGACCCGAGTACGAGCGATCCCGAGCACTGGCAATTCCGAGTGCCAGCACGTCCGAGTACCGAGCACCCGGGCCCGTGTACCCGAGTACTGGCGTTCTTGAGTACTGATAAACCCGAGTACTCAAGTCCCGAGAAGCTCCCAAGTCCCGAGGAGTTTTTTCCCCGATACTCAACCGACTCCCGAGCAGTACAAGTTCATCCCCGAGTATGCAGCGGATTCCCGAGCGGTCCGAGTTCGTTCCCGAGTACTCGTGAAGGATCCGAGTCACAGTGCTACTTTTTAAGACTTGCCCGACACCAGAGACTTCAACTTAAGACGCAAGAAATGCAGCGTGGCAATCAAGGAGAATCCCACAAGACTTGGAAGTCAATCCGGTTTGTTTGGAAAGGATATCTCGTGCACCAAGAGGAGTCCGGATGACGGCGTTCGAGGTAGTTAGATTTGGAAGGCTATCTCGGTTTGTATGGAAAGTCACATGTACGGTAGAATCCAGGTCCTTTAAGTAAGGAAAGAGATATATTTGTCAACAGTTAGGATTAGGAGTCCAAATCTCCTACGGGAAGACCAGCCGCCCTATAAATATGTAAAGGGTGACGGCCGATTGAATTATCCAACAATCGATCAAATCAATCTATTACTTTTACCCTTTTATCTTTTTTCTTAGCAGTAGATCTTTGCTGTTTTGCACCGGAAAACAGTCGTTTCTTCTTCACGTAAGTAAGAAGATCTTTGTTGCTTTGCTCGGAAAGCAATCGCTCGTCGTACGCGTAAGTACGATAGTTATCCTTTGTTGCTTTGCCCGAAAAGCATCCGTTTATCGCACACGTAAGTGTGGTTGGCGACTCCCTTACCTAGGTGTTTCACGGATCCAATTTCGTGCGAACACGTACCTTTGTTATGCACACGTACTCGCGCATGGAAAAAAGTACTCCATTTCACTTGCAAGAATCTATTATTCATGTAGTACAGCAATGACGTTTACTAAGATTTCGCGACGCTGCTGTTTGACATAGCTCTAGTCCAGTGTACGCATGCCGTGGCAAATGCTGGCAGTATAGGCATGCCATTTGTTTACACAAGCCAGTCACAATGGTCAATGGTCGCACTTGTCGCTACTGTCACTCAGATTCATGAGCTGATGCTGTATCTTTACGGGGCTGTTTGGTTGGCAGCCAAACATTGCCAAGCCAAATTTTGGCTCGCCACAGCCCATTTGGCTGGTGTTTGGTTGCCAGCCAAATTTTGGCCCGCCACAGCCCGCCAAAACTCGCCAGGCCAAAATTCCTCCAAAAGTGTGGCGGGCTTTTTCCCTGCCACACGGGCTGTGGCGCGCCACAAACGCCATAGCCCTTGGCGTTTCTATGCACAACCAGAACGCCATAGGCCTTGGCGTTTGCGTCCCAAAACATCCGGTCCAACCAAGTCGGAGGCTCCGAGTTCTCCGGGGGGCTAACGCCGGAGGCCGTGGCGTTCAGTCCAGGGGGCTAACGCCGGAGACCGTGGCGTTCGGTCGCTGATCAACCAAACAACATTTTTTTGCCAAAAATGTGGCAAGCCACAAGTGTGGCAATCGCCACATTTTTGGCTTGGCAATGTTTGGCTAGCAACCAAACATGCCCTACATCTCAAAAGTGCAGTACTCCCAACAGGTATCCTGACGTGATACAGCTGTTGCTGCAGCATATTCCATGCCCTCCATGGAGGCATGATCTTGTGGAACAAGGCCCATATGTTTTCTTCACTGTTGAGATTAAACTGCCATGGGCAGTTGCTCAATTGTGAGCAATCACAGCAACCGCTGTCCGTTGCTTCCTCTGTCTCTGCAAACAACCACATCTCTTGTACTCTATAAATAGTGCATTCATCAATAAAGAATCACACGCTTGATCCATTTTGTTCTCTGCCATTTACTTGTTCATTCTCTCAATTACTCTCAAACTTCAACACGTTATCAGCACTTTTGTTCTTCACTGAGCAAAAGGAACAGAGAGAAGCACATGAGCAAGAAGTAGAACCGAAGAAAGAGAGAACCAGAAAAAGGTGAGAAATTCTTACCTCTGTTCTCCAGATTTCTTCGCGTGGCCGGCCATCGCTGCCCGCTTGGCGCAGCGCCACGGCGCCTTGGCGCCGGCGCTGCCTCGCGCGGCCGCCTCCGCCGTGGCCATCGCCGTTGCTGCCGCTGTCGTGGCTGCTTCACCATCGCCGCAGCAGCCCGGTCGCCGAGCGCCTCAACAGCCGCCGCGGACCGCAGCGCCGCCGCCGCTGTTGCCTCGCGTGGCCGCCTCCGCTCGCTCCGCCTCGGCAACCGGCTCCTCGCCCTCGCGCCCGCGCGGCCTCCGCCGCCCGCGGCCGCCGCCGCGCCCAAGGCCAAGCGCCACCGGGTCCGTGCCCCGCTCCGCCGATTCCCTGCGCCGGCTCCCAGCGCCGCCCTCCGGCCTCCGCGCCGCCACGGCTCCCGCCGACGCCGGCCCCTCCGTGGTCGCGCCGCCGCGCCGCTCCCGGCCTTGGCCCGCCTCCGCGCGGCCTCCGCCGCCCGCAGGCCTCCCGCGCCCGCGGGCCTCCGGTCGCCCCGCCGCTGGCCCCGCGCCGTCGCGCGCCTCCGGCCGACGCCGCGGGCCTCCCCGACGCGCGCCACGATCCCGTTGGCCCCTGCAGTGGCCACCGCCGCCACCTCCCCTCCCCAAGGCCGGCCGCCGCTTCCCCACGGCGCGCCGCCCGTCGCCCGCCTCCGCTGGCCGCCGCCCAAGGCCCTCCGCGCCGTGGCCGCCGCCTTCCACCGCCGCCGGGACCGCACGCGCCTCCTTAAACTCCCGCCGGAGCCCCGCGCCGGCTCCCCATGCCGCCCCGCCGGCCCCCCGCGCGGCCGCCTCCGCCCTCCCCGCGCCCACCGGCCGGATGGCCGCCACCGCCGCCGGGTCAAATGGGGATCGGTTTAGGGATAATCCCTAACACGTTATGCGTTTTCGGCCGGCCCGGGCCTTTAACAGGCCTTGCGGCCCATTTGCTATATGGGCTCCTCCCGAGCCTCATGGCCCATACCGAACTGGGAACAGCCGGTCAGACCAGCCCTATAGCCGGTTTAAACCGGGCGTGACCGGTCAGACCGACCGTATAGCCGGTTTAAACCGGGTGTTTTGCGAAAAAGCCCAAATTTCTTCTGGTTTTTCGCAACACAGTCCTTATTAGGTCTTTAGCGGTATTTACTTCTGTTTTAGACCCCGTACATTACTGTATTTTCATTTCAGTATTGTATTTTCTGTCGAATACTTTGTATTCCAGAATAAAATGCGATACAATAAATTTTCATGTTCTCCTACATGTCGAGATTAATTGCATCCAGAAATTTGCAATCGAAATTTAAATTTCTTGCAAATAACAATTGATTCACCTTAATTAAGTCCTTTCACTTAATACGAGAGGAATCAATTCGCAAAATTCGAAGTGCTTTCCCTCAAATCAAGTAATGACATACGACGTTAGGTATATGAGTGTCTACTGATTTTATCAGATTACACTCGAGTATCTACTGATTTATATCAGATTATACTCCCTAAGCGCTAGATGGCATTAGGTATACAAGTATCTACTGATTCTCATCAGATTATACTTGAGTATCTACTGATTTCATCAGATTATACTCCCTACTGCTGCGAGGTTTACTCTCGACGATATGTCACACTTAGCAAATTTGAGATTCACACTAATGATTTCAAGCCAACTTCTTGAAATTCTTATTAATTTTGCAAAGTTCATTACAACATTAACCATGATGGTTCTTAATTTACCGAACGTAAATTAATTATCTCTGGTTTGCCCTCGTAGGTTCATAATGACCGCACAAGAATTTGAGGCGCTCGTCCTCAATGGTCACAACTACCCTACATGGGCCACGGACATCAAGATTAGCCCTGCGTCCCGTGGGATAGTGCGTGCAATCCAAGACCCGAACATTCCTGTTCCGGATGGAGAAACACCACTAACAGAAGCACAGAAATATGCCGCCTTATACATCATAAGGCACCATATTCACCCAGATCTCAAGTATGAGTATTTACAGGAGGAATCTCCTCGTACTCTGTTTCTGGCCCTCAAAACGAGGTATGAACAGCAGAAGGCAGTCGTCCTGCCCGAAGCACTCCTTGATTGGACTCATCTCCGTCTTCAGGATTTCAAATCCATCGGAGAGTACAATCACGAGGTTCATAAGATTTGTTCCAAACTACGCTTTTGCGATAAGGAACCTACCGATGCGGAGAAGATAGAAAAGACTCTATCCACTATGCTCCCCGCAGATAGGATCCTTCAGCAGCAATATTGCGCTCGCAACTACACCGTCTATTCCGACCTCATTCATATCTTACTTCAGGCTGAAAAGCATGATGAGCTACTCTCTAAGAATGGCTCTCGGCACCCAGTTGGTGCACAACCTTTACCTGAAGTTCATATGAATATTGCGAATGGACAGCGCAAGCGCAAGCACAGTAGGAACAAGAAGCCTAGAAACTCAGACAAGGGGTCAGGCACTGCAAAGCCTAAGCATGACAAAACTAAGCTTTGCGACAAATGTGGATGCTACACGCACCCCACCGACAAGTGCAAAACCCCTAAACATCTGGCTGCTCTGTACCAACAATCTCAAGGACGCATGGCACCTCAAGGGAAAAGGTTTGAAGCCAACTTCAACCTTCATCCAGACAGCGCAAATGGAGATGGAAGTTCGCTCGATGTTCCTCCCGGTCCGAGCAACGCCATACCTCTCCATCAGCCAGAGGACCCTGCCGATACGGAGAACATGATGGTTGAGTATACCTCAACCGACATGTTTGGAGACTTCGATTAGTCCCTCAATCTCCTTTATGATCTATTTTAATTATGTCCATTCGTGATGTTGTACTAAGAACATAAGTATTGTTGTCGCTTTTATATTGTATCAGCACATACGATATAATCAGATTGTATTCTATGTATTTGCATGAGATTTTTCTTACTGAAAATCCTTTTATACATAGTTCTCTACGAGGACAATCCGATGGAAGAGGAAGTATGCCTTGTGGACAATGCTACCACAAACTGCACACTAAGGGAGTTAAAATATTTCCAAATCTGAAACAGATGAATGGAGATATTCTAACCATCGCTGGACGCGATACGGTAATTGTTGGCACTTGACGTGCCATATCTACCCTCCCATGGAGTACACAAGTGACAATTGCGGATACTTTGCTGTATCCCGACTCGTCATGTACTCTAATTAGTGTTGAGATATCCGTCAAAATTGATTTTCACATTGAAAATCATGACGACAACAATGAGGAGTATCAACTCTTCACCAAAGATTACGGATATGGCAAGCAAGTACTTGATAGAATTCCTTCCCTATCGTCTGGATTGTACTATACGTACATCCAGTCCGTAGAACATGTTGCGTATAAGATAATTTTCCAGAATGTCATCACATTCCAAACTTGGCTTACTCGCCTCGGCCATCCCGGCATAGGGATGAAGTGGAAAATTACTTGCAATTCCATTGGTCACAATTTGCTTGAGTCAAATTTCCTCAACCATCAGACTTCGTGTACACATCATGTGCCACAGGGAAGCTAATTTTGAGGCCCTCGCACCTTAAAATACAAGCTGAACCACTTCAGTTCCTTGAACGCATTCAAGGAGACATTTGTGGTCCCATCCAACCATTTTCTGGACCTCTTAGGTATTTCATGGTTCTCATTGACGCATCTACGCGATAGTCACACGTGTGCCTTCTGTCCACACGGAACCATGTATTTGCCAAGATAATGAGGCAAGTAATTAAACTTCAAGCCCATTATCCAGAAAGTCGAATTATGACAATTCGCATGGACAACGCTGCAGAATTCTCCTCACGCGCTTTCAAATGATTATTGCATAGCCCTGGGGATTGAAGTTCAGCACTATGGTACATATGTCCATATAGAAAATGGTTTGGCTAAATCACTGATTAAGAGGATCATACTCATTGCAAGATCTTTGTTGATGAATTGCAACTTACCAACTTCACGTTGGAGTCATGCAGATTTACACGCTCATGACCAAACTGCATAATATTATTCCCTTCTACCTTTTGATACGTGGAAATCTACTAAGTATTTCCAATCTGCGATAATTCGGTTGTACACCGATATCACCACCTCGGCATACATCATTGGCCCCTCACCATGTATTTCAGATCCATGTGAGGAATAACTGTATTTCCGTCAATACCTCAAGCCCCTCTCAGGGGGGGTTATTTTCACGGCCAGTATGCTGATTCAACGAGGGATATTTCCAGGCATTAGGGGGAGATTTCAAGTACCATGAAGAATGCCAGGAAATTAGTTGGAATGTCCACGACATTTCCGCCTCGTCTCCACGTACTCAAAGAACTGAACCCACGTTCAGTATATTTGCAACTCATCGCAAATAACCTGCCAAATTCATTTACTGACTATACAGGTGTCACAAATCCTATAATCCTGCAGAATTGTGCCGGAAAGAGTGGAGGTACCAACAAAAACCACTCAACTCCCCGTTCAATGTAACAGGGGGAGAAGTACGGCCATACATCAGGATTCTGCTTCCCGCAAGCAACAAAGGATATCGAGGCCTCCGAATCAGTAAATGCAAGTCAACTCCACGTTGACAAGACACCTAATGGGTCATATACACCCAGTGGATGGGCAACCTCCACCAAACCAGCTCATAGTGCACACTATGACTGGTACATCGGAATACCCTGACTCAACCGCATTGGGAAATCGCGAATAGTCACCAAGGGTAACAATATTTCCATCAACTATAGATATTCTGGAGAAATATATAACCGGTAGTCTACAATTGTCGACATACATTTCTCGACTAGATTGCAAACAACCTTTCATATGATTCAGATCCAAAGACCATGGCCATGGCAAAGTGTGAACAACACTCGGACTGAACTCAAGCAAATGGTGCAATCCAAGCAGAAATAATCTTGCTCATTAAAAGGAAGGTATTCACAAAGCAATACCTACACCAGTTTTCTTCCTGAAACGGAATGAGAACAACAAGGTGGTGAGACATAGAGCGAGTATTGTAGCACAAGGGTTCACGCAGATACCCGAAACATATTCTCTAGAGGTGGAATCTATTTCCGATACTTTATCTTAATGGCAGTACAAATCATCTATCTTTGCAGTTGATAGATGTAGTGACCGTATCTCTTTATGCGTCACTTGATTCAGACATAAAGGTTCCTCATGGAATCACAATGTTGAATCCAAACACAAAACGCAACATATATTGTGTAAAATCAATAAGTCATTACATGGCTTAATTTAGTCGGAATACATTTGGTACAACCGACTTGGTGAGTTCCTTATACAAAGGATTACTTCTACAATGATGATCATCTACGCGTGTTCATCATGCAATCCTCTACAGGACTTTGTATTATCTTAGTGTATGTTGATGATCTACACATCATTGGCAACGCACAAGATATTGACGATGCACGTGATCATCTAAAGACAGAATTTAAGATGAAGGATTTAGGTAACGCCAAATTTTATTTGGGATTACAACTCAAGCACCTTCACTTATGTATTGTAGTACACCAAGCTGTCTATATCCTGAATTTATTAGAGAAATTCATTATGGACAAGATTTATCCATCCAAAACTCTCCTGGTTGTTCGATCTCTAGACGTAGAGAACGATCCTTTTAGACCATGAGATGATGGAATTGAGATACTGGGACTCAAGGTCCCATATCCTAGTGCCATTGGACCTACCAAACATAATTGGTTAGGGCTCAAGGATATCTTTGCATATCTCCAAGGCATCAAAGATCTTGTCATATTCTTTCAGTTTCAGAGAAATCTGAACGCCAATATCATCGGATATATTGATCAGATCCTTACTATGTCCGATCACCGACAAGCTTCGTATCCCTACTTGGTGTGATAGCTATCCTATGGAAGTTTTCGAAACAGACTCTAGTGGCTATATCCACCGATCGTCCCGATGTACGATACATCTCTGTATTCTTGTAGCTTCGCAGGATGATAAACCACATTCAACAATCATGTGGAATTGGTTCTATCGAATCACCTACCATTATCTCAAAGATAATGTCGCTTATGTTGCCCAGATGCAAACAGGTCAAGTCATAAGCAATATCATCATATTGCCCATCTTGCAACACTAAATCATGCGACAATCTCGCTGATTTACTCACGAAGTCTCTACCAACTTCCATATTTCAGAAATATGTTCATGAAATTGGTATGCGACGACTTCGGGTTTTGCAAGTATCAGGGGGAGCATCTTCCTGAGTTATTCCTGTTTGAAACATCATATTACACTCTTTTTCCCTTTATGAGTTTACTTTACAGGCTCTCATCAATGTTTTTAATGAGGTAATATCAACATAAGATCATATGTCATATTTTCCGTTTTCCCCACCGGGGTTTTTAGGAAAGTATATACGACATATTCATTGCTCTCTAAACTCTATGAGTCTCTCGTATTGAGTTCAACGAGACAATAATCATAATATGCTGTCGCATTTTCTCCTTATTTTCCCATTGGGTTTTACAGGAGTTTTAAACAGCATATCAAACTCATACTCCTCATATTTTTCCCACAGGGTTTTTGGAGGAGTTGTATTTCAAGATGATGTTGTTCGCAAGGATGAGATTGCTCAAGGGGGAGTGTTGAGATTAAACTGCCATGGGCAGTTGCTCAATTGTGAGCAATCACAGCAACCGCTGTCCGTTGCTTCCTCTGTCTCTGCAAACAACCACATCTCTTGTACTCTATAAATAGTGCATTCATCAATAAAGAATCACACGCTTGATCCATTTTGTTCTCTGCCATTTACTTGTTCATTCTCTCAATTACTCTCAAACTTCAACATTCACGTCCAAGACTTGGCCAACACCCTCAGACTTGGCCAACACAGACAGGCAGTAGGTTAGGATAGGTCAATAGGCCAGTGGGCAATGCACATGACAAAAGGTGCATGAAGGACGGATAAAATGATATGAGGCACTCTCAATGGACTGGATACACGACATGATACCACGCCACACTTCTTCCAGGCCCCCAACACAGGCATGACGTACAGAGCTGTCCTGGAATCGACATTTGACGAGACAAACGAGACCGAAAGGCTCAAATTAACGTCATAGGATTGCCTTTCCGGCTATCATACGACAGCAAAAGGATTTTGATGAGAAGTATTCCAAAAGTGTCCTGAAGAATATACGATTTCAGTTCCAGTTAAAAGTTAGGGTTACGATTGTTACTCGCAGAAACAAGTAGCAAATACAACCTCCTCGTGGAAGTAGAAATTATGATATTCTAAAAAGAACTAGAAATTAGAATGGTATTTCAAGAACTATTACAACAGCATTAGAAAATGACTACATCTCTTATCAATCTAAATAATTAAAGGTGACTTACACACAAGATACATTGATCATGTCCTTGCAGCACTCTCCTTTAGAGTGACTACCCAATCAGCGGAGAGCCAGGGACAATCCTGAGACAGTGAATGGCTGCAAAAAATAACAAAGAGAAGTTTCTGATATAATGTCTGTAGTCATTAGTTAAGAAGTAAGATTATCTCAAAAGAATTTATGGTCAACATATAAAGAGCAAAAGCAAGAGTTTAGGTAAGACTTGTTGCGCTGGTACAGCTTCCATAATTTCAGTAGACAAGTTTTTGTTTGTAAATTCATCCAGGTACTATGTCATATAGCATATGGAATGCCCAAAAACAAAATCCAAAAAAACGTTTATGATCATCAGCCAAGTTTTTCATCTAAGTAGATTCCCACCAATTGTTTATTACACAAGAATTCCAACCTTTATACTTCCCAAGTGAATGTCATGGTTTGACACTTTGACTGTTCATTAGCTAAGTTCTTTGACTGTAAATCGTAATCAGTAATTCATCAACTGGTATATAACCTTAGATTATTCATCACATCCATATATTATTTTGAAATCAAGACTTAGATGGTACCATGGCTAATCTATTGTACCAGGAAAAATTCCTGCTCCAGTTTAGTGATACTGATGGTAAATGCAACAGTTCCACAGTCACTGTAAAATATCATCTATGAAAGTAAAGAAATGCAGATTCCAATTCTGACGCGCCTGTAGGAACTAAAAACACAGTTTTCTCTCAAAGAAAGCTAATATTCACCTCAATCATAGGGCATAGTCCGCACAACCGATGAGTAGTAATGCGCCTCCAACTCCTTGAGGCTTGCTGCTGCCTCCTGCCCAATCTTCTCCAGCATTCTATCTGTCCCCTCTGCTTGCTGACCGAGCACCTCAATCCTCCTATCGACATTCTCATTCAAAGAAGCAAGCCCAGAAAAGATGGCTGTCCTCTTAAGTTCCGACACCAGTTTCAACAGAGAATCTGCTGAATTTACCTGGAAAACATAACACATCATTTGACAACTGAAATTACAAGTTGAAGCTCAGAATAATAGTAGACTTATGGTATTCTAAAATTATTTGAAACCACAGTAGGTTGCAGTATGTTAGCACAAAAATAGACATAAAATCAGCTGCTACTATATAGTACGTGGAGTGGGGAAAGTGTTTGAAGTTGCTACTGTCATAGCCTTGATTATGGTGACCAAGCTAAGATATTCTCTTGTCATATCCACTCGTCGTCTGTATCTTCGGATATTGGGTTTTTAAAGTCCGTGACTAAATGGGGCCATCAAACCAAAGCATTGCCATGCTCTAAATTTTGTTTTATCCTTCTGAAATCTTTTACCCTGCATGTTTAGCCTCAGTTCCTTGTTAGATTTTACTTCTACCCAACTGATCAACTTTTCGATCATATCCGCATTAAATCTACTTCCTACATTTTAATCCTAGCCACATCACATCTATATAACGGTACTCGTACTGGGTCTCATCTCCAAAGTTACCTGTTTGCACTACATATCAACTTGCCATATCTCGGGCTTTTGCACTACAACATTGCAGGATTCAGTACAGTGATAGCTTCTCCTACTTCTATTATCGCTTCATCAGATGTCAAAACTACCAGCTACCCTTTTATAGTTTGATGGCCTGGTTAGCTCTCACCGCAACTGAAGTCAAGATTATAGCTCCTAATGGCTTCTTGTTGGTGGATATGGCATCAGCGAATTACAACATATGGTTCTTACATCAATGAGCAGCCCATGGTCACTGGGAGCTACTGGGGCCATTGCTGAGCCCAGTGCTCAGCTATTTCTCGTAGCAAGTTGGTAGAATCAACGAAATATTTCCACTCAAAGGCATAGGAATTAGGATTTATTAGCACTTTAGTTAAATTAGGGTAACAACGCTCCAAATTTGGGCATGATTCAAACAGTCCGAAGAAACAAATCTTCGAACAAATGGCGGGCAGTGAGCGAGTCGTTACCATGCGGGAGGCGCGCATCTCCATCTGGAAGGCCTCCTGCGAGTTGCGCACGGGCGGATCGTTGACCTGAGACGAGGAGGCCGCGAGCTAGGGTTAACCAGGAAGGGAGGACACCGAGGAGGGCTAAGCTAGGAGATGGGGGCCGGGAGCGTACGCGGGCGATGTTGATGAGGGCGGAGAAGTTGTCGACGAGGCTGGAGACGTCGGCGTCGGCCTTCTGGAGTAGCGCCCTCTGCTTCGCCGCCGCCGCAGCCGCGGCCGCGGCCGTTGGGCCCGCCGCCGCGCCGCCGCCCCCGCCGCCGCCGCCGCCTGCCTTGCTCATCGTGGGGCGGGTCAGTGCTTCGGCTTTGGGGTGTAGACAGGTCGGGGACGAGACCAACGAATCTCTGATCGCGCGGAGCAGGCCCATGAAGCCCGAAAAGTTAACGTCTTTTGAGAGCAAGTTTCCGGCCTGACACGGCTGTTTCGACCAGTGATTTGAGCCCAGGAGACGGTGTTGGCGGGTGAGGCGGACGCGGCCGTGAGAAGAAGGCCTCGGCTGGGCCTCCCGAATCGACGCTTTTCTACCGAGATCCCGAGCAGAACGGATATCAGGTGTTCCGTGAACCTGACCAGATTTAGGAAGCCTGGCACAATTCACACTAGCTAAGCCCAATAAGCTCCCATTCCGTTCCGGCTAAGCACGTAGCTCGACCAGGACCAGGCATGGCCCTGCATTTGCTCTGATCTAGCTCCCCATATCTCCAGCATCTAGGATGAATCTCTGGATATACTGAACTGGATGGGAAAATCGCAAACAGGAACTGACACCAGCTTTGCTGAATTGCTGATTCCTTTCTTTCGATCTTTCCCCCTCTTTTTACCTTTCCTTTTCGGTGGTGTTGTTCGTGCTGGTGACGCGTCGATCTCTCGGCGTTTGTGATTTACTTTCTCACGTCACTGTTCTTCCTCTGCCTTGCAAGTAACTCAAGCTGGATGGATGGATGGCTAGCAGCTAGCTCCGACAACCGCTTTAGAGTTTAGATGCCTGATGACTACTAGTACATGTCATGACTAACAAACCTACCTATATATGCAAGTGATGATCAACAGCACACTAGTACTACTAGCAGTTTAGCATTGTTACTTACTCCACAAGTGACATTATAGATAGCTAGCTCTCCGTACAATAGAAAGCAGCCCAATAATGAGATATCTCTGTGGGTTAATGAGCCAAGGTAGTGTTTGGACCCATCTAATTAGGACTGAAACCTCCAGCACTAAGCATGTGCTACACTTGAAGGTTTGAACTCTAGGAAAACTGCAACCCGGTGCCAAATCTAGGATAGATTAAAACGGGATTCATCAACTCCTAGTCTTTGATCAGACTGCACTGCAAATTAAATTCTGCATGTGCTAAGTGCTTAGCAAACTGAAAGTTGGCCAAAATTCACAATTGGCACGTCACCAGCAAAAGTATTTTACTAGATGTGTAATATATGCTGAATTCAGTGAACAAAAAAAGGGAAAAGGAGTGTTTTATCAGATGACCATCAAGTACTCCTGCAACGAATCAAACTTCACCAGTTGAGTTGAGCCCCTGAGGAAAAGAGGAGGCTGTGGCTGTACCAGAAAAACGGGGCAAGTGAAAGGATGCAAAGTACAGATACCAATAAAGTGGACAAGCTTTCATCAGACCAAATGATCAGGAGTCCACCAAGGTGCATGCACTTTCATCCCCTGCATGTCAGTGTGTCAGCTTAAGCATGGCATCTTCCTTCTAATCATAGCACTCACTCCTAGGGCTACTAAAACCTTGGCTCTACCTGTTGATTTCTGACTGGTTGGTGACACAGGGCGGCCCCACCGCCCATGAAACGGAGGAGTACTTAAGTACAACATGATGATGCCCTAAGGTCTTGACATGATTCCAAAGGAGACAAGACATTTGACTCCATTGCTTCCCTTCTAGACAAGCTAGGACTAGGAGCCCATAAAAGAGGGGGATTGATCAACTCCTCAACAACAAGCAACGTTGTTTCCTTCTCTAATTGAAATACATCCTAGTGCACTATTAGATGTCTTGAGATCTTTGGATTTCTTTTAATGTTGTATAGTGCAACTACTCAGGCCCCATGGAAATTGAACAGTTTTCTGTAAAATTTCTACATAATTGCCATGAAGTTCTGATGTTCCAAAGTTGGTATAGCACAATAAGTTTGTAACACTAACACATCCGTGTTTTTAAAGCCAAAAATTGATGTGTTTTTATCGTGTCCTGTTTCCACTAGAGGATGCATGCCAACTCAGATGCTTGCCCAAAATTGGGGTATGTTCCGAAACCACATATATATAATTATAGCATATTTGAGTTCTCCAAAAAACACACACAAGCTGCCATCTTTCGGCGCATAATAATCAAGTTGAGGAACCCTAGCTACAAAACAACAAGAGGCCGGCTAGGGCCCACAATCTAATCACGTTCCATTAGGATAAGGTTTCCTGACATAAAACTGCATCAAGGACTCAAGTGAGATCATAGCAAAAGTGTTTTCAAATCTCCCCTTTTGAGATCTTGTTTGTAGTTGGGACATCTTGGTGATGGTGACTCACATGGGGAGCCTCGGGCCAAAGGTTTTTAGCTAGCATTAGTTCTTTAGCTTTTACTCCTAGGGGGGGCAAAAAAATAATAATTCTAGATGCCTTGTGGTAAGGGTATCAACATAGCTAGTTTGTTGGGAAATATGATGGTTCATCAGTTCATTGCCTCTAGTAGTGGTTGGGTGTCCAACTTAACAAGTATGGTTTAAGAAAACCTTTAGGGCAAATGTTGTTTGGTGGTCATTCAGTTTGTTATGTCCCCTTCTTTCAAAAGTTGTCACTTCTTCATAAATATAAACAATGTTCAATAGTGATCAATTATTGATCTCTCAGAACTATGCATCCCTTTAATTACCAGGACAATTTAGATTTATCAAACTATGTAGTTCCATTTAACTATTAATGCATTATTTTGCACTATATATATATTAGTGCTCAACCTTTGCAATGGGCTAAGGATAATTATGAATTACTAAAAGTAATACTAGTAGTTTAGACCTAAGACGTGTGCATTACCTTAACTTTCCTACAATTCGATCTGTATATATGACAACCATGACAAAGTGGTCACATAAACTGCATATAAATAGTACGATGTGGTTCATTTCTGTATGAAAGAAAGTGGCCAGAGCCTCTTTTGGTCACGTGCATTGCGAGTTCTGTCAACAAAGGGTGCTAACTCGGTGGAAATAATGCCAAATGAGCTGAGTATATATGCTTTCGGAGTTTTTTTGGATTATACATGCTTTCTGAGTGGAAACAATCAATTATCATAAACATATTAAGACCGACATAAACAACTCATAGGACCACACTTAATTACAATTTTTTAAATAAATTCACAAACAAGAAATAACTAGACTACATAACCTTTTCTAAAAAATATTAGCTAGGAGTTGTGGTGTTCACTTAAGAAGAAGTGAGCACGCCCGGGTAAATCCTAGGATTTAAATGGATGTGCGAACAAGGTACGCTGTATAATTTTACATAACCAAATTAGTTTCCGGCTCAAGCATACGCTACACCTGGACTAAATGATACTCTTAATTTGCGTGCTTAATTACCCGATGCTATGAAGATTACAACTGCCTCAGGAAATCGGGACAAGTCCGAGTTGATATCAAGATAGAAACCTAAGACGCAATTTATTTTATCAATATTTCAGCTTTACATCACCTTCCCAAAATCACGTCACCACCACAAGAATTGGCAACTTGAACCCAAAGAAGTTGCCAATCTCACAAATTTCTAGAAGGTGATTAATTGCATATAGTCAGTCCAAACAAATTAGTGAAGTGCTAATTTGGATATCCCTTTCAGCTAGCTAGCTTGTTAGCCAGAGATTTCTTCCCAATCTTTAATGCTGTGCAAATATTCAAGTACCCTAGAAAGCTTATCTCTATTTTATGCAACAACCAAACCAAAACAAAATGGCCGGCTAGCTCAAAGTGTAATTAACTTGCCTGGTCTAAATGAAAACGAATTCTCTGCACTAGAGAGGGGCCGTGCGTCACCTACTGCTTGTCCTTTTATTAAAAGACTTATACCTACGTGTACTTGGGCCACCAAATTAACTAATCCCACAAGCAACACGAGATCCCAAGATGACGCAAGCCTAGATTGTTAGTCTCATCGCATGCAATTAATAGGCAACTAGTAATCTTGGAGAATAAGAAGATGGCATCTCAATTAAGTGACTAATTAATTCAATTTAGTCACTAATCAAGACAACCAGATTAACCCAAAGGGATAGAGAGGCTTCTGATACACTACCTCCATCCAGATATATAAGACATATTTTAATTTGTTAAGATAAGGCTTTCATCAATAATTACTCTACTAATATATGATTTATGTGACATAAAATTAATAATATTAAATTTAAATTTAAAAATTATTTTATTTTACATAAACCATATATTAATAGAATAATTATTGGTCAAAATATCATTTTAATTAATTAAAATACACCTTACATATCTAGACAGAGAGAGTATATGTTGTTTTGTCCGTAATAGATTAATTTGTCGAGTAGATCGAGCTGGTGATGCTGGTGTAAGTACACACCATATGACAGTGATGATCAGATTAATTAAGATCATATTATAGTAAGCTAGCTGCATGTCCGGAGACATCCTATGAAAACCTTTAATTGTACATGCATCCCGTACAATTATGGCAGTCAATGAAGATTATTTTATTCTAATGGGGCTTTGCTAAGTGAAGTGAATCGTCAGGTACCTGTGTAGACTCAGCTTATTACGGAGAACTCTTTCGTGGGCCTTTTCTCCTTTTGAGGCTTCCTCCTCCTTCTTTTTTCTAGTCCTCCGTTTATCTCTCTGCTCCGGCCTTCTTCCCTTCTTTCTCCGGCAGCTCTGACGATTGGAAAAACGAGGGAAGGGGGCCAGGTTTTCTTCCTATATGTATATTACTTGTTGCTCGGAGGAGGCGCCGTCGGCATTCAATAAAGCGGCATCTAGATCCAGTCGTCCCTTTTCTTCTCCTTTTTGCTCTCTCCCCCTGGTCCATGATGATGGTGATAGAGCAGAGCTACTTAAGGGAGGAATCGCGGGGGACTTTGCTGGATCTGCTCTGGTTGGGCGTCCAGGGTGCTGCCATCTCACCTGAATCTCTTGTTTTGCTTGGCTCCTTTGTGTTCTTCTTTTCTCCTCTTGCTCGGTGCCATGGTGGTGCCGCGCTTGAGGTCAACGAACGAGTAGTTGGAGCTCACAGTTCAGGAATTCACCCTCTCTTACTTTTCTTTTCTTTTTTCAAATGATCCTGCTTCCTCCCCCTATTTTGCTCATCGACGTGGTTTTTCTACATCTTTTGCCAGTGTTTTTGCGCTTCTTTTTCGGTCTTCTAGTGGCTGGAGCAGGTTGTTCTAAAGCCGATGCATATGTTCTCTTCTAGCTTCTAGCACCAGCCTCTTCTTCTTGTGTAGCCGATGTTTTCCCCTCCTATTTCTGCAGTGGCACAAGAGCTACCTCTGATGGAGAATTGGCCACGGCGTGGTTGAGATCCATTTCAACCTCCTTCACTGGAAGCCCACGTTGTGGTCTTTGGGTCCAGCTGATGAGCGGCAAGTTTTCTAGCGACGCTCCGTCCTCCTCTAGGCGACCAATGCCCATGTCAGGGGCTCATATCTCTGCTGCGTGAGGTCCTCCTACATCTACAGCACTGGTGAGTTTTCTTTCTTCCCAATCCTTAGCAAGCATTGAAGAAGGATCTTTGGTGAGCCTTGGTGCTTGTCCTTCATTAGGTTCAAGCCGGTCGTCTTCTTCATCTCCGGCGGAAGGATGGCATTTTGTGATGGCGAAGCTCGCTGGCGACCATGTTCCATGGTGGAAACGTGTAGTCGATGGCCTCTTCCTAGTCTCAATGCATTTCCACATACGTGCCCTCTCCCTGCTATAAGGCGGTTTTTTATTTAAAAAAGGACCTATGTAGGGCATCACTCATCATATTTTTACAGTCAATTTAATTACTCTAATCCACTCTGCTCGAGCTGAACACAATGCGAGTTTGATAAGCAACAATCGGTCAATCCAATAGATCTATGCTAGGGACGTATATACAATAAGTGTTTTATATGCAAAGTTCATGACCACTAGTGGACCTAGATAAATACATAAGCTACAAAAATTGCAAGGAAAGTATGTGCAAAATTTACAAGGAACGCTTGTGCGCATGGAACTACCGATAATTAATTTATGTGTGGAACACAATATGTCACCGACAGTTGTCTTATATTACGGTCTCAGGGGCGGGAGAAAAGGAAAGTAAGGAAAAAGAAACTGATGTGACCGTGCATGACAGCTAGTAGGTGCAAAAAGTGGATAACCGCTGCTTAATATAAGCGATACGAATCTTAGGATGATCTATCATCATCCACCTCCCCCGGAGTCTCGCCACTGTGCACATGTTGACTAGTTAATCTTAGTTTAGGCTTAGGGACACCTACCAATTAACAAAAAATATCAGTTAATTAAACCTCAGCTGTAATCACATGTATTAAACAAAACCGTAGCGTAAAGCACAACCTGATCCTATTGGCTGCCATGTGTGCCTTTCGTACGTGGCCAACGCTTCGGGTTGTGGCTGCTGTCGTCGAGGCAGGAGTGCAGACCATGTGTCTAGCTGCCATTGGTTGGAATGGTCCAATGAAAACCCGAAACGTGGAGGTCGGTTTTGGATATAGGGTTAGCGTACGTGGCCCAGTCGGACCGGGTTCTAGTGCTGCGTGAGGGGTGTGGGACCCATCAGAATCTCTATGCAGGGATTCGCCGGACATTACCATAAAAAGAAATTTTCTGGCTTCTGTTTAGGGCACTGTTTAGTTACTAGTAATAGTCCTTTCACTCTAAACTTAATTATCATAGATAGAAAATTAATCAATGCATGCATATGACTTGTGGTCACATGCACAGCACGTACACGTAATCTTTTTTCCACCTAAAATATCCCATAAAAATTTGATGTGTTGGCATGTGTGTACACTTATGCATGGTTTGTACAGTAGAGGGCGTCCTCTACCTCGTTTGGGGTTGGCATGTAGGTGCAGTGAACAGTGTGCTCCGTGCACTGGGACAAATCAGTGAATCGCACGGCCTTTTTGGCTTGAAGCGAAGTACACGGCACACTGCACCACATGCCTTTTGCACTTGGAACAAGATTTGTTCCATCACCTTTGGTGCACTCTTCAACATCTTGCGGTGCCGCGTCCAATCACCCATACGTACTCGTGATCTACAATTTTGCACGTGTTCTATAGCTTAGCTATATATGGGTAACTATCAACTGCGATTAAAACCGACTTTGGGTTAACTCTAGAGAAAGTTTAGTGCCTGGTCAGTGGTAATTAATCTTTGGGGGGAAACAGATAAAAGGCAGAAAGTTTAGGTGGCATGACGAAAAAGAAAGAGGAAAACTGACTCATGAAGCACTCATCTATCACCAAGGGCCGGCTTATACATGCATCGATGCATGCATGCCTGCCCAATTAGAATACTTGAGTAACTGTCATGTACATCCTTGGCAAATCAAACACGGCCTCATTGAATTAATTGTGATTAATTGGATTGATTCAGCAACCAAAAATGGGTAATATTAATTAATACTGCAAACGGCAGAGATCGATGGATTGACCAAAAATGTACAAGGCGCGGGTGCGTGGTCATGCATCTCTCGAATCATATCAAGAACGGGAGTTACAAGGCGGCTTACATGCAGCTCGATCTCCAAATCCCAGCAGCTAAAAGTACTTTACTTACTACAGCTAATTACCTAGCGAGGGATCTTACTCCGTACGGACGTAGGTAGTTGTAGGTAATTAATTCTTCTTTTTTACCAACGTAACAGTAGTAGCTCGCGTGATCGGACGTTGCCGACGCGAGTGCAGTCACAAGCCGGCGGGTGCAAGGCTGAGCTGCAGGTCCAGCCCCAGGGCGTCCTCCGGCACGGCGGCCATCGGCTCTGCCATCACCATGCCGGGGCCTGCCATGTCAGCATATCTCGCGAAACTGGCGGCGGGGCTCGCGTGGACCCTCCGGCCGTGGTGGTCGACGTCGGCTACGTAAGGCGCCGAGGCGGCGGCGGAGGCCGTCGAGTTGTACGAGAACACGGCCGGCGAGGCGGCCACGGAGGCGCCGGGGGTGCCGCGGGACGGGAAGACGCAGCCGTGGGAGACGTGGAACTGCTGCCCCTGGGGCCCGCCGGCCACCGCGGCCGCGCGCGGGGAGAAGTAGACCCAGCTCGTGGGCCCCGCGTCCCCGGCGCCGCCGAGGAGGTGGGGCGGATGCGCGAAGGCGGACACCATCGGGTTGGCGCCGCGCGGGTAGAGCGCGGCGCCGCCGCCCGCCACCCGGCCGGCGGCCGCCGCCGCGGCCTGCAGCTGCGCCCGCTTGAGCTGCTGCCGCTCCTTCTTGTGCGCGTTCTGGTGGCCGCCCAGCGCCTGCGAGTTGACGAACTCGCGGCAGCAGTACTGGCACTCGTATCTCCGCCCTTCGCCGGCCGCCGTGGCCGTCGTGGTGGTGGTGGTAGACGAAGAGGACGAGTCCGAACCGCCGCCACCGCCGCTCCCGCAGACCGGCGCGTTCTCCGGTTCGGCCTCGGGCTCCGTCGACTCTAGTCCTCCCATCTCCTGCTCCTCCGAGGAGAAGTGGAAGCCGAAGAGCTTTAGCCTGGGGCTTGTCATACTTGACTACTACAGAAGAGAGAAGAGATATAGAGAGAGAGAGAGAGGGGCTGTCAAAGTTGGATGTGCATGGGTTGGAGCTGTCAGGTGAGAAGGGGCAGTATATATAAGACCTGGAGCTGGAGGCACAGGCCAATGGATATAGGTGAATGGCATGATTTGAATACATACATGCATGTACAGGGGCTCCAAATATTTTATCTCCCATGCACTTTAGAGGGAAGGACGATGCAGAGAAAGAGAGAGAGAGTGTATGAACAGTAGTTGTGATGAACAGGAGAAGCAAGTCACAAGAGACAGCGTTTGTTGATGTCTAGATTGCGCTTGTCCCGGTTCCATGTGGCAGTATTTTATGTACGTGGCTTCCTCCGCCTTGATTTGTTACGATCATCGACACACGCATGATAAGATTTGTATATATCATCCAAACATTTTTATTTAGCTACCTAGCTAGCTCCTCTAGTACACTACTATTATATATATACTATGTGTCACTAGCTAGATAGAACTAATTAAGTGGCCAACTAATACATACTAGGGCGCATTTCTTTAATTAGTGATCAGTCTCATGCAACAGGATGCTCAATTATGTTGTTTACATGTACGTAATGCAATATTTATACTCATAGAGCCGTGGGTGTTGTGTAGAGGTGAGGCAACGCAATACAGTAATGAGGGGCTTTGTTGTTATGCAGGTAATATAACTATATATATTTGTGTATATAGCTCGATCGATGTATCAAGAAAGAGATAAGAAGAGGGACCATGTGCAGGAGCTAAGTGGGTGCCACTTAGCTTGTGCTTGATTAACTTATTGTGCGTGTGTGTTGTACAAACTAATGTGTTGAAAAGCTCGCGTGGGAGTTGGACTAGAACTGGAAGTTCTAAAATTCTCTTTGGAGTATACATGTATCAAAAAGAGTGTGTTTGGAATGTGTACGTACGTACGTATGTGTTCATTTTTGTTCCGTTGTGTGACTAGCTTTCCTATCATGATGATGAATGACCTCGGCAAAGAATCGCTTTTGAGTCCTATCACTCGGACCATTACTATGTCTTTACAAGATTATAGTATTCGTCCGGAAGAAAATACTAGAACATGCTTTTCTGATAGAAAATGTAGGGCGCATATCCTGTGCAAATGTACTGGCATATATACTTGTACTCATCGCATGATATAGTCCTATATATGTATTCCAAACATGATAGTATATCTTTAGAGACTGAATAGCATTGCTCACATATACAATTAACACTACTATAGATTCTATTTAACGGGACACCACCTGTACAGACGGCAACTTAGAGCCGTCTATACAGTTCTTATCACAGACGGTTCCAAACGTGAACCGTCTGAGAAAATGACTACCAGCGATAGTGCACAAGCGGGACGCTACAGTACAGACAGTTCCTCATAGGAATAGGAATCGTCTGTACAAATAGCACAGACGGTTCCCAACTGGGACCGTCTGCACTACGAACCGTCTGTACTATCCTTCATAGTGCAGACGGTTCCCAACTCCGACCGTCTATGATATTAGTACAGACGGTACCCGTTGGGAACCGTCTGTACTATCCCTCACAGTGCAGACGGTTCCCAACGGGGACCGTCTGTGATAGTAGTAGGCCGAAGTC
Source organism: Stipa capillata (assembly GCA_019208055.1). Taxonomy (NCBI): domain Eukaryota; kingdom Viridiplantae; phylum Streptophyta; class Magnoliopsida; order Poales; family Poaceae; genus Stipa; species Stipa capillata. The sequence goes on along the minus strand of JAGXJF010002310.1, from coordinate 216,901 downwards.
GCGGAGATCCCGCCAGGTGTTGTTGGTAAGCCGAAGTCGCGGAGAACCCTGATCCTCTAGAGCGTATACCTCGAAGTCGCGTGGCCGTTGTTAAGCCGTGGATAGGCGTTTGTTAGGCAGAAATCGTTGACTGAGGGCTTGATTATGAGGTGAAGGTTGATCTTAATTGTGGGATTTTTCCCTGCCGTTGTCTGGAAACCAACTCTCCTACAGGTTGATCTTAATTGTGGGATTTTGCCCTGCCGTTGTCTGGAAACTACCTATTCCTTACTCCTTTGTTCGTTTAAGATGTCTTGGTTAGTCAGGTCTCTAGGTGTAACTGATCGTGCTGTAGCCTCGTGTAGTAACGATAAGTCTGTTAAAACTATGTCTGTAAAAAATGCCTCATCTATATGTTTTGAAGATATTGAAAAAAGTATTGCAAACTGGAAGGTACCTAGAGTAAATATTAAGGATATATATCATGTTGGCACATTTTCTCTACGTTCTGATTATTATATAAAAACTATTGAAAAAACTCTTCCAATTAGCTCTTTGCATGAAACTCTGCATCTTCTTTCTGAAAAAGAAATTGATATGATAAGACGAAAACCCCAATATCAGTATCTACACTTTGGTCTGGTCCAAATTGCTATTCGGTCCTTAACAAGGAAAGGTTTAAATGTATCTGTATTGGCTTGTCTAAGGGATTGTAGAAACAAAAGATTTAAAGACTCTTTACTAGGGATGGTTGAAGCCAGTCTTAGTAACGGTCCAGTATTCTTTAACACTTTCCCAGACTTCTCAGTATCTCTTTCAGACACAAATATCCATAGGGTCTTAACCTTAAACTTGCAAACGTCTGGCTATGATCTTGAACCAGGAAGCGAGAATATTTCCGTAACATATAGGATCTACTACAAAGCCATGACAACACTAGCCCCTTGTGCAAAACAAAATACACCAAAAGGGTTAACCACTTCTCCAAGCCAACCCAAGAAATCATGTCCTAACTCCTAGAACCTTAAAATGGGACGAGATAATACTTCCTGAAAAGTGGACGCTCTTCCAAGCTGTTGAGCCAAAGGCCACACAACAAACTGAGGTTGAGTCCATGACTGAAACACCAGAAGGAGATGTTGAAGTAACACTCTCCTCAAAGAGAAAAGTTTTCATCCAGTCTAGACCATCGGTTAGCGGTGATAGCAGACCACGAGATAGACCGCAAAATATTGTTTATGCAACTTATGAGGATAATTCGTATGAACCCTCAATCTCAGATTTTGATCTTAATGTTATTGAATTAGAAGATGATTATTATGAATCAGAAGATGATTATGATGAAACCGATTCTGAATATGAGAGTGATGATGATTATCCATATAGTTATGGCTATGTCAGAAATTATGACTATGGTTTCAGGAATGATTTTGAAAGCAGATTTATTGTTCCAATTCAAGAGCCTGAATTTGAAATCAACAAAGATCTCCTTAGGCTTGAAGTTGAACTTCCCAAAAATGAAGCTAAGGTAGAAAACTATCTAAAACTAGATCGTTCTTTTAGAATGAAAGTTAAGGAAGCATGGTATGATGATATGAAGCAACAAAGGAAAAATATCTTCTTCTTTGATTGGTATGAAAATAGCAAACTTAAGCTTTTTGAGAAATATTTTAGGCCAGAAGTCCAGCCTAAGTGTGAAGTCAATGATCAGCATAAAATCAGAAACCAAAACGAATTTGCAGCTAAAAGTGACCATGATTCTAACAGTAGTGAATCAGAATCAATGACGGAAGTTAATAGTGAAGATGATAATCTTGCTATCATTAAAAAGATGTCAACAGAATAGACAACCTCTAGTGGAAAAGCCATAGAAGCTATTCACCCTCCTTTTGAGTCTATTCAACTGAATGATAATGCAAAGGGTGAAGGTATCAAAGCTAGTCCGCTCAAAAGTATTGCTAGAAACACCTACCAAGAGCCCGTGAGGGTGGAACATGTAGGCCACCTGGTAGAACAACAAAACTTTGCAAATATCTCTTTACATACTCTTGGGCAGCAAACTGATCGAATTGAGAATATCCTCTTGGAAGGAAGCAAGCCGAGCAAAGGTGAAGTAAAGGTAAATTATCCTCCAAAGTCTCAACATGAGTCATCTAGTTCTCAACAAGTTACTCCATTATTTGTTCCTCACATGTTAAATTCCAACATAAAACTTGGAAAGCAAAAGGCTATAGGATCAGCTCTATCTGAAGACTTAGTCAATGAGATAGCAAATAAACTGAGTAGTTTAAAAGTTAACAAAAATATCAATCAAATTTCTGATGGACAAAGTAGTGACATGATCAATAAAATATTCAAACCTACTACTCTGACATCAAGAACCAGAAATTATTATCCTAGGCCAACGTATGCAGATTTGCAATTTGAAGAAACTCCACAAGTAACTAATATGATATACTTTAATGGGAAAGAAATTGTGGAATGGAATTTGGATGGCTTTACAGAGTATCAAATCTTCACACTATGCCACCAAATGATTATGTATGCCAATGCTTGCATTGCAAATGGTAATAAAGAAAAAGAAGCAGCCTCAATGATTGTTGTTGGATTCTCTGGTCAATTAAGAGGCTGGTGGGATCACTATTTGGATGAAGAACAAAGAGAAGCAATCATAAATGCAGTAAAGCTAGATGGCAATAGAATGCCCATTATGGCCTACGACGAAGAAGGTAACCAAAGAGGTAACATTTCGGATGCCATGACTACTTTGCTGTACAATATAGTTTATCACTTTGCTGGAAATTATCAAGATATTTATGAGAAAAATAGAGAGCAATTGATAAACCTTAGATGCAAAACTATGTCAGATTTTAGATGGTATAAAGACACATTCTTATCCAAATTATATACCCTACCTGATCCTAATCAAGATTTTTGGAAAGAAAAATATATATCTGGTCTACCTCCTTTATTTGCTGAAAAGGTTAGGAATTCCTTGAGAAAAGAAGGAGGAGGAAATATAAACTATCAATGCCTAGACATAGGAAATATTACCCAAAAAATACAACTGGTAGGAGCTGAATTATGTAACGATCTTAAGATTAAGGATCAGCTCAAGAAACAAAAAATTATTGGGAAACAAGAAATGGGAGACTTTTGTTATCAATTTGGATTCCAAGATCCCTATGATCCGAGAACTAAAAGGAAGCCTCCTAAGCATATCAAAAAATATTCTGGTAGTCATAAGAAAGAAAGATTTCCCACCAAAAAAAGGAAACCAAAGATCTTTCATCATAGAGAGGATAATACCAAACTCTATAGAAGTAATAGAAAGAAACTTGTGTGTTACAGATGTGGTGGAGAAGGTCACATAGCTAGTAGATGCTTAAAGTTTAAAGTAAAAAAAGAAATTCAAGCTCTACTAGAATCAGACAATGAAGACATAAAAGGAAGATTGGGAGAAATCCTGAACCACATTGATAATGACGAGTCTAGTTCAGAAAGCCAAAGCCATTCAGATATTAACTGTTGTGAAAATAGTGAGTGTTCTTGCTATGAGCAAGACCCCTCTGAAGAAGACTCTGATGAGAACCTCCTAGTCCTTACGGACTTAGAGCAATTCGTTCTAGACACCTTTGACACGGTTCGTGACCCAATAGAGAAGGAAGCTATCTTAGAAAAATTCTTATCAAGGATAAAAACCAATAAAGATAAATTGGTAAAGGATATTCAAAATAAAAAATATTTGTCGATAGATGAAGTCTTCAAAAGGGTCCAAGATTACAAAAAGAAAGATAAACAATTGGATTTGAATGACCTCTTTAGAAAACAAAATTTACTCAAAAAAGAATTAGGAAACCTCAAATTAAGAATGGATATGATAGAGTTTCAGGCAAATAATAATCAAAACAGAAAAGATGCGGGAACATCCATGAAAAGAGAATGCTCTGAAGAAATTATCAACTCAGTAGAGAAATATGTCAAGCAAAAATGGTATGCTGAGATCCTATACAAAGTTGGTGAGGATTTGCAATTCAAATATAAAACCCTAATTGATTCAGGAGCAGATGTCAATTGTATTAAAAAAGAATTATTCCGACAAAATATTTTGAGAAAACCACTCATAAAGTTCATACTGCTGATGGAAGTTTGCTTAAAGCAAATCATAAAATATCAAATGTATGTGTCTGCGTTAACAATGTTTGCATAAATATTTCCTTTCTGCTTGTTAAAAATCTAAAACAAGGAGTCATATTAGGGACGCCATTCCTATCTTTAATTCGTCCATTCTGCGTAACCGAAGACAGTATCCAATTCAAAATTGAAGGAGAAGAAGCAGAAATAAAATTTGATTACAAACCTGAAGAAATCCTTTTAAATTATAAGCATTCTATTAGTGAACTATCGTGTTCAAAAGTTAATCAAAAGCTTATAAGTGGAACCAATAATCCTAATAGCTACAGGAGAAAATTACATGCACGACATAACTATGGCAGCAACCTACCTACATTACTTTGGAAAAATGAGAAGAGAGCACTAAGTACTAAAGAGAGTCTACTAGTAGGTCATGATGACATATCCTACTTCTCATACCAAGACAAAAGGGAAAAATTTGGCTATGCATGGGTGCTGCACCAAACCCCTAAAAAGTTAGCATCTCATCATCGCTTCCTCCCAAATAGAGCTATCAAAACAAGCATACAAAAGCATGCTACAAGATTTCAGCATCCTTCGAAGGACGGCAATCAAGAATGTATAGGGAGATGTTTTCTACTAATCAAATTGTTTGTGTGCCTAATGAATTATAGGGAGATGGCTCCACAGAGCAGGAATGACGCTCCTCATATGAGAAATGAGTGGCTCACGAGCATGAGCTCGTGGAAACTGCCACAATTGAATGCTGGAAATCCAGATCGATTCAACCACAATTTTCCAGCAACAGAGATGCAACAGGGTTTGCTAAACTTGCTTTGGCAAGCCAGAAATAGAAGAGAAAAGGCATACGCATTAAATGGGCTGGCATATTATTTCAATTTTATGCCCAGAGATTCCAAGAAGATGCCCGAAGACTCCAAAGGAAAAGAAGTCAGAACATCTGACAATCAAATTTATTCTCTCAGAACAAGAGACAGAAGAATGAAGACAAATGGCTTTTTGCCACAAGAAGAAAAATCATTTGATCTAGATACTAGATCACTGGATATCTATCCAACGGGAGAAGAGTCTTCCAAGTTATTAGATCCAAATATTGGGTCATCGCCATCACATATTCTTCCTAATAAGGAAGATGAAGGCAGAATGCAAGAAACGTTTCCTCAAATAAATATACCACAAAAGCCTGAGCCACAAGCATCCACTATAGTTATATCCACAGATTCTTTGTCCCATCATTACATCAAAATAGAAGACCTACTCATAAAATTTCCACAAATCAGAGCCATTGCGTCTTCATCAAAACAAGCCACCACCTACATGAGAGCAAATCCCAAAAATCCATGTCATCCCACCAGTACACCATATGAATACCTTATTCCCAGAGTGAGCTTCAGAACAGAGCAAATACTATCCTGCTTGACACAAGATATTCAAGACATCATTTGGGAAAAATATACACAAAGACAAATGTCGGTATTTCTTTCTCTCCAAGACTATTTCCTCGACTTATATGAGGGAAAAGAGATCAACCCCGGCATCGGAGTGGATGTCCAAACACTTCCAATCATCTACCTAGATGATAAGTGTTTGATTCAACCATGCCATCGATACGCAATATTGAAGGCCAACATAGACCTCAAAAACTTCAAGAACCTGGAAACTGAAGGCCGTGAATTCTTTTCACTCCAGACTATTTTGGACCATGGTCTACTACATGAAGTATATGGTACATTGGATCAGATTCTTCAGTCTGATCTTGGAACTGCAATTAAAGAAGTCTGCAAGAAGATGACATACTTCAGGGGTAGATTCAAAATTACCCTCCACTCTAATCCTCCAAAATTTACGAAGACAACAAGACCTGCAATACATGATGTCTTCATCACCAAAGGGAACTTTCGTTTTCCTCCCCTGACAAAAGGATACTTATCTAAAGAAATGAAGGAGTTACTTCTCAGCAGGACAAATCATGATAACTGGCGATGGTTCAGGGAAGCCATAGAGCTTGAAAACAGTATCTTCCTTGATCCAGGCTATCATATGATTTTTCAGAATAAAATTATGAAGATCTTTGTGGAAGGACCCCCTGAGACACCACATCGAATATCCGATGTCGGACCAATCATAAAACCAGATTATGGAGAAGACTCTCCAATCAGAAGGGATTATCGCAAGCTAGCTCCCTGGTATGAAACCTATCAACCAGATGAGATTGATGCGATATATTCAGCACCAATGATCACAGACGAAGAAATTAGTGACTAGAGGAATCATTGCACAAGAGAAGAATATCCTGTCACCTCAAAAGTGACCCAATCACTATTTCAGAAGGAATATGCACTATTCTTGATGGAATAAACTTTATCAAGTTACTGCTACAAAAGATGTCGGCAATCAAGATACTATTGAAGGAATCTGTACTATTCCAGATGGAATAAACTTTATCAAGTTACTATTGTCAGCACTATGCAAGACTGAAGTGACAGCCATCCTTATCGCCAACATGAAGGGGCAAGCCTCTATAAAAGGAGGCCAAGGAGAGCTCGAAGGGCATCACCAGTCGGTTCACCTCATCCATAGCTGGTCGATCGCCTCCATCACCAGTCGGTTCACCACATCCATCACCAGTCGGTTCACCACATCCATCACCAGTCGGACCACAAGTGGAATCACCAGTTGGATCACCACTTCCATCACCGGTTCCACCTCCATCACAACCACACCACTGGTCGATCACTTCCACCGCTTCCACTTCACTCCACTCCACTCCACCAAGTGTATCTTAGTTGTATAATAGTAAGAGTCTACTGTATCCTAAATAAGACTCGATCTTACGAGTCAAATGTGAGAGTCAATCAGTGTGTAAGAGTCCTGTAAGCTAGTACGTGTGTACCAAGTCCCTGGTGTACTACTAAGAAGGATCTACCTTCTTGAGGTATGAATTAATGAATACCAGGACTGTTTGTTTTGAATCATCAATGTGCATTTAAAAAATTAAAAAAATAAAATAAAAATATCCTTGCATTATTACCTTCATATTACCTACCTTCATCCTGCATTACATAGTACAGACGGTACCAGTTGGGAACCGTCTGTACTGTGAGGGATAGTACAGGCAGTTTCCAACTGTGGCGGTCTGTACTATTAGTATAGGCGGTTCACAGCTGGGAACCGTCTGTGCTAGATAATTTTAAGTCAGAGTGCCGCTTCGTCTTCAACCTCCGATTCCGTGCGGAACCGCCGCTTCGTCTTCGCGTGCGTCGCTTCGCTCCCTCCGCCTCTTCCAAATTGTAAGTGCTCCGCTTCCACCTCCGCCCAATACATTCTCCTCGTGCTCCTTCTCTCCTCCGCAATGGCGAGTCTGCCGTCGTTATCACCGCCACCGCCCGTCCTATCGCCGACCGCCAGTCCGCCGACGCCAATTAGTTGGCCATCGAACTACTCGTCGGATGAGGACTCGCTGGTGATGAAGGTGATCTCCTCCGACGAGGAGACTAACTGTTCGGCCGATTGTAGTCCGTGGAGCTCCGACAACGACGCCGATTGGATGTCAGAGGAGGAGACCGACGAGGCCGACGACGACGATGACGACGATGATGACACCGGCGACGACGACGATGACGATGACGCCGAGGATGAGGACGACGACGACGCCGAGGATGAGGACCAGCAGGGCGGCACCGCCGCCCACGGTTACTGCACCGAGGACAGTTGGGAGGACACCACCGACGACGATGCCAGCTGGGACGACACTGACACCGACAATGACGATGACGGCAGCGACGGCGGTGACGGTGACGACGGCGCGGTCGGCCCCGCCCAACAAGAGGCGCAGGCTTAATTAGATAGTTAATTAGTGCATAATTACTAATTACTAGTATTTTGTAAAAATTAGTAGTACTTTGTATTAATATTACTACTACTTCAATTAATATTAGCCTATTTTACTACTATGTTCAAATATTAGCGTACCGTGTTCTGTTCCTCCAAAAATCAAAAAAATATCACATACGGTTCTAAACGTGAACCGTCAGAGAAAATCGATGGGGAACAAGCGGGACGAAACAGTACAGACGGTTCCTCATTGGAGCCATCCGTACAAATTCCACAGTACAGATGGTTCCCAACTGGGACCGTCTGTAATATTAGTACGGACGGTTCCTATTGGGAGCCGTCTGTACTATCCTTCACAGTACAGCCGGTTCCCGGTTGGGAACCGTTTGTGCTATTTGTACAGATGGTTCCCGACTTTGAGCCATCTGTATAAATAACTACATAAACTCGCTCCCAGCTCGATTCGCCGCTATCGCCATTGTCGTCGGCCCTCTTCCTGACCTCCTCTCGAGTTGCCCGCACACGCAGCCGCACCAGGAAGAGCCTTCGAACCTCGTGCTGGAAGGAATCAAGCTCGGGCACTGCAAGCCTTGCTCACCGACGACCTCACCGAGCTGCCGCCGCCGCTCGCCGTCGCCGCCGTCATCTCCGGCCTCCCCAGCGTCGGCCGACTCTTCCTATAGCACCACGGTGAGCCAGAGAACTTTCCTGTGCCCTTCCCCCGCTTGATTCCATGCTGGATGATCGAGTCCCCTTGCTAGCTAGCTAGCTAGCTGTACTGCTCCGTGCCATTAGCTTGTTGGGAAAAAGAAAGGAAAAAGAAAAGAAATGTGGGACCCACGTGTCACAGAGAGAAGAAAAAGAAAAATTAATATGACAGAGGACCCCACTTGTCATGCTCCATGGCTAAGTTAGGCTGAGTAACAAAAGTTTTTCATAATTTTGATTTTCTGAGAAAAAGCAAGAAAATGCTAAAAATGCTTTAAACATCTAAAAATCATAGAAAATTCATACGAACTCAAAATGAGGTGATTCCTTTTTGTAAATTCATCATTTAATCTGTAGAATTTTATGGTATAACTTTTGTTCATGTTACAGTGATGTAAAAATTTGAAAATGACCAAAATGCCCTTAAACCCTAAAATTGAAGTATGATTTTTTAGAAAATCATGCTAGCCCAAAAAATAATATATGTTGCACCAAAATTCTACTTTTGATATATATTGTATCTTGGCTTCATTTTATTCATGTATCAACATATAAAATTTTGACACATATAGAAATATTGCTTTCTTAGATTATTTTAATGATTAGCTATTGACTTTATTTGAGTTTTGCATAGTTGGGCTTATATATTACTAAAAATGCATAAATGTAGTGTTTTAGATTAATTTACGTACGAACTTTATTACATGAACATTACTTTGGTAGCTTCTTTTTTCGATGAAAAGCTAGGTGGCTTTGTTTTATTAGGTCAATTTAACATTAATTTACTCGTACAGGGCGTGTAGCAAGATGAATTGGGGGTGGATGTACGGTTCTCGTACGAACCAATGGCACCTTGATGGTGTGACGCATTTTCTGACAGCTGCCGAGGAGGATAGGTTGAAGAAGGGTGTTCAATTTATATATTGTCCTTGTTGCGATTTTAGAAATGAGAGATCATTTCTCAGACAGAACTCAGCCCTATAGATCCAAACGCACTTGATTATTAGGGGCTTCAAACCGGACTACACTTGTTGGACCAAACATGGTGAAGAGCAGAACATGTTACACGAAGACGTTCGTATCGTCAAAGAACACGAAGTCACCGAAAGGAGAGAAGATGACGAGGAAGTAGGTGCAGACGATGATTGTGGCCGCGCGGGGGAAGTAGGTAGGAAGAGCACAAGATAGGACAAGATAGGAAGAGCACGGTACAAAACAGTGGTGTCCACTTAGATGCCTTCCAGGACAAACGTGGGGTGTCTGCGTACTATGGGTACATTGAGGAGATCTGGGAACTCAACTATGTACGTTTCAAGATCCCCCTCTTTCGGTGCCGTTGGGTCGCACTCTCAAGTGTTAAGGTTGACAAGTACGGCATGACTACAGTGGACCTCGAGCGTGCCACATACAAAGACGAACCATTTGTACTCGCTAAGCAAGCTGTTTAGGTATTTTATGTCCAAGACCCGGCAAATCAGAAGCTTCATGTAGTCCTCCAGGGGAAAAGAAGGATTGTCGAAGTTGAGAATATCGTGGACGAAGAAGAGTACAATCAATTTGATGAGTTCCCTCTGGGAGACGGCACCGCGCTGAACGAAGAACAACTACCGATCGGGGCCGCTTGCTATCTACGCGTCGATCATCAAGAAGGGCTGGTTGTTAAAGGAGATTAGGTTATTTCGTATGTTGTAACTCGATTGTTATGTATCTATTTTAAGGGAGAACTATTAATGCATAAATAGGTTTACAATTTTCAAAATTTTCCATAATACTAAGATGGATAATAGTTATACCAATGAATTGCACGGATTAAAATATGAATTTACAAAAAAAGTATAACTCATTTGGAGTTCATATGAATTTTCTATGATTTTTACAAGTTTAAGTCAGTTTTTGCATTTTGTGTATTTATCTCAATAAATCAAATATGTAATACTTTTTGTACTAATCCTCCCCGAGGCTGACAGAATGACAAGTGGGGCCGAAGGTTGGCTCTGGCAAGCCACAATACCTGTCTGTAATCCTTGTACAGACGGCTCATAGTACAGAGCTGTCTGCACGAATAATAGTACAGACGGTTATCTACCACGAGCCGTCTGTACTATTATTAGGTCAGGAGTCCTGCCTGCAATATTAGTACAGACGGTTCAATATTTAGTGCCGGCTGTACTAATAATATTACATACGGCTCTGTTCACAGACGGTTCTGTGTTGCGAACCGTCTGTACTACCGTTTTAATATGTACCAGACGAATTTCGCAAACTCTCATCTCTTCCCAAACCCGCGCCGCCACTCCCGCTCTCTCGTCCTAGATTTTGACAACTTCCCGCTCTGCTCCTTCGCCGCACCCGTCGCCGGTTCCCGACGCTCTCCTCCCCGCCAGCCTCTTACCCCGCTGGCCTCCTCCCCGAAGATCTCCTCCCCAACGGCCTCCTACCCGCCGGCCTCCTACCCACCCGCCTCCTCCCCACCGGCCTCCTCCCCGCCCACCTCCTACCCGCCAGCCTCCTCCCCGCCCACCTCCTCCCCGACGATCTCGTCCCCGACGGCCTCCTACCCGCCGCACATCACCGCCGCCGCCGCCTGACCACTTCCTCGACTGACGGCCTCCCCGACCTCGCATTCCCAGGTAAGCCCCCTCCCTATTCTAGTCCGCCTCCTCCCAGGTGAGCATATTGGTGTATGTTAGTGCCCATGCTTGTTGGATTTGGTCACAATTGCAGCCAGCAGTAAGGCTTGTCTACTTGTTTGCCTGATACTAATGGATAGATAGTATATGGGTGTGTTGCTTGCTTGCCTGATACAAGGCAATCTTCATTTTCTGATCTCTATGTCCAAATGAAGCTTATAATGTAAATGACGGTGTTAGGTTGCTGCCTAAATGACCCCCCGAGCTCCTCAAGAAGAAGGGGCAGCAAGGAATAAGAAAGAACTCAAGAGGAGGAGCCAACGCGTGAAATGAAGCCATCAAGACTACGAGTAGGAGCAACATAAAGACGCCAAGATCAAGAAATTAGTTACGGCTCTTAGTAGAGGCAAAATGTTCTAACATCTTAGAAACAATACTCATCTTAGTTATTCTCTGCTCTATACATGAATGCATATATCTATATTGGTTATCTACGGTAAGAAAAGATACTGCATTTGATCTATAGCTTAGTAATTGAAGAACATATATTCTTGCAAGCACAGATATTGCATGAACTTTGATAGTTTTGGATTTATGTGATTTCGTAGTGAATAAACTTATAAGATGGCGTCTGGAGATGAGCGTGAAGTGCCTCCGGCCTTTTCTCCTCGACAAGATGAGCTGGACTTGTCTCCTCAACCAACTCAACCGTTGCCTGAACAACATGTAGAAGCCTCATCTCATGAGCAAACCGACAAGACGGGTAGGCAGAAGCGAAAGCGAGGTGGCCGAGGAAAAATCAAATGCCGAAGGGTCACTACACGATAACTGATGTCAGTGATGAGGGTGTGCCCACATTGCCTCCGCAGGCTCAGGCGGCATTTCGTAGAGCGTGCGCTTCACTTGCGAGGACAAAGATCCGAATAACGTACCCCAGCTGGCCGTCAGTGCCGAATACAGAGAAAGAGTTCCTGTGGGACACCATCAAAGCACAATTCGACTTCCCCGAAGGTACCGAGAAGGCCGTGGAAAGACAGGCAAAAGCCAAGATGGGCAAGGCGTGGAAGACCTTCAAGAGCGAGCTTTACAACACGTACGTGAAGAACGATCTTATACCCTACAAGCAGGACCCGAACACTTAAGGGTACTTGAAGGATCAATGGGCAGAATTTGTGGAGAGGTGCACGTCGGAGGAATTTGTGCAGCGGAGTCAGGCAAACAAGGCGCGACAGGCATGCAACGTTCACCCCCACAGGCTCGGCACCGATGGGTATGCGCGCAAAGACTTGGAATGGAGAAGAGAGGACGAGCAGGCATCTCAGGAGCATCGCGAGACACCCTTCTCCTAGATCCCAGAGAGACGGGCCCGAAACTGGTATCGCGCGAGGGCCAACATCTCGGCTGATGGCACCGTCGCCTTCAGCAAGCCCGAAACCGTTGAAGTGGCCATAAACATCCTGCGACTGTCACAAGAATCCTCTCAAGGAACTTTCTAAGCAGCCAGGAAAAAGATATGCTAACCTCGGCTCTGGGAAATAAAGAGCACCCGGGTAGAACGCGTGGCGTGGGGGTCACGGTTCCATGGAAGTTGGGATTCCCCGACGATGCGGGTTCGTACAGGAGTCGGAGGAGAACCAAAGCAGAGCGTGAGGCAGCCGAGCGTGAACGGATGAAAAGAGAGCTGATGTAAGAAATATATGCAGGCCTGGAAGAAAGGATTGATGCAAGGGTCGAAGTACGGGTGCGGCAGCTAAGGCAGAGGGATGCAGCCCCCGCGGATGAACACAGCCCCGCGGCCTCATCCCCACAGGCTCGGCACTGGAGTAGCTACGCTTCTGTGGAAAATGAGCAAGCTGAGGACATCAATGAACCAGATCAGGGCAACTTTACAGATGACGTCTGCGCCGCTGACTTACCTTTCGAGGACATTACAGGTGACATCCGCACCGCCGACTTACCTTTCGAGGACATTACAAGTGACGTCTGCAGCGGCACATCACCTTTGGACGACATATCGGTGGCAACCAAGTGCAAGCTCGTCGTGCCCAGCAGTTTTGGTTCGGATCACATGCTTGAGGCTGCCACAGGGTTAGCATTTCCAGCAGCTGAATCAACCCCTGTGCACGGAGCTCCACTAACGGCGGATAACGCCAAGGTGGTAGTGGACATGGTGCACGGGAATATGTCATCCTACCCACTTCCTGTATGCTTGGAGGATGACGTCACGACACTGGGGCAGGCCATTAACTCCTTCATCCAGTGGCCGAAAAAGTATATTTCCCTGGTTGCCCCTCCACCTCCTGCACGGCCGCTGTCTCCGGTACGTGACGGTAAAGATTTCTCATTCCGTGGTCCTCCGCCGAAGGTTAAATCCGCTTTGGCACAATCTCAGCGGTCCAGCAAATCTGGGCAATAGGCCGCCAAGTCGACCCCACAAGCTCAGCGTAGGGCCACCAGAAATACCAAAAAATCGGCCAAGGGCAAAGAGGTAAAAGAACCCGTGATAAGAGTCTACACGGAAAGGCAGCCGCTAGTGACGCGGGTGGAGTTAGAACGACTCGGTTGGGCAGCTCAGATTGTGCACGAGTTTTACATGAAGAGGTCCAACGAGGAGAGAGAGCTTCCTCAAAATATCGGCGTCAGGTACGAGCGGGAACATTTCCTCCATCCAAGTGGAACCTTCACCGTCGAGTTCAAGGATTTATCCGACCTATACCGTCATGACGCCCTCGATGTCAGCCTGTTAAGGTGCTGGACACTGTAAGTGTTCTGAATCACGATTTATGCTAAGTGAACTACGTAACTCACTGATACGCTCTTTCAATAACATTACTCTTATGTGTAGACATATGCTTCAACAGGGTAGGACAGAAAATTATAATATCGGATTCCTCAATCTACAAGTGGTCATATCCACAATGGTCCCATGCAACCCGAAGGAGGTCGAGGATTACATCTCGGAGGCCATGCTCGTTTTCTGTACTAAGCACCTCGTTCTTGTACCGTACACCTACAACTTCCACTGGATGTTCGTTTGTATCGACCCACAACGTCAACATGTCATGTACTTTGACTCCAGGTGTCAGCGTACGAACGCCAGCTGCAGTGGTCCGGATGGACCCCCTTTGGGATTCGGCGGGAAACTTAGGGAATTGGAGACACGGTGGTTTTTCCCAGGTTCGGGCCACCAATTAGGTGTAAAAACCCTACGTCCTGCTTTTTTGTGTATAGATGAATAGATGTCTGGTTACAACCAGCTCGAGCAAAGCTTGTAGGACTCTATGAATACTAAAACTGCTCAACCCCCTTCATGGCCTTGGTTCTTCCCTTATATACCCGGGGGTCACCACAATAGTCGAAAAAGGAAAATATACTATAGCCATGCTATTGATGACGGTTAGGGAATGGCGACCCACGACGGTGGTTGCCAAACACTGTAGCGGAATAGCCTCTGTCATGCTTCGGTTGGGAAACGGGTCCACATAACGTAGCGATGCCAGGCAATAGAGACTTCCTCCGCAAGCCTCCCGTCTCGGTCACTGCTATCCGGGTCCCACAGCTCAGTGGGACGCATGGGAGTGCGCGGCGGCGCGCCCTAAAGTCAAAAAAGGTTGTCAGGCCAACGAGTTGACCGGGCCCATCATATCACAGGGATGGAGAGACGTTCCTGACAATGTCATTCTGCCCGCATGGGGCTTAGGGCACGCATGCCTGTGGACCGGCACTAAACGCGCCGGACTAGCATTAAATGCTCCTGTTGGGCCACGTGGAAGGGCCCCACGAGGGTCCCGTATGGGGAGCTCCGGGACTCTTGCCACGTGTGCTAGCCACGTGTGCCTGGGGAAGACCCCCGAGAGGGGCCAGGGGCCCGACTGTTCGGGGATGGACCCCCGAGGGGTCCTCAGGGACGGACCCCCGAGGGGTGCTCGGAGTCCTCGCGCTCGGGGACGGACCTCCGAGGGGCGCTCGGGGTTCCCCCGACTTAGCCGTTTCCGCGGCACGCTAGGCACCCTCCGATCCGGGTGGGACCCAGAACGTTTGGGGCGCTCGGGGAGCGGCTTTGGGGGGCCGGCTCGGGACACCTCCTGGCGGTTGTGTGGCTATAGTGCTCGGGGGAAGACCCCCGAGCTTATCTTCTCGAGCCTCCCGCCCACTGGTGACGTGGCATCGGGTTCGGCCCCTTGGCCAGCGGATTAGGGGACCCTGGGCCCCATATCGCCGACAATAGCCCCTGGGCCCGCCAGCGGACGAAGACCCAGAAGAAGGACAAGGCCGGGGGCGGGCCCTTCGCTTCGTGGGCCAGCGAAGATGCCCGCCCATCCAGAGAACCATGCGGGAAAGATGCCTCGCTCCGCGCGTGCCACGCGGGAGGAGGTGCTTCGGATTCGGTGCCTCGTGGAGGGGTTGAAAGTGCATCTAGTGCCCCTAGTGGATTTTGATGATTAATGACAAATGATTAAGGGACTAATGGTTTACTAAGTGTACACAGGTGATTAGTCCTCAAGTGATTAGTTTAACCAGTGAATGTTGACCTCTAAAAATTGATGTTGAAGAAAGGCTTGGATCTAGAAGATTAGTGGAGATTTTCTAGTGTTTATATGATCAAAGATCATTTGAGTCTATAGGACAAGCCGCCTATTAAGAGGGGTCAGATAGTTATGCTATAGGAAGGATCTTCCTAAGTGCTCAGTCTAAATCTTAAAAGAAATCCTTTGAAATCTCTTTCTGAAACACAGACAGTGACTCTCGGTTGTACCAGTTTGAAGAATCGGTTTTACCGGGATTGGCCTCTGTTGCAAGGTTTGAGGACTAAGCGGCATGACCGGTCTTGAATCCGGTGCTACCGAGAATGGCCTCTGTGTTGGAGAGTTAGGGAACCCTGCCGCTTAGGGTTTGCCCTAGTTTCATATTCCGGAAATCGGTATGACCGGTTTGGAAGACCGGTGCTACCGGAATATGCTTCTGATACCCTAGACCAAATCCTGTTCGTTTGTCTTCGGTTGCACCGGTTTTGTATCCGGTTGCACCGGGAATCCTCTCTGGACTTAGGTCGTTTGATGCCCTAGTCTAAGTCGCATTCTGAGTTGTCTTCGGTTGCACCGGTTTTATATCCGGTTGCACCGGGAATCTCTTCTGGACTTAGGGCCAAGTTTATCTCAGACTAAGTCCCATTCGTCGTGTGTCTGCGGTTGCACCGGTTCTGTCTTCCGGCTACACCGAGAACCCCTTCTGGACTTACGTCTTCTTGTTGAAGCGGTTGTACCGGGTTAAGTTTCCGGTTGGACCGTTCTTCTTCTTTGTGAAGGAGAATGTGTCATTTCTTCTTTTCTGGCACAACCACCCTCAAAGTCGGCACTACCGGGAATTGCTTCTGGAAGTTGCTCTGATGAGCACATTCTTCAATTCCGGTGTGACCGCGTTTCCTCTGGACCTACCGCCTTTGTGGTGAAGCATTTCACTGTGCATCTGATGTTCTTCAGATCTGACCGTTGGTTTGAATCCCGGTGCTTCGGGGTTTGTCTTCTGGTTGCACCGGAAGAGAATCTTTGTGCCCAACGACTCTTTTCTGCAGAATGGCTATAAATAGCCCCCGACCCCCTGCGGGCTCAGGAGGACACTTAGCGCAAAAAGACATTCTCTCCACTGTGTGTTCCCTTTCCTCTTTGACTCCTTAAGATCTACTTTGAGAGAGGAAAGCCTTTGAGAGATTTGAGACTTGGATTGAGCATTCAAGCAAGTGCTTCTTCGAGCCTAGCAAATCTGATTTGTTACTCTTGGAGATTTGACATCTCCTAGCCGGCTAGGCATCTTGGAAGAGCTCCAACTTGTAGATTCGCCTCCAAAGTTTGTGAAGGTTCGGGGATCACCTCAAGATCCACCAAGAGTGTTGAGCAGATCCTAAGTGGATACAAGTTCAAGGAGAAAAAGGTGAAGACTGTGTGTCTTTGGAGCTAAGTGCTCAGCCTCTCCAAACGAAGACGTAGAGTTGTTGCCAACAACTTGAACTTCGGGTTAAATCCTCGTGTCTTCGATTCTTGCTCTTTACTTTGTGTTATTCTTCATTAGAGTTGAATCTTGATTGTTCTATGCTGCTTAATCTATAAACTGCTTCACCTATTGCATGCTAAGCAACTAATTTGTTAAAATTTGATAATATCATATTCACCCCCCCTCTAGTCGATAAACCTCGATCTTTCAATTGGTATCAGAGCAAGGTCTCCTCTTGCTATTGATTTGGTTTAACCACCAAGGAGAAAGGTATGTCGACTTCCGGGAACTATAGAAGTTCTTCACATAGACCGGTCACTTCATCGCCAACTGTCCTCTCCACAAGAAGGACAAGAGAAAAGAGAAAGGTCACAAAGGAGACAAGGATGAGAAGAAGGAGAAGTCTCACAAGAAGGAGCATCACTCCAAGGCCAAACACTACAAGAAGAACAAGTACAAGGCCAAAACCTATCTTGGCAAGGAGTGGGATTCAAACGCAAGCGATTCCTCAAGCTCCGAAGTTTCTTCCTCGGACTCCGAAACAGGGATGGCGGGACTCGCATGGTCTTCACCGACAAAGGCACGGTCAATCTTCGACATGCCAAGCGACAACGAGTCTCCCACATGCCTCATGGCTAAAGGGTCCAAGGTAACTTCAAAATCTCCCAACTATGATGATAGTGATGATGACCTCATGAGTGAAGAATTAGAGAACATAAAACCTAGCTATAGAACTCTTGCTAAAACTGTTATGGAACAAGAAATCATTCTTGAAGATCAAGAGAGTTTGCTTGTTGATGAGATGGAGAAGAATAAGGAGTTGACTCATGAGTTGAACAAACTCAAGTCAAAATATCTTGATCTCACTAAGGCTCATGAATCACTAGTAGAGGATCATGAGAAGCTTGAAGTTGAGTTCCTCAACAAGAAGCAAGATCTTGAGTCTCTAAAAGTGGCTCATGATGAATTTAGATTTGAGAATGATTCTCTCATCGCCAAGCAAATTAGTGAAGATCAAGAAAGCTTTAATCCTCCATGCTTGAAATGCATTGCATCATCCAATGACATGTCTCCATCCACATCATCTAGCACTATACACTCAAATGTTCCATCTTCAAATGCTATTATGGTCTCTTGTTCCCCTAACACTCCATCTAAGGAGACCATAGATGTTATGAGTGAGAATGCTAGGATGAAGACCATCCTTGAAGTTGGCTTCTTCAAGTGCTGCAAAGGAAGCGAATCTCTGAGAGAGCTTCTTAGCAAGCAATCGATGAATTCGAAGAAAGAAGGGTTAGGCTTCATCCCAAGCTACAACTCGGATGGAACCAAATGGAGACCCGAGCAATATTCCAAGACCAAATGGGTGCTTGGAAGAGGGAAGAATTTCGATCTCACTCACTTTAGTGGCTATACTAGTAAAGATTATGCACCCATGCATGCTAACCATAATGTCAACTATAGATTAGCTAAAACCCAAAAGGGTAAAGTATATGTCAAATTCATTGGGCACAAGAGTAGAGATGTGACTGTGACTTCTAGCAAAACCATTTGGGTACGCAAAGATCACATTGCTAACCTTGCACCCAATGTATTTGACACATCTAACAATGTTCCAACCGCTAACATTCATGGACCCAAAAGGATATGGGTACCTAAAAGAAACTAATTGTTTTATAGAGCTACGCCTCCGGAGGACGAGAATAGGTGCTTGATAATGGATGCACCGATCACATGACCGGAGACGAAAGCATGATCGATGAGTTCACGCTAAATGCTTCGCCTTCTCGAAGCATTACATTTGGAGACAATGGTAAAGGAAAGGTAATGGGGTTAGGTAAAGTCGCAATATCTAAGGACAAATCTATTGCTAATGTTATGCTTGTCAAGTCCCTTGGATTTAACTTAATGTCCATTGCTCAACTAACCGATCTTGATCTTAATGTATTATTCACTAAAATTGATTGCCAAGTGACTAAAAGTGACGATCAAACCTTAGTCTTCAAAGGAGTAAGAAAAGATAATCTATATCTTGTTGATTTTTCTAAAGGTCCTCAAGTGACCACATTTTTGATTGCAAAGTCCTCAAAAGGTTGGCTATGACATCGAAGACTTGGTCATGTAGGAATGAGGAACCTCGATAAATTGGTGAAAGGTAAACATATCCTTGGAATCACTAATGTATCTTTTGAAAATGATATACTTTGTAGTGCATGTCAAGCCGGGAAGCAAGTAAAGTCCAAGCATACTTCCAAGACCGTCATGTCAACCACATATCCTCTCGAGCTTCTTCACATGGACTTATTTGGTCCAAACACCTACAAGAGCTTCGGAGGTAACGCTTACGGTCTTGTAATAGTAGATGACTTTACTAGATACACTTGGGTATATTTTCTTGAGGATAAAGCTAGGACCCAAGAATGCTTTAAGAGATTTGCAAGAAAAGCACAAAATAAATTTGAGCTGAAGATCAAGAAAGTGTGAAGCGACAACAGGACGGAGTTCAAGAACACAAATGTAGATGACTTCCTTGATGAAGAAGCATCAACCATGAGTTCTCCGCCGCCTACACGCCTCAACAAAACGGTGTTGTTGAAAGGAAGAATCGAACCCTAATCAAGATGGTGCGCACAATGCTTGAAGAATACAACACGCCAAGCCGATTTTGGGCGGATGCCATCAACACCGCTTGTCACGCCATCAACAGGCTCTATCTACACAAATTCATGAAGAAAACATCTTATGAGCTACTAACCGGTAACAAACCAAACGTTGCATACTTTCGTGTATTTGGATCTAAATGCTATATTTTAGATAAGCACCGCACATCTAAATTTGCTCCAAAATCACATGAGAGTTTCTTTCTCGGTTATGGCTCGAGTTCGCACACTTACCGCGTCTTCAACAATTTGACACGAAAAGTTGAAGAAACGGTGAATGTGTAATTCGATGAAACTAATGGCTCCCAAGTAGAGCAATTGCCAAGTATTGCAGATGAGCTCATTCCCACTGAAGCTTTGAAGAATATGGCTATTGGAGAAGTAAAGCCAGTCGAAGTCAAAGAGAGCACTTCATCTATAGATGTCATGCCACCTTTTTCAAGTCAAGATCCCCAAGAAGAAAGTGATGACACTGAAGCAAACGCCGAAGATGAGGCTCAAACAAGACTTCAAGCTCAAAGTGGTCCACATCACCCAAGGCTCATAAAGCAAATCCAAGACAGTCATCCAGTCGACAGAATCATTAGTGACATAAACAAAAGTTCACAGACTCGCTCACGCACTAGACTTTCAAATTTTTGTGAGCACTACTCGTTTGTGTCTTCTTTGGAACCAACTAGGATCGATGAAGCAATGGATGATGAAGATTGGGCGATTGCGATGCAAGAAGAGTTGAACAACTTCGAACGCAACAAGGTGTGGACACTAGTTGATAGACCAAACCCCAAAGAGCACAATGTTATAGGAACAAAGTGGGTGTTTCGGAACAAGCAAGATGAAGATGGTCAAGTGGTGCGAAACAAAGCACGTCTCGTCGCCCAAGGCTACACGCAATTGAAAGGTTTGGACTTCGGTGAGACTTATGCACCCGTAGCTAGACTAGAAGCTATTAGAATCTTGCTAGCTTATGCAAATCATCATAATATCTTGCTATATCAAATGGATGTTAAAAGTGCATTCTTAAATGGTGAAATTGAAGAATTAGTATATGTTGAACAACCTTCAGGCTTTGAAGACCCAAGATTTCCAAATAATATGTATAAACTTCATAAAGCTCTATATGGACTTAAACAAGCTCCTAGAGCATGGTATGAATGTCTTAAGAAGTTTCTACTAACTAAGGGCATTAAAACTGGAAAAATTGATTGCACTCTCTTCACCAAAGTAATGGATGGTGAACTCTTTGTATGTCAAATATATGTGGACGATATTATTTTTGGATCAACTAACCACAATTTCAGCGAAGAGTTTGGAGAGATGATGGCAGAAAAATTTGAGATGTCTATGATGGGAGAGTTGAAGTTCTTCCTAGGTCTTCAAGTGAAGCAACTCAAAAATGGAATCTTCATCTCCCAAGAGAAGTACATTCGGGACATGCTCAAGAAGTTCGACATGGAGAAAGCAAAGGGAATACGCACTCTAATGCAAACGAATGGCCACCTCGACCTAAATGAAGACGGTAAATCCGTTGATCAAAAGGTATACCGTTCTATGATTGGTTCCCTGCTTTATCTTTGTGCATCTAGGCCCGACATTATGTTATGTGTTTGCATGTGTGCACGGTTTCAAGCCGCTCCTAAGGAGTGCCACCTCACGGCCGTCAAGAGAATTCTTCGATATCTAGTTCACACTCCCAACTTAGGGCTATGGTATCCCAAAGGGGCTAGTTTCAATCTTGTTGGATATTCAGATTCGGATTATGTAGGAAACAAGGTTGATAGGAAGTCCACCTCCGGAACATGCCAATTCCTAGATAGATCTTCAGTTAGTTGGTCTTCCAAGAAACAAAACTCTGTTTCCCTATCCACCGCCGAAGCCGAATACATATCCGCAGGTGCTTGTTGCGCTCAATTATTATGGATGAGGCAAACGTTGAAGGATTACAGGATTATTATAAAAGAAGTGCCTCTTTGTATGACAACGAAAGCGCAATCAAGATAGCCAACAACCCGGTTCAACATTCCCGCACAAAACACATAAACATCCGTCATCACTTCATTAGGGATCATGTTGCAAAGGGTGACATTGTTATAAGCCATGTAAGAATGGATAAACAATTAGCGGATATCTTCACAAAACCCTTAGATGAGCATAGGTTTTGCGAGTTGCGAAGTGAGCTAAATATCTTGGATTCTCGAAACATAACTTGAAACCATGTATACATGTTTATATCATAACTTGATGATGAGGCTCTAGATGTAAACACATTAAAGGAAAGTATCATTCTCTCAATGAATGTGTACATCCAAGAATGTGAGAAAAGTAACACATATGCTTATTGATGAATATGATTCATAGAACCCTCTTCACAAAATTGATATGTGGTTCTAAATCTATACATTCATACATGGTGGCTTCAAACCACCACATTTGATAGAGATCTTATCTATTCTTGATCTTAGTCCTATTGGTCATCCAACTTATAGCTCAACTTCTTCAGTTCGTATTTCTCTAAGTGGATGACAAAGGACCCTAACCTCAGATCTATCTAATATCTTATCTAAAGTCTTCATGCTGTTCTTCACAAGTGCACTGTTGAAACTCATCCCGGTATCACCGATTTCCTCTTCCGGTGCTACCGCGATACACCTCAGAATCAGTTTCCTCTTTAAAAGCAAGTTCTTCGGTCTTACCGGTTTTCCAAACCCGGCAAAACCGAAAATACTCTCTGTTGAGACTCTAAAGAATCATGAGTCAAGTTCCAGTACTCAATTCCGGTGCTACCACGATTTATTCCGGCACCACCGCTTTTGATGACTCAAAACGGTAGATCCGGTTTCTTCGCGAACCGCATCTCCGACTCTTCCGGGAACCGAGGCTATAAATAGACCCAAGTTCTCCTCCCTACCGCTTGAACTTCCAGAAATCCTAAAACTACTCAGCGCCGCCGCTGTTCTTCGTCCGACTGCCGGAACCACCGCTTTCGACGACTGGACTCACCGCCGTCGCTGGACTTCTTCACGTCCGTCGTCGCTGTAGCAGCACCGCTGCCGCCGAGTTAGGGCACGGCAGTGGAACCCGCGACCTCCTCTTCGCATCTCCCGTCGCGCGAGTTCAATCTCCACGGTACTTTTTCCCTCTAAAATTCTAGTACCTGTCAAATCAAAATTTCCCTAGACTTTTGGCGTGTTTTTAGATTCCGTTCAATCTCTGCACCAATCAGATTGAGTGGTTTGTTCTTCAACTTTTTCCGGTTCAACCGAGTCTTCAAACCGGTAGTTCCGCGTTTGTGCTCTGCAACGCTGAAGCACAAGCCCGGCACTTCCGGAAGTGAAACCGATTGCACCGACTTTGAAGAAATCACTCATTCTTCAGCTAAAAACATTTTCTTCAAAATTGTGTCTGCTGAGTGCTCTTGTGATCTTATCTTCTCTCTTCTTATCCCATATGCTTCACAGGTGTCAAAATGAGTTCAGATCAAAGTGACTCCAATGCTGAGCATAGCTATGATGTCCAGATCAGCGACAGCGACCCTGACAGGGCCACCAGCAGCTCAAGGGAAAGCTCACCTCCTCCTCCTCCGACCAAGAAATCAAGTTCTCAGGCTGGTTCTTCAGGAACCACAGAAAAAAGAAAGAAGCTACAAAATATGGCCTTTGAAGTGCCCAAAGAGTTGAAGATGCATACTCCTCCTCATAAGTCTGCAATGGAAAGAAAGCACAGACATCAAAGGATTAGAAGATATTGGGAGAAGCAGCAAAAAGAGGGCAGATATGTAACTGCCTACTAGAAGAATGTCTTTGAAGAAAGAGCTGCTAAACAAACCCCCTCCAAATCCAAGAAGCCATCTTCTTCAACTCTTGAAGAAGTTAGGAAAAGAAAAGAGGCAGCCAGTGCCACAAGGCTTACTCTTCAGCAGAAGAAATCACCTCAAAAGGAGAGAAGAGTAGTGGCAAAGAGAAGTGAGAGCAGAGCTCAAACTGCTCCAAAATCTTCAGCCCCCAAGCCATCTGCTCCTCCTGCTGCTGAGTCAGATTCTGATATTGGGGATGATATCCCAATAGGGCTCAGGGCAGCCATGAGAATGAAGAAAGTTGAAGAGCAATGGGAAGCTGAGAAAGCTCAAAAGATTGGCCAAGAATTAGAGGCCAAAGAGAAAGCTGACCAGGAAGCTCAAACTCAAACCAGCACAGTGGCCACCCTCTCTGCAGAAGAGTTGGCCAAACAAGATGCTCTAGCCCTGGAAAGGCTAGAAATTTATGAGGCCGCCAGGAAAAGCCAAGCAAAACTTGAAGAATTTCACAAGCAAAAGGCTATGAGAGAGGCTGAATTGAAGAAGCTAAAAACTGCTCAAGGCAAAAGCAAAGAGAGCTTTCAGAGATATAAGACTCTCATAGCAGTGCAAGCATCTGAAGAAGAGCGAGGTAAAACTCTAGCTAGAGATGCTGCCCTTGCTGAAACAAGAAAGAAGAAAGCAATGTCAGAAGCTGCCAAGTTCAGAAAAGAGAGAGCAGGCAGACTATCTAAGTCTTCTCAATCCTCCAGCCTAGTCATCAAAGAACCTCAGCTTCAGATCTCCTCACAACAAGCAAGTCCAGCAGGGACCTCTGCACCAGAAGCAACCCCAGCTGCTCAGGTTGAAGAACCTGCAGCATCAGTTGAAACACAGGCTGTAGCTCAAGAAGAGCAGCCTACGGAAATTACAGAGATTCCTCAAGCTCCAAGTGCTGATATTCAGAGAGAGGAATCCTAGGCTGAAGAGCCAAGATCTCAGCCTGAAGATCCAGCCAGGACCCCCTGAAGCTCAAGTTGAGGGTCCAACTACTGAAGAGCCAGAAAGTCACCAGGTTGAAGAGCAATCAGTCCAACCTGAGGAACCAAGAGATGAACCCCCAGTACAAGTTGACCAACCAGCTAAAGAGCAGCCCATTCAGTCTGAGGAGGCAGTCCTTGAAGAACAAGCAGCTGCTGCTGCCACTGCTGAAGGCTCTGAGTCTTCTGGAGCTCAAGTTCACCCTCACAGATATGAGCGAAGACTGAGGAAGCAGATTGTCACTCCCAGACCAACTCCTCCAGCTGAGAAGAAGAAGAAAAAGGCTGATAAGTTGCCTCCTAGGCCCAGTCAAAGAACCAGATCTTCTCTAAAGAAGGCAAGAATTCATGAGGATGAAGAAGATATTGAAATAAGGGAGCAACAAAACCTTGAAGACAATGCCATACTAGTTGTGTTGGCTCCCACTCAGATGATTCCTCGGCAGGGCAGAAGGCCCCAGCCAGTTGTTGAGTACAATAAGCTGACAAATGAAGAGCTACGAGAGATCAGATGGGATGTAAATCCCTATGAGTTTGCCAGGGATGCTTCAGATCCCAGATTCTGGGCTAGGATCCAGCAGGATTTCTATCAAACCACACTCTTCAAGAAGAACAGAGTCTTTAAACATCAATATGTTGATAGAACCTATCTGGAGAAGCACAGGTGTTTTGCCCCTGTATTAGATGCCCTCCGACAAGTCAACCTTGAAGACTTTGTCACCTTTCAGCAAGACTGGAATAAAGAGCTTATCCTTCAGTTCTATGCAACTCTGTACATATCAGGAAGTGAAGCTCATTCTAACACCTGGAAGCTTGAATGGATGACAGGGCATTCCAGATATGAAGCAACCTTTGAAGAATTTGTTGCCAAAACAGGGCTGGGAATGGACATCAATTCTGAAGATGCAAAAATTCACCATGAAAACATTTTACCAAAAGAAGGGTTGACTCCTCTGTACTATGAAGACAGAGAATTTATTCTTGGCAAAACAGCTGACCTCACATATGCTGCCAGGACTGTTCTGAAGATTCTGAGGAAAACACTTGCTCCGAAGAAAGGAAACCAAGATGAGATTCATCACAGAGCAAGGAACCTTCTCTTGAAGATCATGACCCACATACCCTTCAACCTAGCTGACTTCTTTGGTAATTTCATGTGTGAAGCCTATGCAGATCATATTAAGCAGCTGCCTTATGCCCCATACATCATGAAGTTCATCTTAAACAAGACAGAGATTGCTTTCCACTGCGACACCACTCATACCAAGTTCACACCCTCCTTATATGAAGACTTGGTGAAGAAAGCCTCTCTTGTCAAAGGCAAAGGCAAGGCACCTGCTGATCAAGCTCATCAACTCTCTGCTCCTCAGGCCGGTGAAGAAAGAGTTCCTCTGGCCAGTGATGATCCTGCTTGCCATCATTCAGAAGGCCAATCTAGATCGCCTGAAGCTCACACCCAAGCAGCTCTATCACCAACTGATCTTATTCTTCAAGAGCTTCGCCAAATGAAGACTGAGCTGCATCAAATGAAGAAAGAACAGAAATTAGCAAGGCATGATTTAAATGCACTCTTCAACATGGCCACTGTCTCCCAGATAGCCGACAGAGAAGCTCTCAAACGCTCTTGGGTACTTCTGAAGAAACATTACTCTGAAGAAGAGCTTGCAGCACACGGAATCAAAGAAACTTACTCTTGGTGTGCACACTCTCTGTCTTCACCTCATTACAGAGTAACCCCAAGTCCTACCAACTCCTCTATCGAGCCTGATGAAACTGCAATCTCTCCATCAATGCCTCCATCAGCTCCAGCTCCTCAACATTCTCCTCATGCTTCTGCTTCTGCAGCTCCTCCAATAGTCTAGCAGTTTTTTGGTTATTTGATGCCAAAGGGGGAGTGATATGAAGCTTCAACAAGAGGAAGTGGTGGAAGTGATGAAGAAGAAGAAGATTAGAATTAGAAGAGTTACAAACCTCGCTTTTTCTTGCTAATTCTTGTATTGGTTTGTAAACTCTAAGTGGTGATACACTTCAGTTTTATTTCTTTACATACTTTGAGAAAATTCCATGGTCTGGTTAATGCTCTGATTAATTTCCATGCATGTTTATTTGCTCTAATCACCACTTGTGCATTGTCCTAGTATCAATTAATCTCATACAATGCACTTCCATGGATTTCAAGATATAGGGGGAGCTCCTCAAAACTCCTCAAAGATGTGCACTTGTATTCAAGGCAATATTTAAAACAGTGCACATATTTAGGGGGAGCTATCTCTATATCATGAAACCCAAAACACAAATCTTTTCATCCACTTTGAAGTTTTAATCGTGTTGTTATCAATCACCAAAAAGGGGGAGATTGAAAGTGCATCTAGTGCCCCTAGTGGATTTTGATGATTAATGACAAATGATTAAGGGACTAATGGTTTACTAAGTGTACACAGGTGATTAGTCCTCAAGTGATTGGTTTAACCAGTGAATGTCGACCCCTAAAAATTGATGTTGAAGAAAGGCTTGGATCTAGAAGATTAGTGGAGATTTTCTAGTGTTTATATGATCAAAGATCATTTGAGTCTATAGGACAAGCCGCCTATTAAGAGGGGTCAGATAGTTATGCTATAGGAAGGATCTTCTTAAGTGCTCAGTCTAAATCTCAAAAGAAATCCTTTGAAATCTCTTTCTGAAACATAGATAGTGACTCTCGGTTGTACCGGTTTGAAGAATCGATTGTACCGGGATTGGCCTCTGTTGCAAGGTTTGAGGACTAAGTCGTCTCAACCTTGAAGAGCTTCAATTGCGACATGACCGGTCTTGAATCCGGTGCTGCCGAGAATGGCCTCTGTGTTGGAGAGTTAGGGAACCCTACCGCTTAGGGTTTGCCCTAGTTTCATATTCCGGAAATCGGTATGACCGGTTTGGAAGACCGGTGCTACCGGAATATGCTTCTGATACCCTAGACCAAGTCCTGTTCGTTTATCTTCGGTTGCACCGGTTTTGTATCCGGTTGCACCGGGAATCCTCTCTGGACTTAGGTCGTTTGATGCCCTAGTCTAAGTCGCATTCTGAGTTGTCTTTGGTTGCACCGGTTTTGTATCCGGTTGCACCGGGAATCTCTTCTGGACTTAGGGCCAAGTTTGTCTCAGACTAAGTCCCATTCGTCGTGTGTCTGCGGTTGCACCGGTTCTGTCTTCCGGCTACACCGAGAACCCCTTCTGGACTTACGTCTTCTTGTTGAAGCGGTTGTACCGGGTTAAGTTTCCGGTTGGACCGTTCTTCTTCTCTGTGAAGGAGAATGTGTCATTTCTTCTTTTCTGGCACAACCACCCTCAAAGTCGGCACTACCGGGAATTGCTTCTGGAAGTTGCTCTGATGAGCACATTCTTCAATTTCGGTGTGACCGCGTTTCCTCCGGACCTACCACCTTTGTGGTGAAGCATTTCGCTGTGCATCTGATGTTCTTCAGATCTGTCCGTTGGTTTGAATCCCGGTGCTTCCGGGTTTGTCTTTCGGTTGCACCGGAAGAGAATCTTTGTGCCCAATGGCTCTTTTCTGCAGAATGGCTATAAATAGCCCCCGACCCCCTGCGGGCTCAGGAGGACACTTAGCGCAAAAAGACATTCTCTCCACTGTGTGTTCCCTTTCCTCTTTGACTCCTTAAGATCTACTTTGAGAGAGGAAAGCCTTTGAGAGATTTGAGACTTGGATTGAGCATTCAAGCAAGAGCTTCTTCGAGCCTAGCAGATCTGATTTGTTACTCTTGGAGATTTGACATCTCCTAGCCGGCTAGGCATCTTGGAAGAGCTCCAACTTGTGGATTCGCCTCCAAAGTTTGTGAAGGTCCGGGGATCACCTCAAGATCCACCAAGAGTGTTGAGCAGATCCTAAGTGGACACAAGCTCAAGGAGAAAAAGGTGAAGACTGTGTGTCTTCGGAGCTAAGTGCTCAGCCTCTCCAAACGAAGACGTAGAGTTATTGCCAACAACTTGAACTTCGGGTTAAATCCTCGTGCCTTCGATTCTTGCTCTTTACTTTGTGTTATTCTTCATTAGAGTTGAATCTTGATTGTTCTATGCTGCTTCATCTATAAACTGCTTCACCTATTGCATGCTAAGCAACTAATTTATTAAAATTTGATAATCTCCTATTCACTCCCCTCTAGTCGATAAACCTCGATCTTTCAGGGGTGCAATCAGTTACGAAAACTGAACTGTCCCCCACGACCGCACGGCGCACGAAGAACCGCCGCTTTTTTGGATTCTCTTTTCCCTTAAATGCTCCGCCGCCCATACGCCTCCTCTATTCCTTCGCTTGCCCACGCAAACCGTCTTCTTCCTTGCGTCATTAGCCTCCGCGCGCACTCTCGCCTTCTTGCGCACCTTCTTCCTCTTTTTCCACGCCAAACGCCACCATGCCGAGGAAAGAAAGACGCCGCACCTCTGCGCCACCCTCCGACGCTGGCATTCTCCCCAAGTCCTGCCTCAACGAGGAGAGCATGGACAAGCTTCAGAAGATGTTGGTCCCGGAGGGCCAACAGGGATCTCCGACGGTGAGACCGGCGACGTATCCACCGGAGCCGATGCCGGAGGAGACGGTCATCTTCGCCAGCTTCATCACGGCTGGTCTGGCGCTGCCATTCTCCTCCTTCCTGGAGGTTCTGACGGAGTACAGGATCCACCTGATCCATCTCTCCCCGAACTCCGTAGTGATGCTGGCGATCTTCGCCCATCTCTGCGAGATGTTCGTGGGCGTGATGCCTTCAGTGGCGCTCTTCCGTCACTACTTCGTGCTCCGGTCCGTGGGGAAGGGCCGGGGCTCCGGCCAGATGGAGACCGCGGGGAGCTGTAACTTCCGTCTGCGGGAGAAGATTGGAGAGACCTACATTCCACAGGAGATGCGGAACAAGTGGGACGACTGGCGCGTCCAGTGGTGTTTTATCTCCACCGACCCGCACCTCCGACTGCTGCTTCCCGAGGGGCTGGCGCCGGCGCACAAGAAGTCGTGGGAGTACCTACCCGCGGACGATCATCTGCTGCGGCCGGCGGTGGAGCGGATCGCAGACCTGCGAGCCGCAGGGTTGACGGCGACGATGGTCGTTGGCGACTTCATCCGGCATCGGGTTCGGCCCCTTGACCAGCGGATTAGGGGACCCTGGGCCCCATATCACCGACACCAAGGACTACCCACCTATCACGCCCTGATTTTCAGCATCCTGATTTTCGAAAACCTAAACCCTAATACGCATATATGCGTATATGTTCTACAATCATGATGCATGCATACTTGGATTTCAATATTTCTCAACGCATGTCATTCCATGAAATCATCTAAGCCTCTCTCATCATCTCATGTACACAAACCCTAAATCGGACACACACACCATATACACATGCACGTAACAAACGAAAACCCTGATGGCAATCCACCCATCTTTGCTCCCGACTCTCAGGGTATGGATCCTATTCTTCCCCATACCTCACATCTATCATGCCATCGCCCGAAACCCTAAAACCTAATATGCCGTCCTATTTCTTAATAAATTTTCTATCGGGCAAAAACCCTAAATGCTATATCGCATGTGTTTTATTCTACCCAAAAATTCTAGAAAAATTACAGAGACTTTCTGGAAGTATTCCTCACTTATTTATAAGAAAACATTTGGGGGTCCAGTTCAAAAATTTTGGATTGCATTCAAATCTAAATTTGGAGCAAAAATCCAACTTGAGCTACAGCTCATATAAATATTGCTCAAAAAAATCCCAAAAAATTCCACAATACCTATCTCAATGCTAGTAACTCAAATATGCAAAAACATGTGGATGTCCAGTTCAAAATTTTGTCAGGAACTCTGTCGAACACCTTGCTTCATTCTTCCCTTCCCTATGAAATCAAAATGCAAACCACATCGTATTGCCCCCAAACTTTCTACCAGAGTCCTTGCTACACTCAGGCACCTTTCCCCATCCCCTCTCACCTCAGTAAGAACTCCACTCTACAGTCTTCAACTACCATGTCAACTCCCACCGACATTGGCAAGCACTTTGGGCAACCTAGTGCTGCACCAACTCCATGTCAACTCTCCTCTACTCTCTCCTTGGGGTTGTCTCCACTCCACTGACTTGGCAGTGCATCCCCTGACATGCCCATGCGCTCGCGTGCACGCGCTTGCCAATCCAGACGCGTGCCGGCCGCGCTCTGGACATGCGCTGTGCGCACATCGGCGGCATGGCGAGACCCAGCACGCCATCTCCTCTTGTCGCATTTCCCCTGCTCCGGACGGCACTCAACCGAGCGGTGCTCCTCCACGCCAACCGTCTCCCTCAGCAGCCACCACGCCGCCATGTCCCATCGACAAGGGTCAGCTCACACAGCGGCCGCCTCGCTTCCCTCTCGTGCCGCAGCTATAAGAGGGCCTCCCATAGCTTCTCCCCTCTGTGCTAAGCCCCTTCCTCCTTCTCCAAGAGCCACCGCCTCGACCAATTTCACCCCCGGCCTCCAACCGCCTTCCCACCGGCCAAAAATCCACCACCTCTGCTCTAGCAAAAGAAACAAGCAGCATCGGACCTCTTTAGCAATCAATCACTGCCATCACCGTCGCCATCCTCCCTTGAACCCGAACCAACACTCAATTTTGAGGATTAGGCACCGAAGTCGAAACACCCAAATCAGCCGCCGGTGTTACCCCGCCCTTGCTGCCGCCGTCGAGCCGAGCACAAGCTCAGTTTGATTGAACTGCCAAGCGGGTCCCACGGGAACTAAATCCCGAACCAGTAAGTGACCAGGTACACCACTGCCAGTGGGCCCGATCCAGCAGCTTGGCCCAATGCCAGTGAAGGAAGGTCCCCCCGCGAGCTTAAGCCCGACATCACCAGTGAACCCGCCCAGTTTTATCTTTTTCAGAAAACCTTCCAACTTTGGTTCATCCGGTTCAGCATCAAAACGTCCGGTTTTTGAAAAATTTCCAAAACAACTTTGACTTATAAAAATGTTTGCCACCTTTTGGTTTAAACAGATTTTTAATTTTCAAACGTTTCTTGCTAAGAGCAGGAGGGATTTCAAAATTTAATTAATCCAAACTTCTTTTAAAAATCCTTTGAACTTATGATCTAACCCCAAAAGTCTTCAAAAGTATTTTCTTAGCTTCTCCTTAAATCACTATGTCTCTGGACTCCCCTTCCAAGGCATTAAGTTAATGTTTTCCCAAGCAAAGAAAATATAAGTCGTAAAAACCCTAGACCAACTAATCATCCATACGCATAATCATGAAAGCAATAACTTTTCTTCAACATATTCTTGCATGACAGTAGCATGGCATATGTTCCACATTCCTTTTGGTTCTTGCTTCGTTGGATATTTGGAAACGTGTAGTTGATGGAGTGAGATACGTTCGTCAGGAAGAACCAGAAGCATCCCCGCGTCCGGATCAAGACTAGGAACTGCTAGGCAAGCTCTCCACCCTTGATCATGTTGAATCCCAAGTTTACGAAATGATATTTCGTTTGCGAAATATGCATGCTATGTTTTAGACTTGTTATTTTATGTAGAATAGTTATGACCAATGCTTAGCAAACCCTAGTTCGACACTGAACTCCTTGTCGCCCTAGAACTATGTATCCCGAGAAATGTTAATGGGAAACCTAGGGTAGATTATGTATATATCTGGCTTAGCTCTGCAGTAGTAAAATTAGGTTTTCATAAAAAGGGAGGATACCCAAAAAATTTCATGTATTGGATATTTGAAAAAGGGACCGTCGTGTCCGATGGTGTATAAAGATAGTATATCCTTGGGTGGGATATTTGCCGAAAAAGGTTTTAACCAAAACAAAAATGGAGAAGATTTTTGATCTGGATCGGAAATGAAGGGGGAAAGCAGGAAGAATGTTATACGCAAGGTAATGCTTGGTGTGGTTCTTGCTGTCCGTTTACGGACATGGTGAGGAGTCCTTCTCGGATCACATAAGGACCGAACTTAAGTGCCATTTGGCCAAGTCTTACCGTACGTCCACATGTCCTTTATGGGAAGGACTTGACCTATTACCCGGTCTGAGACTAGCATGAACCCGTAGGCAGTGGGTAGCGTGCAGATGAGGTGGCAGCCTCTGTAGAGAGTTGCCCGTTGTATCGAGGTTTAACTCGCCACAAAGTTGGAATGCCAATCTACTTGTAGCGATGATACTGACTCAAGCTAGATTTGGATGGTTCTTCCCGGCGGGTTCATGGCTAGGTTTACTCCGGTGAAGAGTCTCGTTGTACTAGCCCTGTTAGTATGCGGTGCATAGTATACCCAGGGTGACCTACATCTTGTGGGTAAAGCCGTACCACCTCTACAGAGGATTAAAACTATTCGAATAGCCGTGTCCACGGTCATGGACGAACTTGGTTGGGCCACACTATAGTAGACTGACTTTCAAAATCAAAATGGTTATGGGTTTAAGGACACGATCCGTCGAGTTCGCAGAGTAACATGAGAATTCCCCGCCGTAGTGGGAGGAGTGGAGAAGGGATTCCCCGTTGAAGCGGGCAATCACCAATGTCCCCGTCGTAGCGGGTGAGCATATGACTCCCCGTTGGAGCGGGTGATGACAAGATTTTTCCGTTGTAGCGGAAAACACAGATATGGTCTTCCCATTGTAGCGGGAAGGATGATGAGACTAGATACTTTGTCTCGTAGTACCAAGTCATTTTATGAAAACTGCTTTTACTATCTATTTACATATTTCAAGTGCAAACTTACTTTCTCGCACAATATGGGACATAGGATAGAGCCAGTTTCTTGATCTATCCGTGCATGCACAAATTCGTGATAAACTCCCTGGCGGAGAGTTTGCGAGTACATTCCATGTACTCACCTGGCTTGTTAATGTGGCCAGACGAGGAGGAGGAGTACCAGTCCAGAGATAGCGACAGTGACTTCGAAGCGTAGGGTTTCGACCCCCAGTCAGTTGCCTGTGGTGTGGCACATTGATGGGTCTCCTTCCACATGTTTATTTCGCTATAGTTTAAATTCGGCCAATAGGCCCGGTTTGTACTAATAAAAGACCAAATATGGCTATTTGTGTACCAACGATGTATCGTATGACTATGCTATCAAGTGCTTGTGTGTGCTAGCCACTGATCATGGAACTAGCACGAAAAACACAGGGGTTTATCCAGCCTCAAAACCGGGTACGCCACACCACCCGAGAAGTACGCAAATCTGACGAGGGTGCTCAACGTGGCGTTCAAGACGTGTGTTTCCAAGGGGGGCCTGTAAAAATAGCAAAAACCAAACCGACCCACCGATTTCATTTCCCGGTAATAATTCCCCCCTCGCCCATGAATAATGACCTCGCACGTTCTATTATGTATTCGGTAAAACTAAATTTACACTACACGTAATCGTGATTTCTGCAGTGCCACAAGCAGCCGCCGGGCAGCAACCTCTGTGGATACTACGTCACGACATATATGATGCAGATCGTTAATTCTAGTCTGGTAGATCCGGAGGTTAGTGTCATTACACCATATTCAGTTACATTTTCATCGTTCTGACGTTGTGCCTAACCTATTTTAGTTTCTTTCTGCAGACATTTAAGTTTCCTACAGATGAGCTCGATAGTGAGGGCGTCCGGTATGTTCAAAGACGGTTAATAGGTTTCATACTATCCCAGCTGTTGAAGGAGACCGGAGAATTCCATTGTCATGAAAATTTGCACATGTCTTAAGAGTTTTTCTCCCTAGTAATTCGTGAATGACGTTTAATGTGATTACGAATGAGTTACTACTTCTGAATGACTTTCTGGTTGAGAATGACGTTTAATGTTTGCTTGCGAATAAAAAAGTTTGAGATCAGTGACTATACGCCCTGCCGCACTGCTGCCGCGGCAGCGGAAACGTCGGTTTCTGCTGCCGCGACAGCAACTGCATCACCGCGTCGCCCTGCCGCACAGCTGTCGCGGCAGCAGAAACAGCGATTTCCGTTACCGCGGCAACTGTGCGACAAGGCAACTCGCAAGAGTACATACGGTTCTAGGTCTAGAACCGTCTGTACAAATGCTTTGTGCAGACGGCTCTACAGGTAGAACCGTCTGTACAAAGTTTTTTACAGATGGGTGGAATTTGTACAGACGGTTCTATACATACAGCCGTCTGTAAAAATGTTTTGAACAGCACCTCAAAAGCGTTTGTACAGACGGCTCTGTATGAGGAACCGTCGGTAACAGAGCCGTCTGTACAAACACTTTCGGGGTACTGTTCAAAGCATTTGTGCAGACGGCTCCCAACTTGAACCGTCCGTGCTATTCTATTAGTGCAGACGGTTCTGTTTTGGAACCGTCTATACTACTAGATTTGTACATACGGTTCTAGTTGGGAACCGTCTGTACTACTAGATTTGTGCAGACGGTTCTTGTTGGGAACCGTCTGTACTACTGAATTTGTGCAGACGGTTCTAGTTGGGAATCGTCTGTACTACTTGATTTGTACAAACGGTTGAGGAACCGTCTGTACAAACCTGATTTGTACAGACTCTTTCGTACAGACGGTTTGAAAAACCGTCCCACACTGGTGTTCCGAACCGTCTGTACAAATGATTTCGGTAGTAGTGTAATGATGTTATGGTCATATAGATTCGAGATGATAAGAAATAAGAATTCCAAGAGCACTATGGAAACAGGGCGTAGTCTAAAGTTCCTCGAGAGCATAACCAATCTACAATTCATATACTAAGAAAGTTTTAATCAAAACTAGAAGGATTGTTTTGAAATACTTAAATACTAAATTATAGCCATTGATCAAACTCAATTAAAATATTAAATACTTAAAAATAATAATTATTAGACGCCTTTTGTTACGTCCTGATACCCCTTATTATGCGCATCAGCCTCTAGATCTAATTAGAGTTTGTATGATGCGGCACAAGAGTGCACGGTATCAAGACAAATTAGATGAACCCCGTAGAGAGTACCAAAAAGTTGTCATTATTTTGAATCCTAGTAGATTTCACTTTAAATCATATTAGTTTTCATCTAGTTTCCTTATATATAGCACACCTATTGAATCATAATAGGTTTAGGATATGAGTCACTTTTCTTAACAATCTCCACATTGACTCTATCCGTTGAAGTCATTGTGATTCTCCAAGAATTTGCTCCAAGTTGGCCCTGCCTTTTTTTTGCTCCCATCATAGGGGCTTATGCACATCACCGTGATGTGTGTGTTGGCATTCGGGTTCCCTCCACCTGAGAGCTCATTTGTTGTGTAGTTTGGTTAACTACACCAACTGTTTCTATAACTCTCCATGCCATAGGTTTTGTACCATCTCCAAGCTCCACCTGCTTGCTGGTTTTGCGTGGTTGGTCCCGCCACGTTTTCCTTCTTCCAACAGTTCGCACGTTCGCCTATGCATCTGTTAAAGTTTGCAATTCTCTTTGCAGCTTTGCACACAAGTATAACTGAGATCTAAGTACCTACAGTTGACGACACGGTTTCCTTCTCCTGGCCAAATTTGTATCAGACCTCCCATTAATTGCATCACCTTTAAGATTTCCCAGCAATCTGTACCCACATATCTCTCAGATACCTTTCATGATTACCTGTCCTTTGCAAGTATCTCGCTTTACTTCAACTCGAAGTGATACCTCACAACTACGCAATTCAAGCGACCTCATAGATATTAGATTCTTCTTCAAGCCAGGAACATGCCGAACTCCCAGTAGTATGTGACGTGCTCCATTATACATCTCCAATATAACTGTTCACCCCTCAATCGGCTAATTAAACAGTACCAAATAATGACGACTAACAATCACGATAAAAGATAAAAGATTTGGTGAAGCTAACCGCAAATTCTTGAAGCACGACCTCAAAAGAGTACACGAGATTGTTGTTCTCTCATAATCCTCTCACACCTTTTAGGACCCTCGAATTCTTGCCCTATACAAGAATCTAGTACTAAAGCAATCTAGCCTCTAATCCTCCCTTGTTTGCACTTTGCTCTTGAATTACTTGATTGCTTGGGTTATGTTCCTATGCCCACTTTCTCATGAGTTTATATAGCTTCTCATATCGTCTCTTTCAAAGTAAGGAGGACTAAATCCTATTAGATCTCCTCTACTTTCCTTATAAAATACCTCTTAAATCCTAATAGGTTTAGGATATGAGTCATTTTTCTTAACATCTTTTATCTGAAGATGAAAATTTATAAAACTAGAACCTACACATTAATTGTTTCATGAAAAGACGTCCTCAAAATAAAAGGCATGTTTGTATGACAAACTACAAATAATCAAGAAATATTTCATTAGTGTTAGTAAAAGTAATCATCCACCACGAAAAACCACAACAGAGCAAGCGTGATAATATTAGTTGTGTATTTACCTTACATGACCCTAAGCATCAGCTAGCTAGTGATCATCGCACATGCACTAGTCATGTAAGATTGGATAAAACTGGAAATATATATATACATATATATATAGAATTTTCGTTAATTTCCACAATTTCTGACACTAGTAATGCACCCTGAGATACCCTTAGAATTTTCTTGCAGCAAACAAGGAACACCTCTAACCATCGCAATTCAAAATGTCGCAGAAAAAGTAACAAAAATAATTGACCTAATTATTTCCCCGGCGTTAATTTGGAATGTATCTTTCCTGTCGGGCTGAAATTTAAGCTTCCACAATCCACACAAACCCAAAATAGAAGAATAGCTTTACAAATGAAAAACACACTGAAGTTACGAAAACGAAAGAAATATCTTACCAACCTAGCTAATCAGCCAGCTTTTCTTGACATGTCACATCGTTTAAGTAATGAAGCATCAATATTTGCTTCAATTATTGTAAGTCTACTCAAGTGAAAAGAGTTCCACTTGATGTACTACTACCATAACTGGGAATTAATCAACAATGGAGCTGGGATCAATGACAGATAAAGAAAAACCATCTATTTCAAAAGTTATGAATTATTTGATCCGAGTACTGAAAGAAGCGGAAATTTTGCCAATTAAAAAAGTCATATAGTTTGTGAGACAAAAATTTCTCAATCATGCGTGCGCTATGATTTTCTGTACTTGAGTAGAACGTTAGTGCTAGTTAGTAAGCACCGAGCAGTACTGCTCAGATCATAAGAAACATCTTAATCTTGGCATCAACTACTACTTTCTTTTACCTCCTCCCGATCAGTCATGTCTACCCAGAAAACCTGTAGCCTAAAAACTTGACAAATGCAAGCATTGTAAACAAAACTTTACTAATGCGGAGGGTCTTCTTTGTTCTTGTACCGACACTAATTATCATGTACTATCACGTTTGACTTAGAATGAAAAGGAGGAAGGCACTACCATTCGTTCAATATATACCGCAACTTTGTAATGTCCAGGAAGATCATGTGTGCGCGCTTCTTTTACAAATCTCTACTGTAACTACTAACTAGTGCGCAAAGATCGCCCGCCCTTCTCTTCTGTGTGTTTTCACACCGCTAACCTAGTTGCACAGTACCATATATCAAGCCCAGCATCTCCTGCATCCCATATGAGTTCAAATCAGCAAACTTTTCAGTTAGACTTTTGCTTCAACCAGGTTGGAAAGAAATCTCTCCAAATCCTACTAACCCCAGAGAAAGCTAGAATTTTGCATCTTTTTCTAACATAATCTCGTTTCCACCATCCAAGAAAGCTTCTTTCACCCAAAATTCCCTTCTTATCTCTCCTCTTTTTAAAGTCTTTCTCCAACTTCTAAACAAGGCCCACCCTGTCCCCTAAACTATGCTCCCATCTATTCCTCTCTTTCTATCCCTTTCAGTTAACAAAACATGAGCCTGGAGGTCGCAATTGCTGCTATAAAAAATCTGATGATATCTTTAATATATAATCAGTAGCTGTTGCTTAGAGAGAAGTCGTGCTAATATAGCTGTCACCTAAGATGTGACTTTATTCTGATCTAACATTTTTACTTTGTAGTTTTTAACCATGCTTAGGTCATGGACCTTCACCTTTAATGGTTTCAGGTTAGCCAAGTTGAGCAAATACTTGATTGCATTGGTGACCATAAAGTATTATCCGTCTGTACTTCTTTATTCTCTAAACATACCTCCATCCATAACAAATCAAGTCAAAGAACTATTTAATAGACCTCTTGAATCCGTTAGCCTGACAGCCCGTTTCATCGCAACAAAGCCACCTTTTGTTTGATATTGACATCTGTAACCCACGCTCATATTCTGTACAGAAATAAAGAACAAATATACGTATTAAGATGATCCTAAACTTTGATATACTAACAGTTACCTAGATTCTAGTAGAGACTAGCAGACGTTAGATAAGAAAACTCACATGCATGGAATCTTCTCTTGCTAACGTGCTGATCTATTTTGTAAACGGTGCTACATATCAAGACAAGCATTCAAAAACCAGAGGTTCATGAATATATTCCTCCAGTAGCCAATTATCACCGACAAGAAAAGATCCTGCGTAGTTATCGGCTTACAATGTGCTCAAGACTGTTTACCAACAAAAAACTTAAGTAAGCGTCCCTGAGACTTATTGTACATGATGAGAGTTAAAATTGTGATTGCAGTTTCTCAACAGACGGACAAATGAGCATCTCTTTTTAGAACAGTTCGAGTTTACTGTAAATCAGTACCCTCAGTTGCTACAGTCCAAAGAACAGTATAATTGCTATGTCAAACTAAGTTTCAATTCATGTGAATTCCTAGATGACTATCGAGAAACAGAAAAAAAAAGGTTTCTGATTTGACATCGCCAACTGTAGCTAGCTTTTTCAAGTCAGTAAGTTAGTGCATGGCAAATACAGGAAATATCAGCATCTCCTCAAAAAGTAAGATCACATAATATGATGCCCATTTCAGAATAGCAATCATGTGAGACAGGAAAGTTGTGCACAAATATGACCACCATGCATGCCATAATTGAGATAGATCCTACTCTTGCATAGGCCAGATTTGAACTATCAGGAACACTAAACTTGTTTTGAGACATTTATTATAGCTATTTTTCCCATCAAAAGCCCTAGGCAGAGCGGTTGAGGTGCTCCTTTCAGATAGTCATATTTCATCTCAATCCCTCTTCTGATTTTGAGACCCCTCACTCTAGGGAGGAACAACTCGGCGAGATGACGTTGAATGGACACCTATCACCTTAACTCCAAAGGAATAATGGCAAGATTTGATCTCAATAACACATCCAAACATCTAATTGTCATTACAATTTGATCAATAGGAAACGAGTCTAACTCAGTTGGTGGGAGGTGTGGTTGTACACCCCCACCACCTAGGTATGAGTCCTCACCGTCTCGGATTTGGATGCTGATTCTTTAAATTGATACCTAGTTCCTCCTAGGTACCCATCATTTTTTGTCAATAAACACTGTCTAATTTGAATTAGAATACCTGGTCTATCCATCACTTGATAAAAATACAGCAAAAAATCCTCTGGAACCTTTGGTATGAATATGATTGGAAAAAAATGTAATTACTACATATTTGATCATTTAAATTGGAACCAATATTCCATGTTCATTGTGATCAACCAATAAATTTCTCAAATAAAAAAGAACTCAAACAAAAAGTATTAATCCACTGTATATTGTATAAGGCTTGAACCGAGAGAGAACAGTAGAGGTTATTGGTTAGGATCAATTCCAACCCATTCCCACCTGCTAGTGGTGACCCTAGCAAAATCCAAAAAAAATGTAGAGGAACCAAGTTGCTACGTTCTATAAAGAAAGCTTGGCTTCTTTATCTTCAAAAGTCCTCATCTACTTGTCCTTTCCTTCCATGCTCTGGGCTTCCTCATAGGATGAGCAACTCTAGGACCCCATAAAGATACCAACTTCTTTTGGAAAATCTAATATGTTTTGATTCCAGGAGGAATTGTCTGAAAGAAGCTTGGGCGGTTGGAGGACAAGGGATCCTAAATGTTTTCCTCGCAGACTGCAATTTGCAGCAAAGCACACATGGTCTTTTATTTTAATATACAAGTTCTGCAGCACCAATAACATTAGTTTATGCCGCCAAAGAATCTAACATGCACTAATAGACCAGCAAATATAGATGCACTATATCATCAAGTTAACTAAAAAAATCCAGATTGAAATTACTAGTGGATCGTGCAACAAATATTAGGACATGATCATACTTCATAAGGCAATTCCTGGACTAAGAATATTTGGCTATTCTGGTACCAATTAAATTGACAGAAAGCATAAGCTGTAGAAGCACTTGATCATAATTTGCAAGTTGAGTTCTTAAAATAATAGGACAGATTTACAGTTACAATCTTATTATGCAGATTACTAAAATTTGATCGGAGAAGAGTGACTAATCATCATAATCAGAAATTGGTGCTACAAAGCAATATGTCAGAATTGAACCCAAAATAAAATCATTGGTCATAATCTATGCTCAACTTATTTCATAACTGTCACAGACCTCCAGTTTTGGGTTTAGACAATTTATTTGAACCCAATACATTGCATCCAACATAGAGGAGTCTCTTGGTAGTTCTCTGTCCATGCTGATAACTATCCGCCATGTTTGATGATGATTCTATGCTCTCTAACACATATGGAATCAAATGCGAGGTGCATATGTTTTCCTTCTATATATTTCCACTTCCTATTTTCTAGCTCATGACCAAAAACAAACATAGGGTCAGTGAATCATCCCGTTGTTCCCCTGATTAAGCATTAGGGGCTACCTGACAAGGGACAACTTCATTTGGGTGTTGCATAGGTCATTATCTTTTTCTTGCTGCAGAGGACCTCATCTAGAGATTCTTTAACCCTCGCAGAAAGGAAAACACAGCTAATGTACCCTTATTTGCTGTCATACTGTTGTCCTATGCCATTATCTATTCTAGAGTTCATGAACAGGAATATGAGAGCATTGAGATGGTTATGCATATTTGCTTTCACATAGACGGGGTGCTTACCATCTTACAATTCATAAAACAAAATTTTGTCATGTTGAATATCCAACCATATAGCAAAGGACTAAATGGTTTCGATCCGAAATATGTTCTACAAAGCTACTGCATTAATGGTCTAAGGCATGTCATCTGTTATCTCAAGGCTTCATGAGGAGGAGATAGATAGCATGTCGCTAACTTGTGTGGCTGTCACAAGGCTCCTTAGTGAGCACCTTACTCTCTGAAGTACCTAACACATGTGGACCATTTAATCACAGCAGGGGAAAACAAAACATCACTCAGTAACCTTGATGGGGGTTTGATAAGATATAAATGTATTGTCACTTGCAAGTTGCAACTTGATTACAAGCTAGACATGTCACTAGTCGATCCCAAGTTTGTCTTGAGCTTGTTGTGTTACCTAAACAAAGGATCCTGGTCACGTCCCCAACATTTTGTTAGTTGATTGCAAGCACAAAGTTGGCAACATTTAAGATCACCCAAATCCCAGCAGGGACCCGTGCTAAGTTGTGCTCTCAAAAGAAAATCATAATTTAATCCCCAGGATGACCTCGCCCATTTTACTCCGAAGCAATATATACATGACACTCAACTTAGCAACCATATCTCTTTATTTTCTCCGCAAGTGCTTTTTGGGCCACCAAGGAGATCAAAAAATGGCTTGGCTTAATAATTGAGTCTGTACGTTGTCTTCAGAATAAGTTTGCAAGCTAGTTAACAAACCCAAGCAATGTGAGCAAGGACTCTAAACTATGTTCTAGTATTCCAAGTGACATTACCTACTCCATAAAAATAAGCACTTGAGATTGGGTGGATTTCACTTAAAGTCATGTGAAGTGATTCTCCTATACTTAATCATGCAATAAGGGAGTAAAGAAACACCTAGAATAAATTTTAATAGTCTAGAATGTCTAAAGCTTAACAAAGCACTACAATCAAACGTCACCGCAGAAATAATTTAAAACCTAGAGATCCAATGTAGCCCATGAATTAAGCTAATACGGCTAGATAACGACACTTGGTAAATATAATACAGCTCAGCGAGCAAGTGATCAACAGATGGATGCACATGGATTAGATGTATGATTACTCCATGCTCTACTTGTGTGAGGGCTTTAAGAAAGAGATTAGCAAGTAGTTCAGGTAACGTGATGGTGGAGGGAAGAGCTTTAGATAATATAAACCTTGAAACTTTGGAATCCACTTGGTGATTAGAAAAGGCATAGGGAATTTTTCTAGCGAAAAGTAGTGGAAGTGTGTTATTAGACTAATGTTTTTAGATCTTGAAACCAAGGTCAAAACTAAGCCTTTGACAAATATCGTATCTTGTGTGATGTATCAGAGAAGTCACCTGGTTGTTATTGGTAACATCACACCACAAGTTATCTCTGGTTTTTCTGGAATATTGGTAGACCTGCACTCAAACTAGTTCCTTCCTCTTTCACTTTGATGTTTTACTAAAACAAAAGGTTACTTTATTCAGAAAAAGTTACATCTTTCCATTTTGCTATTGCTTGAGCAAGTAGCAAATACATTTGGATCATCATAAGATGAACTGTCCTCTTTATGAGACATAATCCTCTAGGCGCTTTCTTCATCAGAAGTTCTTAATACTGATCTGAAAGGTTAACATGGGAAAGGCAACTGCTTACACATTGTTACTGAAACTGTTACCCAAAGCTATTTTTTTTGCATTCACGCACTGTTACCCAAAGCTACTTTTTGCATTCACCCACTGTTACCCAAACTGATACTTTTATGTTTTGATGATGATGAAGGGGTGTTTATTTCTTCTTTGCTTTCACATAGTTCGAACATTGAAGTATTTTTTTGACCGGATTTGAACATTGGAGGATGATATGTATAACTTTAATTTAATCAAATATGTTTTTTGCATTCACGCACTGTTACCCAAAGCTATTTTTTTGCATTCACGCACTGTTACCCAAAGCTACCTTTTGCATTCACCCACTGTTACCCAAACTGACACTTTTATGTTTTGATGATGAAGGGGTGTTTATTTCTTCTTTGCTTTCACATAGTTCGAACATTGAAGGATTTTTTTGACCGGATTTGAACATTGGAGGATGATATGTATAACTTTAATTTAATCAAATATGGCCAATTAAGACCTAGCAAAAAAAAATCCACTGTCCGTGATGAAAACAGTCATGTTATTTTATCATATTATGTTCTAGATAAAAGGACAAGCTTCTGGAGCAATATGTGAAACTCAAAAAGAACTAATGGACGGAGGTTGTCAATTGCCATTTGCCACCAAGCTCACCAATTAACACTAGGTTTCTGAATCTACAACTTCACTATATTGCGAAATCATGCATTTGAGCTTGTAAGGTTCACTAATAAAATTTAATGAAACATAGACATGTATGTAGTTGTTCTGCAAGGAAACAAAATGAAAATAAAATAATCTATGAGAAACATGTATATAGTTGTTCTATAAGGATAAAACATCGCTAGGAAAAGTACACTTCCACAAAATTAACATATACATGTTCTTGGCATGTACATCATAGATTCATAGCAACACCAATTTTACTTTTCCGAACGAGTGGAACCTCACCTCTTTTTTCATTAAAATACAGAGGCTAGAAACACAAATTTCAAATTGTTAAAAGTATCGCACAATTTTCAAGCTCCATGACATTAAGTCAAAAAATACACAAAATGAAGATGAAAATGTGTGTAGTACATGGCCCACCCTGCACCAAGTTAGGGAGAGGATATCCATGATCTCTCAATTAGGTA
The DNA here is from genome assembly GCA_019208055.1 of Stipa capillata. Classification (NCBI taxonomy): domain Eukaryota; kingdom Viridiplantae; phylum Streptophyta; class Magnoliopsida; order Poales; family Poaceae; genus Stipa; species Stipa capillata. Next base: position 172,442 of record JAGXJF010002310.1, on the reverse strand, counting down.
GTTTATCCTTTAAATTAGGAAGATATCTTTTAGCTTGCGTCTTAAGCCAATTAGAGATAAGATCTACGATTTGTTACTTAGTTTAAATTACCTTACCTCACGAGGCGAGAGCCCTTCCCCCACCTATCTCTAAAACCCTAGTCCATAACATTTCGTATCAAAGCCAAACTGCTATTCCGCCTCAATGGCTCGCAGCGGGGTTTCTGATCCATGGCACCGACGCCACCCAAGGTCTCGCCATCGCTACCTCCAAATGCGACGCCATCGAGGTCTGCCTTGGTGCCATCAGACCGTGCACTGACGCTTGTTGTCAAGACTCTCACTATTGCAGAAGTCATGGCTTCTTTCACACACCTCAGTGGCAGGGAGAGAGATGTCGTTGTCACTGGAAAGATGCGTGAGTTGTGGGATGCTGCGAAAAAGGAAAAGAAGGAGGCGTCATCGCCTTCTCCAGCGGTCCCAACACCGGTGTCGCCGCTGGTCTCGCCGTTGCTACACCCATGGGCAACACGCCTCCAAGGACAACCATGGCGCCCTCAGAACACGCATCGCGGGCAGCCACCTTTGCCTGGTACAAGCCCAAACGCACTATCTTCAAGCGACACGGTGTTTGCAATTGTCGACGGCGTTGTTTCTCCGAAGGCAGGTCCATTAGTTCTACTAACAACAGCATAGGAGGTTTCTCTATTGCCTTCGTCGTGGTTGCCACCACCAATAGCCACCGCAGTGCTGATGTAATCTGCAGCGCCCGCCGTCAGTCTGCTGCTTGCAAGGGCTCACCTCCACAAGAGGGTGGGGCCCAAAGGAGAGAATGGTGGTGTCGTCGCTGCAGCCACCAGGTTGCTTTGCGTGGGTTCCCTACTCGGCGGGACAGCGAAGTCGGGAGGTGAGGGCGGTGGTCATGGAGCTTCTACCTGGCAGCCTCTCAATCTGACGCGAAACCACAACCTCACAACCCCAAAATTGATGTCGTGGTTATGCATGGCTCCATGCACACATGGACAACATGGGTTTCTCCAAACCAGGTACGTGGTTGCAGCATGCACAGATCAACTACAATCGCTTGCGTGCACGTGGATCCATGCCATGGCTGTGGGCTGCGTATTCAAGGGGATGGGTGGGCTGCCCACATTCGACGTTTATGGCCTAGCAGCTTGAGGACGTGATGCCTGTCGCCCGTGGTGAGGCGTTAGGGCAGCGGCAATGAAGATAGTTGTGCGTAGTTGCTTGTGCCAGTTCACACAGTAGTCCGGGTACGGTCCCGATGTGCACGACTGCGGTGCCACATAAGCCGCAAAGGCAGGTGCACCGTCACCAAGCCAGCCAGGTTGTCGGTGGACTTTTCCCATTCAGCAGAACCAATGTTTCATCCTTTATTGGTGGCGTTGCAACTCAGGGCAGTGGCAATGTTTCAGCTCTTGTAGCGGCGAGGCCGTTCGTGCTGGAACAAGTGAAGAAGGTGCCTTCTCCCCTAGGCTAGGAGGGCTGCCACTTCAAGCGTAGGGCCAAAGCGTTGCAAGCTATTCTGAGCCACCAGGTGCAGCGATGTTGTGAGTTGTCTTCAACTTGGGGGTTGCTCGGACTGCAACCATGGCCCCTACCTAACAGCTCAAGGATGAGCTGCATGTACGTGTAGTACATGGCCCACCCTGCACCAAGATAGGGAGAGGATACCCATAATCTCTCGGTTAGATAGTTTATCCTTCAAATTAAAAAGATATCTTTTAGCTTGGGCCTTAAGCCAATTAGAGATAAGTTCTACTTTTGTTACTTAGTTTGGATTATTAGGCCTCTACATAAAGAGGACTCACTATGAGGAATTAATCAAGCAAGAAAATAGAAGAATAGTTCTTCTACCTTGCCTCACGGGGCAAGAGCCCTTCCCCCACCTATCTCTAAAACCATAGTCCATAACAATGTGCTAGTACTAAATCAAACCTAGTTTTATGTATGCTATCATATAATTATTTATTATTGGTTGTTAACTTGTTATGTCACAGCTAAAGCTGTTTGTGATCTGTGGTAGTAAAAATATATGGTCCCAGATCAGGAGCTAATCAACTCAAGTACATTTTGCACATGAGTTTGGAACACACACGAGGATAAGATGACAGTAAAGAAGATGGGTATAGTTAAACCAGCGATGAATGAAAAGGTGATTCAATTATTATCTCCACCTTCCTGTACACTGTCAACTCAAACATCCAAGGGTTTCTGTCATCACTGGAAATAAATGACCCAAAGCCTAACAGATCTTGTGTCTTTAAATTATCACATAGTAGCACTAGCACACTGTTCTAGACATAGTTTTTAACTTCAGCTAGAGAATAGGTTGCTAGATAGTTGCAAATGGCATTTAATCATAAGATAACATGTGCAGGTTAATCACAATACTTCTAGATTAAACATGAAAATAGAAAACAAACTAGAGCTACATTAGCTTGACTCTGCTTCTTCTAGATGGTAGTTCAGGTTAACTGATGCGACAAGTTGTGCAAACTTTTACATAGCATAAGAAACGTTTGAGATCTATCCACTGCCTGACAAGTTTGGGCTGACATATTAGCATAAGAAAATAAAATTTTATCGTAGATATAAGTCTAGACAATAAACTTATGGCACCCCCGGTCGGTTAAGACGACCTTGGGGCGTGCCTGGGGAGAACGAGCGAGAGCCGAAACATACGAGGCAATCGTCAACGTGGATCAGTGTTTGCATTAGGGCGTGGAATCGAGAGCTTACAAGTGGGAGAGTGAGAGTGAGAGGAAAAAGTCAGCCCCTTCCCCTCTACCCTTAGGGAGGTATTTATAGGGTTTGAGAATGGGAAATGCGAGATTACAATTTTGCCCTCACATGAGAGGGAATTTACAAGGGCATTATGGTCATTTTCCTACTCCTACGGGATCTTTATGGAATATTCTGAGGCATCTTCGGAGGAATCTTTAGTCGGGCCGAAGTGATCCCTAACGGCGTAGGGGTTGTGCCGGACGAGACAGAACGTAGGCGTCGGGGTTGCTCCTGACGGCGTCGTCGGGGTTATGCCGGACAAGGCAGAACGCTGCATCGGGGTTGTTCTTGACGGCGTCGGGGTTATGCCGAACGAGGCAGAACGTAGGCGTCGGGGTCGCTCCTGACAGCGTCGTCGGGGTTATGCCGGACAAGGCAAAACGCTGCGTCGGGGTTGTTCCTGACGGCGTCGGAGTTATGCCGGACGAGGCAGAACATAGCGTCCGGGTCGCTCCTGACGGCGTCGGGGTTATGTCGGACGAGGCAGAACGTAGCGTTGGGGTTGTTCTTGACCGCGGAGGAAAACGTCGATTCGGGGTTGCACGGGGACCATCCCTCCAACAGTAGCCCCTTGCCGGTTGGGGCGGTCGAACAACGCCGTCCGAGCCGGCACACTAATCCACAATGGGTTGGTGCGCAGGCCGGATCGACGACCCTTCGCGATAGTTATTTTCTCCCGAGCAGCGCTCGAAAGGGCAGTTTTTCTTTCTTTTCCTTCTCTCTCTTCTTTTTTTCTTTTCTTTCTTTTTCTTCCTTTTTCTTTCTTCTTCTTCTCTTTTCTCTCCTTTCTTTTTCTCCCTTTTTCTTTCTTCCCCCTTTTCTTCGGCGGCCTTGCGCGGGCGAGCGGGCAGCGACGCGAGCGGAGTAGCAGCGGGCACGCGCTCACGGCGAATGCGTGCGGCGCGCGAACGAACGCGGGTGAACACGAACGAACGCGGGCGAACACGAGCGGCGTGCGAACGAATGCGGGCGACGTGCAGGCGAACGCGTGGCCTTCTTCCTTTCGGGCTCCCTTCACAGCATCGACGCGAGCCTTAACGCAAGAGCGTCGACCCGAACCTCGACTCATGGAGTGTCGATCTGGGCCTCATCAACCCAGACCTCGACGCGGGGTTGGGCGAGCTCAATCTAGGCCCTTCTAGCGCGGACAAGTCGCTCGTCGAAGGCCTAGCGGCGGAGGGCAAAATCCCGGATCTCGACGGCCCGTATGGCATCGAGCTCCCCAAACCCTCAGCAATGAGAGCGGAGCTGAGGAATGGGTGTCGAGGTGGTCTTTGATGACGTCGACGTAGACCTTGACGATAACGGACGTCAAGGTGGTTCTTGACGATGTCGATGTAGCCCTCGACAGTGACAGACGTCGAGGTAGTCCTTAACGACGCTGACGTAGACCTTGATGACAACGGACGCTGAGGTTGCCCTTGACGTTGTCGACGTAGTCCTTGATGACGTCGACGTAGTCCTCGACGGAGACGGACGTCGATGTTGTCCTTGACGATGTCAACGTTGACGTGCGCTGAGCTCGCTCTTGACGTCGTCGACGTAGACCTTGACAACATCGGCGTAGTCCTTGACGATGACGGATGTCGATGTAGTCCTTCACGATGACGAACACTGTGGCTGCTCTTGACAGCGTCAGCTTGGTCATTGACGGTGGATGCGGAAGACTTCGAAAACGGGCTAGCGCGGGGACCCCTTCCCCAACAATAGCCCCTCGACGATTCTGGTGGTCGGCTGACGAGCGCCCGGATCGACACACCGATTCCTGAGGGGTCGGCGCATGGTCTGAGCTGGTCAGTAGGGCAACAGGTGCTCTGAATTTTAACAAGGTGCCGCGGTCTTGGAGTCGCGTGGGGTCGAGCGACCTGACCGCTTGGGGGAAGCGGTCTGACCGGCGGGGTGGTCTGACCGAGAGCGGAGTCCGACGGGGTGGAGCGGAGTCCGGTGGGGTTTGCAAGGGATCATGCGCCGTCGCACGGGGCTCGGCACAGCCGCGCGTAGCAAAGCCCCAGCGTGGTCGTGATAGAGCTCCGGTGATGTCTACGTAGGGTCCAGCTCTTGGTCGCGCTGTACAAGGCGCATACGGTGCCTGCCGGCTTTGTCCCGTGGGTGCCGTGTGCACGGAGGGCATCGAGGTCGTACGGTGCCCGCCGGCTTGGTCCCACGGGTGCCGTGCACACGGAAGGCATCGATGTGGGCAGAGTGTCAAACACCGGAGGAAGCGTTTTGACATCGACGGCGATGCTTGCGAAGCGTGGCGACATCGGCATGTTGACATCGGGAGAGTATGTCGATGCTGATGAGGCATGTCCGCGTCGGCGGAGTATGTTGGCACCGAGGGGCATGTCCACATCGGAGGAGCATGTTCACTTTAGCAAAGTATGTTGACGCCAGATGAGGCATGTCCGCGTCGACAGAGTATGTTGACACCGAGGAGTACATCCACATCGGCAGAGTGTCAGCATCGGACGGAGCATGTCCGTGATGGCGGAGTGCGTCGGCGCCGAGGGGTACATCCACACTAGCAGAGTGTCGGCGTCAGACGAAGCATGTCCGTGACGGCGGAGTGCGTCGGCGCCGAGGGGTACATCCACACTACCAGAGTGTCGGCGTTGGATGGAGCAAGTTCGTGACGGCGGAGTGCCGACGTCGGACGGAGCATGTCCGTGACGGCAGGGTGCGTCGGCGCCGAGGAGCACGTCCATGCCGGACGGAAGACGTCGACACTGGGCAGATTGTCGATGCCGCGCGAGGCGTGTCAATGCTGTGCAAGGCATGTCGACGTCGAGCGGAGTGATGACGCCCGGCAGCTCGGCTTTGTTTCTGGGGGAGCCCCTCGTCTAGATGGTGCCATCACCACGCGTGGATGAGATAAACAGATGTCAATGTTGTGCTGATGCAGACATTGAGTCTGCGCGCTCCGATTTTGGGTTTGCCTACGGGCAAGCCCCTTGCCGAAATGGAGCTGAGCATGGAATTGTCGAGGCACACACGGACCGTGCCCGGGGAGGGCGTTGAGGCGCATGTGATACCTTGCCCGCGGATGGTGTTGGAGCGTGCTGCGGTACCTTGCCGAGACGTCTGTGGTATCGCCTGCGTCGATGCGAACACATCGCGGCATGATATTGGTGTGCGCATATGGCTAGCGCCGAGCGCGAAGTCCGGTACCTGCAAGGTGTGTGCCCTTTTTACGTGAATTTTGACGCGGCGTGCTCTGGTAGGATTATTAAGCCGTCATGTCGGAGAAGATAGTGTGTTGCGAGGTGTGCAGTAACCTGCCTCCCAACGGAAAAACCTAGCGCTCGAGGACATGGCTGAGAGCGCTTGTGGCCTTCCCTAACCCCAACCTTTGATGCCCATCGGCGTAGCAAGGAGTGCATTGATGCTTCTCCTAGCATGGGCACTTCGCATGCGACAGGTACCAATAAATAACATGCAATTACTACAGTTACTTAGTGTATGATGACGACAACACATGACACGGCAAACACTTGGCGCTCGATGGCGGTAAACACTTGGCGCTCGATGGCGACAAACAATCGGTCACTCGATGGTGACAAACACATGACACTCGATGGTGGCAAACACTCAGCGCTCGGTGGTGCGTGCAAGAACATTTCTGCCTTACTTTGACATATATATGCCTGTTTCGACGTCGCGAGGAGCTTACCGTCGCACGACCTCGGAGGGAAGGGACACTCTATCCCAGGCGGAGATGACTCGACATCGTGGGGAGCTTACCGTCGCACGACCCCGGAGGGAAGGGACACTCTATCCCCGATGGAAATGGCTCGACATCGCAGGGAGCTTACCGTCGCGCTTCCCTGGAGGGAGGGGACACTCTATCCCGGATGAAGGTGGCTCGACATCGCGGGGAGCTTATCGTCGCACGACCCCAGAGGGAAAGGACACTCTATCGCGTACGGAGGTGGCTCGACGTCGCGGGGAGCTTACCGTCGCACGACCCCAGAGGGAAGGGACACCCTATCCCGGACGGAGATGGCTCGACATCACGGGGAGCTTATCGTCGCACGACCCCGGAGGGAAGGGACACTCTATCTCGGATAGAGGTGGCTTGACGTCACGGGGAGCTTGAGCCATGTCGACGCGTTAAGCCCTTTGCTGAGACAGAGTTGTCCACACTTGTGGATGAAGTGTGGTGACGCTAACATAGATGTCCGCTACTGACATGCTTTGTCGAAGCGGCACGGGCAATGCGGACGTGCATGTGACTGATGTCGATGTTGATCCCGTACAGAGTCGACGATGATAGGAGTGAAGGACGCACAGTCTAAAGTGGCAGGTGGTCACCAGGACGACGAGGTCGCGTGATGTCATCGAGGGAGAGTGTGCTCGTATGCAAGTCCGAACACACGCTCGCAGGTGGCGCAGTCATGCCCTGACAATGTTGATGTCGGGCTCGAGCGATGTTGCCGAGGACAGCCATTGAGGCCACCAAGTCTGAACCTGTGCGGCTGTTGATGACGTCAAGCTCGCGCGATGTCGCCAAGGGTAAGGCGGAGGACACTTAAGTCCAAGCACACGCATGGGCGATGTTGATGAGGAGCCCCTAGTGTCGCCGAGGGTGCGCAGGCGAGCGAGCGAGCCGCAATCTCGTAGGCGACCGAGCGCGTGGGGCGTGGGCAATGTTGACGAGCCCCTGATATCGTCGAGAACGGGCGCAGAAGACGCCAAGTCCGAGAGCGCGCGTGATGGTGATGTCAACGACGAGCCCCTAGTGCCGCCGAGGGTGGGCGCGAAGGGCGCCAAGCCCGAGAGCGTGGACGAGGGTGACGTCGATGACGAGCCCCTGGTGTCGCCGAGGGCGAGCGCGGAGGACGCCAAGCCCGAGAGCGTGAACGAGGGCTATATCGACGACGAGTCCTTAGTGTCGCTGAGGGCGGGCGCGGAGGACGCCAAGCCCGAGAGCGTAGACGAGGGTGATGTCGATGACGAGCCCCTGGTGTCGCCGAGGGCGGGCGCGGAGGACGCCAAGTCCGAGAGCGTGGACAAGGGCGATGTCGATGACGAGTCCTTCGTGTCGCCGAGGGTGGGCGCGGAGGATGCCAAGCCCGAGAGCATGGACGAGGGCGATGTCGACGACGAGCTCCTGGTGTCGCCGAGAGCAGGCGCGGAAGCGTGCGGGCGACGTGCGGGCAAACGCGCGCGACGTGGACGAGGGCTGTGACATCCTGGTTAATAGGATTGATAGACTACTCATATCAACAAGATGCACCTTTTTTTCAGAAGCTCATCTCCAAAGAACCTCTGGGTTAAGCGTGCTTGGCTTGGAGCAATTTGGGGATGGGTAACTGATGGTGACATGGCACCCGGGTACCATCAAGGAGGACGAATCCGGCCTCCCGGCCACGGGATGGGCCGGGCCGGCTACTTGGAGTCCGACTACCTCACGGGGGCGCCTCACCGACGTGGAGTACAAGACAAGGACTAATGCATGTCCGGCTTACCCGGAATTGGTTGTAACCAAATAGGAAACATATCTGTTAACCCGATCCGGACTCTGTAACCCTACCCCGGCCGACTATATAAGGCCCGGTAGGGGACCTCCGATCGGCAGAACACCTCATCTAGCTTAATCTCCATTGTTTCACAGCTCAGGCCCCTTCGAGATCGACTCTCTAGGGCCTGCGGCACTCGGGATACAGCAATACCAGCCACCAAACACAGGACGTAGGGTATTACCTCTCCGAGAGGGCCTGAACCTGTCTAAATCTTGTCTCCCGTGTGCAGCCATCCTGATTTGCTGTGCTCACACCGCCCCATAAATAGTATTGCCGGAATAATACTCCGACAGTTGGCGCGCCAGGTAGGGGGTTGTGCGCATAGATCCATCTGCACGAGTCGGGATGGCTTTCGTCGACAGCAACAACGCTTTCGTCCCGGGGTGCGTCATGAGATTCGCCTTCATGAGCATTGTCCCGGATCCTGGCCAGCTTCTCCAGTTTGGGAAGTTCAGCTTCATCGCCGACAAGGTCGGCCAGCTTCACCTCTGCCACTCGGCGACATCCCGATTGGTAGAGGCTTCATCAGCTCTTCAGCCCGGGCCTCCCATGGAGCCCGCATACTCGGCCCCTCTCCCCAGGGAAGAGGCTTCGCCGAAACCAGATCCGTTTGTCGCACGCTGTCGAACCCCAGAATTCATAACAGAGAGGCTTAAGTGAAACCACCCGCTAAGTCGAAACGTCAACCCTGACCTCAACTCCTGGGTGTCAATTCCAAGAGGAGTGGAGTGATATGGCTCCGAATAGCCCGAGACGTCAACCCCAAAGCTTACTCTGGCAAGAGCACAGAGTAGTAGGGTGATATAGTCTCCTCACTCTTGTCCTACCGAGCCGGAACGTCAACCCCGAACTCGTCCCGGCAAATTAATGCACGGCTGGAGTAGGGTGATATAGTTCCCAACTTCTCAGTAGTAGAGTCGCTTCACAGGGGTGATTAAACTTAATGACTCTATGATATAAACCCTAAAGTCCTACCCACAACATGTGCTTCATCACATACACGCATGGCACATGAGTAGGCGAAAACAACCAGCTAACACAGCAGAACTCTACAACAGAATTGCAATATAGCAATACATACCTGCAAAGGATCCGAGGATCCCAGTACAATACACAGCGGAAGCTTAAATAGGGCTAAGAAGCCGAACAGTAGTGCCGAAAGCGGCAGCAAAACAAACCTAGCTGCCCAACCCCAGGAGCAGGATCACTGCCTGGGATTCCCAGAGACTAACCGTCGTGGGTGTCGATCTCTATATCGAAACCACCCTCAGGAGGGGTAGTTTCCTCTGCACAAAAACATCAACAATAGCAGGGTGAGTACAAAATTGTACTCAGCAAGACTTACAGTGCGGAAACTAGTAATAATTGTGCCAAGTATCAACAAAGGGGTAATTGTGGACTATTTTGCGGAAAGCGAGTTTTACCTTTGTCAATAGCAGTAAATAGATAGAAAACCGACTACTGGAGTACCTTTTAAAGGGGACGAGTCGAACACTTCGCGCATTCCTAACTGCAGATCACCACACCTGAAAAACCCCTCGACCCATCCTCGACCACCCTGGGAGGAAGCTGTCGCTAACCACGTCCTTAGAGTTGGCAAGTTTTAGAGTTGGTTATAGTTGTCTAATTCGATGCAAAATCTTACCAAGTTGTCCATAACCGCGGACACGGCTGTTCAAACAGTTTTAACCCTGCAGGGGTGTACATCTTTACATACACGTATCGATCGACTCCTAGTGCCACCGGGATAACACACTTCACGAGGTGTGTTGGCGGAGGGTGATCGAACACGACCTTTACAATGCTGTCGACCTAGGTATGAGCCACCCGTACGGGCCAGTCCATGTGCATCAGTCCGGCCGCAACTACGACACGGTCCCATACGTTGTGAATCGAGGTACATCCCCGGTCTCCCAGACCGTGTGTCCACCCCACCCTTATATGAGACCACACACCACATCCCCTTTTTCACGCACACGCAAATGGAAACGGCAAACTAATGCAGCTCATACACTAAGTCTAAGCAAATTAGTGAGTCGTGGGTGGCCCCATAATCCACCCGTGTAGAAGTACGCGAATCTTGGTTCGAAGGGACACCGGTAACCGGTCCTTGCGGGAAGACGAGACAACCCACCATGCTCCCAGCCATGGCCTCTCGTCTAAACCCAGATATGATTAAGCAAGTTTATTAGTCAAACCCTGGTGAACACCCACCTACCACGTAACCCATTCCCAGTGTTGATTCATCTGCTAACCCAGGAATTACGACTTCTACAAGTCTAAGCATGTCTAAGCATAAATACATAGCAATATTAAAGCATTGAACACTACACTATGCTAGATAGGTTGGGTTGGTGGTGGAGCTGTTTGAGCGACAAGGTGAGTCTTATTCATCAGCCTAGGGTTTTGCTTAGCGGAAAAATAGCAGTTGAACGCATGTGATAAAGAATTTAAAAACAACTAATACTTTTGCAAATAATAGGAGTTTGCAATGTGACCAAAGGGGCTGCTTGCCTGGTTGCTGGGCAACTAAACCCCGCCTGTGATCGGAACTATCGTCTCCTGGACCTTCCGGCTCTTAACGGGGAAGAACAAAAACACCGGAAACAAGGGCATAACAGTAAATATTAAAATACAAAACATCGACATGAGATGCAATGCATGCCATGGCATAGAGGACATAAAATAATGACTAATGCAAGTGGAATCAATTTAATCGGAGTCCGGACGCATAAAATGTCGCGATCCGAAAATCCCCCGGCTAATTGGAAACCCTAATTTGAGTTTTTAGCAATTTAGGTTTTTCCTAGCATGCAAACATGTATGAATATGATATATTTGAATAGCTCTCATTTTCTGAACATTTTGATATTTTATTTGCATTTTTCTGATTTTAAAATGTATTTTCTATGGATTTTACAAGATTTAAATCATTTTAAATCCTTTGTTGTATTTTTCTCAGTAAAAATAATATTAAAAGAAATTCAATATTAGCAGAGGCTGACATGTGGGCCTGGGTCAATTTTAGTCAACATTAACTTAGGTTAATGACAGTGGGACCCACTGGTCCTAACCTTCTATTTCCTTTAAATTTTATGTTAACCCTTTTCGGTGGGTCCCAGACGTCATAGGACTAAATTCATTCTACACTTTTATTGTGCTGATTTCCTATTAATAACAAGCATGAGAGGTTAGTTAATATTAATGAATGGTCATTAGCATTAACTACTAGCAGCTATTATTAAAGGGCTCCGACATCTGGTCGGAACAGCATAGATGGTATTAATTCTACCCTAATGGTGCTTAGCTATTAACTTACTCATTAAAGGTACTGTTAAACACTAATAGCAGATATTTAACTGACAGGTAGAATTAATTACTGAGATTAACTGGGTAGTTAGTATTACTAGAGCTCATTAACCGGTCAGAATTGATTAACAAACATGAATATTTTATTGCATTCGAACAGCACTTTGGGTTATGCAATATGCTTAGCAATCATTGAAGTATTAGTTGTGTCTTAACACTTAATCAGTTGTATTAAAATGCAGATATACAGGTGTTGTAACTGCTAAGCAACAGAGGATTAAATCCTCATTTGAAACCGGTCGGGATACCGGCCACTGGGGCTCGGTCCGATGGTGGCGAGGCCGACGCCGGCCGGCGGCGAGGTCAGGGAAGAAGAGAACGGCGGCGTCGTCGGCTGCTTACCGGAGGCGGCGGTGCGGTGCTGCTTTGGGGCGGAGCGGCGGACTCGGCGGCGCGGCGAGGAGGTGGTGCGGTGGGAGGGCAGCCGGGCTCGGGAGCGGCGACCAAGGGAAAGAAAGGGGCCGGCGGCAGGGCTTCGGGATGGAGCGGGGACAAGGGCGGCCGGGCGGTGGTGCGGGGGAGGGAAGCTGGCGGCGAGCTCGGCTCTGCTAGGGTGGTGCTGGAGCGGAGCGGCCGGTGAGGGATGGGGGCGAGGTGGGGCGGCAAGATGGGGGCGAGGCCGAAGCAGATGGGGAGGCACGGGATGCGGTGGTGCGACGGCTCGAGAACGGGTGGCCGCAGCGGGAGCTTCGGTGACAGGGGCTCCGGGGGAGGGGCGGCGGCGTAGGGGCGAGGCGAGGTCGGGTGGTGGGGAGGCGCTCGACGGCGGAGCAACGGAGGGGGGATGGCCGGAATGGTGGAGGGAATGGGCGGCGCGGTGGGGGGTCTGCTGGGTGATGAGATTGCGGTGGGGGAGAGGAGGATAAGAAGGCGCCGGGAAAAAGAAAGAGACAAGGGGGAGGGAGCGGCGGCGGGACTTCTCAAGCAGGAGGTGGCCGGAGCAGCCCCGAGCTCTTGCCACGCAAGCAGCTCGGTGGCGAGGTCGGGGACGGCAACAGGGGTTGGGGCAAGCGGCGGCCTGGGGAAGAAGCACAGGGGCGGTTGGTCGGGTGGGCTAGATGGGCCAGGCACAAAGGAAAGGAGCGGCCAAAGGGAAGGCCCGTTCGGCTAGGAAAGAGAGAGGGCTTAGAAATTAGGACGTCTCCCATTTCTCTATTTTTGCAACTATGAATTTATAGATTCAAATTGGTTTTAGAACCCTTGTTCTCCAATTTTTAAGTTTAAACAGAAACTTTAAGATCACCTCGTTTCCTTTATATGGTTTTCTAGGTTGAATAGCTAGTGAATTCCTAACACCCACTTAAATCCTACTAAAATTCTTTTAAAACCATTTCAAAGTTCTCTCAAAATCAACATTAAATCTCAAAGCATGCTTACAAGGTTTGGTTCCATTTCAAATAGGTTTTCCAAAATACCGGGTTAGGTTTTATTTTAAGGTTTTTCATAAAAATTCAAAATCCTACTCGATTTTAAGTTCCGATGCAGATGCATGCCATGAAATGATGCACACAACTGGCGGCTTAAGATTGGGGACGTTACAGACCTACCCCCCTTACGGGAATCTCGACCCCGAGATTCGGATGAGTTGGAAAAGAGGAAAGGTATTCGGATCGGACATAATCTTCGCGTTCCTAATCACTTCTTCTTTAGAAGGGTTTAATCAAGAGCTTCGAGAATCTTGAGGTTGCATCTTTAGGTAACCTTTTCCCATCCCGTCGTGGCTGCGAAGAGACCACTCTCGTTTCGATAGGTTTTCTCCGAAATTTCGTGCATCATGGAACTAAATCTTCAAGACATTTTCAAGGCTAAGAAACATAGAAAATATCACGGAGATCACAAAACGATGAAGGTAACTTCAATAAGAGAAACCTTATAGATTGCCTCGAAACAGATCTCATGACAACAAGGATCGAAGTGGTTCTCCGGGCGGAATTGAACAGCTGACCAAGTTAACTCATTTCAAATGGAATCGATAGGGGTTAGATGGATGAAGGGTGTTTCCGGAGATTATTTGGACAACAAACTCGACGTCATGACCCGATGGCGGGGTCGGGAGTTTGGTGGATGAAACACTTGGAGAGAAGATGGACCACCGAAATATCTAGAGGATAAGGAGGAAGCTGGCTTTGAATGCGTAAGAATAGCGCTTGGCGAGCTTGGAACTGGTGGGAATGATTCAACCAAAAACTAAAGAAAAGGGCTGCGGTTTTGGTGGCGCGAGCAAGCAGAGCTTGATGCGCATCTACCCAATCCGTACTCAGGGTGGCATGGATATTGATGGGAACCAAACGAGCAAAGCAACCGGGAATTCAAAATCTGGAATTCCTGGCGAACCTCACGACGTCCTTAGGAAACCTTCTTCATTGACTTCGACACAGCAACAGATAATAGGAGGAATATAAATTCCCAAGGATATTGAGAATAGCACGAACCACAAGGGTATCTTACAAGGGATAGGTACATCCTACGAATCTTTACAGGCCGGAACAAGATACCGGTTGCACCGGTTAGACCATCGATCATTGTTACATAGGGACACCACAACCTTGGAGGGTCAACTCAAGATACAGGATTAGGTTCGGCTTAGGATGCAAAGGGATACCAATAAGCGAACTTCATCCATGGATCGTGCATATAAGCACAGAAACTACGGAGAGATACGATTCTGGTCAGGGGGGGGAGAATTGAGCACAATACATTGTCGCTCCCAAAAGAGAACAGCCTTAACTTTACTAGGATCCACGGCGACACCTTCCGCCGAAAGCACGTGGCTTAGAAAAGTGGTTTCTTCAAGCCGGAACTCACACTCAGAGAACTTAACGAAAAGCTGATACCCACGAAGCTTCCCCAGATAAGCTTCAAACCAATAAGGACGACGATAGGTAGGAGTGGTTTTGAGAACCAACTCGATGACCAATTTGATGTCGCAATTCGATGGTAGACCAGGAAGTTCGTCGGGGAAGATATCCGGAAAATCACAGACTACCGGAACATCTGGAAGATCAGAAAGAATTTTGCCTTCGAGAGCATAAAGATGAAGTTCATCGAACTTCAAAGGATACTAAATAGCTTTGCCGGATGGATGAGAAGAACCACCGTCTTCATCGTACATTCAATTTGGGCTTGATGTGCAATCACTCAATTTGTCTCAAAGATAACAACAAGGAGGTACCTGGCACATGCGGTACACAGGAGGATATTACAAGCTTACCAGCTGGAATGGATACATGCCCATACTATAACACCATATCCACACGCTGAGGTTCAACTTCTATACATTATTTATCTACAACCTCAAGCGACCACAGATTTAGAATGGAAAACCATACACTGCCATCACGCAGGACGGTCGAGTGTACGCACTGTACATTTTGTACATTTATACACCAAGAAAGAGCTTGGATCTTCACTGCCACGCGAGCGGAGGCGGAAGGGGCACACGAGGAGTGCCAAATAGCTCGGTTCCCTCAGGTTGAGGAAGATTTGGGCATCGACGAGGTCCAGCAGTTATGCGGGCAGTGCGAAAAGGACCCCGAGCGGGGGTAAAACCTCCGACATCAGGATAAGAGATGTCTCCAGGAACTGGATCGATCTCAGCATTCAATACTCCTGGACTGAGATTGTTCATGCGAACACTGGGTTCGACTGACACCAGGAGATTCCACAGGCGGGCACGAGTGGCAAAGAGCTCATGTCGCACTGCTCGGTAGTGCCGGTCGAGCGTCTTGATCAAATCGGCTTGTCGACGCACTTCCAGATCGTCACTACCATCCATGTCGGTGTACACTGCGTAATTCACCTGATACTCCTCGGGTGGTACCGCAGGAAATGAGCGATAAGCCGACAAGGACATCAGCGGTAACTCATACCGCAAACGGGTGATGGCATGGTAGGCAGCTTCTTGAACTGCCATATCTACGGTAGTACCCACCCCATAGAAGATATGCATGGGACGTGGGTCATACTCATTATGGGGATATATCAAAACCATCGCCAGATATTGGGTCATCAAGAAATCACGGTATTGCTCATATACCGTGTATTCCGGCATCCATTGGTAATGATTACTTGCCAGCACATAGGCCAGCATTGCCGGGAACCCAGGAGTATCAATGCACCGGGTGAGTCGAACGATCTGACCACGAGGCATCTGAATCAAAGGTAGAGGTTATGACAACTCATAATCGAGCGATATGGAAAACTTAACGAAAATAGCTTGAGAGAATTCCACAATTCACAAGATGTTCACGAGTAGAATTGAAAATAACTGAGACAAGATAAGAGGGAAGGTAAAGATTCCCTGCACTCGTGAAGTCTAACTTTTGAACGAGGTAAGAAAATGGCGAATTTGTTTTCCAATCAACCGAAGTGGTAAGATGAAGAACTAAGACCGAAGAGATAAGGAGAAAACAGAGTCACTACTTATGCTTTTCACAAATCCTTTTTAGGTTCAAAATAGTTTTTTGCAACTTCTAGACCCAACAACGGCCAAGACAAAGGTTATCCTACAGTCAGCCCTGCTCTGATACCAAAGCTGTCGAACCCCAGAATTCATAACAGAGAGGCTTAAGTGAAACCACCCGCTAAGTCGAAACGTCAACCCTGACCTCAACTCCTGGGTGTCAATTCCAAGAGGAGTGGAGTGATATGGCTCCGAATAGCCCGAGACGTCAACCCCAAAGCTTACTCTGGCAAGAGCACAGAGTAGTAGGGTGATATAGTCTCCTCACTCTTGTCCTACCGAGCCGGAACGTCAACCCCGAACTCGTCCCGGCAAATTAATGCACGGCTGGAGTAGGGTGATATAGTTCCCAACTTCTCGGTAGTAGAGTCGCTTCACAGGGGTGATTAAACTTAATGACTCTATGATATAAACCCTAAAGTCCTACCCACAACATGTGCTTCATCACATACACGCATGGCACATGAGTAGGCGAAAACAACCAGCTAACACAGCAGAACTCTACAACAGAATTGCAATATAGCAATACATACCTGCAAAGGATCCGAGGATCCCAGTACAATACACAGCGGAAGCTTAAATAGGGCTAAGAAGCCGAACAGTAGTGCCGAAAGCGGCAGCAAAACAAACCTAGCTGCCCAACCCCAGGAGCAGGATCACTGCCTGGGATTCCCAGAGACTAACCGTCGTGGGTGTCGATCTCTATATCGAAACCACCCTCAGGAGGGGTAGTTTCCTCTGCACAAAAACATCAACAATAGCAGGGTGAGTACAAAATTGTACTCAGCAAGACTTACAGTGCGGAAACTAGTAATAATTGTGCCAAGTATCAACAAAGGGGTAATTGTGGACTATTTTGCGGAAAGCGAGTTTTACCTTTGTCAATAGCAGTAAATAGATAGAAAACCGACTACTGGAGTACCTTTTAAAGGGGACGAGTCGAACACTTCGCGCATTCCTAACTGCAGATCACCACACCTGAAAAACCCCTCGACCCATCCTCGACCACCCTGGGAGGAAGCTGTCGCTAACCACGTCCTTAGAGTTGGCAAGTTTTAGAGTTGGTTATAGTTGTCTAATTCGATGCAAAATCTTACCAAGTTGTCCATAACCGCGGACACGGCTGTTCAAACAGTTTTAACCCTGCAGGGGTGTACATCTTTACCTACACGTATCGATCGACTCCTAGTGCCACCGGGATAACACACTTCACGAGGTGTGTTGGCGGAGGGTGATCGAACACGACCTTTACAATGCTGTCGACCTAGGTATGAGCCACCCGTACGGGCCAGTCCATGTGCATCAGTCCGGCCGCAACTACGACACGGTCCCATACGTTGTGAATCGAGGTACATCCCCGGTCTCCCAGACCGTGTGTCCACCCCACCCTTATATGAGACCACACACCACATCCCCTTTTTCACGCACACGCAAATGGAAACGGCAAACTAATGCAGCTCATACACTAAGTCTAAGCAAATTAGTGAGTCGTGGGTGGCCCCATAATCCACCCGTGTAGAAGTACGCGAATCTTGGTTCGAAGGGACACCGGTAACCGGTCCTTGCGGGAAGACGAGACAACCCACCATGCTCCCAGCCATGGCCTCTCGTCTAAACCCAGATATGATTAAGCAAGTTATTAGTCAAACCCTGGTGAACACCCACCTACCACGTAACCCATTCCCAGTGTTGATTCATCTGCTAACCCAGGAATTACGACTTCTACAAGTCTAAGCATGTCTAAGCATAAATACATAGCAATATTAAAGCATTGAACACTACACTATGCTAGATAGGTTGGGTTGGTGGTGGAGCTGTTTGAGCGACAAGGTGAGTCTTATTCATCAGCCTAGGGTTTTGCTTAGCGGAAAAATAGCAGTTGAACGCATGTGATAAAGAATTTAAAAACAACTAATACTTTTGCAAATAATAGGAGTTTGCAATGTGACCAAAGGGTCTGCTTGCCTGGTTGCTGGGCAACTAAACCCCGCCTGTGATCGGAACTATCGTCTCCTGGACCTTCCGGCTCTAACGGGGAAGAACAAAAACACCGGAAACAAGGGCATAACAGTAAATATTAAAATGCAAAACATCGACATGAGATGCAATGCATGCCATGGCATAGAGGACATAAAATAATGACTAATGCAAGTGGAATCAATTTAATCGGAGTCCGGACGCATAAAATGTCGCGATCCGAAAATCCCCCGGCTAATTGGAAACCCTAATTTGAGTTTTTAGCAATTTAGGTTTTTCCTAGCATGCAAACATGTATGAATATGATATATTTGAATAGCTCTCATTTTTCTGAACATTTTGATATTTTATTTGCATTTTTCTGATTTTAAAATGTATTTTCTATGGATTTTACAAGATTTAAATCATTTTAAATCCTTTGTTGTATTTTTCTCAGTAAAAATAATATTAAAAGAAATTCAATATTAGCAGAGGCTGACATGTGGGCCTGGGTCAATTTTAGTCAACATTAACTTAGGTTAATGACAGTGGGACCCACTGGTCCTAACCTTCTATTTCCTTTAAATTTTATGTTAACCCTTTTCGGTGGGTCCCAGACGTCATAGGACTAAATTCATTCTACACTTTTATTGTGCTGATTTCCTATTAATAACAAGCATGAGAGGTTAGTTAATATTAATGAATGGTCATTAGCATTAACTACTAGCAGCTATTATTAAAGGGCTCCGACATCTGGTCGGAACAGCATAGATGGTATTAATTCTACCCTAATGGTGCTTAGCTATTAACTTACTCATTAAAGGTACTGTTAAACACTAATAGCAGATATTTAACTGACAGGTAGAATTAATTACTGAGATTAACTGGGTAGTTAGTATTACTAGAGCTCATTAAACCGGTCAGAATTGATTAACAAACATGAATATTTTATTGCATTCGAACAGCACTTTGGGTTATGCAATATGCTTAGCAATCATTGAAGTATTAGTTGTGTCTTAACACTTAATCAGTTGTATTAAAATGCAGATATACAGGTGTTGTAACTGCTAAGCAACAGAGGATTAAATCCTCATTTGAAACCGGTCGGGATACCGGCCACTGGGGCTCGGTCCGATGGTGGCGAGGCCGACGCCGGCCGGCGGCGAGGTCAGGGAAGAAGAGAACGGCGGCGTCGTCGGCTGCTTACCGGAGGCGGCGGTGCGGTGCTGCTTTGGGGCGGAGCGGCGGACTCGGCGGCGCGGCGAGGAGGTGGTGCGGTGGGAGGGCAGCCGGGCTCGGGAGCGGCGACCAAGGGAAAGAAAGGGGCCGGCGGCAGGGCTTCGGGATGGAGCGGGGACAAGGGCGGCCGGGCGGTGGTGCGGGGGAGGGAAGCTGGCGGCGAGCTCGGCTCTGCTAGGGTGGTGCTGGAGCGGAGCGGCCGGTGAGGGATGGGGGCGAGGTGGGGCGGCAAGATGGGGGCGAGGCCGAAGCAGATGGGGAGGCACGGGATGCGGTGGTGCGACGGCTCGAGAACGGGTGGCCGCAGCGGGAGCTTCGGTGACAGGGGCTCCGGGGGAGGGGCGGCGGCGTAGGGGCGAGGCGAGGTCGGGTGGTGGGGAGGCGCTCGACGGCGGAGCAACGGAGCGGGGATGGCCGGAATGGTGGAGGGAATGGGCGGCGCGGTGGGGGTCTGCTGGGTGATGAGATTGCGGTGGGGGAGAGGAGGATAAGAAGGCGCCGGGAAAAAGAAAGAGACAAGGGGGAGGGAGCGGCGGCGGGACTTCTCAAGCAGGAGGTGGCCGGAGCAGCCCCGAGCTCTTGCCACGCAAGCAGCTCGGTGGCGAGGTCGGGGACGGCAACAGGGGTTGGGGCAAGCGGCGGCCTGGGGAAGAAGCACAGGGGCGGTTGGTCGGGTGGGCTAGATGGGCCAGGCACAAAGGAAAGGAGCGGCCAAAGGGAAGGCCCGTTCGGCTAGGAAAGAGAGAGGGCTTAGAAATTAGGACGTCTCCCATTTCTCTATTTTTGCAACTATGAATTTATAGATTCAAATTGGTTTTAGAACCCTTGTTCTCCAATTTTTAAGTTTAAACAGAAACTTTAAGATCACCTCGTTTCCTTTATATGGTTTTCTAGGTTGAATAGCTAGTGAATTCCTAACACCCACTTAAATCCTACTAAAATTCTTTTAAAACCATTTCAAAGTTCTCTCAAAATCAACATTAAATCTCAAAGCATGCTTACAAGGTTTGGTTCCATTTCAAATAGGTTTTCCAAAATACCGGGTTAGGTTTTATTTTAAGGTTTTCATAAAAATTCAAAATCCTACTCGATTTTAAGTTCCGATGCAGATGCATGCCATGAAATGATGCACACAACTGGCGGCTTAAGATTGGGGACGTTACACACGCGAGTTCGCACTCGGATCCCGACTGGTGGGCGCTATCGAATCTCTCCTCCCCGTACTCGAGTACTACTCGGACGAGGATAAAAGCTCTGGCAGCCACCATCCGTCCAGGGAAGTCTTCATGGCTAACGCCGACTCGCAAATTGATGGCGATGGCCGAGAAGTCCCCATCGACCAACAAACACCGGCCGAGCTCGAGGCCACCCGGCTCCGACTCCTCGCCAAGGAGGAAGAGTTGATCGAGCAACAGACCCGGCTTGTCCGCCAGCGTGACGACCAGCGACGCAATGACGACATGAGGGCTCGTGGACGCCAGGTTCACAATGAGCTCCGCATGCGTGAAAAGGAAGGAGTCCCGATATTTCCTCCAGGATAACCGGGACATCTTCGCATGGACATCCTCCGACATGCCCGGGGTTCCTAGGGAGGCTGCCGAGCACTCTCTCAACGTTCGGCCGGACGCCAAGCCGGTCAAACAGCGTTTACGCCGTTTCGCTGAAGATAGACGTCAGGCTATAGGAGAAGAAATAGCTAAGCTTCTAGCAGCTGGCTTTATTAAAGAAGTGTATCATCCCGACTGGTTAGCGAACCCAGTTCTTGTTCGCAAAAAGAATGGAAAGTGGAGGATGTGTGTTGATTATACTAGCCTTAACAAGGCGTGTCCCAAAGATCCTTTCACCCTTCCCTCGCATCGACCAAGTGGTTGACTCCACGGCCGGGTGCGAAATTTTATGCTTTCTCGACGCCTACTCGGGCTATCACCAGATCAAGATGAAGGAGGATGACGAGATCAAGACATCTTTCATCACTCCGTTCGGCGCCTTCTGCTACGTCTCCATGCCCTTCGGACTCAAGAATGCCGGCGCTACGTACCAACGGTGCATACAGCGCTGCCTTCAGTCCCAGATCGGCCGGAACGTGCAAGCCTACGTCGACGATGTGGTGATCAAGTCCCAAAAGAAAGAAGACCTCCTGAGTGACTTGGGAGAGACTTTCGCTAACCTTCGAAGATTCAGCATGAAGCTCAACCCCGAGAAGTGCGTTTTCGGGGTCCCTTCGGGTAAACTACTCGGCTTCATCGTCTCCGAACGAGGAATCGAGGTCAACCCGGAGAAGATCGACGCCATCGTCAAGATGGGCCCACCCAAGAACCTCAAGGACGTCCAACGGCTGACCGGGTGCATGGCTGCTCTCAGTCGGTTCATCTCTCGACTCGGCGAGAAAGCTATGCCCCTCTACAAGCTCATGAAGAAGTCGGAAACCTTCACCTGGACTCCCGAAGCCCAGGATGCTTTGGACGGCTTGAAGAAGTTCTTATCCACTCCCCCGGTGCTGGCGTCCCCCATGCCCAACGAACCACTGCTTCTTTACGTCGCAGCGACTACTCAGGTAGTCAGTACGGTTCTGGTCGTGGAACGCGCCCGAGCCCGGCCACATACAGAAGGTACAACGACCGGTCTACTTCATCAGTGAAGTCCTGTCCGAGTCCAAGGCGCGGTACCCTCAGATCCAGAAGATCATCTACGCGGTGTTCATAACATCACGGAAGTTAGTACATTACTTCCAAGGACACCCCATCACGGTGGTCAGCTCCTTCCCGATTGCCGACGTCATCAACAATCGCGATGCTACGGGCAGGATTGCAAAGTGGGCAATGGAACTCATGGCTTTCAGCATAGTCTACGCCCCCCGCACGGCCATCAAGTCCCAGGCTCTTGCCGACTTCATGGCCGAGTGGACAGAAGTCCAGTCTCCGCCCTCCGTCGTCGACCTCGAGCACTGGACGCTCTATTTCGACGGCTCACTGATGCTCCAGGGCGCGGGGGCTGGCGTCGTGCTCATCTCGCCTAAAGGCGAGCGCTTCAAGTACGCGCTGCAGATCCACTTCCCGGCTTCCAACAACGTCGCCGAGTACGAAGCTCTACTCCACGGTCTCCGACTTGCCGCCTCACTCGGGATCCGCCGGCTCCTAGCACGCGGAGACTCCGAGTTGGTGGTGCGGCAGGTCATGAAGGATGGTCATGCCGAGATCCCTCCATGGAAGCCTACTGCCAAGAAGTTCGCAAGCTCGAAGCCAAGTTCGACGGTCTTGAGATCACCCACGTTTTACGCCGAGACAACGAGGCAGCGGATGCACTCGCCAAGCTAGGATCCAGTCGGGACGTCGTCCCGGCCGGGGTTTTCCTTCACGAGTTGCACACCCCCTCCATCAAAGCGGACACAACACCCAAGACCGATGAACAGCAGGTTCCCCGAAGGCGAAACCAGTCGGCAAACCTCTCCGGAGGTCCTGGCTGTCACCCCTGACTGGACCGTGCCCTTTCTGGATTACCTGCTGCGGGACGTCCTCCCATCCGACAAGACCGAGGCACGCCGCGTCGCGCGGCGCGCCAAGTCCTTCGTCGTCATTAACGACGAGCTTTACAAGAAGAGTACCTCCGGGATCCTCCAACGGTGCATACCTCAGGAGCAAGGACAGCAGCTGTTGTCCGACATCCACTCGGGCGTATGCGGTCACCACGCGGCTCCAAAGACGCTAGTTGGGAAAGCCTTCCGACAAGGTTTCTACTGGCCGACTGCCGTCACGGACGCCGATCACATCGTCCGCACCTGCGAGGGATGCCAATACTTCGCCCGGCAGACACACTTGCCGGCCCAGGCGCTCCAGACTATTCCGATCACCTGGCCCTTCGCGGTCTGGGGTCTGGACATGGTCGGTCCCCTCAAGAAGGCGCCCGGGGGCTACACGCACCTCTTCGTCGCAGTCGACAAATTCACCAAGTGGATCGAAGCCAAGCCGGTCGCCACGATAACTGCTGAAAAGGCCGTCGAGTTCGTGCGGGACATCGTCTTCCGATTCGGCGTACCCAACAGCATTATCACGGACAACGGCACCCAATTCACCGGACGCGCATTCCTCCAGTTCTGTGACGACTTCAACATCAGCCTCGACTTCGCCGCCGTGGCACACCCGCGCTCCAACGGGCAAGTCGAGCGGTCCAATGGCCTGATCATGCAAGGTCTCAAGCCCCGGATCTTCCAACGACTGAACAAGTTCGCCGGCAAATGGGCAGCCGAGCTACCCTCGGTGCTATGGAGCCTGCGCACCACACCTAATCGGTCAACCGGCTACACGCCGTTCTTCATGGTCTACGGCGCCGAGGCAGTGCTCCCGACTGACCTGGATTACGGCTCCCCGCGGGCCCGCGCCTTCAACGAGGCCGAGTCAGAGGAAGCACGGCAGGACGCCCTCGACCAACTCGAGGAGGCACGCGAGGTCGCGCTCCTTCGCTCAGCCAAGTACCAGCAGGCCCTGCGGCGGTACCACAGTCAGCACGTGCGAGGCCGCTCCTTCAACGTCGGCGACTTGGTTCTGCGCCGAGTCCAGACAAATAAGGAGCAGCACA
The DNA here is from genome assembly GCA_019208055.1 of Stipa capillata. Classification (NCBI taxonomy): domain Eukaryota; kingdom Viridiplantae; phylum Streptophyta; class Magnoliopsida; order Poales; family Poaceae; genus Stipa; species Stipa capillata. The sequence goes on along the minus strand of JAGXJF010002310.1, from coordinate 148,535 downwards.
AGCTCTCGCCGCCATGGGAGGGCCCGTACATAATCGCCGAGGTACTGCGCCCGGGGGCTTACCGACTGAAGGACGGCGATGGCAACGTCTTCACCAACGCATGGAACATAGAACAGCTACGTCGTTTCTACGCTTAAATTTTCTCTAAGTGTATTGGCAACATGAATCAAGCACCCCTTTTCGCTCCATTCAAAGCAAGTCTTTTCCCGACTGGCCCGCTACGCCCGCTCGTAGCGAGCACTCGGCGCATACATGACTTCGCCCTTCATGCGTGAAATACTTAAGTACTGTGTACAACGTCTAACGTTCACTCTGTGACCCCGACCGCCGGTTTTACGCCGTACCCTGACGCTACACGGGACACACGCCCACGGCTAATCCCTACGCAAAGGAGGCTACAACGGGTCGGCACAGAGCAGCAGCTAACAGACTTACATACACAGGAACACAAGTCCGTTTCACGCTTGACATAAAAATAACTTGATTAATTGGACAAGTGCTTACAAAAGTTACTCGGCATCCCCGAGTGCATAACCAATTCACTCGGCATACCGAGTGAACCCAAAAGCCAACTCGGCTTTCCCGAGTCCTTTATAACTCTACTCGGCTAGCCCGAGCAGTTTACACCTACTCTATTTTCCTACAGGCCCGAGCGCTTCAGCAAGGTCTCGACGGTGGGCTCGACGATCCGCATCATCTCCGGAATGTCTTCATCCGGAAAGTCCGCGGCGTACCCTTCCCCGATCGCCTCCAAGTCCAGCTCGGGGTCATGGGACCGCGCCACCGCCAAGACTAGGCTGGCCCCCGTCCGCGCGGCCTCCGCCTCGATGCTCACCACCTGGTCGGGGACCTGGTGTAGCCGCTCGGCGACCGCCGCAACGGAGTCCGGCGCCGGGTCATCCGACCAGACGGCGCCGCATGCCGCCTGCCCCGCCTTCAGCAGCGACTCGATCATCCCTTGGGATTTTTCGAGCCGACCCTTCCACTCTGCAGCAGCAGAGCAATACGCAACCGGTCAGGCGACGAAGTCAGGACAAAACCAACGACCAGCAAGTTCGAACAAAGCAAAACGGAGTGGTCAGGGCACTTACGGGACTCGGCCTCCGTGGCGCCCTTCTGTGCAGCCTTGACCGCCTCCTCCGCGTCAGCGGCCCTCTTGGCCGCCGACTCGGCGTCTTCCTTCGCGGCCTTGGCTGCCTCCTCCGCGTCCGCGGCCCTCTTGGCCGCCGACACGGCGTCCTGCTTCGTCTGCTTCTCCATTTTTTCCGCCAAGTCCGCCCGGGCCTTCTCCGACTCGAGCGCCTTCTCGAGTTTCCTGGCCCATTGCTTGGCAAGGTCACAATCCCGGGCGCGGGTTTGCAACGGCTCGGCTTCACGCTGAAGCTGCGCCCTCCAGGCCTTCTCCGCCTCAAGCGCCTCGTCGAGGTCCCGGGCGCGGGCCTTCGCCGCCTCGAGCTCCGCCTTCAGCTTCGACACCTCGTCTTCGGCGGCTGCACCGGCACAACGCGTTAGCTCGGCAACAAGCAGTATGCGCAAGACAAAGGTCACTCGGCAGGCCTACCTTGGGACTTGGCGATTTCCTGGGACAGACCAGCCTTCAGGCCGGTGATCTCCGCCCCGCGCTTGCGCGCCACGTCCTCCGCCGTCTGCCGGGCCGCGGTTATCCTGTCCCACTCGGACTTCCGCAGCTCCATCCGCTCGATCACCGGCAGTCGGTCCTGGAGGACGGCGGTCTTGCTTTGCGACCGCTGGTTCAGCGCCTGCTGCAGAAGACAAACAAGTTAGTCCGCCCGGCTGCATCATCAAAACCCTCCACTCGGCCCCAAGGACCCAGTGGAGGCTCGGGGGCTACACCCTCCGGGTGCACTGTTCGTGCACCCGGAGACGAGTCTACAGACTATACTACATCTACCCTCCGCCCGACTATCCTAGTCGACCGCAGGCTCGGGGGCTACACCCTCTGGGTGCACTGTTCGTGCACCCAGAGCAGCAACTACAAAAAAAAGAGAAGAACAAAAAAACAAGGGGTCCCCTGCCCGACTACCTTAGTCGGGCAGAGGCCCGGGGGCTACTTCCTAGGGATACATCCTCACAAAAAGGACAGTACTCACCTCCATCAAAGGGCACAGCCTGCCGTTCAGCAGGTTGGCCGCCTCCCTTGACGCTTTCAGCAAAGCCGGGAGGATCTCCCCGATTTGCTCGGCGCACTCCGCAGCCGCGCGCCACTCCCGCTCCTCCTCGGTGTCGTCGACCACCACCGCGGCCGGCTGCCCCGGCTCCTTTGCCCCGATTCGGAGCGGTCTCGCCACCAACTCCGAGCATGGCTTTGAGGGCGGAGCCCCGCTGATCTCCCGCATTGGCGAGGTCTCGGCGGGCTCGTCCTCACGCGCCGGCGAACCAGCCCCGCCCGCTTCCGGAGCCGCACCTTCCGCCGTCGCCGCGTCCCGGCTAGCATCCGCGGCCCCCGCCGGCACCAATGCTCCGATGGAGGACTCCTCCTGAGGGGTAGCTGGCGGGACTGCCTGCGTGCCGGGTTGCTCGGGGGTTGGCTCGCGAGCGACCACGATCGGAGGCGACGCCGGCCGAGAGGAGGAAGGAGCAGCCGCCGGCGGAGGCGGCGACGCCCGGGTGTCTGGCGCCGGGGGGTCTCCACCCTGGTTGGACCCCGGGCCACTCGGGGGTGCCTTGGTGGCGTCCCCCGTCTTCCGCGTCCTGCGGAAACGACAAGATCAACCACGTCAGTATATGAAGACGAAAGAATCCAAGAAGTCAGTCGGCAGGGCACTTACTTCGCAGACCGAGCGACGACGAGCCTCTTCTTCACCCCCGCGGCTCGTGGCCCGGGTGCAGCGGCAGCCGGGGCTGGCGAGGCCCCCGACCCGCCGGACGCCCCGAAGGCCGTGTCGGCGTCGCGTTTCTCCCCCCGGCTAGTGGGGGCGTCATCGCCAGCAGCCTGAGTAGTCTCACTCGGGGCAGCGGCCGGCACCGCAGGATCGGCGCCGGTGGAAGCGCCGGTGGAAGATTCTTCCGCGACGTCAGATGTGACCACCGCGCTGGCCGCTGCCAGCGGGTCATCGCTGCGCCGGGGCCTCCGTCTCCGCACGAAGTAGGCGCCGCCAGCATCCGACTCCTCCTCTTCCTCCTCCTGGGCCGTTGTGCTTACGGGAGGAGGAGGGGGTGTAGCAACCGCCGGTCCTTTCCCTTTGGAGGACTTGGCACCCTTTGAGGACCCGGCGCCCTTCGCTTTGCTGGCGCCGGGTGAAGATACCCCCGCCGCCCCCGGCGGCGGCGGTTTGCCCTTCGGAACGTCAGCGTACCGTGGCTGGTTCCAGATCTCGTCCTCCGGGAGGGGAGCGCTGGAAGCAAAACCAAAAAGGACCTGCGAAGGCATAAAAGCAAAGCCCGAGTGAGGCTCGGCCAAAAGCTGAGATCAAAAGAACCAAGCATTGGCTACTTACGTCGTTCGGCGGGTTCGCTCGGCAGAAAGGAGCCGGTCGTCCGGAGAAGTCCAGGCTCGTCCCCTGAGCAGGATCTTCTCGAGTCGACCTTGCACCTCGCCCTCCGACAGCTCGTCGGCGGCCTCCCGGGTCGGATCCGCCGCGCCGGTGTACTGGTACATGGGGTGCGCTCGGAGTTTGGCCGGCTGCACCCGCCACCGGACGAAGGTGGCGACGACAGTCGCCCCGGTGACCCCGGCCTCCATCGCCTGGCCGAGCTGTGCCATCAGGACGTCGACGCTGTCCTGCTCCCGGTCGAGGGGTGGATCCGTCCAGCTTGACCTGGCTACCGGCGCCTGACCCGAGAAGGACGGCAGCGCTGGGTCGGCATTGGCACAATAGAACCACTGGGCGTGCCAACCCTTGAGCGACGATGGCATTGGCGGGGCCGGGTAGCTCTTCGCCAACTTCGCCCTCAACTGAAACCCGGCGCCTCCGACTACGGCCGGGTTGTCCTTGCTCGGCTGCGGCTTCACCATGAATAGATGCTTCCACAGCGCGAAATGCGGGCGAATGCCGAGGTAGCATTCGCAGAGCGTGATGAAGCTGGCGACGTGTAGGACGCTGTTGGGATTCAGGTTGTGCAGCTCCAGCCCGTAGTAGTACAGAAGCCCGCGCAAGAACGGGTGGACCGGAACCGAGAACCCTCGCTCGAAGAATGAGCTGTTTACCACCAGCTCACGGGTGTCCGGCGTGGGGATGGTCTCCCCCGTGGCAGCGCGCCACTCGACCAGCTCCTTCGGGGGGAGGAGCCCCATCCGGACGAGGATCTCCAGCCTCGCCTCCGTCACCGTCGACCTCATCCATGGAGAGGGGGCCATTGGCTCGGCCGACGATCCCTCCTCGCCCAGCAGCTTCCAAACTAAGGCGTCCTCCTCGGTCTCGCTTTGATCTGCTTCCCAATCCGGGGCTTGCATCCGAGGGAGCCGGGGAGGGGATTAGGGTTTTGGCGGGGCGGGGCGCGCAGAGCGACTGGGAGCAAGAGGAAGACGAAGCGGCGGGCGCGAGGAGAATGCGGATGCGTTTGAGAGCGTGGGCCACTCCCGCAGCCTCTGCCGGATATAAAAGGAAGGGGCGGACGGTTCGGATTCCCCGCGTCTCCACGTTCCCGGATTCGCCGCGCCCACGACCGCGCCGTTTCAGATTCCGCCGCACGTTCGGGCGGGCCACGCCGCGCGTATCTCGCGCCCACGACCAGGCTGCGCCGCGATTCGTGCGGACTTAATGAAGGAGATCCAACGGTTAGCCTTCCAGGCTGTATAACCCGACGGAATACGTCTCCGCTGTATGGTGGCTAAAGCGTATTCTCCGAGAATCACTAGCTGGCTGCCTAGAGGGACTCGGCGCCGGACGCTTCGGCCACAGAGGGTATCAGAGACTGGCCTCCAGCGAGGAACGCAGTCGGCTGAGTACACCCGAGTGAGGGGCAGTAATGGCGTGCCTCCCGGAGGCCGCGAGTCGGATGCTGAGCAACTTGGAGCCGCTGGATTCTCCACCCAGAACTCATCGAGCACTTAAGCCTCGAAGCTCTGGTCTCTGGGATCTCCAGATTCAGTGGAATGACCTGGCATAAGACTTTGAAACTCAGAAACCTATGCGCCATGTCTGTTTTCTCTGGTTCGGACTTAGAGTTCCAGAGGCATTCCCTCAGGGGACCCTAGCCGGCCTTAACCCCCTCGGGAAGGCCGGGTGCTACTCGGGAATTCAGTCGGGATTTATGGCAAGCCCCACGCCGGGTTATCAGTCGGTCCCTGCCCCCCAGGGGTGGACCGGATGCCACTAGAGATTACCCGTTATTAACTCACCCGCCATAATATTCCTGCCTTTTCAGGTGAATGTTACTCGGCTCTTATTGTCTTTTCCACAGGAGTTCAATCAGCCCTTCGCAATCTCCCTGCTGGCGAGAACCACTCGGGAAGTTCGACCTGAAGCCTCAGCCGACAGCAGCAAGATCGCGGAGGACTCGGGGGCTACTGATGGTGACATGGCACCCGGGTACCATCAAGGAGGACGAATCCGGCCTCCCGGCCACGGGATGGGCCGGGCCGGCTACTTGGAGTCCGACTACCTCACGGGGGCGCCTCACCGACGTGGAGTACAAGACAAGGACTAATACCTGTCCGGCTTACCCGGAATTGGTTGTAACCAAATAGGAAACATATCTGTTAACCCGATCCGGACTCTGTAACCCTACCCCGGCCGACTATATAAGGCCCGGTAGGGGACCTCCGATCGGCAGAACACCTCATCTAGCTTAATCTCCATTGTTTCACAGCTCAGGCCCCTTCGAGATCGACTCTCTAGGGCTGCGGCACTCGGGATACAGCAATACCAGCCACCAAACACAGGACGTAGGGTATTACCTCTCCGAGAGGGCCTGAACCTGTCTAAATCTTGTCTCCCGTGTGCAGCCATCCTGATTTGCTGTGCTCACACCGCCCCATAAATAGTATTGCCGGAATAATACTCCGACAGTAACCGACCGGGAAGTTCTTCCCGGGTGCGCACGAGTGAGCACAAAGTGCGCATGAAAGACTAGTGTTTGTTTGTGGGGCCAGTCTGGATCCCAGGTGATAGCCAGGCGTAATGACCACTGGTCCGGGTGAGAGGCGGGGTGTTACAAGGGCGATGTCGATGACGAGCCCCTAGTTTCGCCAAAGGTGGGCGCGGAAGCGTGCGGGCGAACGCGGGCGACGTGCGGACGAACGCGCATGACGTGCGGGCGACGCGCGCGCGCGACATGGACGAGGTGATGTCGATGACGAGCCTCTAGTGTCGCCGAGGGCGGGCCCGAAAGCGTGCGGGCGAACGCGGGAGACGTGCGGGTGAACGCACGCGACGTGGACGAGGGCGATGTCGATGACGAGCCTCTAGTGTCAGGGAGAACGAGCGAGAGCCAAAATGTACGAGACAGTCGTCGACGTGGATCAGTGTTTGCATTAGGGCGTGGAATCGAGAGCTTACAAGTGGGAGAGTGAGAGTGAGAGGAAAAAATCAACCCCTTCCCCTCTAACCTCAGGGGGTATTCATAGGGTTTGAGAATAGAAATGCGATATTACAATTTTGCCCTCACATGAGAGGGAATTTACAAGGGCATTATGGTCATTTTTCTACTCCTAAGAGATCTTTATGGAATATTCCCAGACATCTTCGGAGGAATCTTTAGTCAAGCCGAAGTGATCCCTGACGGCGTCGGGGATGTGCTGGACAAGGCAGAACGTAGGCGTCGGGGTCGCTCCTGACGACGTTGTCGGGATTATGCCGGACGAGGCAGAACGCTGCGTTGGGGTTGTTCTTGGCGGCGTCGGGGTTATGCCGGACGAGACAGAACGTAGACGTCGGGGTCGCTCCTGATGGCGTCGTCAGGGTTATGCCGGACGAGGCAGAACGCTGCGTTGGAGTTGTTCTTGACGGCGTCGGGGTTATGCCGGACGAGACAGAACGTAGGCGTCGGGGTCGCTCCTGATGGCATCGTCAGGGTTATGCCGGACGAGGCAGAACGCTGCGTCGGGGTTGTTCTTGACGACGTCGGGGTTATGCCGGACGAGGCAGAACGTAGCGTCGGGGTCGCTCCTGACGGCGTCGAGGTTATGCCGGACGAGGCAGAACGTAGCGTCGGAGTTGTTCTTGACCACGGAGGAAAACGTCAATTCGGAGTTGCGCAGGGACCATCCCTCCAACAAATTTATATTTTGATTTCATGTCCTTATCGAATAAGTGCTAAAGATCTCCTACAATAATTTTCTGAAGCACGAGATAACATGGAGGCATAGACATCTTTAACCATAACATGACACACTACCAAACAACTTTACCACATCAAGTTGATGAAAATGAGTTGTACAGACAGAGATAATAAATACCTATATTATCACTTTGCAGGCAGATGATCCACCCCAACAAGGACACGTAATATTTATTTGCATTGACGAAATCACAGACTTAGGAAAGGGGGAATGAAATGGTCTACATTCCCTCTTTTACATCAGGCTCAATTGTCTTAGTCATTAACCTACAGAAGTGAAAAGTGTTTTTACATGGCCTTCGTCAAATTGACCTATTTTAATTCCAATTTGAGTAAACCATGTGTTCTCTTTAGGAACATGTGCAGAAGAACTCTACCTTATACTTATACCTTATGTACACCCTATTGAGTACTTCATATTCTCAAAACTACAGGACATTGGTAGCAAATTAATGCACTTAAGTAGGTTATGCAAATTACCACCTCAAACACTTCCAATGATTTGGTGCATATCCACGTGTCTTCCAAAAGTAGATAGATTCAAGCATTTAAAGAATCCTCAAACCCTGTTGAACTCGTACTTCTGCACCAGATTGAATCTCTCAATACTTCCACAAACCCTTCAGCACAAGAGTCCTCACAGCGTCCACCCCTTGCTCCAAAGCGGTGTCAATCTTGATCAAATTTGCAGAACAGGTTTAAATCAACATCCAAGTAGCAAGAACCATATCAGAGAGTTCCTCCCAGAAAAGGGCAGACCACTAGAAAACGAGAAAGTTGTGGCTTAACTAACAACAGTTTTCTTTATAGTATGATAAAGTAAAGGTTAAGATTCCTAATGTTATTTTCCAGAACCAACTTTACAAAAACCTTTCCCCGTGTAAGCTTGTAATGGTAACAATTAACAGTACATATAAATTGAGATAGTCCCTTTGTGTCAACAACTAAAGGGTAAAACCTAGTTGGAGTACTACTTCAAAATGTGTATTATATCCAACATGGAACCATATCATTATTCTTTGTTTATAAATAAGATATGTTCGCCACAATCATTTGTAGCAACATTCCAATTTAAGCCTACACCCAAAATTAATACTCATTGATTATGATAATCCAACAAAATAGTGGGAGATCTTTTATCTTTTATCTACAGCCAAGTTTGCTCGAAATATTATTAAAGAATGAATTACTGTAACTGGTCAAGAAATCAGCATATTATTAGTTATCACCAATAAAGAGAACTCTTAGAATGCAATTGAAGTTGGTAATGGCATTGGTTTATTATGTCATAACTAGACATAGAGCAAAGTCAATACCTGCACTCGTTCCTCTGAACTGAACTTCTGCAGAAGAAAAGCCCGCGTGTCCATTTTGCCAGGTGGGCTACTGATACCTGTACAGCTCAATATTGCCAAAATATGAATTCTCAGGGAAGGTATTGAAGAGTTAGGTGGTGAAATGTACCTATAGATAAACGAGGAAATTCCTGGCAGCCATCCAAATGCTCAATTACATTCTGTAGGCTGTCTTTCAGGGGAAATGGTTATTGCGGATGTGGGCAATAGATTGTGAAATGTAAGTAATGGGCCTTAGCTATTAAAATCACAGAAACAGCTACCTCAAAAGCGTAATGCTTACAAGCAAACTAATACATTATAACCTAAAGCCTATGAAGAAAGCAACTAACATTTTCCCTCACAATATAAAGTTTGCAGAGGCACCCGTCTATCCGAGTATTCAAATTCAACAATGTAAAATATTGACAAATCAAATTTCTTCTGTAAGTCAGGTCCATGTAATAAATGTTCTGACTGGCCTGGAGTAAACTCATGTTTGTTGTTCTTCAGATAAACATATCAACATGAGCTATATATGAAGTTAACTTCCGGTATGATATCGAGAAAAGTAAATCTTTATGTTACATTTGAAATAAATCAGGCCAAGTTTTAGTACATTAACTTTATGTTAATACCATTCTTGTTCACTTTCTGAACTCCAGATTGACAAAATCAAGTGGATGAACTAATTCTGCTGCATTCTGTATGTGTGTAACATCAGCATGTTCCATATGACTAGAAGTTGTAAACCTACTAATTGCTTCAAATGATTAGGAACTTTGAATATTACCCATTATGGCGGCCATGACCACCTTTCCTTTGAAGTCGCAATACACCATTGGGCAGACTCGTCTCATCATAAATCTGCAATAAACAGAACTCGCTGATATCAATTGCAAGCGTGTGATACTGAATGGCAATGGTAAATCATTAAAAGAACAATGATAAAATGTACCACAAGGATGTGTCGCAGCGGTATTTGGTAATAGGCAGCAAGAGGTCCAATCTTCACATGATAGAGGAATGTTTTTCATTAGTATATGACGAATTAAGAAAATAAGTAAAATTTTGCATCAGAATAGAACAAGTCCTGAGAACAACTTATAGTAGCATGCATGATATGTTATGTGAAATGGGGATTAAAATATCTAGGTATAGTTGTGAGGCACTCACAAGATTATCAACATAACTGATACTTCTCTGCAACCAATTAAAGTACTTTTGCTTATTGAAAACCTATATTGATGTTCAAATGCTTATGGACAGAGACAGAATTTGAAGATCCCTGTAGTCACATATGGTTCTTTACTAGTTAATATATCAATACCCTGGATGAGATATGCACGTTATGGCCAGCCAGCCAACAGAAACTGCAGCACATAGCAGCAGAAGTGCAGCCCGCTAGGGCCCAGAAGTTGCGCACCTAGGGGAGTACAGGTACAGCCACAATACTAGGGCCGTCTGGGTAGGCTTAGGCTTCTTTAGCAATATAATATATTTAAATTTATAAATCTTTAAAGGTCAAGCAATGATTTATGGAAGAGCTATAATTGCCTGATATTCATGTTTTAGATATATTGCTAGCAGGCAGCATTTTGTAACAACAGGCGTCAAAGTTCATATTGATAGTTAAGTTGTGCAGGATATTTTAAGAAGGTTATGAATACGAAATGGAGACATTAAAGTGATATGCCTGTACATATATCATAAATTTGTTTCAGCACTAAGAAATCCAATTGTTTGCACAAGTAATATAGTTCCTGAGAAATGTTTATTTCAAGTAAGCCAGGATAAAAACTCACTGCCTCACCGCAGTAGTTCATGTATGATAGTGGCTTTACCAGCAATAATGGTACCTCCCCAAATGAACCTGCACTAGAATTTGACCCAACGGATGAGTAAAACAAAAATAATAACAAGATTATGACATTAACTGCAACACATCGTGAGGTTTATAGCTATGCTTCCAGTAAAAAAATGTTCACAGGATAGGCCAAACCTTGATGCACTAGGGTCACTTTCTTTGCAAGTAATTGATGCATCAAAATATACGCCACTAAACATATGTGTTACCTCCAACATAAACATATTTGAACACTATGATCAACATTCAATATCAAGAAGCCATCAACAACACAAATTAATTCCCTGCTAAAAGAAAAACACAAATTAATTTTCAATAGTCACATGAGACATTTTCAAAGATGTCCTCTGCAGAACAATGGACTAGGTGAACTACATGATTCTGCAGGACCAAAAGGAACAATACCTGAGACCAAATGCAGATTAAACATGAGAAAATGGTGTTTCGTTTCCTCTTGAAGAATATCCAATTTACTTTGAAGAACATAGCAGGAGCTCTGCCTTTCTCATAGATAGATAGAACAAATTACAAAATAAAGCGCGATTTACAAAGGTAGAAGGGGAAACACCAGCAGAAGCCATCGGGAAGCTACCTAGCTAAACTAGGTCCGAGCTAGAACCGAGGATCGCCGGCCGAAGCCACAACAGAAAAAACTAAAAAACCTGCAACAAGACCCTACAACGAGTTGCTGGGAAGCTACCTAGCTAAACTAGGTCTAGAGCTAAAACCGACGAGGCAGCAACAACCAACGCCGGCCAGCCCAGCAAACACAGAAGAAGCCGGGCTCGATGATTGCCTGCAATGTTATCGTCCCCCGCTCATCGCGCTCACGACCCAGCGGCTTCGACTTCACCTCAGCAACCAAACAAACCAACCCCTCTGCCATGCTGGGACCAGCCCGCCACGGACACGCTTGCCAGAGCGATCGACACCCGAAAGGGAGGGCCTGCGCCAGAAAGAGGGGCGAGGTCCAAAGACGCCTCTCCGGCACCAAAAGGACCGACGAGCGCACCGCCCAATGTCATCTGCTCATCAGCTTTGCCAGCCACCCTAAGCCCCAACACCTGTCGAAAGCCGGCCCTTGTGCCGACGTCGATACCGCCAAACCTAGGACTCCAAGGCGCCGCCCCCAAGGGGGAAGGGACGCAGAGACGCCACCGCCGCCCGAACAAGCAAGCCGGTTCTTCGGATTTCTCCGGGAGATTTCTCGGATGGTGAGATCCACACGACAGCACCTTCAACAAGGAGAACGACGCACCAAAGCGCCGTCACTGCCGACATCCGTCAAGAACGAGGGCTTTCGCCCGAAGATCGTACCACCACCGGACCTATCGTTAGCAAGCACCGAGGAATCGACACAAGGGACCAGCGTCGACAGCCTAAACCTGTACTCTGCCTGTACTCTGCACCTACATCTGTACATCTGCACACCGGCTCGGCCAAGCCCTCACAGCCATCCCCGGCAGCGAAGAAACGCCCCCCTGCAGCCGCGCCCGCTGACTCGCACCGCCGCGGCCGCGCTCGGCATCACCAACGCGGCAAAAGTGCCCTTCCCCGGGGACCAGAACGCGCAGACCGCCTCTACGGGATCCTGCCGCTCGGTTCTCCCTGGCGGAAGACTACAGTGCAACGCATCAACGCAACAACAGACGTCTTCCTCACCGACGTCTTCCTTAACCGAAGACCTCACCAACGTCTTCCTCTCCTCAACCTGTGGCCGGAGCTCCAAGATCTGGCCAGGTCAGGGCCTCGCGCGCCCGAACCCGCGCCAGATCCGGGCGGCCGGAGCAACGATGGGGGGCGGCGCAGCGGGGAAAGCGGCAGTGGCGCAAGATCCGGGCGGCCTCACCGCCGGAGCCGCCAGATCCGGGTGGCCTCATCGCCGGAGCCGGGGCGGGCCGACGAAGCGAAGGGAGGAGAGGAGCAGCCCCGGCAAGAGAAGATGGGAGGCGAGCGAAAGAAAAAGAATGCCCCGCCGTCGCCCTCCTTGCTGGCCGTGCAGCTTTCCGGCGACGAGCTCCGGCGACGGCGCGGCGGGCGCTGCGGGAGGCTACGCGGCGGCGCGGCGGGCGGAGTCGCCCCCGAGTCGCCCTAGCGGGGCGACGCGAGGGCCTGTTGAAAATTCTCTATCACCTTTCTTTCTTCCGAATATCCAATTTACCATTTCAGACTTTTCATGCAAAATCAAGTGTTGATATTTCAAAGGAAAATCCTGCATGAACGTATTGTTTCATTGTTTGTACCTCAACACAGCGGATACTTCCAAAAACTTTCCCACCAATGGCAGAAATGTATGTCTAGCTGCTCTTAGTAATACGATACCACAATTAAATACATTCCAGATATGTTTTTTTCCTTACGACTTGTTCTAGTGCAAAACACAATCCAGTTATTTGATTAATTGGATCTTAAGTTTTAAGGAAACCAGTTTTTTGTTAACTCAGATTTAGAGTCCAATTATAGAAATTTGAGAGAGAGAGAAAGAAGGTACACGATGAACTCCAGTTTCCCTACAGTTTTTTTTCATCCCTGCTGTTTTAAAAAAATCAAAGTAGAACAAACAAAGGCACCTACGAAAACAACTTTAGATTCATTTTGCTAAAAATTGCACAAAAACACGTTTGTACATAATCGAGCTCTAATAGTCCGTTATCCAGAAACTAGTAAAAGGTTGACCTTTTTTTTTGAGAAAGACAGGGCGCACGGTAAAAGGTTGACTTAATGGGGGGGTTTCTGGGGAAAATGGCATATTTGGCAGGCTGACTGCGGTCAATGCCAGATCTAGCCCGCCTCTTCTCGCAATGACAAAAATAACAGGGTGACTCGCGGGACGAAGACACGTGGCTACCGTCGGATTGGCTCAGGGCGACGCAACCGGAGTCGGACCCACTCGCACGGCCAGCGTCGGACGAGGCGAATCCGACACCGGAGCGTCGGATCCACCGAGTCCGACGCACACGGGAGCGTCACGCGAATTTTTTTATTTCAATTTGATTTCCTCGATTTTTTAAAATCACGTATAAATTTCAAAAAATCTAAAAAAAATTTATACCAGTTTATAATGGAATGAAGTATACACACGTAAATTTTTGTAAAATAATATGCATTTTTGTGACCTGTGTAAAAAAACAAATCTAACAGGAAAAAAATTAAACTGTGCTACAGTGCTTTGCGTCGGACACAGCCACTGTAGCAGTCAGATGTGTCGCACTGTAGCAGTCCGACGCAAGCACTGTAGCACAGTTTAATTTTTTTACCTTCCGATTTTTTTTTACACAGGTCATAAAAATACATGTTATTTTATAAAAATTTACGTGTGTATACTTCATTCCATTATAAACTGGTATGAATTTTTTCAGATTTTTTTGAAACTTATACGTGATTTTAAAAAATCGAGGAAATCAAATTGAAATAAAAAAACTCGCGTGTGCCTGTGTCCGACCCTCCCGTGTGCGTCGGACTCGGTGGATCCGACGCTGGCATGTCGGACTCGGGTGGTCCGACGCTCCAGTGTCGGACTCGCCTAGTCCGACGCTGGCCGTGTCGCATCGCACGCGTCCGACGCTGGGCCGTCGTATCGGGTGGGTCCGACTCCGGTGCGTCGCCCTGAGCTAATCCGACGGTAGCCACGTGTCTTCGTCCCGCGAGTCGCCCTGTTATTTTTGTCATTGCGAGAAGAGGCGCGCTAGATCTGGCATTGACCGCAGTCAGCCTGCCAAATATGTCATTTTCTCGGGTTTCTGCACAGATCAATTGCTTCAACCACCCTACTTTATCTAGAATCTAGGTCTCGTTTCTGGTACCAATTAGAGCAACAAATATTGCTGCCCAACTACACAATCTAGCATGAAGCAAAATATCTCGGAATTAACAAAAATAAAAAACAGGAGAGACCAGATATTATTCCTCTTAACTAAGAATTTAACTAACAATCAGGTATCCGGTTTGTAGCGATTCAAGTATGAAACACAAGAACACGATACAGGAACAGGTACACACTGCAAGCGAGAAGAGAGTTGGCTACCTACTCCGAGCAGCGACTTGGACTGGATCGTGTTCATCGTGATCCCTTCGTTCCGCGCGATGCGATCCACCATCTCAAACTCCACCTAATCACACAGACACGCACACGCACAATAGCGAGTGAGAAGGACCATCTAAAATCGCGGAGGGGAAAGGGAAGATGGACGCGAGGGTGTCTAAGTACGTTGTGCCTCGTGCCGTGGTACTTGCCGCCGGGGTTGCCGAGGCCGACGATGAGCCAGGGTGTGTACTCCACCGGCCGCGCCGCGGGGTCAGGGACGGATGCGAGTGCGGCGGAGGGGGGAGGCGAGGGCTCGGCGGCGGGGGTAGGAGGAGGGGGAGAGGAGTGGCGGTGCGAGGTGGGCGGTGGTGGCGGGGGCGGTGGCAGTGGCCATGGCGAGCGGCATGGCGGGCGGGCGAGAGGTGGGAACAGAAACCGAAGGTCCGAAGCCGATAGGGCGAGGCCTCGTTTTTGTTTTGTTTTGTTTTGGAGGGAGAAAAATGGGAATATCTCGATCCTTGGATTGGGTCAAGTGGGCCGGAAGCAAGTATTAGTCGGGCTTTTCTTTGAGGTAATAAGTATGGGTTGGGCTTGATCTGCTGAGTTAGATTTTCATGGTTCTTTTTCTTTAGGCGGAGTCGCATTGGGCTGGACTAATGCTCCAATTGAGCATTGGGCTTCACGATGTACAGCTAATTTCTCAGGTGACCAATTTGATCAGAAACAACACGAACTGCTGAACTGCTTCAAATTTTTTATCTCTGAAAAGAAAACTGACCTGTTTGAGCACATGTAGATGCAGATCTGTTTCATTGGTTCACATCCCGGTACATCGATCAATAGCAAGGTGATTGTATATCGTGGCCATTCTACGTACGCCACCAACTACCCAAGCATTAAGAAATGGTAGACTTGGATCTTGGAGCACCACGAGACAAGAGTGAGACGAAAGTCACTAGCTCGCTGCAGTTCTACTTATTTTTGTTTGTTTTCGTTACAGTTGTAGATCAGAAGTTTAGCCTGGCGTGACATAATCATCTCATGATAAAACATATATGAGCAGCCATGATGCCACTCGGAATAAAATGATAAACACCATGATGCATGTGTAGATCATGCAACCATTGATCATGAAAAAGGGTCGCATGCACAGCACAGGGTATCCTAATCATCACTCACACCCTATGCCCCTAACTCTTTTGATTTTCAGAGTGCTCTCCTTTGAGTAACTGTTTTGGAAAGATCAAAGGACGTACGTCCTATCTGAACTCAGACGACGAAAGTCACGCAAGAGATCGTGAATAAAATACTACCACTAGTAATAATCGCTGCAGATCCCAGGCCCCTACTTACTCGCATCCCGAGCTGAAAGCCTGCCAAGCACGAAAAAGCACGAGTGCTAGCGCAAAACATTGCTTGCCGAAGCAGCGATACCAACAGCAAATCAGCAGGAGAAACCACAACTGTGAGGAGGCACGCGCAGCGGTGCGAGTGACGGTGCGCCGGCGTCGGTGACTCGGCGCTGCCGCGCGCTGATCCAATCATCCAAAACCGACACTGTTCGCCCGTGTCCAGACCCTGTGCCCGCCTGCCCGTCACGGAGTGCCTTTGACTGATCCACGCCGCACGGGCGGGCAGCTGCGACCTCCTGCCACTGCCAGCCTCGCAGGCAGGCGGACGCGACAGGGTGAGTAAGAAGGTCAGAGTGGATCCAGTGGAGTGGACGATGGTCGCTAGCTTCTGTCGCTCACTCTACCTGCACGACCTGTCCGCTCCTCCTTTTTTTCTCCATCGATCCGCCACGAGATCCTTGCACGCACGCACGCACGCGCGGAAAGAGAAGGCGGAGCTTGCTGGTCGCGTGCGTGTCGACGCACCTGCGCTGCGCCCACCTACCTACCACCCTTCTTCCGTCTGTCTCGACTCCGTCGGTGGCCATTACGCCCTTGTCTGTCCTGTTCCCCACGAACCACACCGGTGCTTACATACGTACGGAATTGTTACGGTACAATATATCCCCGGATGCAGATGCAGATGCAGCCAGCCGCTCGATCGCACGCACGGATATATTACATCGTGAAAGCTACGTGGAGAATTGGAATGGGACGCGTTCGCTTCTGGCGGTGGTCCGCAGCAACGCGTTCGCTTCTGGCGGTGGTCCGCAGCATGCTGCTTTTGTTTAGGGTGTGTTTGGTTCACTGGATGAAGTGGAATGAGATATGGTCATCCTTTTTTTTTGGATATCCAGTGTTTGGTTTGAGGGATGGATTGGATAGGGGTATTCACCTCTAAGGAATATTCTCTTGAGATGCCGGACAGAGGGATGCGGAAAATTAACCCGGACGGTGCGGCCCGTGCTCTGGCCTGACCTCCCATTCCCTGTCGCTACGCCCCCGACCGCTGCTCCGCTCCCGTCGCCGTGCGCCAGCGCTGCCGTCGCCCCCGAGCCCGCGCCGCCGCTGGGCCTGCCGCTACGCCCCCGACCACTGCTCCGCTCCCGCCGCCGTGCGCCGCTCTGCCATCGCCCGTCGAGCCCGCTGTCGCCCTCCCTCGGTTCGCCGCCTCCGTCCGCGCTGCCCTCCGCCCTCCGCCCTCCGTCCGCCCTCCCTCCGTCCGCGCCGCCGTTCGCCCTCCCTTCGTTCGCCGCCGCCGTCCGCCCTCCCTCGGTTCGCCGCCTCCGTCCGCGCCGCCCTCCGCCCTCCGCCCTCCGTCCGCCCTCCCTCCGTCCGCGCCGCCGTTCGCCCTCCCTTCGTTCGCCGCCGCCGTCCGCCCTCCCTCGGTTCGCCGCCTCCGTCCGCGCCGCCCTCCGCCCTCCGCCCTCCGTCCGCCCTCCCTCCGTCCGCGCCGCCGTCTGTCATGCCCAGTTTTTTCCGAATTTGATTTCAAGCATATCATCGCATGTAGCTAGGGCATTTGCAATAATCATGGACTCAATACACCGAAAACCGCACACACGCACTCCAGTCAGATAAAACCCTAATACGGCAAATAGCATAAAATGACACACGCACCGTATTCATCGGAGTACCCGCGGTACCTCACCACCAAGTAACCCTAAACCGAGACGGATGACCTACCGAGGGTTCCGTATACTCTCCACCCCTTGCCGCACCCGGACCCCTAGTTCCAGCCCTTGTTTTTCCTCCCTCCTATTTAACCCAATTTCCTTAGAAGCCCTAATCGGAAATCTACCACCCCTCGGCTCCTCCGAAAATTCCGAAATAAATCGTGGGACAACCTAACAATATACCTAACCCCGAAATGTCATAAAATGATAGTACCCAGTTCAAAAATACTCGTATACAAAATAAATAAACCCTAAGATTAAAATCAACATTTAACTATAACCCATTAATATAAGTTTCCAAAAATTCCAATAATCTACCACGATGATTCTTACACTTCCTAGAGCCCATATATATAAAAGCATGGGTATGCCTAGTTCAAAAATCCGAAATGAACATTATCGAACACCTTCGTTAAAAATATCACGGCACATGAAATCTTGAATAGTTTCCAACCAACCGTTGTCAAAGATCTTGCGAAGCATTTTACCATCCTCGCCAACTCATCTGCACCAATAGCTCTCAGGGAGAGCTTCGCGTTTAGTCCCATCCGGTGAAAACCTACCTTATGGCAGACGGTAGAAGTCGAATCCCTCGTGCATGCACTGTTCTGTCGGTGCCAAATTTCCCCATCTCCTTAGACACATTTCTCCAGCACCAGTGGCAAGGATTGACATCTCGGCCACATCATTTCTCCCTTGGCACGTCCTTGCCCCTCGCGTGCACGCTCCAGCTTTCTCCAGTGCCAAACCGCTGTACCATTGAACAGCGACCTCTGCATGGCCAGTGCATTTCCAGCACCTCGTGACGAAGACTCACCATCTCGCCGGAGCACAGCACCCTCCCCATAGCCCTCTGTTTGCGTCGCCACAGCCTGAGCTCATCTCTGAGCTGACCCATCTCCACAACCGAGCTAGCCACGCGGCGACACTGCTCGCTAGTCAGCCCACGCGCGACCTCTTCTCAACTCCCATCAGCTTCGCTATGCTGGATGCTCCTCGGGACTCAGCACCACGGCAAGACCGGATGAGCTCGACGGCTGCCTCTTCGAGCCCCTATATAAGCACTCACCGGGCAATGGATCTGCCGCACCACCGCCACCTCAGCCCACTCCGTCGCCGGCCGAAGTAAATCAAGCCGAGTTACCTTACCTCCACCACCGAGCCTTCTTCCTCAGTTTAGCTCCCCTCCTTTCCCCACCAATTCCAGCAACAACCCGAGCTCCCCAGCAAGCACGCCACCTCGGCCAGGCCGGATCTCCCTCGCCCTTCCCTCTAGATCCCGCGCCGCACCAATTTCCGACAACCCTAACCGCCAGCTTCTTTAACCGCCACCGCCGCAGCCCTGCTCTCCTGCCCGAGCGGCCGACCAGCGTGGTCGGGTTCCCATCAGCGGAAGGTACCGCGGCAGGTAAGCTTCGCGAGCGGGCCGAACGGCCCATATGGCCACATCGGCCTGGGTTCTGGTCAAGTGACCGCGCCCCAGCTGGCCTGTTTTCTCTGTAGAGGAAGCGTAAAGTCGCTGCTGTAGAAGGCGTAGAACTCTAGGGAAGCTAGTCCAGAGCCGGTTTGACCCCATTTTCATCCAGTTCTAGTCCATTCCAGCCGGTTAATACAAAAAGTATTCCAGTTTTAGGAAGCTAATGATATTTGCTAGCTTCTAGTTCAAACACAATTGCAAAATTTGAATCCTTTTAAATTGAAACAATGTAAGATCAAGAAGGGGTAGTCCTTAGTATTTTATGCATTGTATATGTCGATTTCCGAAACATTTAAATAAACCCTTCCTCCCCGCCCATTGCACCTAAAACTGTTATAATACATGATGGCTCCGAAAACAAAAGATTTTGAAGCCGCAGTTTTAACTCATACATGTCCCTCTAACCATCGCACCGTCATTTTATGTGCCATACTTGCATATACCCATCATCCGAAATAATTGTTATGCCCATAGACCTAAACCCTAGGACTTCGGAACTCTACCACCAACTTAAACCCATATATACACTCTCCCCGATTTCCGCACAGCTACCGTTCAATTTAACAACCACTTAGATGAAATGGGAATCGACCTTTTCAAAACCCAAAACCCTAACTCAATCTTAATACCCTTTGTTCTCTTGGTCATGCATATCATCTAGTTTTATTGGAGGTATTTGGATTTCTTCTGATTCGGTGTTCTTTCGGCGCGTAGTTGACGGAGCGACGTACGTGCGTCAGGAGGACCCGGCATCACCCCCGCGTTCGGAGCAAGAGCAAGAACTGCCAGGCAAGCATCCCCACTTTGATCATATTGAAATCCCATATATGCGAAGTTATGAATATTTTGTTTTCAAACACTGCATGCTATGTGAGTAATACCGATATTTTATGTAGAAATAGCTATACCCATTAGTTGCACGATACCTAGGTCTGAATATCCCTCATTGTAACCTAGGAATACTTATCGGTCGTTTCACGACCGTCGGATAATTAAGGCTATAGGTGTTAACCACGCTTAGCCCTGCTATAATTACAAACCAAGTTTTGAAACAAGTTTTATAAAACCCGTTGGGATATGGGAAACAAAACCCTCG
The DNA here is from genome assembly GCA_019208055.1 of Stipa capillata. Taxonomy (NCBI): domain Eukaryota; kingdom Viridiplantae; phylum Streptophyta; class Magnoliopsida; order Poales; family Poaceae; genus Stipa; species Stipa capillata. The sequence goes on along the minus strand of JAGXJF010002310.1, from coordinate 128,428 downwards.
GGTAGCATGTGCTATCCGAGGTGGCTTTTAAAGGAAAAGATTGTCAAAACCCATAAGAAAAGAGGAGATGTTTCGATTCGGGTAGGAATAATAAGAGATGTTCGGGGATGTAGAGCATCGGATGGAGCCATGTTCGTCCGGGACGACATGGGGTCGGAAAATGGAGTCCTACTCGAATTAGTTAAGGACCGAGCCTAAGTGCCGCTAAACCGGTTCCTTACCGTACGTCCACATGTCTTTTATGGGAAGGACTTGGTTTAGTACCCCGGCAAGTATTACGGTTTGGACCCGTGGGAAGTAGGGAGTTTGTGCTAGGTGTTTAAAATCCTAGAGATCCACCTACGCCGGGCGTTTGGGTGTTGATGCGACACAAAGGTGGGGAGTACCACTTTTGGTCCGGGACGCAAAAGTTGGGTCAACCACCTAGCGGGTCCAACTCTGGTATGGAAGCGGGCGAAGGTCTCGTTGTAACCACCCTGCCAATACACTCTGTGTAGTGTATTTGTTAGCGCTCGGCATCGAGGGTGAATTTACATCTTGTGGGTAAAGCCGTACAACCTCTGTAGGGTGTTAAAAACTATTCGAATAGCCGAGTCCTCGGTTATGGACATGAACTGGCAAGGCCACACACTGGTTAGACTAAGTTTTATTTACGAAAGCATGAGAAAAGGGATTAAGGACGTGGGCATGACGTGTCCACAGAGGGCAATTTATGCTACATGGTTGGTAGCAAGGAATTGCTGGAGGAGGCGCCAGTCGTGCTATCTGGGATAACACGGGCTGGGCGCGAACAGGACTCGCTGTACTACTCAGGGTAGTGCAAGCTGAGCATTAGGAAGAGAAGCTGGACATACTGCCCGGGGTAGTATGGTCTGAGCTGTCTCGAGGATCGAGAGAAAAGAGGTAGCCGGGTCTACCTCAAGTTAAATTCTTTTCGTTTTACATTAAACAGTTTTACTAAATTGCTTTTGAATCTACTATTCGCGTATTTAAATTAAGAACTTACTTTTCCGCACAACAACCAACTTAGGGTAGAGCTATTCCTTGTTATATTCCCCGCATGAAATATTTCCGTATACTCTTTCCTGTGGGGATAACTTGCGAGTACATTCAATGTACTCACCTAGCTTGTTGATTTGGCCAGAAGAAGAAGAAGAATTCTGCTCCGACGAGGAAGATACCGACTTTGAGGGCTAGGGCGTTTCCCCAGTCAGTTGCCTGAGGGTTTGGCATATTGATAGGAGCGTTTCCGGCCTTAAAACCGGGGGCGCCACACCGTCCGCCCTCCATTCGTTCGCCGCCGCCATCCGCCCTCCCTCGGTTTGCCGCCTCCGTCCGCGCCGCCCTCTATCCTCCGCCCTCCGTCCGCCCTCCCTCCGTCCGCGCCGCCGTCCGCCCTCCCTTCGTCCGCCGTCGAGGAGCCGAGGCAGCTGGTCCAGGAGGAGCCAAGGCTGCTACGGAGGCCGGCGGGCACACGGCCATGCCCCTCCCGGCGAAGACTGCGGCATGGGGAGCACTCGAGGAGCAAGGTCGTCGGGCCGCATGGTGCGAGCGGCGGCGGCATCGGGTCGAACTCGTCGTCACGGTCATCGAGCTTGAGGGCACCGCCGAGGAGCTCGCGGCCGCAGAGGGCGGCAGGCACGCAGCCGTGCCGACGCTGTTCATCGGCGGCGCATCGGTGCGAGGCCTCGAGCTGTTCCGGCGGCTCTTGCGGTGATATTTGTTTTTCATTCGATTCTGGATTGACCAATTAGCTATTGTCAGTGTTGATTTGTTGGTTGATTGTAGCATGAATTCATGTATATTCCTTGTTTCAGTGTTAATTTGTGAAAAATAAGCACATTCTGATGTCTTTGATAATTCATTGATATATGTTGGTTATATTGTTGATGTCTTGCTGAAATTTATTGAAATCGGAGAGACGTAATGCTCAAATTTACAGAAAATACATAGATGTATGATTTGGACAATTTTTCATAAGACATAGCTATCCAACATACATCATACATATCCCTCCAATCAAACAAAAATTTGGCTCATCCCATCCTACTCCCATTCTTCTAACCAAACAAAAAACTAAGGGTGTGTTTGGTAGCCTGCGTGACTCTGGCATAGCTGTTCCCCTCTGAGACATGCTGAGTGTAGACATGCTGAGTACATACAAGTACAGTTGTTTGGTAGCCTGTATGTGCTGAGACATGCTGAGCTGAGACTTTGTTTGGTAGCCTGTATGTGCTGAGACATGCTGAGTTGAGAGTTTGTTTGGTTGCCTGTATCTGTTGAGACATATTGTGCTGAGACTTTGTTTGGTAACCTGTATCTGTTGAGACATTATTAAGTACATTATCAAGCTCAACTGAAGTACATTATCAAGTATCAGTAGTAAGGGTGGATATCGAGCCCAGACAAACATTGTTTGAAATTAAGACCGAATGATTTGATATCATTGTATTTATAGTTTGGAGCGTGGTCCATCAAATCAGTTTATAGTTTCAAACTAAATTTGAGCATACTCTGATAACATGCTAGTACTACATAACGAGTTCTTTTGTCAGCCCCACGACCAAACACGGCCCTGATTTTCTGAAAGGAAAAAATGTCTTACATCCTGCCTGTTTTTCAGGGGAAAAAAAGAACTCTTACATGCTGCCCTGTCAAAATAATACAATACACCAATCAACTTGCACTACTAATATCTATGCTAAGACTGAAAAGAAAAGCACAACTCAGGCAGATTACATCTTTGAGATTTCCATCAAATCAAGGGCACAAAGGCGTGCCAATGATAGCGAAAAACTGTCGGAACACAACAAGACCAAGCACGTTACTGTGAACTAGGTATGCCATCCAACAGTCTTAAGATGAATCATCAGCCTCGTCAGCTCCCAGGTGCGCCAAGCCTTCCTTGTACACTTCAAAGTCATCAGGAGACCAGCGACAGACAAGGTATAATCGGAATGTTGCCATTTGCGTCCCAAGCAAGCGCTGCAACACAGAAATTAAAGGGATCTCAATGCAAAGAAACAGATTGGCACAACATGGGCAGATATACTACCACAGTTCCACCGTTACAGTAAAAATGGTACTGCCAGAAGCCTGGAACAACCTAATAACTAAAACTGTCCCAAGTGAACCACCTGCCTATGCATTTTGCTAAACCAAGGCACTTAACATGTGATGACTGGAAACTTATAAAGATGCTTTAATCATAAGAGTTATCTGTCTCATTTTAAAAATCAAGATGTGGCTAACGCTGCACACTATATTATACATACCAGAGGTATTTCAAAATATAGATACATACCAGTGTGTGTGCGGCCTCTGGTGAAAGGGGCTTCCCTTCTTCACATACTACATGATCTGCAACTAATTCAACAACACCTGCACCAACAATGGTGAACTTTATAAATTCTAACCATTTTGTTTGCTAGCTTCAAGCACCTGTGTAAACGCAAGGGAACTACAAACCTTTGTTTAGGCGAACTGGCAGTCCTTGTTTGTAATGATAGTATTAATAAACCAGTAGCATATCCATATGAATTATCAATGCACAGACAGCTCAGAAAGAAAAAAAAGCACAGCGGGTGCTGGCCGTGGCGCACGGCCTCGCCGAAGGAGGAGGAGCGCAGGCCGCCCGGCCAACGCGGGGTTGGAGGAGGAGCGCAGGCGGCCCGGCGCGGAGGCGGCAACGGCGACCGGCGTCGGGCGGAGGAGATCTAGGCGGCGGGGAAGACGGGGAGGGGGAGGAGGCACCCGGCGCGATGCTCAGTCAGTCGCCGGAGAGGACGGGGGAGGCAGCCATCGGCGGAAGCAGCAAGCGGGGGCGAGCTAGCGTGGTGGCGAGCTGCAGTGGCGGCGAGCTGGGGGGAGGGGCGGCGGCGACCTGGCGTGGCGGCGAGCGAGGGCGGAGGCGACCTGTGGCGAGCTGCTCCGTTCGGGAGAGGAGGCCGGGGCTGGTGGCTTGCGTTTAGGAGAGGCACGTTGGGGAGAGAGAGGGCAAGGCTTCGGTGGGTCGAGCGGGGAACGGGTGGGTTGAGCAGAGATTGATTTTCGGGTTGGACTCAGCTATGCTGAGCAGCGAACCGATGTTCCCAGGTTCCCTCGCGGGCATGGCTACGGGCCTTCACAGGTATGAGGTGGGTATGGCTGAGCTAATGCAGTATACCAAACAAACAGTAAAATCTGGGTTATGGAGGGAATAATCTAAAGTCATACAGGCTATCAAACACATTCTAAATCATCCTACTCATCCAACTAAATAAAAAATTAGCTCATCCCATCCTTATAAAAATAGATGGCCACGTCCTATCCAACCTTGTCCTTGAACCAACCGCACCCTTACGTGTTTTTCGAACTTTTTGACCGGCCACCTCCGCACGTACAAAACGGAAAAGAGAAACGAAAAAGCCGCACGCTTCGCCTCTCAGGCCCAACTCTACTGGCCAGACTGGTAGCTTCGAGCTGTCGATATCGTCGGCTCCGATCCATGGCCAGCAGCAGCAGGGAAGGCTGCCATTTGCTTCCCCCTCCCGTCCGGTGAAGTCAAGTCCACTCCATCGTTGCCTTCTCACACCAGGTCCCATCAGCCAGTCGGTCTGTACACTACTCGCTTCTCCTCTCCTCAGGTCCGTCCGGTTCTTCCCCTGCCTCGCTTCCCGTGCCGAGGAGAAGGCTGCTGCTGCTGCTCCCTTGGCTTCCTTCCCCGCGACGCGTGGTTAGCTACCCGTCCGCGTCACGCCAGAGCCCGCCCCACTGACGGTGGGCCCGCGTTCCGCAGAGGCCCACCTGTCATCGCCCACCTTCCTCCCCCGCACCTTCCTCGCGGCGCGTGCCGAGGTGGAAGAGGAAGTGGAGCTAGCTGCCGTTGCGTGCACGGACGGCCTCCACGCCCTCCACGCCCTCCACGCCCTCTCTTTTTACTCCGAAAACCGAAGAACGGGTCGGCGAAAACAAGTACACACACGGCCTGAGCCGAGACGGCGGAGGGCTGGGGTGGGGACTGGGGAGGATGAGCAGCAGCCTGGCCATTGTGGAGAAGAAGCCGCCGCTCGCGAACGGTGGCGGCTGCGCCGGTGGCGTGCTGTTCCACCTCCTGGACTGGCACCGCCGGCTCTTCTCCCCACGCCGCCTCCTCCCCTCGTCCATCCGCTCATACTCTCCCCGCAGGCTCCCCTCGCCGCCTTCTCCGGCACCGCCGCCTCGTCCAGCCTCGCGCAGGGCCACGGGAGCCGATGGAGCCGCCTCCCCGGGCGTCGTCGCGCGCCTCATGGGCCTCGAGTCCTGGCCCGCCGCTGCTGGCGCGGCCGCGGCGCCGAGGCCGCAGAAGCAGAGGAAGGTGGAGGCGGCGTTGGCGGGGGACAATGAGTCGGCAGTGGTGGTGGTGTTGCCTCCGAGCCGGCGTCCGCCCGCGCCCGCGCATGCGCCGCGGAGCCACCACAGCTCCGACCTGCCGGCGAGGAGCCCAAGGCGGACCCGTCTCGTGCACGCCGCCGCGGCGAAGCTGCTGGAGACGGGCGCGCGCGCGAGCTCGAGGGCCAGCGCCAGGCTGGCCCTCGCGTACGCCTGCTCTTCCCCGCAGCACCGCAAGGATGCCGGGCATTCCGGTGCCTTGCAGCAAAGCTCGGGTATGCTCGATGACTTCTTGTCTCGCTCCGATAGCCTGTCGTTAGAGCGTTCCACACCTCCTGCTCTTCCGGTGGATACAGGACGGGACAATGCCTTGAGCTCCGGTTGGCACGAGAAGCAGTACTCCATTAACACCATGAGCAGCAGCACTGCTGCTGTAAACGTAGCGAGTAGTAGTGATACAGTGGTGGTACCAAGAATAGATTCTGATGATGCAAACACGAGTAGAGGCAGTTCTGGTGTGGATGCTATGCGCAAAGACAATAGGGTGAGAGCTGAGGGATTGGGCAGTTGTGCCAGGATTAGATTGAGCAGTGCTGGTGCTGGCGCTATAGCTGGAGAAGAGAGGCTGTTTCGCAAACGGGGAACCCTCTCTAGGCCAGATGATTGTAGGAGTGCTGGGTCTGGGAACTTGGTTAGTTCAACGCGTCCAATTGGCAGTGCTCGTGAACTGGTACCTGGTGGTAGTAGTACTAGGAGGAGGGCAGCACACAACTGTTCTGGTCCAAGGAGGGAGTTGACAGGGTTGATCACTCCGCAAAGAAGCACTCGCAGAGACGTGATTGACCAAAGTGGGTTGGCATCCACTAGGAATACAAGCAATGCATCTGGGCTGAGAAGAGGATCACGCAAGAAAGTTGACCGTGGTACAGCAGCCAGTAGCAGAGAAGATCATAACACAGTTGCATTTGCATCTAGTTCATCTGTGAGGCTGGTATCCAGGGCTTCATCACACAGCAAACTTTCAGAGAAGAGAGGGTTTCGAAGTACACAATGTGATACCAATTGTGCAAGAATGCCGGTACTAGAAGCCAAATGTTTGGAAGCTGAACCTTCTGGTGTGGCTACATCTGAGGAAGAGGAATTTAGCAGGTTGTTGAAAGCAAAAATCAATGAGCTTGGACTGTCTGATAGGGTTGAACCAAGTGATGCTCGTGCAGGAAAATTGACTGCTTCAGTGCTCCAAGAGCTCATCTCTGCCCTCACTAATGACACAAACACCTCAGCATCCCAAAGTAGCAACTATTCTGATTCATCAACTCCCAAAAATAATGCCGAGACTGTATACAATTCCAGTGACCTATCACCTGACTTCCAAAAGTGTTACCAGGTCAGTTTAGACGCTGCCTTGCTGTTTCATTGTATCAACTATTTAATTTATAGTTATATATACTTTAATATACGTTGCTTTGATCAGTCATGACAATTCCTCTTTGATTTTTTATTCACGCGCCTTTCCTTTCCCATTTGTTCACTGAACATATGGTGAAATTTAGTGCTTATACATAACAATTTGTCTAATGGTGGACACTGCTAAGGAAGCACTTGCATGAAATCCATACCCGCTACATTTGGAAGTTCGCACATCCATTTTGAGAATTTGTTCAAAACATGTACCACATGAACTCTAGTGCAAAAATTGGCATTGAAGTTTCCTTATCCACAAACAAGAAAATGAAATCAATTTATTGCTTCTATAGTTGTACTGTAACATAATTGATTTCTTTTGCACGTGACCTGTCACGTCTTTTTTTGTTTGCTACTCTTTGTAATGACGATGAAATAAACCTGGTGTTGTGTGCATCTTATGATGTAGAGGCAGGGAGATATATCTCTTCCATTATCCTAAAAATAATAGTTGTACTGTTTTTTTTAGAGAATGTGCAAAAGCTTTGCACATCTTTTCATTAAGCAAGAAAGCAAATAAATGTACAAGAGTTGGTCACAAAGGGACTTTTAGACTACATCAATAGATGAGGAGAAAAAAGCCCAGCCAGGAAAACATCTAAGCAGCACGAAACACAAAGCTACATCTCATGGTGGTTCATGCAACCGTTGACGGTAGGCTTGTTCCCGATGCTCCGCTCCCTTGTATTCGTTAAGCACCACCTTCCCAAATCCCTCCGCCACCACTGTGACAAGCTTGCATCGCGATCTAAGTCCTATGTTTTCCTTGGATATCTCGAGCATCATCACGGTTATCGCTGCCTCGACCTCTCCACAAATCGCATTATCATTTCTCCTCAGGTCACATTCGACGAGTCATCTTTTCCCTTCTCCGAGCAACCCAACCTGCCAATTCCTGCTGACTTCGACTTTCTTCCGTTGCTGCTCATGCCCCTGCCCCCATCGTGCACCCCGCTCCCCGTGTCGTGCCCCCTCCCTGCCGCGCCTGCTGTTGTGCCGCCCCCACCCGCACATGCTGTCGCGCCCCATCCCGCGCCTGCTGTTGCTCCTCCGCCTGTGTCCACGCATTCTCCTGCACTTGTGCCACCGTCTCCTCTGGCCGCGTTTGCCAAGCCCGACACTGCACCTGCGCCCCTCCCGCCTGATGCCGTGCCCATCTCCCTGGTGGTCAATGAGCATACCATGACAACACACAGCAAGCGTGGTTTTTGACAACCCGTGGACCGGTTCAACCTCCACGTGATTGTCCCCTCTCCCGTTCCACGAACGTACCGCGCGGCCCTCAACGACGAGAACTAGCGTCTTGCTATGCAGCAGGAGTTCGACGCTTTGCGTGCAAACAACGTGGGAGCTTGTCCCACGCCCGACTGGTGCCAATATTGTGATGGACAAGTGGATCTTTTGACACAAGTTAAAGCTCGATGGCTCCTTGGATCGATACAAGGCTCGCTGAGTCCTCCACGCTTCTCCCAGCGGCTTGGTGTCGACTTCAATGAGACGTTCAGTCTGGTTTTTAAACCGGCCACCGTGCGCACCATCCTCACCATTGCGCTTGCAAACGAGTGGCCAGTTCACCAGCTTGATGTCAACAACACATTCCTCAATGGCACCCTCACCAAGCCCGTCTACTGTCAACAACCATTCGGTTTCATTGACGCCACTCGCAGCTCACATGTGTGCCGCCTCAACAGGTCCTTGTACGACCTCAAACAGGCTCCTTGGGCATGGTTCAGTTGCTTCGTGACTTGCCTTGTGTCCTTGGGGTTCACCACCTCCAAGGTGATCCTTCGTTGTTCAACTACTTGGCCCTCCTTAGCCAAGTGATCACCTCGCTTGGCTGCGAGTTTTCTCTCAAGGACCTCAGCGATCTTCATTTTTTCATCAGCGTCTCTGTTCAGCGCACCAACTACCGGAGCATCGCTGGTGCACTCCAGTATCCGACGTTCACTCGTCCGGATATTGCCTACGCGGTGCAGCAGGCGTGTCTTCACATGCGTGACCACGTGAGCCACGTGCCAACCTTCTTAAGCACATTCTACACTACCTCAAGGGCACCATCGACCACGGCCTGCAGCTTCATCGGACTTCTCCGACTACGCTCACCGCTTACACAGATGTCGACTAGGCGGGTTGCCCTGACACCTGCAAATCCACCTCCGGCTACGGCGTTTTCCTCGGCGACAATCTCATCTCGTGGTCATCCAAGCGCCAGCGGACGGTCTCCCGCTCGAGCGCTGATGCTGAGTATCACGCCGTTGCCAACGCAATCGCCAAGTCATGTTAGCTTCGCCAACTCCTCGCCGAACTCCATCACCCCCTGCAGCGCGCCACTGTTGTTTATTGTGACAACATTAGTGCGATCTACCTATCGACTAATCCTATTCAGCACTAGCGGACGAAGCATGTCAAGATTGACCTCCACTTTGCGTGGGAACGCATCACTCTTGGTGAAGTCCGCGTCGTTCATGTACCTACAAGCTCGCAGTACCCAGACATCTTCACCAAGGGTCTTCCGATGACCATCTTCATGGGGTTTTGTTCCAGGTTGAACGTCTGCCCCACTCCTTCCAACTGCGGCCAGGGGGGGGTGTTAGGAGCCCCAGAGGATCAAGCGGCGCTTAGTTTCCTTCGTTAGGAGTTATCAGACACCTTTATCTTGGCATGTAATTTATTCGGTTTCCTAACCAACTCCCCCTGTGCTTTATATGCCAATGGTCTCCTAATGAATCATCGAGCACGTTGCTCTACTCGCCTTCACCTGCGAGTCTGATTGGAAGACTCTGTTGTTGTGCTCACGCCATGCAATCCACATGGTGAGGATGATGGCGGAGTCAAAGTCCTTGCGTTGTTGCTTCAGAAGAGAAAGGCGTCTGGAAGGCCACCAATATTGGATGGAATCAGAAGTGGGGATGCCGGGGCCAAAACCACCCCAGCTAAGAGTGGCCGACCAAAGATTTTGAGACCAAGAGCAAAATAGTTGTACTGTAAGTCTATCATCATATTGAATCATTCTTTTCCATGTTTTAGACAGTTGCAAAATGTATTCCGAGTCTTTTTGCAAGATATATATAATTCATTATCCACATCCATTCATAATCTTTTGAATTTACAAAGTTTTTTTCATACTGTGTTCATCAATAAAAAGGAAAAACAGTGCTGATTTAAAGAATATGTATTTCGTTTGGATTAAAAGAATTAGTTTTAGGACTGTTGTTGGATGTTTGCATACCTTTACTGAATTAACGCTGTACCAACTTGTTAGCTAGCTAGCTGCAGAACAGCAGAAGACATTTTCACTGCTGAGCTGATGACTTGACCTTCATTGTGTTGTGGTCATTACTCTTTTTTCTTGCTAACTATTGAAATTTGGATGCCTTCGTTTGTCCTAGCTCCAGGGTGACCAAGAGACTGATTCTTCAGCTACATGCACGAACAATGAGCCCAATCAGCCGAGTCCAACATCAGTCCTCGAAGCATGCTTCTCAAATGATACTTCCTCCTTAGGAAGTCCAACTGAAAAGATTGGTAAACATTTTTTATCACGTTGAGTGTTGAAGTCTTGAACTAGAAAATAATCTTAGTTATTCATTTACTCAAGCTCTGCTGCTGAAGTAAACAAATACTCCTTCCGTTCCAAAATAGATGGTTTTTTGGCTTTGCACAGTCTCCAATTAGCAACTTTGATAGTTACTTACTTGTATGAATATGTACGTAAAAAATTATAAAATTTATATTGTGAAATTATTTTTCATAGAAAATCTAATGTACAATTTCTACCTACCCAATCTAGATAGGTTTTAATCAAGTGGTTTAGTAGACAAAGATAGGAATTTGTGACTACATGCTTTCTAGGACGTCATGTATTTTGGAACGGAGGTATTTTTTAGATAATGGAAAAATATTCTCCTGGCCTCTGCATCCGAGGATGCACACAGCCATGCAACGGAGGTAATATGTTGATAATGTAAAGCTATGTTTTGAATAAATGCATTTGGCCACAAATTGATCAATTCACTGCACGTCTTGATGCTGCAGTGCGAATTGAAGGTCATGTATGACAAGGAGTTGGGAAAGCAATATTAAACAGTCTACATGTGTCACTAATATTTTGAACTATTATAAGACAGTGTGTTCTGCTGCAATTGGAGTTAACTGTGCACAGCTTAAAACGATTCTGAGTTACAAAATGGATTGTGTTAGTAGTTTTTTGGCGTCCGTAAGCTGTGTTTGTGCAATAAGTACTCTTTGTACTTTGACGAAGTAGAGTATGATGATATCTATGTTTTCTTCTTTGCTTGCAGAGGGTAAAGAATTCTTCATGTCAATAGAGAACAAAATGGGAGATCTCTTTCATTTGGACTCTGACATTGTAGATTTGGCAATGTCTATTGACACAACAAAGACCAATGCTCTTAGCAGTGGTGAAATATCATGTGCTCAGAATTTTGCGGTGCATGATTTCAAGCTCTTAGAAGCCAGACTCCACTGCATTGGAGAAGCTATCTCAAATGCTGAACTGCTCCTAGGCAGTAGCCTTTTGTGTAGCACACCATCAAGTCTATCACTCCATTCTTTCATCATTGAAATGCTGGAAACTATCGAGGGCTTATGTGGTGGATCAGAGAGCTTAGGTCTCACAGAAGAAAAGAAGTATCAACGCACCAACTTCCTATTCGACTGCACTGTAGAGTCGCTGAATTCAAAATTCTGCAATTTCGGCAAATGTGGATACAAGGCGTGGTTAAGATTGCCTCTCACTTTGAGCAAAGACCTGTTGAAGAGGGAGGTATCTGAAGAGATCAGCAGTTGGAGGGAAACTAGTGAGATTTCTTCAAACCGAGTTGCTGAGAAAGAATTGGACCAAGTGACTGCCATGTGGGATGCAAGCCAAGTTGAAGCATTTGATATCAGCGTCGCCATTGAGAATGACATACTTGAGGCACTTGTTGACGAGTTTGCATTTGACCAATAGTGAAAGGCTTCTGGTTCACATGATCACGTATAAATAGTACTCTGCAGATATGTTTGTATTTCTCCGCAGGAAATTTTTGTACTATGTCATGTATGACCCAAGCACCCCCAGTTATTTTCCCTTTTGTACTGTCTAATTGAAACGTTCTGAAAGTGTGCACTGTTTTTACCCTCTCAGGCCTTTCTGCCCTTTCCCGATTTCGCTTTTCCCCGATTCCTGCCGGAATTGCTGTGAAATTCCTGTGTTTGTCCCTGTGTGATTGAAAAAAAGGATACACGTTTCGCACCTTTCGCCTTTTTAGATAATGGTTTCATCTTTCGCTGGATCTATCAAACAAGACTTGGTATACTGTTGGATCTTCCAGGTGCTGAACCCCCGCTATCTGTTTATCTCAAATGAATTAAATGTGTTTCTATGATCTCTTTGTCTCAAAAGCCTTCGCCTTTTGGGCCTCATGCAGTTGTGATTTGAGAATAAGCTCCCACTGAGCAAACTGGAATTGTTATTGCTACATTTCCGGGACTTGCTCGACTTGCTAACTATATCTAGGCAGGAAACGGGCAAGGATTAGAGAACAAAACAGTACCAGTTCTCGAAGCAGAGCATTCTCTCTCGAGGAAGTATTCCTCGATTAACTTAATTTATATAGGACACAAGGCTCTGCACCTTGAAATGTTCTAAGGTACTATCACATAATATACGGTGAACTTTTAAACTTTTCCTGATTTGCTCAACTACCTGCTGTGTGCTGTGCCCCTTCCAGAGTTCGAAATAAAGAATCGACGAGCAATTTGACAGAGACTGTGATCTGTGCCATGACAAAAAAAAGGTAGCACCAAGCCAAGATTTAACTCGACACTGCTAAAACTAACACAACAATACTACGACACACGAGTAAATTCAGAAATGGTGGAACAGCAACAACAACACGATGCGAGAAAGGAAGAACACATTTTAACCGAACTGCAGCTAAGATAGCTAGCGACAATTCTACCAAGACACGACACGGGCAGCAAGACGCGGCGAAGTCCGGCGAGCTCGCTCTAGAGGAGACGCTGGGTCAGAGAGCTCTGCCTCTGGCTCTGCAGCCTCATCTCCTCGTAGAACCTCTCGATGAACCGCTCCGCGCGGCCATCCACCTCCTCGTCCCCCTCCTCCTCGTACTCATCCTCGTCGTACTCGCCGTACGCGTCGTCGCCCGCCCACCCCACAGCACGCGGCGCCTCGTCGGGCGCCCGAGGCTGCAGGCCGTCCAGCACGGCGACGTCGAGCTCGCCGCCACCGCCGCAGAAGAGCGAGGCGAGGATCATCCTGGCCCTGCTCCTGCGCTTATTCCTGGCGACCCTCCGCCAGGCCGAGATGCCGGGCGGGTGGGGGTGGGCGAGGAGCGGGGAGCTGGAGGGGGAGAACTGGTACTCGCCGACGTAGGCGTAGTTGTAGTGGCGGAGGCGGCGTTTGCTGCTGGCGGCGGCGCCGCGCTTCTTGAAGAGGAGCAGGTTCCTGGCCTTGGCCTTGGATATCGGGGTGAGCGGGAGGGCTAAGATGGCCATGGCCCTGCCGAGGATGGGCTTGTTGGAGGTGGAGGAGGAGGAGGACCTCGGCATGGCCGGCTACCTAGGGTGGTTTCCCTCTCTTTCTCACATTCAAATGGGCAGAGGGGATGCAGTGATGGAGGTGGTGGTTGCTGTGGGTGGTGGGGTGGAGGAGTGGGGGGTTTTATGGTGGTGCTGCTGGGCGTCGGGTGCAGCGGCACCGGCACGGCTTCGGGCTAGCCGCTGCCTCGATCAAGTGAATACAAGAAAAGGTTGCATCGACAAAGTGCCTTTTACCGGTGGAACTAAACTACCTTTCGATCTTGTAACAAGTAACAAAAGATTGCTTCTGGTAGCTAGATCTAGCTAGTTGATCGCCGTACGTACGCCCGATCTTATTCTCACAAGCACGTACGTACAGGCGTACTTCTCGGGTTCATATTTGGCGATCATTACGCCCTACAATTTCGTCGAGCGATTTCCAAAGCTATGCTCGTATACCGCGTAGCCCATATTGCCCGTTCCTGGTAAAAAAAAACAGCGACACGGTCCCGCAGCCCGTGTTTGCATGCACACGGTTAAGGTCAATGCACCGGCTCGTATCGTATTAAACCACAAGCAAGGGATCGTGGGTAGTCCTAATTACGCGCGGCTGGTTGGTCACCGGTGACGCGAGTGGAGGGCACACGACGCGCCGGGAAGGAGATGGAGCGGAGTTGCCCGGGCAACGGGGGCGGTGGACTGGTGGGGTACGCACCTGGAAAGCGCTCGCCGAGGCCGGTGATTTCTGCCGCTCTGAGCTGGCCTGCCCTTTTCCAACTCCATTTCAAACCAAGATAGCCGTTGCCCGTTGGCGCCTCTTATTATGTGACAAATCCCACGTCACGTCCTCTCCTCCCACTCTGTCCCCACGCCTTGCACAGTGAGGCTGCTTGTTGCCTGCCTGCCCTGACGCCCATTATTTCAGATCCCAGTACATTCCTCTCCAGCTTGGTTTGGTCACTCCATCTGCATTCACTTCCGGTCTATAGGGTGGTTCGTTCCAGTCTCACCCATGCTTTCATGGAGCTACTCGGACTTTGGGATCTCGATCCAAGCAACAGGATATTACCGGTGAAGTACAACAAATTTGCCATCAAGATTGCTGCTGGATTTGCATATCATGGTGTACCGCTGTATTACTGCGCGCGCGTAGTAGTATTTGCTAGCCACTAGCATATGTACACCAGATGCGTCTGCCGAAATGAGGTCAGTTGCCGGCCGGTCTATTAGTTTGTCAAGAATGAGTACGGGATTACTAGTGGCCGGAGCATCGTTTCTCTTCGTCAGTAAACTCAAGTGCTGCCCAGGTTCCCATTTCCAAAGTTTTTTCTCTTGCTGGATTTGGCTGTGTGCAGATGCAAGCCATGACATGTACAAGAAGCTGTTTTTAAATTTGGATTTATATGCGTGTCTCTTGGTGGTTGTTTGTTTGACTAGTGTGTCAACAGACATCGATTCTGACCAACGACCGTATCAGCACTCCTAGGCGAATGTGTGCCTGTGCGCAGGGACAAACACAAAGAGAATGCTTTCTCGGAGAAATTCGAGGGATCGCAACATCAGTGAATTCTACGGAGTATGATATCGTATTGGGCGGGCTCAGTGTCTTCTTCCCGGCAGATGTGTCTGATGAACCGTGTGCTGTCACTCGCTTTGTGGACTAAATAATCAACCTTGTTGTAATTTAATCTGTCACCTCACTTGTTTGTTGAACTCAAGTACCGACTGTACTGTACGTCTGTACCACACTTCTGACAGCACCATTGAGCTGGGTAACCGAAGGTCACAAAGAAGCGTATTATTAACTTGAGACGGTAACTGTGGGCTATTTTGTTCTGATATTCTGATACTGAGCAATGGAAATCCCAGAGCAACATACGGGGGGTGATTTTGCGATTCAAAAAAAGAGTGAAAAATGAAACGAGGAACGCAAGCCACAGGCCCAAGCAAAAGATTCGGGCCAAGCTACACGGATCGTTCTGATGTGCTTGGGTGGGTTTAGATACGGCCCTACGAGGGGCGAACATCCCTTATTTTCGACTTCTTAATGGCTTATGTTTTTTTTTAGCTTATATATAGCCTATATCCTTAAATAAGCCATAAGCTTCAACAAATATATTTTTAAGTCTAACTTAAATGTTAAGCTCATTTTAATTGTCGTACATGCAAAAAAGCTGCTGCCAAGTAATTTCCCGAACTTCTCCACCCCCTGCTATCAACCCGCCCTTAAACTTGTGAAAAATTACACACCGTATATAAAAGAAATCTGTCGGCGGAATGGGGCCCAGGGTACCCCTAACCGCCGGCGGAGGCCAACCAGATACCGCAGAGGGTCACGCGTGGCGCTCCGGTCGCTGGGGCCTTGGGCCCCACCCGGATCGTCGTACGGAGCCCGCGGCCAATCCCAAGGAATCAGGGGTCTCCTCCAGAGGCTGCATCCGCAAAGCAGAAGGAGTCGTGGGCCTCCGGGAGCCCACGGCCCATGCACTGAGCGAGCACTCGGGGTCCGTCCCCGAGTGCTCGGCGTCCCAGAAGGCGAAGGGCGCGCTCGGGGTCCCCTCCCGAGCGCTGGGCATCTGGACAGATGTGGGGCCCAGGGGAGCGCTCGGGGTCCGCCCCCCGAGCACTCTCCCTCGGGCTCCCCCTTCAAGGCGCCCCGAACGGCCCCCCGGCGGGTGCTCCCCGAGCGCTCGGGGTTGCTCGGGGGCTTGTAGAAGACAGCTGGCGCCCCTCCTAGCGAAGGAGGTCGCTCGGGGCCGAGTGCCCGGGGGATGATGTGTCCTCTGGTGGGGCCCTCGTCCATGCACGTCGTCCAACGCCAAGCTTCTCCGGCAAGCCTCCGCCCTGGCGGAGGCATTTAATGCCTGTCATTCCGACGGGGAACCCAAAGCCCTGTGAGGGCATGATGACGGTCAGGCTGGGTCCCGCCGGTGCAGGCGATAAGCTCTGTTAGCTATCCCCCTCTCTCTCTCTCTCAGGGGTGGGCCCGGGCTGACAGATTCTTTGACCGACCAAGCGCGCCGCCCCGCACGCCCTGTCGCTGTCAACCTTTTCACCCCATGGGGGACGCCGCCGCGCAACCAATTGCGCGGCGTGAGAGGTTGACCCATGGGGCCCGTGAGAGGACGACTTACCAACCCAGTCAGAAGAAACCCCGTAAGTCTCCGTCCGCGGGGCCCGCCGAAGGCAAAGGTGTCAGAGCCCCTGCTCCGACACACCGCGAGGCGACGGCCCGGCCGAAAGTCTCAAGTGGGCATTAAATGAAGGTGTGGGCGCTTCCAGTAACGCCCACGTCGTCTACAGCGCAAGTACAGCTCATGTTTTCCTTTGCCGACCTATGTGGTATTCCCCCAAGTATATAAGGGGAGAGCCTGGTCCATGCAAAGGGTTGGCTCATTTTTCCTAGTTCGATTCTCATTAGGTTAGATCTCTCTAAGTTTACTCCTTATCAAAGAAGCACCGTTCTTCCTCCGGGCTAGAGCTAGAAGAAGAACAGTGCATACCTTTGTAACTCATCATACTTGCCGCATACGCCTATATACACAAAAACAAGCAGGACGTAGGGTATTACGCCTTCCGGGGCGGCCTGAACCTGGGTAAATCCTTGCGTCATTTCATCCTTAGCCACCGGGTTTACTCGCAAAACTCCGATCCCCACCGGGGTTCGTAAGGAACTCAATACTCCCCTGGGCCGAATTCCAAAGGGGGTCCCTCCGGACCACCGCTAGAGGCGTCTCTACGCCGACAGCTGGCGCGCCAGGTAGGGGGAGTTTTAGGGTTTCTTCCAACCTGCATCATCCATGTCGGGCAATGGGGAGCTTTCCCCCTCGAAGCGCGACGATCCGCTTAAGAATCCGAACAAGGCTGGCGGCCCCTCTGCGGTCGACCCCGGGCTTCGGCATGAGTCTCTGGCGGACGAGGGCGCGGGAGGCGCCCATCGGCCTGCCGGCGGTGCCATCCCACCAGTTCGCCGCCAGCTGAATTTCGATCATGCCGGGGAAGCAAGCACGCTCCAGGCGGTCCAAGCCCTTCTCCGGCATCCTCCTGTCCCAGTAGGTGGCGCGTCCCCGATGGGCCCTTGGCTCCAGGACGTGGCCGCCCTGGTCGACACCGCCCGCCGCCAGGCTGCGGCCCGGAGTTCCTACGCCCCCTCGGGGCGCGGGAGCTCCCACGCCACTCCTTCGGCTGCCGCATAGCCGTGCCCTCCGCGCGATGATACGCGGGGCCGTCGCGGCAAATCACCCCAGTCGGTCGCCTCCCCTTCTCAGGGGGGCGCTCAGGATCTTCGTCATCACCTTAACAGGCAGAGGGAAAATGAAGATGCTCGCGTCGTCATCGAGCGCCAGCGCGAGGTCAGGGCCGAGGAAGGCCAATCTTCCTCTGCTCCTGTCGCCGACCGTGCACGCTCCGTGGCACGCGCCGTCGCCCATCCGGGCGCGAAGCCTACCACCCCACTCTACGGAGCGGGCTGCCAGGCCTTCACCGCAGATCTGCGTCGCGTCACCTGGCCGACTAAGTTTCGGCCGGAGTTGCCGCAGAAGTACGACGGCTCCTTCCACCCGGAGGAGTTTCTGCAGATCTACACCACGGCCGTCCAGGCCGCAAATGGAGACGAGAGGGTCATGGCCAACTGGTTCCCTATGGCCTTGAAGGGCTCCGCCCGTTCTTGGCTCATGAACCTCCCTCACGGCTCCATCCGCTCCTGGGACGACCTCTGCCACCAGTTCGTGGCAAACTTCCAGGGCACTTTCGAGCGTCCTGGCATGGAGAGTGATCTCCACGCTGTCAAACAGCGCAAGGGGGAGACGTTGCGCCAATTCATCCAGCGCTTCAGTCAAGTGCGCAACACCATCCCCAGGATTTCTCCTCAAGCGGTCATCATCGCCTTCACTCAGGGGGTTCGCGATGAAAAGATGCTTGAGAAGCTGGGCACCCGCGAGGTCCAGTCCACGGCCGAGTTGTTCGCTATCGCGGACAAATGCGCCAAGGCGGCCGAGGCGCGTGCCCGTCACAACCCGCGCTCCGACCAATCGGCGGCCGTCGGCGCCGGCTCTTCGCGTCCCTCTGGCAAGGGGGACAAGAAGAGCAAGAAGCGTAAGTCCGAGCCCGTCGCGGCGGCGGAGGCCAAGCCTCGCAAGCCGCCACGTGGCGGGGCCGACGGCGGCAGGAAGCCACCCCGGGCTCCCCCGAGAGGCCCCGGCGTGTGGTGCCCAATCCACGAGTCCAACCTGCACGACCTCTCCGAGTGCAGGTCGGTGAAGTTCCTCGCCGAGAGGAACAAGAAGCAGAGGGAGGAGCGCCAGTACGACGCCGGCGAAGAACCCAGCGGAGGAGGTGACGATCTCGGCTTCCAGGAGCCCGAGGCCGTCGTGTGCATCAACGGGGGCGCCTTCACGCCCACCTCGCGCCGCCAGTTCAAGCTGTTGGCGCGCGAGGTGTGCTCGGCAACCCCGAGCGCCAGCGCCCTGCGGCCCCTCAAGTGGTCGGAGATCCCGCTCACCTTCGACCGTTCGGACCACCCTGAGAGCATCTCGGGCGTGGGCCGCTTCCCGCTCGTGGTCTCCCCCACCATCTGCAATATCAAGGTAACCCGCATGCTCATCGACGGGGGCGCGGGGCTCAATCTCCTGTCCCCCGAGGTGTTCAATAAAATGCAGGTTCCCCGGGCGGAGCTGCAGCCGACGCTTCCCTTCTTCGGCGTCTCCCCTGGCTACACCACGCCCTTGGGCCAGGTGCCCTTGATGGTCACCTTTGGCACCAAGGACAATTTTCGAACCGAGCGCATCATCTTCGATGTCTCCGAGTTCGAGCTACCCTACAACGGCATCTTGGGGCGCCCAGCGCTCGCCAAGTTCATGATGGCATGCCATTATGCTTACTTGACAGTCAAGATGCCGGGCTCCAGCGGCGCCATCACGGTGCCGGCTGATGTCCGGGGCTCCGTCGCCTGCGCCGAGCAGCTTTTCTCCAAAGTCGCTGCCGCCGGTGACGTCCCCGAGCTACCCAAGTCCCCGGGTCCGCCCCCGAGCAAGGTCAGAGTTGTCCCCGATGATTCTGTCCCTGTCAAGGAAGTGGCCCTGGGAGAAGACGCGTCCAAGACCGTCAAGATTGGCGGCCGTCTGGCCGCCAAATAGGAAGGCGCGCTCGTCACTTTCCTCCGGGCAAACGCTGACGTGTTTGCATGGCAACCGTCCGATATGCCCGGGGTCCCTAGGGAAGTGATTGAGCACCGCCTCGCCGTGCGTCCCGACGCTCGGCCCTTCCGGCAGAAGGTGCGCCGTCAAGCGCCAGAAAGACAGGAGTTCGTCCGGGCCGAAGTCGCCAGGCTCCTCGTAGCCGGCTTCATCCGAGAAGTCCTCCACCCCGAGTGGCTCGCCAACCCTGTTGTCGTGCCCAAATCCAACGGCAAGCTGAGGATGTGCGTGGACTACACCGACCTCAATAAGGCTTGTCCGAAAGACCCTTTTCCTTTACCCCGCATCGATCAGATTGTTGATTCCACCGCAGGGTGTGATCTTCTCTGTTTTTTAGATGCCTACTCTGGGTATCACCAGATTAGTATGGCTGTAAAGGATGAGGAAAAAACTTCCTTCACAACCCCTGCGGGAACTTTCTGTTATGTCCGCATGCCTTTTGGGTTAAAAACGCTGGCCCGACCTATCAGCGGGCCATGCGTATAACTTTGCAGTCGCAGCTAGGTCGCAACATTGAGGCCTACATTGACGATCTCGTCGTCAAGTCAAGGCGCGAGGAAACGCTCATCGAGGACCTTGCCGAGACTTTCGACAGTCTCCGGGGCACTCGCATGAAACTGAACCCCGAGAAGTGCGTCTTCGGGGTTCCATCCGGCAAGCTTCTCGGCTTCTTAATCTCAAGCAGAGGCATAGAAGCCAACCCCGAGAAGATCCGGGCCATCGACCAGATGCGCCCGCCGGCTCGTCTCAAGGACGTGCAGCGCCTAACGAGCTGCATGGCCGCCTTGGGGCGCTTCATCTCCAAGCTCGGGGAGCGGGGCCTCCCTTTGTTCAAGCTTCTCAAGAAGTCGGGCCACTTCGAGTGGACCCCCGATGCCGAGCAAGCCCTCGAGGGCCTCAAGAAATATCTCACATCACCTCCGGTCTTGGTCGCACCGAGACCCGAGGAGCCCTTGCTCCTCTACCTCTCGGTGACGCCCCGGGTGGTGAGTGCAGTCCTCGTGGTCGAGCGGGAGGTCGGGTCCGAGCTCCCGGCATCCCCCGGCCAAGTGAAGGCGCTCGGGTCCAAGCTCCCGAGCGAGGCTCTCGGGGACATAAAGGGAGCGCTCGGGTCCGAGCTCCCGAGCGGTTCTGCCCCCGAAGGTACCTTAGGGCCCCGAGCCCCGAGCGACCCCGAGCAACCCGCCTTGCTCGGGAACGGAGATAGTCGCTCGGGGGCTGGCCCCGGGGAGTCTTCATCCCGGGTGCGTGTTCAGCAGCGTCCCGTGTACTTCGTTAGTGAAGTACTGCGCGACGCCAAGACGCGTTACCCTCAAGCCCAGAAGCTACTCTATGCGGTGCTCGTCGCATCGAGGAAGCTTCGGCACTATTTCCAAGCGCACGAGGTCTTGGTTGTTACGGCCTACCCCCCTCGAGCGCATCCTCCGTAACCGGGAGGCCACTGGACGAGTTGTCGAGTGGGCCATCGAGCTCGGGGAGTTCAACCTGCGTTTCGTCAGCAGCCACGCAATCAAAAGCAGAGCTCTGGCCGACTTTGTCGCCGAATGGACGCCGGTGCCAGAAGACGACGGCGAACAACTCCCCTCCGACCCGGGTCGGGGAGGGACCGAGCACTGGACTCTGTACTTCGACGGTTCCCTCACGCTCAAGGGCGCGGGGGCTGGAGTAGTTCTCACCGCTCCGACCAGTGAGACCCTCCAGTACGCCGTACAACTGCTCTTCCGCGCCACCAACAACATGGCCGAGTACGAAGGCCTCCTTGCGGGGTTACGCGCCGCCGCATCCCTCGGGGTCCGCCGTCTGCTCGTCAAAGACGACTCCCAGTTAGTCGTAAATCAGGTATCAAAGGAATACCAGTGTTCGGATCCTCAAATGGCAGCATACCTGAGCGAAGTCAGGAGGTTGGAACGGCGTTTCGATGGTCTGGAGCTCCAGCACATCCCTCGCCGCTTCAATGACGCCGCCGACGTTTTATCGCGACTGGCCTCCTCTCGGGAGCCGGTCCCGACTGGGACCTTTGAAAAAAGGCTCTCTCGGCCGTCCGTCGAGGCCGCCGACCGAGACGAAGGGGGAACCTCGCGCCCAGGCGAGTCTACCCAGGCGGCGCCTTCAGTGGGAGATTCTCCCGTCAGGCCGCCGCCGGGTGAGCACCTCGTGCTCACCATCTGTCCTCAGGTCGTCCCTCGGATCTCCGAGATCCGAGCGTACCTGAAAGAAAATATCCTTCCCGAAGACGAAGCCGCTGCAGAAAGAGTAGCACGGCAGTCAGCAAGGTACGCGTTCGTGGATGGGGACCTCTACAGGCGCGGCACCAACGGCATCCTCATGAAATGCATCTCTCGGGAAGAAGGTCACGACATGCTCGTGGACATCCACGAGGGCGAGTGCGGTAGCCATTCATCATCCCGCACGATGGTCGGTAAAACCTTTCGGCAAGGATTTTACTGGCCAACAGCGCTCGAGGACGCCTTCGAGCTGGTTCGACGCTGCGAGGCGTGCCAATTCCACGCCAAGCAGACCCATCAACCGGCGCAGGCCCTTCACACCATCCCCCTCTCATGGCCCTTCGCGGTCTGGGGGCTGGATATTCTAGGTCCGTTCCCCCGAGCGGTCGGGGGCTACGAGTACCTCTACGTCGCCATCGACAAGTTCACTAAGTGGACAGAAGCTGAAGCCGTCGCCAAGATCAACAAGCACTCGGCGATCAAGTTCATCCGAGGCATCATGAGCCGTTTCGGGGTGCCCAACCGCATCATCACCGACAACGGCACGCAGTTCACGAGCGACGCGTTCCTCGAGTACTGCCAAGCCCTCGGGACGGAAGTCTGCTTCGCCTCCGTCGCGCACCCTCGGGCCAACGGGCAAGTTGAGCGTGCCAATGCTCAAGTCCTCCGAGGGCTCAAGACAAGATCCTTCGACAGGCTCAAGAAGTGCGGCGCCGGTTGGGTAGAAGAGCTCCCGGCCATCCTTTGGTCGATCCGGACGTCCCCCAGTAGGGCGACCGGTGAAACCCCCTTCTTCCTCGTGTACGGGGCAGAAGCCGTTCTTCCCTCCGAGCTCGCCTTCCGGTCCCCTCGGGTCGCGGCGTACTCGGAGGGAGACCAAGACCAGCGCAGGCTCGACGACGTCAACCTCCTTGAAGAGCACCGATGCCGAGCGGCCCTCCGCGCCGCCCGGTATCAGCAAAGCCTCCGACGGTATCATCAGCGCCGCGTCCGGCCTCGATCGCTCGAAGTCGGAGACCTCGTTCTTCGGCGCGTCCAGACCCGGGAAGGAAGGAATAAGCTCTCTCCCATGTGGGAGGGCCCATACCGAGTGACTCGAGTCACTCAGCCAGGCTCGGTGAGGCTCGCCGCTGAAGACGGGATGCCGCTCCCCAACGCGTGGAACATCGAGCTCCTGCGAAAGTTCTACCCGTGAATGGCCCGGGTAAGTTTTTCTTTTAGGGTCAGCTCCCCGAGTGCCGAAAGTGAGTCTCGGGAAGTTTCGGGTTTGCCACCTAAGCCCTGGTCGATCGGTCGGGTTCCTCAACCCCGAGCGCCAGTCCGGCCAAAGGTCGCCCGAGCATCCCCCGCGCTCGCACCTACACTCGGGGGCTCCCTTGTATCCCAAGCTATGTGAATAGCAGTATGATCAATATAAAGATGAATTCCCTCTATAAGAGTACCCTGTGCAGTATTGAATTCTCTTTTCAACATCAACATTCCGTTGCTAGCTGTCAAAAGAGTTCTTTTTCCGGCGGGTGTCAAGGTCCCGAACCCCCGCTCAGCAAGTAGGCCCCACCGATCCTAGTGCGAGCGTTTGAGCTAGCCCAATGACCGTCCGCGGGTTGTAAGACGTTTGGGCAGTTAGCTGCACCCCGAGCACGTCCGAGTCAGGGCCAATAAGCCCCTGACCACTCGCGCTCGGCCGGTCAGCAACCCCGAGCGCTACCCAACGTCGGGTCACTCGGCTAGCATCACTCCTCGTGCTCGAGACTGGTAGGTAGACTCGAAAGCTTGTGGGGCCCACAAACGGGCAAGTCTTGAGAGAGCCTGTGGAAAAACACCTCTTTTGCTAGTCAAGCTATATAATCGCTCATGAAGTGAACAGGTTCATAAAGGCGAAACCTCCGGGTACCGCCCACATCATCGAGGCCGAGTTCCAAGATTCCGATAAATCATGGAGCTTAATCCATAAGCTAAGCTTCCGATCGCTTATCTCCATTTAAAAAAAAAGCTTCCAAGCACTATATTCGCAAATAGTTTTTGCTCGGCAATATTTCCAAGTGCTTCTGAGGTCATGATGGATTTACCTGAAGGTATCGGCGTAAGTCGCGAAAAGTACTTCGGGTTGTCCGCTCAAAAGCCCTGGTACCCTGCCTGGTTCCTTAACCCTGGGCGCCAGCCTGGCAAATGAGCCGCCCAAGTACCGTACACGCTTGCGCACGCGCCCGGCGGTTCCCCTTGAGATGCTTGGGAGGTATGAGGAAATATTGCCGCGTAAAAATGAAAGCCATCAAAAGAAACAAAATTATGCAACTCTATCAGTCGTCGGTAGAGCATTTGCTAACAATTAACGGTTTCAATAATCGTCTTTGCACAAAGTCTTGGATGAATTTGCAGGAAAAATCCGAAGTCCGGAGCTCGTCCTCTGAACCCCTGCGGCCCCGAGGGCCTGTCCTCCCGAGCCCTAGTCTCAGCCCTCCGAGCGCTCGGGGGCTGGGGGCCTCACGCCAAAGAGGAGCGCTCGGGGGCTGATCCCGAGCTCGGGCAGGAGTCCTTCCAAGTAGCGGCACGTCTAGCTCTCGGGGGCTGGGGGCCTCGGGTCCGTCCCGAGCGCCGTCCTCGGCTGTCCGCGAGCAAGAGGCAGACACGCCACACAAGTCCAAGACGCGGCACGTCTAGCTCTCGGGGGCTGGGGGCCTCGGGTCCGTCCCGAGCGCCGTCCTCGGCTGTCCGCGAGCAAGAGCCAGATGCGCCACCAAAGACGAAGATGGAAACCGTTCGGAACTATGTTCGAACGAAAAAAGTTGTGAAAGTAAGGCGTCGGAGGCCAAGTCCACGCCCGAAATCACAACTAAAGCGAAGTGTTCGGAGCCAAGTCTGAGCATAAACTTTGCAAAAAGTAAGATGCTCGGAGCCTAGTCCGCATCAGAAATTACGCGGAATCTTTCCCGGAGCCAAGTCTGGGCGAAGAACCCGCAAAGACAAAAGCAAAACGCTGCTGGAGCCAAGTCCAGTACAAATGCAATGAAAGGAAAGCAAGGAGCAAAAGGCCTTCCAGCCAGCAGTTCTTTGCACTACAAAAAATCGCCAATAAAGCACAAGTTCTTACAAAGGGGTTTCTATCCCCCGGACTAAGGACGACAAAATATAAAACAAAGAAGGAGCTACCCCGAGCGGTCGCCGTCGTCGTCGCCGGCATCCACCTCGCGGACGAAGCGCTGGGCGATCTGGTCGGCCACCTTTCGAATCTCCTTCCGAGTTTCGTCGTCGGCGACCTCGTCGTTCCCCTGCGCGGCGGGCTCCAAGGAGAAGCTCGGGTCGCGGCTGCGGTAGCACGCCAAGGTGTGCTCCGCCACCGCGAGCGCCAGCTCCTGGCCTTCTTCTTCAAGCCGGCGGGTCATGGCGTCCCCAAGTCCAGCAAGCCGCTCCGCGACCTGTTGGAAGCCCAAGGCGACGCCCCTCGGGGGTGTCGGCTTTGAGCCCTTCCGGCAAGTTGACGTCCCCGAGCCCGGCGTTTCGAACGGCCCTCCGAGCCTGAGAGAAGATGTCCCTCATTAGGCGCGTATGCTCCGCGCGTTCGCCAAGCAGCCCGAGGCGGGCCTCCTCCACCTTTTGCCATGCAGCGGCGGCCTCCGAGCTCTCGCGCTTCCTCGCCTCCTCCACCTCCTGGATCTTGGTTTGGAGGGTGCGTTCGGAAGTGCGCGAGTCCTCAAGCCGCCCCTCGAGATCTCGGATGCGGGTGCGGAGATCCGCCATCTCCTTGGCAAGCTCTTCACGGGCAGCATCGACGCGGCCCTGGACTTCGGCGTTCAGGTTGTCGGTCGCCTTCTCCAGGTCCCCTTCGCGCTTGGCGAGCACCGCCTCCTTCGTTTCAGTCTCCTTTTCGCGAAGGGCGAGTTGCTCTTCGCGTTGCTGAACTTCGGCGGTCCGTGCTTTCAAACTTTCCTCGCGCGAAACCAGCCGGTCTTCGATGTTACCTTCGCGAAGGGTGAGTTGTTCGTCGCGTCGGTCCGCGTCGGCGATGCGCTTCTCCAGCCGCGCCTCCGCGTCAGCGACGTCCTTCTCCCGCTGCTTCAGGCCTTGCTCGCGCGAGGTTACCTTGGCTTCGATCTGAATGAGGCGGGAGGTTCGCTCATTAAGGAGGTTTTCCTTCTCGATGAGCTCCCTTCAGCTCGTGCATGGCTTCCCGCAGGCGATCGACCTTGGCCATGCCCTCCTCGTACTCCCGCTTGGCGATGCGGGAGCGAGCCAAGAAGGACTCCGCCGCCTCCACAAGCAAGGCCTCCTTCTCGTCGAGCGAGCCCTCCCGCTCCTCCAGCGAGGCCTCCTTGTCTGCCAAAGCCGCCTCCTTGGCGGCGAAGTTCTCCTGAAATTTGTTGATGGCGGCGCACGTGGCGTCGAACGCGTCGGGAGGGATCACCCGGGATGCTTCGTCGCGCCGCGCAGCGCGCTGCACCCGCGGCAGCAAAGTTAAGGTGGAGCACCCGAGCACCTCCTCCTGAGGCTCGGGATACTCCACCACAATAGAGCCGCCGGCCCCCTTCTCGGGCCGAACGCTCTCGGCTCCCTCCATGGGAACCATCTCCTGCTCGGGCCCCGCCGTCTGCCCCTCGGCTCCGGCGGCGCTCAGCTCCTGCTCGGGCTCCGCCGCCTGCTCCTCAGCTCTGGCGGCGCTCGGCTCCTGCTCACATGGCGCCACCTGCCCCTCAGGCGCGGCGGCTCGCTGCTCCTGCCCAAGTGCCGCCGCCTGTTCCTCGGGCCCGGCAGCACTTGGCCCCTGCTCTTCCTCCGGATCGGCGCCCGGCGCCTCTGCGTCGGCTCGCGCAGCCTCCGGCGGCGCCTGCGCCGCTCCCTGCGCGGCCGTTTCCGCGCTCGGGGCAGCTTCTTCCCGCGAAGCCGCCTCGGCTCTCTGGGCTGGCTCCTCGCTCGGGGTCGAAGCTGCGCTGGGGGCCGGCGGTACGCTCGGCTTCGGCGCCGCAGAACCGCTCGGGACAGAAGTCCCGCTCGAGGCCGAAGGTTCGCGCGCGGCCGCCCGCTCGCTCGGGGCCGCGCCCGCTCCCGCGTCCCCACCCGCGCTCGGTGCAACCGGAGCGCTCGGGACCAAAGAAGGGTTCGGGGACGTTTTGGATTTTTTCGCCCTGAAAAGCCAACAAAGCCAAGCTCAGGGTCAATTCCCGAGCACGATACTCCAGCAAAATAAGGCAAAGGTGAGGTTTATTCTTACCGCCACTTGCCCTTCGGGACAACCGAGTCCGGGTCGGAGGACCCCGGCGGGTTTTTCCTCTTCTGTCCGGTGGCGGCGTCCGCGCCGGCCGCCGGCGAGCTTCCAGTCGGCGCGGTCCCAGTGGCCCCTCGCCCCAAGCCGCCGCCTCCATTCCCCGGCGCCTGAGGGCCCGCGGGTGGAGGGGGCGGCGGAGGCGGCGCAGAGGGCCACCGCCCGAACTTGAGGCCGGCATGGGCAGAGCTTCCCTGCCCGACATCTCCCACCACGGTCGGCTTCGGCGTCTTTTTCTTCTTCGCCGTCGGCGCCTGCGGTGGTGGAGACGGAGGTGGCGGGGCTAGCCCCTTGCCCTTCAGGTCGGCGGGGTCGGCAGCAACATCTGCCGCCGGGGCGCTCACGGCTCTGGCCGCCCGCGCCTGCACCTCGTCTTTCTCTGAGAAGATTCGAATGCCCCCAGCCGGCGCGCGCGGGCCAGCTCTCGACGCGGACACGAAGCCATGTGCGTCGCACACCGACATCATGTCCAGGATACTCTGCCGGTCCGCATGCACGCAGAGTGGCAGGTCCGGCCGGGCGAGCTCGGCCTGCAAAGGGTCTTGCTCCCCGAGCAGCACCTTCAGCAACATCGCCACCACGGCAGGGGTCAGGTTCTTGCTAGCGCCGACCTCCATCCGGCAGAAGTCATCGTCGCCGGTGTACATCCACGCCGGTCGCGCGCGCTCCCGTAGCGGCGCCAGCCGGCGTCGGAGGAAATCGCCGACGACCATGGTGGCCGTCAGCCCCAGCTCCTGAAGTTGGGTGATGCGCGCCACCGCCAAAAACAGCTCCTTGTCGCTCGGGTCCATGTACTCCCATGCCTTCGTGTGCTCCGCCGGTGCCTCCGGGATCAGCAGTTCCGTCGCTGGGTCGGTATTGACATAGCACCACTGCTGGCGCCAATCGTCCCATTTATTCCGCAATTTCTGCGGAATGTAAGGATCGGCCTCCTTCCCTCCCCGGAACTGGAAGTTGGCGCTGCCGGTGACCTCCGCTCGGCCGGAGCCCCGCGTCCTCCCGACCGATCGAAGGACGAAGTAATGCCGAAGGAGCGCCACCGACGGCATCACCCCGACGAACATCTCGCAGAGGTGGGCGAAGATCGCCAGCACTACCACGGAGTTGGGGGTGAGATGGAGAAGGTGGACCCCATAATCCTTGAGGACCTCCATGAAGAACGCCGAGAATGGCGGCAGAAGTCCCGCCCCCAGGAAGCTCGTGAAGATCACCGCTTCGTTCGCCCGCGGGTTCGGCGGGTACGTCGCCGCCCGCACCACCGTCGGGTTCGGGCGGCCCTCCGGCACCACGATGCCCCGGACCTTGTCCATCGCCTCCTCGTTGAGGAGGCGGGACTTCTGGAGCACGCTAGGCGAGCTCGGCGTCGGGGAGCCGCTCTGCCGGGTCTTGCGGCGAGTCATTATGGTGGCGAATTGGTGGCGGAGAAGGCTTTCGGGAGGCAAAAATGGCGGCGGCGGGAGACAGAGCGCTTGCGCGAGGAGGCGAAAAGTTCAAAAGTGAGAAGTGGTTTTCTTTTCAAAAAAGAAAACCGCAGAAGATCAACCGCGAGACGGTTTCCAAAAACAATGATGGGCTGTCAATTTACTGCCGTTGGCAGTGAATTTGCAGTCGCGCGAAATCCGGGGCACGCAACCGTCCGGAGCAGCGCGCTTTTCCCGCGTGGGCGCAACCCGAAGCGCCGCGGCCAGGTGGCGCGTGCGGATTGGGCGTCGCTCCTGCTCCGCGCGCGGCACGTTAAAAGCGCCCCTCCGCAGGGCGCATCGGTATGGGCCGGCATCTTTTGCTTGGCCCAAGAAGGAAAGGCCTTATCCCCAGTCGCAGCCCTTCGAGCCGTTGCTGGGAGATAAGGCCGGGGGCTACTGTCGGCGGAATGGGGCCCAGGGTACCCCTAACCGCCGGCGGAGGCCAACCAGATACCGCAGAGGGTCACGCGTGGCGCTCCGGTCGCTGGGGCCTTGGGCCCCACCCGGATCGTCGTACGGAGCCCGCGGCCAATCCCAAGGAATCAGGGGTCTCCTCCAGAGGCTGCATCCGCAAAGCAGAAGGAGTCGTGGGCCTCCGGGAGCCCACGGCCCATGCACTGAGCGAGCACTCGGGGTCCGTCCCCGAGTGCTCGGCGTCCCAGAAGGCGAAGGGCGCGCTCGGGGTCCCCTCCCGAGCGTTGGGCATCTGGACAGATGTGGGGCCCAGGGGAGCGCTCGGGGTCCGCCCCCCGAGCACTCTCCCTCGGGCTCCCCCTTCAAGGCGCCCCGAACGGCCCCCCGGCGGGTGCTCCCCGAGCGCTCGGGGTTGCTCGGGGGCTTGTAGAAGACAGCTGGCGCCCCTCCTAGCGAAGGAGGTCGCTCGGGGCCGAGTGCCCGGGGGATGATGTGTCCTCTGGTGGGGCCCTCGTCCATGCACGTCGTCCAACGCCAAGCTTCTCCGGCAAGCCTCCGCCCTGGCGGAGGCATTTAATGCCTGTCATTCCGACAGGGAACCCAAAGCCCTGTGAGGGCATGATGACGGTCAGGCTGGGTCCCGCCGGTGCAGGCGATAAGCTCTGTTAGCTATCCCCCTCTCTCTCTCTCTCAGGGGTGGGCCCGGGCTGACAGATTCTTTGACCGACCAAGCGCGCCGCCCCGCACGCCCTGTCGCTGTCAACCTTTTCACCCCATGGGGGACGCCGCCGCGCAACCAATTGCGCGGCGTGAGAGGCTGTCCCATGGGGCCCGTGAGAGGACGACTTACCAACCCAGTCAGAAGAAACCCCGTAAGTCTCCGTCCACGGGGCCCGCCGAAGGCAAAGGTGTCAGAGCCCCTGCTCCGACACACCGCGAGGCGACGGCCCGGCCGAAAGTCTCAAGTGGGCATTAAATGAAGGTGTGGGCGCTTCCAGTAACGCCCACGTCGTCTACAGCGCAAGTACAGCTCATGTTTTCCTTTGCCGACCTATGTGGTATTCCCCCAAGTATATAAGGGGAGAGCCTGGTCCATGCAAAGGGTTGGCTCATTTTTCCTAGTTCGATTCTCATTAGGTTAGATCTCTCTAAGTTTACTCCTTATCAAAGAAGCACCGTTCTTCCTCCGGGCTAGAGCTAGAAGAAGAACAGTGCATACCTTTGTAACTCATCATACTTGCCGCATACGCCTATATACACAAAAACAAGCAGGACGTAGGGTATTACGCCTTCCGGGGCGGCCTGAATCTGGGTAAATCCTTGCGTCATTTCATCCTTAGCCACCGGGTTTACTCGCAAAACTCCGATCCCCACCGGGGTTCGTAAGGAGCTCAATACTCCCCTGGGCCGAATTCCAAAGGGGGTCCCTCCGGACCACCGCTAGAGGCGTCTCTACGCCGACAAAATCCCTATAGTTTTTCCACCCCAATCCACCCGAGCCCCCGTGCCGAGCTACCCCGTTGCGCTGGCCCCGTGTTGTGCTACCCCGCGCTGCCACGTCCCCATCACCCCCATCGTGCCGCTCCCATCGCCCCAGCATGTCGGCCTTGCCTTGCCCCCACACCGAGGTCCACCACGCCGCCACACCCTTGTCGTCCCTGTCGTGCCGGCCCCGCCTCGCCTCGCGCCGAGCTCCACCACGTCTCCAACCGGACGCCACCACACTCCCCGATCCTGCTCTGCCCGAGCTCCTCCTGTTGGAAAAATATAGTTTTGGCCTACCCTCTATTCCTCAGCCTTACCGGTGGTGCCGCTCACAATGCTCTTGTTTGAGGCTAGAGGGTGGGACCTATTTATACTGCTAATTCCAGAGTCCTGATCTGTATACAGATAAACTTCCAAGTTTAAACCAACTTGTTTCCAAATAGAGTCCAGGTGAGATTAACAACCACAATATAATCCACCTATAATTGGATACTATTTGTAATATCCCAGGACACGCACATGTGAGTTGTGCGCCATAATTATGTAGATTATAATCAGGGCTGTAATCTGATATTTAATCTAGCTCCTTTCCAATTAATATTGTACCCGGGTTATCTTTCCAGTATAATATACATGTATACTATATTCCAATATTAATTGACCAGCTTCCTTAAGCATACGCTTAAGTATACAATCCAGCAAGAATAATTCCACACTCATAAAAAGCAGTGATTCCACAATGAGATAATATGAATATCAACAAGTAATATTTGGATATAGTTGACGGACACAAATTCCTACACCTCCATCTCGGGTGGTGAGCTCATGAGCGGCAGCAGTGGCAGCAAACCACGGGGTAGGGGTTGCTGATGCTTGCAGACACCGAGCAGACAGACACACTAGCCGGGGATTGGTCCTTGCCAAATCATCCGCCGGGTAGAGCCCCATGCCGAGCTCGATTTCTCCGTCGTGGTACTCCTTCTCCTCCACTCTAATTTACTGGCTTGGAGTGGGATCCATTCGGACTTGGGTTGATTTATCTTGCTGGTGGATACTTTTTCATATTTTACAATATGAAGCCTGCTAATATTTTCTTTTGTTTTTAATAGGATGCAGGAAAGCAAACATATGACAGATCAATCAAAACTGCTCAAGATTATGGAATAATGAAAGAGAACCTAGAGTTAGTTTTCTTGTACTTCAAAATGACGGCCGATGCATTTCTATTGTCTTCTTCCTTTGATTCGACCTGGTTTCACTCCAGAAGCTGATATATCTGTGTTCCGTAATATTGCACAAGCCAGACTGATCAAGGATGTGTTTAGTTAAGAGTTTGGTTTGTCAATAAGCAGAACTGGATGTTGTTGCAGCCATGATCTCTCAGTGAAATGCTGGTTATTGCAGCCATTTCGTGTTAGGAAACCTATGTTTCTGTTTAGACTTGGCATAACAAATCAATTTAGCTTTGGTTGTGGAAGCTTTCCTCTGGTCGGAAGGAAAGCTTAGAATATATAAGAGCCTTCTGTTGTAGATCACACCTCGGCCGATGTCCGCCCTTGCCTCACCGGATATGCCCGTCGCTGTCTCCTCGCCTCACTCCTGCGCCCGCTCTCCCCTAAATCGCATTATCCCTATCAGCCTTATGTGCTCCAGTGAGGCACCGTGGCTCCGCCATCTTCAAGAAGTGCATTGGCGGCCTCAGCGGGCCGGATCCGTGCGCTATCACCCTCGTGCAGGTCGAGTCTATGGGATGGTGCCCTTGCGTAGGCCGAATTGGGGGCACCGGTTCCCCCCGCGGCCGAATATGGGTGCCGCCGCTGCCCTCTGCGCTTCTGAATCCAAGTGCTACCGCCCTCGTGCAGGTTGGTTCCAGGCGTCCGCGCCCTTGGTACAGCTAGATTCGGGCGATTCCAGGCTCGTTGTGCCGCGGTCGAAGCTCATCGTGCCTCCAAAGCTGGTGGCGAGGAGATGCGGCTGGAGGTAAGGGTGCGCCGTTGAGCTCACCATGGTCCTCTGTCAATGTCTTCAACCGCAACAGACGGCCGTATCTCAACCTCGTCGGATCGCTGCTCGAGCTTCTCAGACGCGCTGTGGCTTTCTTCCTCTCCCTCCCTTTTCATCTCTCCTCCCTTTGCGTGGGACATTGACGGGTATGAGTCCATGAAGGGCCTCATCCGCCGGCGCTCCTAGGCTGCCGCCGCTGGGGAGGGCACGGCCGAGAAGGACTCCGGCATTGCGTAATGTTTCAACGCATGCAACCATGGTTGCCAATTTTGTGGATTAATCTCTGACTCTGTGCTATGGGTTTTGTTTTCCTTGTTATCTCTCTCTGTTTCTCTCTTTCTCAATCTGACACTTGTCTTTTCTCTTTCTTTTCTCGTGAGGTTGGTTCCAGGCGTTGTTTTCTCTTTTTCTTTGTTATTCCATCTCGACTCACTCTACGCAAACTGATTACGCCCCCTTCTAGACGACTTCGGCTTGTGCATAAGCCGGCTTAAGCTTAATGGTGTGAGAAAACTGCGGTGTGGGGAAGCCTGATAAGCTCCACCATCCCCTTCTAGATGGCTTCTGAGATTTGAGCTTATAGGCAGAGATAAATATAAAAAGCCTATAATACCCTTTATGTTATTTTGGTTGTTGTTTGAGATGAATGTAGAATGTTTTCTGAATTTGTGAAGCTAAAAATTCTCTTTGTAAATTAGCTGCATATGATTACTGATTGATAGAAGTTAAAAATGCACCAACCAATTTGACATATATGCATCATTTTCTTTGACAATATTAATAATGGAAATATTAACCAACCACAAGGGAAGAAAATTATTCCAGTACACCAATTGTTCCAATACATACACCAATTGTTCCAGATTCCCAAAAGGGAAGAAAATTATGATGCATCTATACATAATTTTTCCATTAACAAATGTCCACATATATTTTTAGAATCTTATGCAACATTTGAATGCCTACTTCAACATCAGCATCTGCCGATTTGGGACTTCAAAGAACTTTGACCTATACATCGTGGAACTAGTCATCTTCAGATCCTAAATGACTTGGCATCTGATGATCATCAACCGAGATAGTGGTCCTGGTCATCAAATCACTACAAATTTGATTATATAGAAATAAAAAATGACACAAACATACTAGATCTTACTTGACACAAACATTCATAGATCTAATATCAAAAAGACAAGCGATATGCTTAAGCAGATGTATATCTTCAGAAGCAAATATATTCCTTGTGTGCTGAATCTTTCTTCTCAGTTCTTAATTTCTTGGGAATTCTCAGGACACAAGCCACATTAGCTAATTTTATACCAAAAGATCCTAGCAATACACTGCATACACACTTCTACACACATGAAATTAACAGCAAACTGTTCTCAGTTCTTAATTTTTCTCACCGAGTCTAAGGTGGACTGAGGAGTAACCATGTTAGATAATTCGGTTGAGATAGAGTGCTCTTTTCTGAATTGAGGAAAACAA
This sequence comes from Stipa capillata, assembly GCA_019208055.1. Classification (NCBI taxonomy): domain Eukaryota; kingdom Viridiplantae; phylum Streptophyta; class Magnoliopsida; order Poales; family Poaceae; genus Stipa; species Stipa capillata. Next base: position 94,539 of record JAGXJF010002310.1, on the reverse strand, counting down.
TAATAGATAGCATTTGAACAACACCACCGTCGGGAGCAAAAAATTGAGAAGATGGCCGCCAAATCTCGAGGGAGGCGGCATCCGCCGGCGGTGGGAGGCGGTGCCCGGACGTGAGGGAGGCGGCCGGACGTGGGGGAGGCACCGAACGCGTCGGAGCCGACGAGATGTTGCACGAGAGGGCGTCGATCTGGGGGGAGGCGGCGGGATCTGGGGGAGGCCGGCACCGGCTGGAGCAGATCCAGGGCTGGGGAGGAGGAGGGCGGCACCGGCGGGGGAGGAGGAAGGCGGCACCGGCGGGGGAGGAGGAAGGAGGCGGCCCCGGTGGGGGAAGGGCGGAGGGGCGGCGGGGCTTCGGGCCGGCCGAGAGGAGGGGCGGAGGGCCGGAGGGGAAGGGGGCTCGAGCAGGCGGAGGGGCGTTGGGGCGGCGGGGCTTCGGGCCGGCCGAGAGGAGGGGCGGAGGGGAAGGGGGTCGGGTTGGCAGGGGGGCATCCAACAGCGGCCTGCGGCTAGGGGAGGCGGGGCCAGCGGCTGATGGCGGCGGGAGGAGGCGGGAGGCGGAGGGAGGCGGCGGGAGGAGGCGCCAACGGCCGGCGGCGGCGGGAACCGGCCGTGGGCGGGGGCACGATGGGGGCTAGGGCAGGAGGGGGGTGCGGGTGAGGGAAAAAAGGTGAGGTTTTTTTTTATATACTCAGTGGCAGTGGCGGGTAAATAACGTGAAGTAGCGAGGATAAAATAGTCATTCGAGGAAAAAATTACTGGAAGAAGCTCGGAAAGCCAAAAAACGAGGCTTCCCCCCACTAACAGAAAAAAGGGATGCTTAAAATTTAAGCTCAAGCTAAGATTTTCCTTCTAGACAGCTTATGGCTTCCTGGGGCCATAAGCCACCCCATAAGCTGTCTAGAAGGGGGCCTACATAGGTCGCACTCTGCGCACCACGTATGCACGCGCAGGTTCACACGTGCCTACGACTTGCACCTGGTGATCCTAAACTCACGGCTCCATGAGCCCACTTAAATAACAAACTAACGACTAGTACCTACCCTATCCACTAAGAGCATCCACAGCAGCATCCTTATATCTCATTCCCTATCTCCATATGGGGAGCTTCCTCAAAAGATTTCTTCATTACATATCTTTATACTCCAACAGCTTCCCTAAATCTCATTCCCTATATCCTATCATCCCATATTTTATTGATTTCCTATAACTACCACCTTATTTTCAACGGCTATTTTTTCGCAACGGATATTTTTTCGAATGGGGCTTTTTCCCAACGGCCATATTTTCAAACGGCAAAGTTTTTCGCAACGGAATAATTAGAATGAAGCCTGATCTTGCAGCTTAATTAACAGTACGTGTTCATCCTAGTACCCTACTTAACAGCGCACCAATCACAATACATGCCTATTTTCTCAATGGAAACAATACATGCCTAATGAGCAAGGCATCATAATCGTCTAGCTTTTAGAGATAGAAGTAGTTTATCTTTGATTGGTTTGAGATTGAGTTGTGAACATGTTTTATTGGAGCACAACCAAATCTTACAGCATAATTAACAATTCGTATGCATCCCAGTATATCCTACTTAAGAACAAACCAATCACAATCCAAGCATATCATCCAAATATGAACAAAACAATCATCCCCATCTCACTTATGTTCACCTACACATCCAAAACACCTATATGATACTGTAGAGCAGCCCTATCAGTATCCACTATCCAGATGCAAAATTGCCAGGCATTTGTCCTAACACCGATACCTAAACATACTAGCAATAGCAAGTAGCAAAGTATAAGACAGTCTAATTCAACATAGAAAGAACTTAACCACTTTGTGAATTAGACAACTATGAGATCATTATTCCAACTTTAACTCACAAGGTGATACCAATGCAAAGCTCAACAAAAATAATCCAAATCACTTGACATTCCAGTCGAGGCCGTTGGGAATCGCTGCGGACGAGGTTCCAGTCGAGGCCGTGGACCTCCCGCGCGTGCTCGCGGAGGAGGCGGACGGGGTTCTGCGTGGGCGGCAACGTGACATCGAAGAGGCGGATGGAGCCGTCCCCCGAGGCGGCAGCGCAGAGGGAGTCGTGGGACTCGGACTAGGCGCAATCGAGGAGCGCGTTGGAGGTGGGGAAGGAGAAGAGCGGGGCAAGTCCGAGGCCTACGGGCCCGGCGGCGGACAGGTCGAGGACGAGCAGGTGGCCGTTACCTACGAGGCTGAAGTGCTGCGAGGTAGCGGCGAGGAGACGGTGCTTGTGGAATGGGTTGAAGCGAGCGGGGCGGGCGGGGGGTTTCTGCTGGGTAGGGGGTGCGGGGCGGGTGGGGGGTCGGTTTGGGGGGCGGTGGCAATCCGGCGTAATTACGTCACAAAGTTGGAGGGCAATTTCATGTGGCAGGGTGCGGGAAGCTGATGCCAGGTGCGGGAAGCTGGTCTCTCGGTACTTTTTCAATTCACGTGCAAATACAAGAAGTGCTTCTGAGAAGTCTATTTGAGAAGCAAAGTGTTTGTTTGAGCTTGTCCCTCTAGGAGCACTAGAAGCTGAAGCACAAGCCCAAACAAACAGCCCCAGGTACTACAGAGTGTAGACTGGTGTTGCCGATGAATAGTGATGGTTGGCATGGCAATTATCCACCGGCCTTGTGAAGTTAAAAGATTGCTATTACATTTGGTTAAATTTTCTAGTTTCCTCGTTCAAAAAAGAAAAGTCCCTATGCAAACATACCGTAACGTACCGCAGAAGCATAGTTTTTTGATATTTACTCATATTTGTAAGTTAACCATTTTTTGAATTTTTTTTGAGTCAGATTTTTTGATTTATTTGTTATTAGTAATTGGTACATGCTACGCATGTTTGAATATTGTTCATGTACTATTCGTAAATATTGTAGACATCACTGTTCATGGCTGTTATTCACTGTTCACGGTCACTGTAGATGGTACTGTAGCATACTGTATATGGTACTGTAGCCACGAATCCTAGCTATTGTAGCCATCCGATTAACACTAATCAATAGTCCAGATTGCTTATTGGTCTAGTGATTTAAAAGTTCAAATTTGGTACACTATAATACTCCCTCCGTCTCAGAATGTAAGACGCATTTTGTTTGGTTAAGACAAGATTTTGATCAATAATTACTCTATTAATATATGGTTTATATGATATAAAGTGACAATCATGAGTAAGTATTTTTGAATACTAATCTAACGACATCAATTTTATGTCATATAGACTACAAACTAATAGAGTAATTATTGGTCAAAATATTGTCTTAACTAAATGAAATACGTCTTATATTTTGGGACGGAGGGAGTAGTAGAGATACTCACATTTTGAGAGCCATATATATATATACAGCCGTATGATGGGCCGACATGTGAATAATGTTAGGCCGAGCCGAAATACCCAACCAGGCCTGGACGAGCCCAGCCCAGCCACGTCGTGAACTCATCATCCGTTGCTGACAGATGCTGTTTACGCTTTTCGGCACTCCTTATCCGGTGCACACGTCGTTGCCACTTGCCAGCACGGCACGTCCTCGGCGTCGCACGGATGTTTGTATCGTATCCACCGTGCCAAAGGAAATCGTGAATAAAGGAAGACGAATTCCACTAATTTATTCCATCTCATCCCCCTCGGAACTATCGGATCTCGCCAAGGCCGGAGATATCTCCGCTCGCACTCCTCTCCTCCTCCCTCTTCGTCTTCCCCTCGCGAAATCGAGACCTCCCCCCAAAATCGCGGGCGGCTTCTCCTCGAAGGTACGTGATTAATAAGGTCGTTTTCCGAATCTTTTAGCAGCGAGTTGCTTGCCACTGGCTAGTTCCCAGTAGTCAACGCAGCGATTTACGACGACTTTTCCGTTCCTTTTTAAAGGAAAAGTAATTTTCTGCGGTCGTGTGCGATCGCAGGAACAGGCAGGCGCGGTCCCGTCGTTAAGATGATGCGGTGCGCCGTGAAGGGTGGCGGAGCTCACGTCATCGTCGGTGCCGCGCGCGGTGAGCGGAGGTCGTCGCCGGCGATCGTCTCCCCCAGTAGCAGCATCTTGCGGATGCCGGGCAGCGTTGCCAGCCGTGGCGGTGGGTTCTGCTGCGGCATGAGGTCGCGGGTGGCGGATCTCACCGGCCTCGAGATGGGGGCCAGGCCGCACGGCGGCGTCGCGGGGATGTTCCGGAGCCCGCGCTACGGGCGCGTGCGCGCCACGGCCGCAGGTGCGTGCGTCGTCCCCGCGTCACTGATTGGGGGTAGAGTGGTTGCAGACTTGCATCGGATGGGTGCTTTTGCCGTCTGGGGTTGGTGTGGTACGGTGATTCGGGTTCTAGGAGCGGAGGGCGGTGTGGCTACTGTAAGCTCTAACAACCAATTGCCGTTAGATTCCGTGTGGTAGGGTGAATATTATTGGGGAATGTGACGGATGGTCATGCATGTTGTACTGGGTAGCATTTTTGCTGTGAATTTCATAGTGGGATTGTTGGAAACGGGATGCATTTGCACTTTCTAGTACCAGTTGTAATCGTCCCGGGTGGTGGTTGGCAGCGGACTTGACATGCTGATTGGTTTGTCTCAGGTTCAGCTTGTGAGGCATCTTGATGTATATGGATGTAGCATGGTCCTTGTGTTGCATAGCGCGCTATTGGTGATGCCCTCCACTATGCACTGCAAAATTTATGTGGTTGCGTGTGTCCCGCTCGTGATTTTTGTACATGATGACCATGATGGTATATCACTGGAATTCTTGTGTACGGTTCTCACCGGTGCACCACTCGAGTACAAATCAGGAATTTCTGGGTTTATGAACTGTATAGCATATAGTCAATGATAGATGTGTTGAGCATTCAATAGTCATGACACATGTTTGTAAGCACAAATATAAGGAAAAAAAGGACAGTTATTTAAAACAAAAACTATGTAATAGAAGATGCAGCATCCAATTTTGTGAGAACTGTAAAGTAAGATGATCTATAGACTGTTGGATCCTTGTGATACTATTTGCACCCCTGTAGCCTTTGTCCATGTGTTCATAACTTCGTTTCTGCAAGTTGAAACTGGAATTGGTATTTAACTTTGTCTGCTAATATCCACTCCTTTACTATCTTATCCAGTTGACCCTGAGGATATTCCATCTGAGAAGGTTCAGGCTAAATCTTCTGGAAATGTTCTGCCATATGTTGGCGTTGCTTGCTTGGGGGCAATTTTGTTTGGCTACCATCTTGGGTATGTGTTTTTTCATTCTACTATAGAGTAGAAAATCTCCCATCACAAGAGAATAAAGCTCAGTTTCCTAGTATGATGTTTAATTGACACCAATTCGAATATCTCATTTGAATATATGTGCTGCAGTGTTGTCAATGGCTCACTTGAATATCTCGCGAAAGATCTTGGGATTGCTGAAAATGCAGTGTTACAAGGTGTGGCATCCTTTTACGTGCTCAACATATAAGTCATGCTTCCATTATTGTAGTTTTTAGAACCTTTTAGTACATACCCTTTTTTTGGTGTCTGCATAGGCACAACGTTTATTACCTTTTTGCAACGGACCATTTGCATATTTTTAAAGGGATATGAACAGTGATGAAACATAAGCACTGGAACTTGATAGCATGATTCTGTGAGATATTCTTTTGCCATATGCTTCACAAAGCATCTGCTTTTCACTCAGGATGGGTGGTTAGCACTACTCTGGCTGGTGCGACAGTAGGTTCTTTTACTGGAGGGGCTTTGGCAGATAAATTAGGGAGAACACGGACGTTTATCCTGGATGCGATCCCTCTTGCTGTAGGTGCATTCTTGAGGTGTGTTTTAAGACAGAATTCACTGCTATAACAATCAATGATTAAGGTGTACTATTGCTGTGTAAATCTAACACACAAAACATTTGTAGTGCAACAGCTCAAGATGTTCGGACAATGATTATTGGCCGATTACTTGCTGGTATTGGTATTGGGATCTCTTCTGCCCTTGTGCCCCTTTACATATCTGAGGTTGTGATAGATCAAAATTATTGCAATGACTGCTCAACAACTACTGTCTGTGATATTGAACCTCCCCAACTGAGCTATTTGTACCTTGCAGATTTCACCAACTGAAATACGCGGAGCACTTGGTTCAGTTAATCAGCTTTTTATCTGCATTGGAATTCTTGCAGCTTTGGTAGCTGGATTGCCGTTGGCAGGAAATCCTGCATGGTGAGCTTTTCTCCTGTTTTCTTTCTTTCTCTTCTGTTCCATTCAGTGCCTTTTGGATTTTTCTATTCTATGCTTGTACAAACAATCATGTTGACTATAAACTTCTGGATTCTCAAAACTTCTAATTTTTGAAGCCATGAATGTATTTAAGAGCAATGGCTCTCTAAATCAGAAAGAGAATATCTATTCCTTAATTTATTTGTGAACAAAGACAAGTTTTTCAAAAAAAAAGTTGTTCTGGTTCTTATTCCCCTTTTCTAGTGCTTTTAAGGAAGGAGAATGCGAACAACATGCATGTTTCTAACCAATTTTATACATCGGAAAGAACTAGACATGCATATCATAACAAATTTGGCATGATATACAGATGAATAATATTCACTCTGTTTTCATCTGTGTGTAATCAGGTGGAGGACAATGTTTGGAATTTCAGTAGTTCCATCCATTTTGCTGGCTCTAGGGATGGCTGTTTCACCTGAAAGCCCTCGCTGGCTATTCCAGGTTTGTGTTTTGCCAATTCTCTCGCCATATTTCGTACTCAGGTGGCAGCACAACACTTAAGAATAACTTTTCTGGGACTAACTGCAGCAAGGAAAGCTTTCTCAAGCAGAAGCAGCTATAAAAAAACTGTATGGGAAAGAAAAGGTTACTGAAGTTATGTATGATCTAAAAGCTAGCGGCCAAGGTTCTTCTGAGCCAGATGCTAGCTGGTTTGATCTTTTCAGCAAACGCTATTGGAAAGGTAATTTTTTTGACTGTCTCATATTTGACTTTTTTGGTTTTCTAACTTTTGCACCATGAAATGCTCTCTGATTGTTTTTTCACACCATTCTATTGCCATTCACCAGTATCTGACATTTAATCCATTCACCAGTATCTGACATTTAATCAAGTCAATGACTTGGTGCAAAAATCATACTGGTAAAGTTTGGTGTGTCTTAGAACTCCTGAATCTTGTTAGATGCAAGTGGCTTGGGGCAAAGCAACTGCCATCTATCATCTATGAAAACAAAATAGAGACACGAATTCTCAAGCGAATTATTTTTATAATGGCTTTTGTTCTCTTACATTTACATAATTGCTCGCTAAAAAATGTACTCAATATTAGCTAAGAGCTTTTCCTAATAAACTGTTGCTACCAATCATGTTCTTGAGAGTCCACAATGCCATGAATATCATGCATACAGGTTAGAAATTGACTCTGAAGAGGCTAAATAACTTGGATAGCCAATGTATTAGTATTCTTTAGATATTCACGTTACTGTCTGCGTCATAACTGATGATGATTATGATGAAAATTCTGCTACATGCGTCCTGATATATTTCTCATATTGCAGTTGTGAGTGTGGGAGCGGCACTGTTTTTGTTCCAACAACTTGCTGGTATAAATGCTGTTGTATATTACTCTACATCAGTGTTCCGCAGTGCAGGCATTGCGTCTGATGTTGCAGCAAGTGCTCTTGTTGGTGCCGCCAATGTTTTTGGTTAGTTCAATGTTGGTAAGAATATTTCTCTAGTAACTTCGCAACGCCTTTCCTGAGGTGTATATATATTTCTTATAGGCACAGTGATTGCATCTTCACTTATGGACAAGCAAGGAAGGAAGAGCCTTCTGATAACAAGCTTTTCTGGAATGGTATTACCCTTATCTACAATAAACCATGTGTGTTTATGTTCCTCAATGTGGAAATGAAGGGTTTCTGACAAATTTTACTTCCTTTTTCTCTTGAAGGCTGCCTCAATGTTACTCTTGTCCTTGTCCTTTACCTGGAAGGCTTTGGCACCTTATGCTGGCACTCTTTCTGTTGTTGGCACTGTTCTGTAAGTGGTTCATCATTCACCTAATATGGCCGTCCACTGATTTGGCTTTATTAATTTGAGATCTTAACATAACTAGAATATAATTTTATTCAGGTATGTGCTGTCTTTCGCTCTTGGAGCTGGCCCTATTCCAGCACTGCTCCTTCCTGAAATATTTGCCTCCAGAATAAGGGCCAAGGCAGTTGCATTATCTCTGGGCATGCACTGGGTAAGTCTCTAGTGGTTACATATGTGACTGTCATGCAGATGTTTGCACCAATCAATTGGATTTGGTATTCTTCTATTGCAGTATATCTAATATCTTGTGCAAAATACAAAGCAGTTGTCACGTGTGCATTGGGTGAAGTCTGATCGATTTGTGGATGTGATAAATTGTTTCTCATAATTAGTTTTGTCTGCTTTGGTAGATAGTTGAAGTTGGAAAATGTTATACAGTCTGCTTCCTTTTGTAACAGTGAAAAACTGAACACAGATAATTCTTTCAACTTGCTAAGATGACCAGTTTATAGGATAATTAACGTTTTGTGCTGTTGACTTACCTATCAACATCAGTGAATCATAATCTGTTATTTCTCTTTGCAGGTATCCAACTTCTTTATTGGCCTGTACTTCTTGAGTGTTGTTAACAAGTTTGGAATTAGCACTGTGTACTTGGGATTTGCATCTGTGTGTGCTCTGGCGGTTCTTTACATTGCTGGAAATGTCGTTGAGACCAAGGGGTTATCTCTAGAAGAGATTGAGCGGGCTCTAAGTTCGTCAAGTAAAGTTGATGCTAGTCGTGCTGGTGGTTTTTTGGTGAGTGAGGATTGAGCTTGGAGTGCAAACATCCTTGGACCAGGAGATGAGCTTTTATGTAGTTCCCAAAATAAACGAGTTGCAAGATCACCTAATGTCAGCGGATTCGTCATGGCTTAGGGGGTTGTGGCCAGCCAATACACTTAGCTGTTTGTCTTGTCATCTTTGAGAATCAAAGAGGTGCTGTGTCATTGTTTCTGGAGGTGAAAGATTTTGGTTGTTAGTTCTTACATGTCATCGTTTCTAGTGTATAGACGAACTCCCTTCTATCTTTTGGAAATAAAAGTCCAATTTGCCGAATATCAACCGAGCTGTGTAACTATATTTTTACCATCTAATGCTAATTGATAAGCGAATCGTCCGTGCTGGAGATAGCATTTTCTCTGATGTAAGCTCCTGGCGGTACTTCGATAAAATCATAAATTAAATTGTACGGAAATCCTTTCTCAAACCTATAAATTTTATATTATCCATTATATAATACTTGTTGGGTTAAGTCAATCTGTACAAAGTACAATGTATCAACTTCAGACATTCTATCTAAGAAATCATACTGAGAGCAGTTGTTATCCTCCAATTTGAGAACGTTAGAAGGGTTGTCAATTAAGGTTAAAAAAACCTTTGATAGAGCTGTATGCGGGGAAAGAAAAAAGCTTTGATAAAGCCATCGATAAGAATTGAATCCGTATGGTTATCAGGCACACACTCTCATTCACATTCAAGCGGGTCCAGATCCCCTAAAGTTGGAGGGAGCTCTACCGGTGGAGTTGTGTAAATCTTAGCTCTTCCTTATTTTCTGCGGTAGATATCTGGTCAAGTACCGCCCCCATCGAATCCCGTTCGTGACCTTGTCTTCCCCAAATCGTAGCTGGTCTGAGGGGAGTTGCTCCTCCCAAATTGCTACTGGTTTAGAGCTCGTCTTGACAGTATCTCTTCTACCTCACAAATAGCAGAGCTACGAGTCCCCAATCAACCAATTCCCCACTTCTTTTCTTGCGCAGCCCATATCTAGGACTCACGCGCAAAGATCCATCTCCACCGAGCAAAACGCCCATATCTAGGATCCATCTCCACCGAGCAAAGCGCCGCCACCAAGCACCCTATGGACGAAGCTAGTAGCCCGGGCAGCCATCTCTCACTGTTGTGGGCGCATCCATTTCCCACCGCTTTGGCCCGAACCCCAGTGTGTAATTGCTAGTGAGCTGCATCTGTATTCTCTAATTAAGATGGCAGAGTGATTTGGTTTACTCTAATTTGGTTGAGTCAAGAGTGCTTTGCTATTGACATCGATGGACATCTCGCCATTTGCTTGTACTGCTGGTGTACTTTGCTTCTCAGTGTTCTTTGTCCATGATAGAAATTATTCTTCTGCTGTCCTTTCGTTTTCATCGGTTTACGTGAAATCGTCGCCGATACGCTCGAACGCCCTCTTGAGCACCCGGGCGGGTCACGCACGGCCGCCTCGCCTTGATCACCTTCGCGACGAGGCAAGGGTATAGCCCGGCGAGCTCCCCGAACTTCCTCCATTCGTGGTGCTCGTTGGACGCACGGGGCTTCATCTTCCCTTTTCACGGGCCCTCCCAGATGAGCTTGGAGAGCTTATGAATCTTGAGGTCATCGTCCTTGACCGGGATGATGCCGCGGGAGAGCCGCCTGGCGGACATGTCGTACCGGACGAACAGGCAGTGCACGCGCCTGGCGGCCTGCTCGGCGCCCACCCGGAGGCCGTGGCCGCGGAGCGCCGCGACGAGGTCGACCGGATATGGGAGACGGCGGTGCCGCTCCCGGTGCGCGGCGACGGCCTCGAGGAGGGCCACCTCGTCGGCGGCCGGCCATGTTCACGTCTTTGGTGCCCGGGGTTTCTTGACGGCACCGGTGCCGGACCCGTCCGAGGACGACGCGTCGGGTTCGGGAGAAGCGTCGGGGGATGGGGAAGGCGACGAGGGGAGGCTGATTTCATCATCCTCGGAAGAGGCTGTGGTCTCGTTAGAGGACGCCGGAGGCATCGGCATCGGCGGCGGCGGGTGATAGGGGTTTGGGGGACGGGCGGGGATTTGCCGGTTTCAGGGTCTACTTGGATCTTGTAGCTTTCTTGGCAATATATAGGGCCAGTTCTTCTCAGCTTATAGGATGACTTATAGGTGGAATTAAACCTAAGCTGAAAAAAACTTAAAATTTTATACTAGCTTAATTTCCAAGCCTTCTCCCTCTCCCGTTGATTGAAAATAAGCTAGGGAAGAGCAGCTTCCCGAGCTTCTCTCTTCCTAACTGTTATTACAGGCAATGCCACTCCACCATTCCCTGTCTCCCTTCGCCGCCTCCACATCCACCTGACGCTCCCCCTCCCTCGCTCTCTCCCTCCCCCGCTATCTCCCCCACTCTCCCCCTCCCCCGCTCTCTCCCCCGCGGTCGTGAGGACGCCGCCGCCGAGCAGCACGCACCGCTGGGCCGCGCCATCGACGAGCAGCCGTGCTGCACCCGCCGCTCCCCCGGCCGGCGCCCGCCCATCGCCTCTGCCGCTCCCCCGGCCGGCACCCGCCCATCTCCTCTCCCCCGACACCGCCGCCACTCTCCCCATCCCCCGTCCTCTCCCCCGTCATCCGGCACCGTTCCTCCTGTCGCCCCTCTGCTCCGTCCGCTCCCCCTACCGCCCCTCTGCTCCGCTCGTTCCCTCCGCCGCCCCTCTGCTCCAAGCTTGTCGCCGGCCCCTTCGCCTCCCAGCTCAGCTCCGCCGCCGATCGACACCGACGCCGATGCCTCCGCTGCCCTCTGCTCCGCCATCGTCCCGTGCAGCCTAGGTCGCCCGCTCTATCCAACGGTGGTCGGGGAGGATGCGGGGGCCGAGGGCGGTGAAGGCGGGGAGCCGGCCGCTGTTGCTGCCTTGCTGGGGTTGGGGCATCGGTGGTGTTCATGTGCTTCGGGCTGGAGATGGACCGGAGATGGCGTGGTTCCTGGAGCGCGCGGTGCAGAACCTGATGGGCGGCGCGTTGGATGATCTCCCCCGCGCCGGTCTCCCCCGCTGTCGTCCTCTCCCTCCTTGCCGATCTCCCTCGCAGCTGAAAAGAACTGGACACAGTTTCTCAGGGGCTTCTGCCCACCGCTCCTTCTGTGGGCAGCCTTAGCTCCAGCCGCTTCTGCAGAAGCTCCAGCCGAAAAGAACTGGCCCATAAGCTTAGGGCAATATTCACTTGAGCCATAGCCCAACGTGGCAAGGCAGCCTTGTTTCTTTCTTTTCCTTTTTCAAGGTAATTCGGCCTTTTGGCCCAAAAAGCCCTACAAACTTCTAGATCACACTTCAAAATTTGTTAGAGCACAGCGGAAACGCTAAGAAAGTACATAGTAGAAATAGTTTCAAAGGAGAAAAATGTATATAGTAGAAATTATGAGCACACCCCTGACATTTGCATAGATGACTTTGAATGGGTCCTTTCCCGTAGTCAACCGTGTCGGAGACGTAGGTCTCGCCGACGGCAATGGACCTCAGTGCCACCATGTTTGAGCCTACTCGTCGCTAACACTTTGCCGAAGCTACAATGGCAACACGAGGTAAAGTCAAAAGAAAGCACCCAAGCACATTATCGACGATGCGGCGTTACGTCCGCCATCTATCAACTAAGGACACGGATCCTACTAGAAAAACCCGATAAAACAACTCTTAGGCTCTGTTTTATTGAGTTTTTTAGTAACTTTTTATTAAAAAATACTTTAATCCAACTAAACGATCAATTTTAGAGCAGTTTTTTGCCAACAGTTTAGAAAACCTACCTCCTCTAACTTTTTATAATGCGTTGAAGTTTCGGGGCTCATTTTTAAAAATGTTTAAATGGTTTGGATCAACCCAAAACTATATATTCACTTTCTCACAATCACAATAGCTTTTCCAGATAATCAGTCAACAATAGCTTTATCAACTACCATAGTCCTACCAAACAGGCTCTTAATTCTTATGGGTGCCACCGACATCGTTTACGGTTGATTTGTGACACCCGGTCCAGTTGAGACTAGGCTAAGTGGCACATGTATGTAAGATATTGGGAAGAATAATCCCAAAGTAATACTCAAAAGCAATTAACTATGCGTTAACCATTTTGCGTGAGTTGAATTAAGAAAACTGCAAATGTACGCCGTCGGTCACCGTTGTCATTGCTAGATGAGTCGCTATACCATCACACACATCACCGACCGACCTCCCTATGCCTGCCTCGTCACCTCCGGCGTATGACAAGCGTCAGGGTCTCCAAGGCGACGCCTTCAAGAAGGGAGTGACATCAAAATGCCATCGTCGCTCGATCCGGTAGAACTGGATCTAGGATTTCACCCGGAGATCGAGGAGTGGAGAGCAAACGAGCTCCTCGACGACACCTCCGAGGAGGGGAGCGACGCATAAAAGCGCCGTCATCATCGGTACCATTAGAGGGGGACATAGATTTCTCTCGGAGCACCGTTTTGTCCACCTCAACTTGGCAAGCACAGGACACACGCTGCCTCCACAGCTGCGACCACGATGAAACAGCCTGCCGCCAGCAAACGACGTTGCCGCACAGCCCAAACAGGAGCAGGCCTAAGGCCGCCTTCTCGTGCGCACACCGCCATAGGGCGGCCATCATACCATCACAGCTCGCACCAGGCCGGCCTCATGCCAACAACATTGCATGGGGAACTCCCCAATGCCGTAGAAGATCCACGCCAGAACTCGGACGCCCAGCTCGCTGAGCCTCACCTCCATCCAATCCACCGAGCGCAGCTACACACCACATCGCACCATCTAGGGACGTCACCCTATCAAGCCGACGATGCCAACATCGTGGCCCGAGGTCTCCACCTCGACTATCGATGCTGCCTAACCACCCATGGCTAGCCATCACCGCCCGGAGCAGCCAGTCGGGCAGCCGGCATAGGGATCCATCCGCTCGCACCACCATGCGCTCCCCCCATCTCCCGTAGGAGGCTCGCGCGGCTGCACCGCACCGGACGCTCCAGGCGCGCCACCTCGGCGCCCGCACGCCTAGACGAGAGAGCACCCACGCTGGCTGTAGCCACGGTTGCCGGCCATTGCAACGCCCTCGCCCAAAACGCTTCCGCCTCTGGGGCCTCTGCAAGCACCAGAAGACGTCGCCGCTTGCTGCTGCTGAGCCGGCAACGCTCCATACGCAGCTGGACAGAGGAGCACCGGGGGAGCCCACGGCGGTGCCGTGAGCCCCAGCCAGCCGACGGAGCGAGGCCACGATGCCACGAACTGAGCACGAGTTCGCCGGTGCCAATCCACGCGCCATGCCCAGCGAAAGAGGCCTCGCGGCCATCGTCCGCTGTGCGAGCTTTGCCCATCGGCGTCCTCCGGCGGCGACGAGGAGGAGGGGGATGGAGGAGCGGCGGCGGCGGCGGCTAGGTTTCCGCCCGAGCCACCCAGGAGAGCGACGTGGGCGTTCTTTTCTCTTTCAAATTGGAAGGGCAAAAAAATGGTTGGGGTGCATTACTGAATTAAACATACCTTGTGATCCATCATAACTATACATACTGAAAATTTTCGTTAGTATGCCATTCTGAATACATTTTCCATGGAATGCAAAAAAATGAAAATAGGTGGTATCCTTTTCACCAAGTGATGTATAATTACATGTCGCTTATGTATTTGTACCAAGTAACACCTTTTACTTCTTCTAGCAAAGCAAGGTTAACAGCCTGATTCAATGTATGCAGGACTTTTCAATGGAAAAGTTCGAATCGAGCTGTGGAATACATTTCATATTCCGGTGTGCTGTGGCGTATGTGCATGCCAGTAGCTCCCCCGCTATCCTTGCGGCAAGTGCCCTTGCAGGTGGTTTAGCAATTGCCTGTGCTCTCAAAAGGAATAGTGGAAATCAACCGTAGGATTCTCCCAGACGGTAATCCCCATCCGCGTACTAATCTCTGTCCTAAGCTTATGTTATTCGCATGCCAAGTCAAATTGTAAACTCTCATAATTATACATTAGAGTATTTCATTGGTGAACTTTGCTCCATCTATACACAAGAGAAGTTCTGGCTTTACGTTGTGTTCTTCCTAAGCTACCACTGTTGACCAACATACCCGATCTCGGTCAGTCGAATACAGGAACTTTTGCTGAACTGACGCTACCGTGCATTCTAAAACCTGCTCTGACCTACGTTAGATGCTATAAACAGCCAGTTTTTTATTGGCTCAAGCTGCAAAGTTTCAACTGCGGCCCCCTTATAGAATTTGTACGAAAAAAAATGGGAGCTGTTATGGCAAAATGTACTCCCTCACACTGTGACTGTCCCCGTCTGGGGAGAATCCGTTTAAATAATCTCGCACTCTTCGCGAAGCATCTGCTGAATTTTAAGCTCGTCTTTAAAAAAAAGTTATTATGTTCATTCATATGGGTAAAATATCCCCACCATTACTCATTATATGGGTTCAGATTATAACAGTGTAGATGAATTAAATTGTTTGTAAAAATTCATAATACCTACAATTCTTATTAAGTGGTCAAATAATACAGCTCTATTTTAGAACCCCATTATAGATACAACTCATATAAGGTAGATAAAGAAAACAATTGTTTTAGACTAATTTAAATCAAACATATATTATATTATTAGAATGATCAAAAAGAAGCAACCAAGTTAGTCCACATAAGCTAAAATATCTCCAATATTGATTGTTGTGTGGATCTAAATTATAACAGTGTAGATGAATTGAATTGTTTATAGAAATTCATAATAAATAATTCTTATTAAGTGGACAAAGAGTAACAACTCTATTTTAGAACCCCATTGTGGATACAACTCATATCATGTGCATAAAGAAAACAACTCTATTTTAAAAATTAAATTTTAGAACTAATTTTAAATGAAAATTAACAGTTCGATTTATAAAATACGTGGATAAAGAATACAACTATATTTTTGTAGACAGCTAAATTTTAAAATTTATTTTGAATGAAAATTAGCAGTTGGATTTATATATGATATCCAATCTAAAATTATGTCAAGACCCCAGAATTACACCCGACTAATTTTTGATGTATCGTCTAAATACCTGAGTAATCGTCCAACATACCATACGTATAAGAACGTATGCATCCATCACCGTAAGACAGTCCGACACTAGGCCAACATCTCATACGCATCTCAGGTGTATGCATCACTATTGGCCAAGCCGGACAAAGACACACATCAACACAAGAGTCAAATGCATTTCCAAAATCCTGTAAAGACTTAGTGTCATTCTAAAGTACGTTAAGCAAGATGATCTTATAGGAGCTCGATAATTGTACTCTTACCCTAACCTAGCCATATAGTTAGTGGGTCGCTCAAAAGCCTGGCACAATCACCCATTTAACGAAACGAGAGAACAACCCTAATTCTTTACGGCTGTCTCATACACTTCAATATCATACACACGTGGTGTATGGGATACCACAACTTGAATATTATAAGAAAAATCTAAAGAAATAGTTACAAGATACATAAACACGTCTCATACACATTTGTCGACGATTGGTGAATCTCCGATCTTACGGTAGTCGTGAGACAGAGATACTTGTTATTGGGTAGGGACCCCTAGGGCACAAGGCCAAGCGATCTGACGACAACGAAACGCCATTTTTATATAGGTTCGGGCCTCCCTCAGGATAACAACTCTACGTCCTGTTCGTATATATTGATCAGAGAATATCTTATAAAGGAGGTGTATGTTAGTGACTATCCTAAACCTCATCGGAGGCTACTTCGACTAGTTCCACGGGGCTTGACTCCTTCGAGGCGATGAGTTTTTTCGTGGGAATCGCTGGGGCTTCTGGATGGCTTCAGGCTTCAGGCTTCTTGGACCTAACTTGACCTCTTGGGACTTGAAAGACCTGTCCCCCCTATGGGATTGCTGATCCTTTTATAGGGGGCTCCCCGAGTCGTACCGGACATGGACTTATGCCTGAGTAGAACTTTGGCTTCCTTAAATGTCGGGATTGACTTCCTAGTTTAAGGGGTGTCCTTCCTCCTTACGGGGGGTTACCTTATCTCCTGGGGATCCTTACCGGATACGTATTCTTATTCCAATAGTTCAGGGAATCATATACGGATACCTCCTCGTATACGGGATACTATACTATTCATCGTTAAGCCCCCCATCAGTACGTGAAGCGAGGTCATGACTGTTCTATAGGAAATCTGCACTTTTCGGGAAGCAACTCCGAGTAGGCGAAATCGAGTACTTTGTTGACAACATCCCCGAGTAGGCACTATCTCTACCGGGTAGTCGCGATATCCTTGTCGGGATAAACCTCCGAGTAGTCCAAGGTATTTTCTGGGCTAGCTTGCCCGAGAAGCATCTTTGATTTAATCTGATCCGTCGATCACGGACACGCGTTCGCCTGGTAGATTTTTGGGAAACCGAACCGTCGTGGCGGAATTTTCGCATGGTGATGAAGAATCTTTCCTTTTTCTGCGCTACTGTTCAACTGACGTTAGACAAGACGTAACGTGCTCGTCGGGGTCGTGGGTTTGCCAGACCCTCGTTTTCCCGCGCCCGCCGTCTCGCATGCGGGGAAAGCAACTATCTGCATTTAATGCGTTGGAACAGATCATGCCGTTAACCGTGCTCCGGTCAGGCAAAAATTGAATCTCTTAAGAGACCGAGAGTTGGTTGGGGTTTTGCCCGCATTGCTCTCTGCCTCCTAGCATCCCCATCTTCTCCTTTGCGCCCCTGTCTCCAATCCTTGCTTTGCCGTCGCCGACCACCGTCAGCGACAATGGGAAAGAAAAGCGCAGCGAAGATGTCCCCTGAGACCAAGAAATCGGCGGAGGATCTTTCGGGAGAACCGATCGTCGTCATCCCCGAGTTTGAGCCCTCGATGATGGACTCCCCCGCCCTCAAGAAGCTCGTGGCGGAGGAGTTCATCCTCCCAGAGGTATTCGTACCTTATTGGGGGGCTGTGAAGGAGACAGTTCCGAGTCCAGACACAAATTGGACCGTCGTCTTCGTGGATTTTTTCAGGTGCAGATTCCAATTCCCACCTTCTCACTTCTTCCTCCTAGTGCTCCAGTTCTACGGGATCGAGTTGATACATCTCAACCCGAACTCGGTCCTGATGCTGGCGGTCTTTGCACATCTGTGCAAAGCGTACCTCGGCATCAGGCCGAGTCTGGAGCTCTGGAGGTACTACTACAACCTCCGCCGGATGAAGGCCAGTGGTGGAGGCGTCGTCGGCGGCGCTGGATTTCGACTCCGGGAAGGGAGGAAGGACGCCTACATCTCCTCCTCCTGGAAGTCGTTATGGTCGGGCTGGCACTCGAGGTGATTCTACCGCTAGCCCCCACTCTCCTCCGAGATCCACTACCGCGGCCTGGCCCCCTTCCCGAAAAGCTGGTCGGAGGTCCCGAAGGAGACCAAATGGCTCGAGGCCCTCGTTAGCGACATTACCGCCCTTGCCGAAAGGGACTTGTCAGCATGGGACGTCGCAGAGGACTTCCTTCGGCGCAGGATCAGCCCTCTTCAGTCGAGGTTCAAACCTGCCTGGGTGATCCCGGAAGGCCAAGACCAGACAAGGGATTTCGACACAGGTGGGTTTCCGAACCCTTCCGTGTCATTTTAGTCAGAAAACTCCTGTCTTCTCACTCGTTAGATTTCTTTTGATTGTGTAGATCTTTCACCCGAGGAGCTTCAAAATAGGTTGAACAACCTGTTCGAGCAACCTTCTCAGGGCGGGCGGACTGACGTGCCCTTACCGATCCTGAAGCTCAGCTCAGACAATCAAAAGGAAATCCTTTCGGTGAGTTAACTGTTTCTGCATTGTCTAGTCATGGTTCGTCCGAATAGCGCTACTAATGCTATCCGGGTCTTCTTTTGCAGCGAGTAGGCCACGGGGCTCCCGACTCGGAGGCTGAGCGGGCTGGTGCCCCCATTCAGGACGAAGACGTCGAAGTCCTCGGTATGACCGCTCCGACCCTTGAGACAAGGGTCGAAGGTCCATCTGAGGCTGAGGCGGCTGCGGAGGCTATCTGAGCGAAGTCTCCTACTTGGGCTCCTTCTCCTCCGTCGAACCCCCAACCTCAGGTACGAACTCGCGCTTGACTAGATCTTCCCTTGGTTTCTTCATGCTCTAGGATGATGGGAATGAGCTTGTCGAAAAGCAGGACATGAGCGACCCTCACCCGGAGGAGCCGACACCTTTCTCCATGACTACCCGTGTGAAGGAGGATGCGCCGACAAAGGGGAAGTCACCGCTGGTCTCTACCAAGAAGCGGAGTTCAGAGGCTCCGACGAAAGGGTCCTTACCCTCGGCAAAATGCCAACGGTAAGTCTTTTCTTTAGTCTTCTGTTCCGATCTCTTTTCCTTGAGGATGCTGATACACCTCCTTCTCCGACTAGGTTGTCCATTCGTCCGACCGGAGCTACTACCAGGGCTGCTGTGGGTAAGGAGACTTTCGCGGCGGGCCAGGCATAGCCCCCGGTCGAGAAGGCCAAACCCCCAATGCCGGAGCCGTCGGTGCCCAAGGACGACGACGCTTGCTCCCTGCTACAGGTAATCCAAGGAGTCAATAACCAAATGTCAATATACTCAGTACTAACCTTATTGTTTTGACAGCGCGCCCTTTCTCGGTTTATCCCGTTGCAAGGCGAGCTCGAGGAGCTGAAAAAACGCCTCGAGGAGTCCGAGAAGGGACGGGTGGAGAGCGAGGTCAAGCTCCAGGTCGTGAAGACCCGCCTCTCCGAGGCTAAGTCTTCTCTGCACTGGAGTCAAGCCTATGCGGGGAAGCTGGAGGAGGACCTCGAGCATGCCCTTTGCACGCTCGAGCTGGTGCTCGCAGAGGTCGGAGTCGCCGTCTTTCCCAGCCCTCCGCGTGCTATCCGGGTGGTGGAGCTGGCGGCGTCAGTCTCCCGCCTGAAGCCTGTCGTCGAGAAGCTCCTTTTCGAGTAGCTGTAACAAGGCGTTCGGGACATTCTGGCCATGGCACTGGCTCTTCTGAAGTGCTAGTACCCGGAGCTGTCCCTGGAGGCCCTTGAAGCTGATCTGCTGGATGGCGAGGAAGAGGAGCTCCTTGATGCTATACAGGGTGTGGCTGATGCTTTTGCAGGCCGTGTCCAGGCACCTAGTCTGCCTCAATAACTTTGTAATACACTATGATTAGTAACTGTGCTTTAATCAGTGTGTTTTTTATTTTCTAAAAACCTGAACTCTACTGTTCTGTGAATGTTTATCGAACGCAAGGGTTCTCGTAGACTTAGTCGAACTTTGTATCCACTTTCCTTAACTTAGGCTTACGAGTTGTGCCGTATGCCGCTGACTATGATCGACCAAGCCTTAGGTTTAGTCAGATGGAGGTCTCATGGCTCCTCGTCATCAGCAAATGCGATAAGGAGTCTTCGTACAGTCTATCATGGCCATAGCAGCAATCTCGCGAATATTGGACGCTAGTTTGTAAGTTCCACGTTTGCCCTATTGGTGATAACATTGCACTCTATCCATGACGTCTTCTGTTCAAAGTAGTCGGGGATACGGATAAGCAAGCGGGTTCTGTTGGCCTAGTCATATTCACACCTTCTCTTCTTCCTTTACTCGTGGTCGGGGAACGTTACTTCAGAACCGGGGAGCTTGGTCGACCAGGCCTTAGATCTGGTCAGGTAGGGGGCTCAGTGGCTTCCCCTATCACTTGTAGACACGTTAAGGGGTCTTTCTCGCATCCCTGATGGTTGTAGCGCGGAACCCTTTCCCCTTGTGTAGGTTGAATCATTGGTACGCGCATGTATATGCCAGTACTTGATGCCACATACTTATCCAGCCCTCGACTATCTTATTCGAGAAGTTTCTCGGATAGGCAGTCTGAAAAAATAAATATCGAACTAGGAACTAGATTTTTGAAAAACTGTGAACTGACTGAAGTATCAGTTACAAGCTACTATAAGAAAAATTGCTTGGAAAAACTAGAAATAAAACATCATTCCCTCCTCTCGAATTTGTCGTTGGTTGCTCCAGAGACTCTCGTCCTCTTGTCGTGACCCGCTGAAAAAGCTTGTCGAGTGCGCGTGCTGGGCAGTGGCGTCCGGAGCGTCTTATCATCGACTTGTTCGTAGCTTGACGACTTGAGGCTGGAGCTGGTGCAACCTGAGACGGACTGGCTTTTGGAGAGGTGATAACTGTGCGATCTTACCGAAGGTGTTTGCACGAGGAACTCTCTAAGGGGACTTGACTATCTCTTTACTGCTAACTCGAGCGACCTGGATCGGGCGACTTCTCCTGTAGAGCCATTGTCCTGCTGGAAAAAGCCCTTTTTGCCCCAGTTCCGAACTAGTCGTAGATACTGCTCTCCAACTTGGAGAGGGTGTTTTTCGAAGTCGTCGCTCGTAGTTGCGGTGGAGGTCTTACTGACGCGGGGGTGCGTGCAGCGGTGTCAGAGTCTGCTTTCCTACTCGAGAGTTGATGCTTTTCTGCGAGGTCGAGGCTATGCTTGTCGTAGAGTAGTGCTTCCTGAGGAGAGCTCTTTATTGTGAGGACACACCCTTTGGACCGGGCATCTTCATGCCCTGGTAGGCGTAGTGCGTTGTTGCCATGAATTTGGCCAGAGTTGGGCACCCTAAGATGGCATTGTATGCCGTCTCGAAGTCGACTACGTCAAACATGATCTTCTCTGTTCGGAAGTTCTCCGGTGTTCCGAAGGTAATCGGTAGTGTGACTTGCCCGATCGACGTAGCCGACGAGCCTGGGACGATACCGTGGAATGCGTGTGTCACCGTCTGGACCGATGACTGTGGTACTTGCATCGCATCAAGGACTTTTGTGAATATGATATTGAGGGAGCTCCCTCCGTCTATGAGCACCCGGGCCACTCGACAGTTATTGATCGTTGGTTCGACAACAATTGGGTATCGTCCTGGTCAAACACAGTTCTCGGGGCAATCGGTTTAGTCGAAAGTGATCGTGACCTCTGACCACTTGACTACCCGAGGGACTCGCGGTATACTCACGAGAACTTCTCGGGCAATCGCCTTGTATTGCCTCTTCAACTCGTAGGAAGCCGAGCCCCCGAATATATGCTCGATCGCTCTGACATGCCCCTGGAATGGCTCAAGGGCGGAGTCATCATCGGAAGTCGTGTCCCGGCTGTTGTTTGCGACCTGCGGGCTCTCCTCGCGAAACTTCTCTCTTTCTTCCTTGAGGTACTTCTTGAAGATGCGGCACCGACGGAGATCATGCGAATAGGTCTGGTGGAAATCGCACCAGAGTTTTCTTGTCTTGTCGGAGGAAGTCGTATATTTATCCTTGGTGCGCAGTAGCCAGGTACGCTTCTCGGGGAGATCGGCCAATACTTCATCAGCTTTAGATCTCTTCTCCCTGTTCCCTCCGGAGGATTTCTTCTTGCGCTTCATCTTCGTTGAGTCGTCTCTGGACCGGAGGGGAGACCTGGGCAACCTGTTCTGTTGCTGTTTGATGTAATGTAGGGTTTCCTCAGCACAGGCAGCCTTTTCGGCTAGGTCCATCAGCTGTGACATTGTCTTTGGAGGATGCATGATCAAGTCGTGCGTGCACATCTCGTTCCTGCTGCCTCGAACAAAGACGCGGATGACGTCCGAGTCTGTTATTTCAGGGATAGTGTTGCGAACAGCACTAAACCGCTTGGTGAACTTTCGGAGGGTCTCGTCTGGGCGTTGGACGACTAGGAATAAGTCGTCGATCCTGCCGAGATGCGTGAAGGTACCTTGGAAGTTTCTGAGAAGCATGTCGCAAAGCTGTCCCAAGAGCGGATCGTTCCTGGGGGTAGGTTCATCAACTAGGTCTTGGCTGCTCCTCTGAGAGCGGTCGGGAGGTAGTTGGCCATGACCTTCTCGTTCCTGCCTGCCTGCGCCTCGATTGTCGTAGTGTAAATCTGTAAGAACTCTGCAGAGTTCATGGTGCCATCGTACGACTCTAGGGCTCCAGGCTTGAAGCGAGACGGCCAGCGCACATGTCGGAGCTCTTGGGACAGCGCTTGGCATCCGTTGATGGTTCTCCGATAAGGCGCGTTCTCACCGCTGTTCGGGGTCGGAGATCGTCTCCGACTATTAGCACGGTGCCTGTGGTCTCTCCGGGGAGGAGATTGCTCTTGCTGGCGCCTTTGGGATCGGCGCTCGTTGAGTGTGTCGCGGAGGTCGATGTGCTGTTCCTCCCGGCGAGACCTGGTCTTGGGATGTCGTCCTTCTCCGTCTGATTTCTCTTGTCGGAGAGGGGGTCTTCCCTCGGTTGGAGCTATATGTCACCGACTGGAGTCGAGAAGACTTGGCTTGGGCTTGGGTCTACTGTAGTTTAGCCCCCAGCCGTTGTAGCCACTGTACTCGCCGGTGGTCGTGACAGCAGATTGTGCACCTCGGCGAGTCTTCGAGCAGTTCGGGACACATATATCCCCATCCCTTGAGGGGTTCCATCTGCTGCCGTAGGCATATTCCCGTTCCCGTGGGGAGTAGCCGTCGGGCTTCGATGTTATGAGCCCCCATGCTGATCCGGGTCCTCGAGATCTTCCTGACCGTCATGGATCGCGAGAACCACTCGAGGGTCTGGATTAGATGAGGTATAGTTCCACTCCATCGTGTCTTCCTCATCGGGAGGGATACTGTGATTGAGATCTTGATCATTTGGTTGATCAGAAGTTGCAGGCGACAGTCCGAACATCGGGCTGGTCGCTCCTGCCTGGGAATCGTCGGTCAGCACCAATGTTCCCCCGAAGGCCCTGGCGTACTCGGTCCTAAATTGATCAGCTTCGCAATCCGAGTACTCGCCAGTGGTGTATTCTCCAAGATCTACGCGGTCAGTTGCCGGGTATAGATCTATCTGGCTGAAGTTGTCGTAGAAGCTCAGATCTGAGTACTCGGTACGTCGCGTGAGAGCGATCGGATCCCCCGCCGAACCTGCTTCTTCCTCCTCGGGTCGAACAAGGGAGGGCCATGCAGTCGGCATCATGGGCTGATCGCGACTAGTTGCACATCTTGCCAACTCCGATACTTCCTTGATGGTTTGAGCCGGAGAGGTCCCCACGGTCGGCGCCATCTGTCGACGATTGGTGAACCGCCGATCTTACGGTAGTCGTGAGATAGATATACTTGTTGTTGGGTAGGGACCCACAGGGCACAAGGCCAAGCGATCTGACGACAAGGAAACGCCCTTTTTATACAGGTTCGGAACTCCCTCAGGATAACAACCCTACGTCCTGTTCGTATATATTGATCAGAGAATATCTTACAAAGGATGTGTATGTTAGTGACTATCCTAAACCTAATCGGAGGCTACTTCGACTAGTTCCGCGGGGCTCGACTCCTTCGAGGCGACGAGTCTTTTCGTGGGAATCGCTGGGGCTTCTGGATGGCTTCAGGCTTCAGGCTTCTTGGACCTAACTTGACCTCTTGGGACTTGAAAGACCTGTCCCCCCTATGGGATTGCTGATCCTTTTATAGGGGGCTCCCCGAGTCGTACCGGACATGGACTTATGCCTGAGTAGAACTCTGGCTTCCTTAAACGTCGGGATTGACTTCCTAGTTTAAGGGGTGTCCTTCCTCCTTACGGAGGGTTACCTTATCTCCTGGAGATCCTTATCTATTCCAATAGTCCAGGGAATCGTATACGGATACCTCCTCGTACATGGGATACTACACTATTCATCGTCAACAATACTGTTAATTATCTTAGAATCAATATGACTTGAAGATCGTTCACATCCAAAATAAAGTATAAAGTATGGAGCAGCAGTAGAAACAAGTATTTTCATAAAACACTCGAGATGGCAGCCTATATCATCTCTAGAAGCCACATGCACCCACATACGACCGATAGAAACAAACTGTACAACTAGACGTCATTTTTGATATTATCAGCATTGTAGAAGTCACGTACACTAGGATCATCTGTAACATTTTAACATTTTAGGAATAAATTCCTATGAGTACTTTCATACTCGCAAGATGCTTTTTAAGCTCATCTCAATTAATTTAAGCATGACGAGAAATAAGAATTAAAATACTACACAAGTATTTCATCAACAAGATAATATAACATGGCATGAACGTGAGAGATAAACAAATATCAACATGTATTCATTATGATGATTAGTCATCATATTTAACACATAAATCTTAGATCACCACCACATTTGAAATCAACCAAGATTTCAATCATTTTCATCACATTAAGTTAACCAAGACTAGTCAACCAAGACTTAATCAAATCCTTTCTGAATGGGAAAGTATTCCAAAGTCATTAGTTCATAGTTAGCTGACTATGGCTACCCAACACTCCTGCATAACACTTCCACCATGGGTGAAGGGTAGAGCCCTACGACACCACCATCAACTAGACGACTGAGGTGCTTATTTTCACCTCGCCCATCGATTCATCTGTGGAAGCAAAATAGGGCTCTCACATCTCACTTATTAGGTTGCATAGTTCATTAGTCAATAACCGAAACCCTAACATGCTAGTAATTTCATCCATCACAAAGACCAACACTTAACAATATGCAACCAAGCATAACATCTCATTCATAACCATATAATAAATTAAGTGAGGAATCTTAGCGAGCTTTCATACTTGCATTGCTGGTGATGCTCCTATTCGTAGTGAGGATCAACCTCATACAAGTCCTTGTTGCCAGGTTCTACCGAAAACAATACCGAAATACCAGTAAGAACGAAAAGAACAATAAATCAATGCCCGAAATCAGGATATATTATGTATGAAATGCATCCTAAAATATAGGAACTAAATTATGAAGCTAATGCAGTTGTTTTCATTCAATTTGGAGTTCTAGAAGTGAAGATATGAGATTTTTTAAGATTCATATAAATTTTTTAGGGTTTAAGGGAAATATTTGGAATTTATAAATTCTCTGTAACAGTAAAATGTATGAAAGTGATATCATTAAATTCTAAATATTAAAATATGAATTTTAAAAAGATTTCATCTCATTTGGAGTTCATATGGATTTTCTATGGTTTTACAAGTTTAAAGCATTTTTAGCATTTTCTATCTTTATCTCAATAAATGAACTAAGAATAACTATTATTACTCAACTAATTCTAGCCACTATGGATGACATGTGGGGTGAATGGTCAGGTTGGGCTGGTCAAGTGGCCTTTGGGCTCACTTATCATTCTTTGTTTTCCTTTTCTATTTTCATAATTCGAGAGTAATTGACTCATGGGTCCTACATGTTAGTTTTTATTTTCTTTCACATTTTTATTATCAGGTTACTTAAAGTCCGGATGTCATATACACAAAATGTTTAAATGTTTTTAATTAGATTTTTAATCACCAGGGCCCACGTGTCATACATAGGGCCCAACGGTTATTAACGACCAATGGTATGACCGGCTGGATCCACCTGTCAGATCGGCTCGTGGCTAACATCGGCATGTTCGAGATCAGCGAGAATCCGCAGGAGCTAATGTGGGCGCCGTTTTGCATGCTGATTGGCCCAGGTGGTTCCTCATCGGGCTATGAACCCATTCTTGGGATCATGGAGCCCTGACGGCTCAGTGGAGGCGGCAACTGGAAGACTACTGGTAGCAGTGCAAGGCAAAGCACAAGGGGAGCATTGAACTAGAGCGGGAGAGGAATAGGGAGAAGTAGCTCTCGGTTGGATTGCTCACCAGGAAGCCTGTGGCGGGAGAACTGGTGTTGGGGAAGACCGAGGCGAAGACGTCGACGTTGATGGCAGCTGGCGGAGGTGCGAACATGTTGGTGTAGCTGGACTAGTCACTTGGGAGAGAGAGCGAATATCAATGAGGGTCCTAGGGGTCATGAAAAGCCGAAGAAATCAATAGGATGGAGTGGAACCCAACGTAGGAGTGAGAACCAAAGGCAGAAGATCTCATTGGAGTTGGGAAATTCATGATTTCCTGGAAAATAAAGATACGGCAGAGAAAGCAATGAGGCCAAGGGGCAATGCGAGCTTCGCAGGTGGAATTGGAGCGGGAAACCAACCGTCAGAGCTGGGGATGATGGATGTTGCTGCGAGCATGGTTGCCAAAGCCGAACATTCATGTTCCCAACGACTAGCTCGATGGCTAGCTCTAGGCTTTGATGAGAAGATAGGGTGGAGTGAGAGGAGTTGGATGCCTTGGTTGGATGACAAAATGAGCGGCCGAAAATGAAGAAAACGAGAAGGGGGTAGATAGGGGAGGTGACAGTGTCGACAGGGATCAGAGAGCCTACCATTGGTGCCAACAACACTCTATTGACGAAGATTGCGAGGTGAATTGGTGCGATGGAGTGGGCCGACGGCTGCCCAACAGGGTAGATAGCCATTGGCTCACTTTTCTCCTGCCAAGGCCAAGTCCCGCGCAAGCCTTCGCACGCCAAAAGGCGGGAAAAGAAAATGTGTGGTTGTGAACAGCCAGGGGAGGAAATGGGCTCGGCCCAGCTGCGCAACTAGTCCCTGACTGTCCCATTAAGGTAAAGGGGTTTCTTCTTTTCTTTTTATTTTTATTTTTATTCTATGTTTAGTTTTGAACTAAAAGTTGATTTAACTTAAGTTTTTAAATTTAGAAAAATTTACAAAGAACCTTTAGGGTATTTATAACCTTCATGAATTTTCTCAGATTAAATTAAGTAATTCTTAAATGTCATTTAAATACAAATACAAATCTGCTCAAATTTATGTTTGAACTGTAGATAGGTGAAATACTTGTCAAATATTTTTGAAAAATTTATGTT
Organism: Stipa capillata; assembly: GCA_019208055.1. Classification (NCBI taxonomy): domain Eukaryota; kingdom Viridiplantae; phylum Streptophyta; class Magnoliopsida; order Poales; family Poaceae; genus Stipa; species Stipa capillata. The sequence goes on along the minus strand of JAGXJF010002310.1, from coordinate 67,058 downwards.
TAGATTCAGGAAGGTAAATGAGCCACATATATAAGGGAAAATTCACTTAATTAAGATATTACTGTTCTGTCCATTTGAAATTACTATGTAAAATATTTTATTTAAATATGCAAATTGACTTCAAATTACTTGAAAAATTTTAGGGAGCTTCTTTGAGATGTTTAAGACTTATAAAACTTATTATAATGAATTTTTGGTAATTTTGGTTTCACATTTTTTTCGGTTGATTCTAAGGCAAATTTTGGAAGGTTTTTAATTTAAACCGTTTTGATTAATCTATGCTGAAGTGAGATGAGGGAAAAATCATTTATAACATATTGATCATCAAGGATCTTATTTACATAAGTTTACCTAAGAGGGTCTTTACAAATTGGATGTGGAATAAATATTGAAATAAAATAAGCAATTTGATTTTCATTCAGTGAATATACATCGAAGATTATATTGTTGTTGAGATTGTGAGGTGAGTTATCACACTAGGAATAGATAGCAAGGAATCATGCTTCAAATGAGGTTTACTAAACAAACTGATGATGATGATGAGATGCAGCAATTTGTCATTGCTAGTGACGAGATGGGCAAACACTAGAGGCAAGAATAGTAAGAGAAGTATGTGTGGAAACATCAAAAAACATAATATTACAATAATCAAATAATGGAACCGCAATACGACCAGTGACGAGGCGGGTGGAGGAAGAGAACAAAAAGTGTTGGATGACGAGAAGTGGAAGACGAAAAGATAGAGATTAGTACGAAAATCTATAATTTTGCATGGCAGATCATGGATCTCAATAAATTTTTATTATTAAATAAGTTTTCTGTTAAACTAGTACTTTCAACTAAAGGCTAACAACGTAATTAATCAAAAGGTTTCTTCCGAATTACAGTCATATTTCATCGTGACTTCGTTTGGTTATAATTTTTTTTTCTATTTTGAATGACATATTAAATGACTAATGTAGTAGCAAATAAAATTAAATAACATTTAGCGGTCATGAATAAATTATAGCTAGTAGAAAATAATATTAAATATGATAATATATAATAATCTAGACACGTAAATATTCGGACCATCCCACTAGGTAATACTATTTTGCCTTCACGTCAATACTATTTGCACTTCCGAACTCGTGTGCGCGCACATGTTGCCATCTAAAAAAGCAGTGAACAACTATTCGGCCCTATTACCAATTTCGGATCCTACCACAAAACAGTTGTTCTTTATTGATTATCATCTTTTTTTCGTGAATAATATATAAGTAAATCCAAATGGGTTATCATTAGATGAGCCCTTATTGTGCTTAAAACTGTGCTCCATTTTTAAGAGATCATAGAAGCTCAGCGCGTATTAGAATGAGGGGATCAAACCACGGGTTGGGTGGGACATGGCTACATACCTGATCTATCTATCTATCATGTACTTCAAAATATAATAGACTATAAAAAATAGAGAGATGTTAGAAACTCTCACAAAAAATAACATATTCGACTATTAATCCGGTTGAACCTTTTATTATTAGTAGACCACAACCAATAGATCTTCATAATTGTGCGTAAACAAATCATAGCCGATAGATCTTTATAAGTGTACTTAACCATATCACAACTGATAGATTTTTATAATTGTACATAAACATATCACAACCAATAGATCTTCATAATTGTACCTAAACAGATTATAACCGATAAAAATCATAATTATAACTAAACAAATCACCTCTAGATGATCATAATTATACCTAAATAGACAACTCTCGTGTTCTGAACTTTTATTTCTCGTAGTGATCTAATATCACACATGTACATGTGAAGAAAGTAAAAATAGTTAAAAATGTTTTCCGTCACCTTGCTAGTTATTATTAAAGAAAACAAGCTAGAGATGAACCTATGACTTCCTAGCTAATTACTACCGCTGACGAAGTCACGAAATTAAACAATTGATGCTAACTTTTGCAAGAGCAAGCATCTTAATTTGCTAGAAACCAAAGCAGAGAATTGCACATCTGAGTAGTTCTGATCTCTTCCAAGTATATAAAACCAACACCTGCATTTCTCCCCCAAGCATGCTTGAGGCTAGCATGGCCAGCACAAACAAGCCCAAGGCCATGCAAGTCTTCCATTTAGGTAGCCGCCTCCTCAGTGTGGTTCCTTTGCTGCTCCTGATCTCCTTGGGGTTCGTCCTTGGCATGATCTACAGCCCCAACTTCCCAGAATCCTACCTCCCTCCTTTCCTGCAGCAATTGCCTTCTCTTGCGCCATCGTCATCATCGCCCCCGTCACTGGAAAGACCGCGCATGGGTTTCACGGACTTGCTCGAGCCGAGCGGCCCCATTCACAACGTGACCGACGAGGAGCTCTTCTGGAGGGCATCCATGGCGCCGAGGATCAGCCGCATACCGCGCCGCCTCGTGCCCAAGGTTGCCTTCTTGTTCCTGGTGAGGGGTGAGCTGCCGCTGCGGCCTCTGTGGGAGAAGTTCTTCGCGGGGCACCAAGGGCTGTACTCCATCTACGTGCACACGAGTCCTGACTACGCCGGCTCGCCGCCGACGGACTCCGTGTTCTACGGCCGCACGATTTCAAGCCAGGTAACTAACATACAGCAAATCTGACTTACGTGATACACTAGCTGCATCACGCGATGGTCAGAAAAGAAGGAGAGAAAATAAAAGGCAATTTCCTCCTTCCAGAAGAGATAAACCATGCGGTGAGCGTGGATCGAACACGCGACCTTCAGATCTTCAGTCTGACGCTCTCCCAACCGAGTGCAATTATGCTGGTTGATTTACCTATAATCACATCATTTGACCACTTAACAATTATTTTCTGTTGCGATCTGACACTGGATTGCAATGCAACAAGATTAATTTGCGGTGTGCATGCATCCATGCAGAAAACGAGCTGGGGAAGCATGAACCTGGTGGACGCGGCGCGACGTCTCCTGGCGAACGCGCTCCTGGACCTCACCAACTCGCGGTTCGCGCTGCTGTCGGAGTCGTGCATCCCCATCCGGGGGTTCCCCACCGTGCACGCCCACCTCACCGGCTCCAGCACCAGCTTCGTCGACTGCTTCGACAGACGCGACGGCCGCGTGCGCCACAGGCCCGTCTTCGCCCGCCATAACATCACTCTCGCGCAGTGGCGCAAGGGCGCCCAGTGGTTCGAGATGGACCGTGCGCTCGCCCTCGAGGTCGTCTCCGACGAGACCTACTACCCCGTCTTCCGCCGCGGCCCCAACAACATGGAGGAGCACTACATCCCGACGCTGGTGAGCCTGCTGGATTGGGGCGGGCGCAACGCCAACCGGTCGATCACGTACGCGGACTGGCGGCACGCGCAGGGGCCGCACCCGAGAAGCCACGGGAGTAGGAACGTGACGGAGGAGCTGCTCAAGGAGATGAGAGGCTCCGGGACGTGCAGCTACAACGGCGGGGTGGCCGACTTCTGCTTCGTCTTCGCGCGCAAGTTCTCGCCGGACGCGCTGGGGCCCCTGCTCGAGTTGGCTCCCAAAGTTATGGGGTTTGGGTGACTGACAACAGCCGTTTGTGTTCTAATTGTCGTTTTAGAGCAAACCAGCCGTTCAACATCGATACAGAAGAATAAACGAGAGGCATTTACGAGATTTGTCGTAATCGGTAACCATGTAGACGGGTGCGGCGTGTGCACCAAAACATCGAATTAATCGTGCGTGTCCGGTGGGCATGGCCACGGCGCCACGCGCTTGAGTCGTCCGTGCGGAGTGAGGATTTTTGGGTCGCGAACGGACAACCTGCTGGTTCGGCCCATGGAATGACAAGGGTTCTTCTCAGTCCAAAACCGCTTTTCTGAGCCTAAGATTAGCTATTGCACGAAAGGTCTATGGCCCAAGAACTAGGTAAGGGGGTAGGATCCCTCGGAAGAAAAGGCAAGGGCGTAGGAATCATAACATGCATGTTTTGTACACGGAGCGTGGTTATAGATTCCATTTGGCGTCGTACACTTATTAGTGGATCGCCTCTTTTCCCCTAGCTACATTAGAGAGAGGGCGACTTTGAGGACAAATATACGCTTTTAGTTTTCCTCTACGAAATCGTCAAGACCCCTCTCCTCGACATCTAATGGCCTCGCTAGAGTCGAGACGGGAGGGGGCCTGATCCCTTGATCCCCTGGGGGCGTGATTCCCCTGGGTGAATTTTGTAGATATGCTAAGCCTAGGCAAGGCTATTTAGGCTTTAGGCCATCTTTGCGTCCCGCGGCAGCGTTGAATAAGATTCCTCCGGCTTCATCTGTGTTTGTGGTGGTACGAGCGATATCCTTCCTGAAGCCGTTGATGAAGCTGGGAGGACTGTCTCCCGTGGATTTCGTTGGTCCTCCAATCTGGCGAATAGCGTTTGCCCCTGCTTTGGGCCATTTTGTACTTCCCTTGTGCGGACGGCTGGTGTCTTGGTCGCTGGTTTTTCTTGGGGTTGAAGGGTGGCTGATGTACGCTTCTTCAACGATACTAAGATCTGTTGTTTTCATGGATCAACTAATGCGGCATTTCAACTCTCGTGGCTCATCCTTTGTCTTCCTATTGGATTGCGCCGGCCATGCTGTCTTTCCTCTGACACAAGGAGGAAAGACCCTTATTTGCGTGGGATTTTGTATTAGGTCGCCGGATTCGATTTACAAAGACGGTGGCACCAAATTTGCTGTTGGGTTGACAGCTTCTTCCTGTGAAGACGCTAGCGCTGGCTTGGTTGCCGGGCTGCTGGATTAGCTTTGCTGAGAGCGGGATATGATCTTGACAAGATGCCATCGTGTGCCCGGCTGATGCACTTTCGACGTGTTCTTTAGCTCCATCGTGGGCAAATTGATGTGGCAAACAATGTTCCCAGGTCATCGGCTCCTTCGTGAGCAAATTGATGTGGCAAACAATGCTCCTAGGTCATTTGCCATTTTGGTTAGGCGTACGGGTAAAAACAGAGCGGATCGATTTGGCCAGATACTACTTTTACCATATATTTTATACCACATCTTCTTTCTCGGATTTAAAGCGAGCACGGGAGGGTAGATACAAATACGGATTATTTCATAATACGAACATGGTATGAAAACAGGACAGATTTGAACCTAAAACGGATAAAAGTAGGCAGATAGTACGCGTTTACTGAGAGTAATATACGTGTGACGGTAGTGCCCTTGTCTAGATTATGATAATAACAAGTGTCACGCGAAACTTTGGCGCATAACAACGGAGATGGTACATAAGAACACAAAGGTGGGTGGCAAATTCCGTGCGTTGGCAGGCCACGTTAGAAATTTCACAGCAAAAGTCACTGCTGTCGTTAATCAGCAAGTAATGATTAGGCAAGCTCGTTTACCCCGCGATGATTTGGCAAGCAACAAGCTCCTGGTTTACCTGGGTTGTGGTAACTGGTAACTCTGCTACAATATATACGATGAGCAGTATAGCAGGCTAGCAAAAACTTGTACAGTTCCTCACCACACATCAGCGAGTGCTCTGCGTACATCTTGTCCATTGTCGCCGGGGCACCGTTCGCCTTGTTTGGCATCGGGCATAAACTTTGTGATGGGATGTCTGATAGGCTAAAAGTGGGGAGCTGAGCTGAAGATTTAGGGTGGAGCGGATACGCTCATTAGAGCTTTCCGGATATTCCTAACAAATAATCTGGATATATCCGTCAACACCGGTGCTGAACAATTTCTCTTTCCTTTAGCTGCTCCTTAGCACCTTGGGATGCTCTTGGAAAACAGGCAGTGGAAAATGCAACAGACTTTTTTTTATGTATATAAACATATTCGTAAAAGACGATGCTGCTATGCTCCCATCTATATACAAGAGAAGCGTTAGTGAACTTTCAAATTTATTACTAGCTCCCTTGGTTCCTTTCAGAGTAGTGCAACTTTCAAATTTATTACTCGCTTCATTCGTATTACAGTAACTCACTAGTGAACTTTGCCCCATCTATACACAAGAGAAGTGTCCAAAGTCAAAACTAATTAGGCAGCGTGTACCCGTATTGGCTAGAGTGCTACGTTAGTGAACTTTGCCCCGTCTATACACAAGAGAAGTGTTCAAAGTCCAAACTAATTAGGCGGCAATGGTATACAGTGTAATTTAGGGCCTATTGGTTGTTAGTTCGTACGAATCACGGCTTGATTAGCTGGTCTAATTATGCATAACTATTGAGTTTTATGCATGTGCCAACAAGTTCATGTAAAAGTCTAAACCCAATAAAGAAATATGGATAACGTACACCCGTGTCATCCTGCTAGGGTGACCCGGCAGCCTCAAGCCGCCTCAGACATCTCTTCCTAGCCGTCCTTGCCACCATAGTTGCCAGCCTTCGCTGTAGTGGCAGCGGGCCCCACCTCCAAACGATGGTGGGGGCACCCTCGTGCAGCAGCACTTAGGAAGCCAAGGAGGCAGCCCCTGAAGCAAATGCGGCGGCACTTGGGTGGCACAGTGAACGCTGCTTGCGGTGGCTGGCCGCTCCGGCTGTAAGGGTGGCGGGATGGCTGGCGGAGGCGCGGTGGGCGTGCTCGTGGGGCCGGTGATGGCCGCCTGGCTCCAGATCTGTCGGAGCTTAGTCTGGCGCGGTTGGGCTCCTGGTCTGCAACTGCAGCAGTAGCTCTCGGTGGTAAAGTGGATGTGTTGTTCTCAATGCCCACGTTGGTTCGACATGACAGGCGGGCCCTGTTCCCTTGTGGCTTGCTACGGCGAAGCCATAGTCGTCGGGTCACGGGTGCAATGGGTGATGACAATGACGTCGCCGACGATGTCAGGGTATCCGGGTCTCGTCTGTGTGTTGGCGTGTTCACGTCGCTCGGCGGTGCTCTAGACCTAGTTTAGCTAGATAGTTTGGTCATTGAGTCATGGTGATTGGTTTTTCTCTAATTAGTCGAGTTTTATACGGTTTTTGGGCCTATTTTTTTAATAAACGAGGTCAATTCTATTTTACTTAATGAATTGTAGAAAAACCTTGCCATCTCACAATGTTAGTTAAAACTAGCATGGTGTCCCGCACAACTGCGTGAGAAATGTTTTTAATTATCTTTATTTATTAGATAAGTACAGAAAATAAAAGTTCAGATCGCGAGCTAGCTCGCTAATCGTTGTACTGAACCGTCTATTTAGGTACAATTATAATGATTTATCGGATATGATCTATTTAAATACAACTAGCAAGTGCACACGTGCAACACACGTTTTCACAATATATATGGCATGAAAACGTAATCTATACTACATCCCGTTGAAGGAGACGACGGTGGTGGCACACAGGCACAGCCAGAGCATGGCGTGGGCACGGCCACGCGTGGCGCAGATTTGGAGATAGGGACACTGGAGGGTATAGCAATGGCAATAGTGAGAAATTATCTATTAACTTTAAGTAAGGGCAATGTTAGGTAATTATCTATCAACTCTAAGTGAATGGTATAATGGGTAATTATCTATCAATTTTAAGTGAATGACATGGTGGGTGATTATCTATCAATTAAGGATAGCCGTCGGATTAGTAGACCACAAAATGAATATTAGCCATTAGATATATTCGATCCAACGGAACTGAATGATTTGGGTACGTTTTGTGGGGTGAATTTTGGAAACAAAACTAGGGCTTTTAATAGGTAGTATAGATCATGATGGTCTATCGGTTATGATCTGTTTATATACAGTTATGAAGATCTATCGGTTGTGATCTGTATAAATACAGTTACGAAGATTTATTGGCTATGATTTGTTTAGGTATAATTATAAAGATCTATCGGTTGTAGTATACTAATAATTAAAAAAGTCCACCAGATTAACGGCAGACATTTTGCCTTTTTAGAGAATTTATAGCCTTTCTCTATTTCTTTATTATATTTTACTTCTAATTTTAATATATAATAGATAATAGATACATAGACATATAGATGGTAAACTTTTGCGCTTGGCCGGCTTAAGATGATACGGTGTGCCAGCGAAACTACATGCACTTTTGCATAAGTTAACGGTACCTTGCGAAACATGGAACCTTGGTTGGCTAAAGCTGGAAACTGATCTAGCTGCGGCACACGCATATATATTGCGGCGTGCATCTCTCCTGTCCGTTACCTGCGTCGCCGTAGCGCGCCGTGCACGTACATCTCTATCAACTCCAACGAGCACTTCCACCGGTGCACAGTGCAAGGAATTGCGCAGCTTGAAAATGGGTTCCTGGACGTGTTAGTGCTGCTGGATCCGCAGCTTCTGCTTGTCATACTCTATATTTTTTCAAATGCACGCCAGAAGCGCTTTCCATTCTATAAGAAGGAGAAAAATAAGAAAAATTATTTACAAAACACCTTTGCTAACGCTGGCATACTCTAATACTTCTACATTTTGACCTGGAATAGGATCCTGGTATCTATGTAAACACAGAAAACATCCATTTGCAAGTTAATTATCCACCCTCCTCCGGCCCTTCGTTGTTGATTGTGTTCTTTCCAAGTTTCCTGAGCCACCACATGTCTTAAACAACGTTAGTCATACACTAGTCCAAAACTTACGCTCTGACCTTGGTTGTGGTGCTGTACAAAAACTCGCGGGTTTATCCCTGGCTTCACGCAAATTAATAGCAACAATTTGCAGAAGTTTCAATTGCAGCACCACTGTAGAATTTGTAAATTGTGACTTTCCTACCGTCCACATATATACTGCAAAGTATTTTCAGAGTGTTTATGCTTGTAGAACATATCACTACATAGTAGTACAAATTATTTGAAAACTGTACGAAACCTGCGCTGCCCATTTTCACAGAATTTGTTACATCTAGTTGCGTTTTCACCTGATATTATTTTCCATGGCAATGCATGGTTTACTTTTGAACAAGGATGAACCAACGACTAATAGATTGCTTCCTAGCTAGTTACTACTGATTATGAAATGACCAATTGATACTAACTTCTGCAAGAGGCAAGCCATGTTAATATGCATATAAACCAAAGGAGAGTGTTTCATGCCCGCGTAGTGGTCGCATTGTTCGAAGCGTAGCCAAGATAGAGCTGCATTTCTCCCTCACGCATGCTCGAGGCTAGCAAGGCCATGAAGAGCACAAACAAGCCCATGCTAGTGGCTCGTTCATGCAGCAGCCGCTGCAATGCGATACCTATGCTGCTCGTCTTCTGCTTAGCATATGTGCTGGGTTTGATCTCGAACGCCACCTTCCAAAATTTCTACCTCCACACCCTCTTGGCACCATTGATGCCTGCCTCTCCGTCGCAATCGCCAACGCCACCGCCGTCACCGGAAACACCGTGCGTGTGTCCACCATTGCCATCGCCATCGCTAACGCCAATGCCGCCACCGCCGTCGCCGCCAGAGACACCGTGCATGGGGTTGATCGGCTTCCTCGCGCCTAGCGGCGTCATGCACAACATGACCGACGAGGAGCTGCTCTGGAGGGCGTCCATGACGCCAAGGATCAGCCGCACGCCGCGCCGCCGTGTGCCCAAGGTTGCCTTCTTGTTCCTGGCGAGGGGTGAGCTGCCGCTGCGGCCTTTATGGGAGAAGTTCTTCGCCGGGCACGAGGGGTTCTACTCCATTTACGTGCACACGGTTCCTGCCTACGCCGGCTCGCCGCCCAAGGACTCCCTATTCTACGGCCGCATGATTCCAAGCCAGGTAACTAATTGATCAGAAGAAGCTATGATCACACATTAGCTAGAGCACTTAACCATTTTTATCCCCGGCAATTTTTTCGTTATGTTGTGACGCCGGAGTAGCAATGCAACCATATTAATTTGCGGTGTGCATGCATGCCTGCAGAACGCGAGCTGGGGAGAGCCGAACCTGGTGGACGCGGAGCGTCGTCTCCTGGCGAACGCGCTCCTGGACCTGTCCAACGAGCGGTTCGCGCTGCTGTCGGAGGCGTGCATCCCCATCTTCGACTTCCCCACCGTGTACGCTCACCTCACCGGCTCCAGCGTCAGCTTCGTGGACAGCGCCGACGACCACAGGAACCGCGTGCGCTACAATCCCGTGTACGCCCGGCACAACATCTCCCGCTCGTACTGGCGCAAGGGCAACCAGTGGTTCGAGATGGACCGGGCGCTCGCCCTCGAGGTGGTCTCCGACGAGGCCTGCTTCCCCGTACTCCACGGCTTCTTCGATGCACGCTACGGCGGCGTCCTCGACGAGCACTATATCCCGACGCTGGTGAGCATGCTGGGGTGGAGCTCGCGCATCTCCAACCGGTCGCTCACGTACCTCGAGTGGCACCCGGGGACGTCGCACCCGTGGACGCAGGGGCCCGAGAAAGTGACGGAGGAGTTGTTCTCGAAGATGAGGGGAGGCGCCGGGAACTGCAGCTACAACGGCGGGGTGAGCGGCATCTGCTTCCTGTTCGCGCGCAAGTTCTCGCCGGACTCGCTGGGCAAGCTGCTCGAGTTGGCTCCCAAGGTTATGGGGTTTGGGTGACTGACAACGATCGTTTGTAGTATTTTAATTGTCGTGGACGCTCGAGTAGTGAGTCAAAATTGTGGTATCCATAGCCATTCAATATCACGAGAAAAGAATAACTAGGGCGGCGCATGTACTAATATTATGTCGATTGTGCCGTAGTAGCGTAGAAGGTGCTAATTCGTGGACGACCGCGCCGCACCTGTGGCGGTCGATTTCTGAAGGCTATAATGGCTGTTGGAACGGCTCCCAACGAGACGAGTGCACGACGACGTGCCCTCCTTCCCGCTTTGTACATTTGCCGTCGTCTGAAACCTAGCTTTTAGACATAATTGAGAGTAAGGTGAAATAAACATGGACTCAACTCGCATTGTTGAATTAGTCGATTCTATTGTATCGTGTTGCTGGCTAGAACTAGAGCAAGCTAAAGAAGGTGGTGTGGGGGAGACAACTTTAGAATATTTACGATATTTGAAATCGTCAAATTTATGCACTTGAGACCATTAGAATCATGCAATTTTAATGTCGTAAGCAACAACTTAAAAAAATATTTTTAAAATAAGAATGGTTACTGTCATTTTCATCTAACCTACAAATTTAGTTGCGAGGGCAAAAGCATCAAAAGTGAAACATATAGTTTTTTGTTTTGAAAATAAGTATATAAAATATTTTATTTTTAAAAAATTCCAAAGGGGGGCCACAATTGTATTACACTAAGATACTTGGAAAGTTTTGCAATTTTTCTAAACTTTAGCCTATAAGTTCATCTGAAGTAGCACCGGGCACTGATGTTGGCCTAGCAAAAGGACTAGATCGATTACAGTAAGCTTTCCTTTGGAAGTATTCCGAGATTTATCGATCCTAAGGAAGCGAGGTGTCGTGGAAACGGTCTCTCATCCCTGAAAATTCCAAAGAGGGCCGGCGATTGCTTCGGTTGTCAAACTGAAGATGACGGTGTTCTTGAAATCGTTTTTGAGACAAGAACTATGCAAGTAATATTAAAAACAAAAACAAAAAACAATGTAAAGTAAACGGTGGTTGCTGCTACAATGGGGCATCAACTTAAGAGTGAGTTTCACCTGCTGATTAGAATATTTGTATATTGATCATACATATTAATATTATTGCACTGACAGATATGAGATAAATGATCGAGTAAGGGACACATCCATAATTCATCTATGCCAACATCTACCTTATATAGGATTTGTTGTCCAACCTCAGTGCTGAGGCAAAGCTTGGCATCACCTAGAGTCAGACCAACGCTTAAAGCATTAATTGTGCTAAGTATCCCTAGTGTCTCCTGATGACTATCTCATCTTCGCTTCATTATCACTTTCGTTTTGAAGTATACCATGACTACTCCCTAATGTTCACCTTGGGTGCCTATATCAAGACGATCATATGAGAAAAATATCGAGGTATCGAGATCAAAATAAACATAATCCAATACAAATAATATTTAATCTATTAGGCTAAATCCTCCTCTCGAAGCCTACAGTGGACTACGCACAATCCATACAAATTACCAATATCAAACCAATGAAAAACATTACAAAATGAGATAAAAGAAAAAGTACTTGATTGAAATACTTACTGTCTTACAACCTTACTTCTTGGCAAAAGTAATGGAGAGAGTACAAGATCTAGATGAATATGGTGGCTAGGGTTTTAATGGTGGTCTCTCCTCCTGCGGTGCGTCTGGTCCTGGGGGCTCTCTCTTCCTTCTCCATTTCTTCTCTTTTATAGATCACAAGTACTGGTTAGGGTTTCCTCCAATAACTATCATGATTCTCCTCCTAGTCCCTTTATGTAAAGTGCTTGATTTTACGTGGCGCCGTCGTATGACCATGGTGCCACCAAGCGGTATGGGTGGGCACGGTTGTACCACTGGTCGGTAGACCTTCTGGTAACTCCGTTCGGGCTCTCTTTTCTTTGTGGCGCTCCTCTTGATGAGTAGTTTTATTGCCCCTTTTCCACGATCCTACACACATTAAGTCTAAAAAGAGAGATTTGCACAATCAGTTAATTGGTCATTAATAGCAACAATCAGGAATTTATCTTGTCAAAATTCATTGAATAAGAGCAAACTTATGAAAAATAATGAGTACAAAATGGACTCGTCAGGCACCAACAATAAAAAAAAATAGAACCACACTTTAGTTGGCTTGCCTTCAATTGTGTAAAATATGTCTTTGCAAAGGCTTTAAAAGTAAAATGGTTTTAGATAGACATTGATTCATCTAGAGAAATATCCAGCAACTTACCATTGTTGACCTTAGTCCGTGACTTAGCATAGAAGTCAATGACTTAGCATAGAAGCCAGCAAGACCACAAACATTAGTCGGCAATGGCAAGCAGGCCGATGTGCTGCTGAACTCAAACAAACACACATGCAATAGCCAACATAGGCAAGCCGGAGATGGCCATCGGTGGAAAAAGGCCAAGCCAATTTGAGAGCACAGTGAGAAGGAAGGATAACGATGCCAACCCTTAATGCCCAACTACACAACTGACCTCGGCAATTGAGTAGAAAAGGCTCAGCATCGTAGTGTAGCTGAGCATAAGTTTCACACTTTAGCAACTTCCTTCCCATGAACCAAACCTAGGAACCATGTCTGTCACCTAGGAGGCCAAGAACCATGGAGCACAACGGTAAGAAAGGAAAAGGAAACCACCAGACCATAAGGAGAAGTAGCGAGGAGATCAAGCAACCAAAAATCATTACAAGAATATATTCATGCAACTTTAAGTATTCAAGGTATAACCTTGTACTTGAGGGCACCATGAATATAATTATGATTCAATTTTGATTACTTGCTTGCTTATATGTTGATCTGATGCATGGATGAGAAAAGATGGGATTAGATGGGGGAAGCGGAACACTCAGTTAGTCCAAATCATCATTAGGTTTTAAGGCATCCTTTGTATTTGTTCTTATCAGTTTAAAATGCTTTTTAGCAGATCTAAATCTTTTAGATAAGGTATCACCATGGTCTAGACTAGATCAAGGTGGTATCATATCCTTATCACGAAGGTAAGTTAAAATTTTAGCAAAAAGATAGAGTTCATGTTAGGGGAAGTAGCACTAATAGTAAGAAAGATGATGTCCCGGAAGAACATGTGTAGGGTAGAAATTAGGTTTTAGTCCATCCTTTCATGACAAATAGTAAGAAGTGCACAACCATTGCATCTTAAGTAAGTTTTCTCTTAAGAACACAGTAGAAAGGCACAAGCACACTTCTGATGGAGGAATGACACATGAGGTTTAAGCATTTCAGTGTGGTGTTGTTTTATATGCTAATGCCATGCTTGAGTGCTATATATCTAAGGATCAAATTATACTACTACAGTTAGATAGAAGTGACCACCCAGTGCTGAACAGGGCGCTCCATATACATGTCACAACCACTTAGGATAAGCAATCCAAACGGTAATATAAGCTTAATTTTCTAGCGCAAGGTATAGGGATTGTTAAGGTCAAGTTAACAAAGCTATAGAATTAGCAACTAAGTGTGGCGTACCCGGTTTTAAGGACCAGATAACCCTTGTGTTTCCTGTACTGTTCCCATAATCAGTAGCTAGTACACACAAGTTAGCTTGATTATCATTATCATATTCATACTATTATATATTCATAGATAAACTGACCGTCATGATCGGGTCCATATACCTGAAGCCAAGTGGCTAAGAGTCTACAGCGGAAAAACAAGCGATGCTGCGGCCCACCGATATGCCTTACCCGACAGGTAACCGACTGAGATAACACCCTAGCTTTCGTCATAAGTTGTCATCATCCTCGAAGTAAAATCAATCTCGTCTGGCCACGTCAACAAGCCATGTGAGTACATTGAATGTACTCGCAAGCACCTCACAAGGAGAGTATAACGGATATATTCATGCATGGTTTGTTCAAGAGAGTGGCTCTAACCTAGGTTGCATGTTGAGTGGAAAAGTAAGTTTACATTTGCAATACTGATAATAGGGTTTGCAAGCATTTGAAAATGAATAACATAATGATCTTATAATATTGCGACTTCAATTGACAAGTAGCATCGGATACCGTCTCACCAAGTCAAACATCGACTGCCCCGACTATCCAGTCACAGTTCACTCACCATCCCGGACTACCTCTGTATAGTCCAGTGAAGGTCACTCTTCTGCAGCTCCGCTACCTCGCTCATAGCTCATACTGCACATTGTGGACACATCATGCCCACGTCCTTAAACCCTTACCCCTTTTTAAAACGAAAACAAGTCTAGCCAGGGTATGGCTTAACCAAGATGTGTCCATGACCACGGACGCGACTATTTGAATAGATCTTTAACACTCTGTAGAGGTTGCACGGCTTTACCCACAAGATGTGATTCTCCCTTGTTACCAAGGCCTAATGAGTACACTTCACGAGGTGTACCGGCAGAGATTACACAACAAGACTTTTCCTCCATTTAGCTCTAACGACAGACCCACCAGATGAGTCATTCCAGCACTACTTGTTAAACCACGTCACAATGCAGACCCACATTTGTGTCAAACAACTTCCTACGCTAAACCGTGAGAAGGCTCTATGGAGTCTACCCACTCTTTTGCACTTTTCAACTATTATCTACGGGTTCGTATGCTAGTACCAAATAGAATACTTGGTCGAGTCCCTTCCATAAAAGACATGTGGACGTACGGTATAAATTTGGTCGAGAGGCACTTAGATTCAGTCCTTAATTGATCCGAGCAAGACTCCAATTAAATCCCAAGTCACACAGGACTGGATACAAACAATGCCACATAAGGCATCCTCATTTCGACAACCTTCCTCCCAAACACCTCCTTACATATCTGAGATGGATCCATCAACTCTGGTTTGATTTAAGATTTTGTTGGAAATCATTTTCACCAAAAACCTTTCCCTGGACAATGGATACCTCCCAAGGCTCCATTTTACACTTGAGTATTTTGTAACATATATTAAAACTTGGTTTTTCCTATGGCGGCACTAGCATGAGTTACTGCACCCTAAGGTCCCGCTGGTATTACCATCCCATTAAAGGGATTTCCTAAGGCGACAAGTGAGGATATATCAATCACATGCAATAAGAGGGCGTAACTACGAATAGCATAAAATAGTGGTCTTTTCAAGATAGCATGTATGGTTCACAATCAACATAAGTAAGTTTGAAATATATAGGGTTCAACATGATCAAGGTGGGGACACTTGCCTGGCAATATTGGCCTTGGTCCGAAGCTCGGTCTTGATACAACAATGTGTTGGTTCCTTCTGGCAAGGTACCACAACGTCGTAACTACACGTCGGAAAAACATCGAATAAACCAAGGTGCAAGAAATATGCACATAAGAACCAAACATATACTCATAATTTCTTAAGTATGCTCTTGACTTGGATGTTTATTAGGGTGTTCAATTAAATAGGAAAGAGTTCCTACCACATGAAATAAGGGCTTTCCACAACCTGGAAACCCTAGATTATTTGATTATTAACATTTTAGCACCTGAGATGTTCTCAGTTTTTCATGTTGTAGTTGAGTTCAGAGGGTATATCTTCCTTTTAGATGTTTTTATAAGAATTCATCCAAAACATTTTGAATGCATATCGTAATAGGAACTCACTTAAAAGATATCGAAACATTATAGTCTTGTCTACTATTTTAATAAAAATATTTTTTCCTCAAGGTTATATTGGACCCAAAACCTTACATTTTACTGTTGAAGATTTTAGGAAAAATAATAAATTTATTTGGAGCTTAATTGAGACAGATATGCACGATATCCTTATGAATCCAAAATAATTTCAAAAATTATGAACGTTGTACCATTTGCTAGGTTTTGATTTTAGACGATTAGAGGAGAAAGAGTCGGGTGAATTGGATTTTTAACGGATGAGATATCATCTTCTGAAACAAAAAGGGGGAGTTTTTCCGAGAGGGGGAAGGAGTGACGTTGAAAGCGTACTCGTGGGATGCGCATCTGGTACTAGAAACGTGGAAGCGGTCCCTCCTTGAGGAGAACTACGTTTTCCAGTGAAAAAAGGAAAGTATATATGGGCAAAAGGGAAATGCGCTTTCCATTAGTGAAAACGCAACCGGGTTTTACATCTCCTCAAAACAGCAGTGGCCTGGTTGTGGGCTTGGGCTGCCGTGGGCCGACGGGGGTGGCGGCCTAATGGTTGCATGCACGAGCCAGGTGGGGGTAGATGGACCCGGTGTATAAGCTCACCTTGGTGGTTCCTGCAAGTGCCAACGGCGGTACGACGGCTGCCGGGGAGTACTGCGGTGGAGCTGGGGGGTCAAGGGAAAATGCCTTGACGGTCGGGTGGCCGGCAACGACGCCCGGAGTGGTGGTGATGCCGAGCTAGACGCAGTGGACCCTGGTGGCAGGTGATGTCGTGTTGGGTGGCCATGCGATGGCCTTGCCGGAGCCGATGTAGGGGTAGCTTAGCTAAGGCTCCAGAGGAACAAAAGGAGAAGGTCAGGACCCAAGGAGGTAGAAGGGAAGGACATGGGCACGAGAGAGAGGAGCAACTTGTCGGCGGGTCAAGGGCCTGCTATCGACCATAGCGTCGGTCCTCTCCGGCTCTGAGTGAGGGGGCAATGGGGAATAGTGCCGGTGCTTGGGGAAAAATGGCAGTAGAGCTAGAGGAAGAGAAGGGGAGTAGGAGGGCGCTTGGGGGAAGAATGGAAGGAGGGATGAGCTAGGATGCTTGGATTTATAGAACACAGGGATGGGGGAAGAAAAAGATAAGAACGAGCGGAGGGAGCTCGGGCGCGACGGGCACGTGGCCAACGGCACTGTGGTCAAAAAGGGGTATCGGCATTGTGCAGCGGAGGAGCTCGGTAGGAGAGGGAGGCCCCGGGCACAGCTATCGTCAGGTGCTTGGCTAGGTGCACTTGGAGCATTGCACACGTGCGCTCGGGTAGGAGAGAGAAGAAGTGAGGAGGAAGAAATGGGAGGTAGGAGAAGATGTGAGAAGATGGAGAGGAGGGGATGATGCGTGGGGTTGCCAAAGGCAGGTAGGGGCGTAGCTTAGCAGGTGCACAAGAGGAGTGGCTTTAGTAGAAAAAGATGAGAAGGCTTTTCAAAAGAGAATAGGGAATAACAGTGCAGATTCTTTGAGGTTTGACCATATATTCATGGAAAATTTGCTCATAAGGTAATAATGTTGAATTGCAATTATGAGCTCCATGTATATGAAGGATATCTCATAAAATTTATGAGAATTGTTTGAGGGTCTAATTCAATGGAAATTAGGCTAGACTCAAATTGGGCTTACATGTAATTTTTCAGTTACTTGAAATCTTTGAAAATAGAAAATATGGATGGGCATGGATTTGAACTTAACCTGATTAGAGGAAACTCCTTTAACTTTTGGAGCTTTTATAAAGTCCAAAACTTAGAGTCTCACTTAAATTTCAAAATCAGCTTAAAGTAATATTTGAAGTATTTTAATATTCTTGAATTGAAGATTCCCTTATTTTTACATATTTGGTTTAATTTAGCTATACATATTCTTGGAAAGTTTTATCGGGATATTTTTGGTGATTATTTCTAGGGTTTGTAGCTCAAATTTCAACCCTGTCAAGAATTCAAATTTAAAAAGGTTTGGAAATTTCACACTACACCTCACCATATTTTTGTAGAAGTAGGTCTAGAATGTAATCAAGATATTTTTAGGAACTTTTGGTGTATTTTTGGAGGGGAGTTACAGCATCGAAATACAGACTTAGGGTTTTAGCCCTGGAGACCGGATATACGGCAAAAGGAGAGAAGGGGATAAAATGGGGTGGGTATTCGCGAGATGGTGAAAACATGTATGAGGGAAACAATATGGGAATGTGGATCCTCCACATATTTTAGAAATATGTGGTCGAGAGATGGCCCTAGGGTTTACTTCATCTCTCGAAAGGGACCTAGGGTTGGCATATACACGTATATATATGGGTATGCATGCGTACATAGGTGGGTGTTTGACGTGTGCACTACCCAGGGTTTCCAGGAGTGTCTGGAGAGAACAAGGGGAAGTTTGGGTTTTAGGGTTCCCATTGGTTCGGAGAAATCGAGCTAGGGTTTAGAGTGTAGGTGTCCACATACACTTGGAGATTAAGCGTATATGTGGTCATTATGCGGTGAAAAGAATTAGGGGAGGCCATGATGAGTTGGGGTTGGAGTGGAGCCACTGGTATACCCATATATATGCATTGGGTTGGTGATAGAAGCAAACGAAGAGTGTCGAGAGCGTCGGAGAAGTAGATTGGAGACAGATGCTGCAGAGAGAGATAAAAGGTGGCAATGGCATAAGGCTAGATTTCAAAAGTACTTTCTTAAAGGGATGCAAGTCCGAGTGACTACGCATGTAGGTGAGGTTTGCATAATATGCCGGCTAGGGTTTCAAAGGAGACCAGGGATACTGCAAAATAGGAGTCCAGAGAAAAGGGCAGGACTTGGAATTACTAACCTGCCGGTGAGTTGGATGGTACAAGGGAAAGATTCTTAAGTGGTATTATTTCTATGATTTGCCACGCACAACTTCCCGACAGAAAGTTTTAGTTCAGTTCACTTAGGTTAACTTATTAATAACAAAAGTTCTTGTAAACCCTAATTTTCGGTTATTGGAAATCAGGGCATTACACTATGGGACCTCAAATTAGCACCATAGGTTCAACTTATCCAATTGTAAACATACAAGGGTTAAGTAAGATTTCTAGTAGTAGATGTGTTTAAGGTTAAATATAAGCATTCAATAATTAGCTTTGAGGTGGCAAAGTTAGCCATAAGCAACCATCACCAAGCCTGATAGGAGTAGGAAGATAGCTATCGACGATCAGTGCACCACCGATCTTATGTAATACGTGGTGATAAAAAGAGTAGGGGTAGGGACTCCTGGTACCAAGTCGCACCCGTGGATGGAAAGAGATTTTATACAGGTTCAGGCCTCCCTCAGGATAATAACCCTATGTCTTGTGAGTCTTATATTAATCTTGAAACAAAGTACAAGAGGTTGTGGCCAATCTAGATGCGATCTACTACTAGTCGGAGGTGGATGTCGAGGCTGGTCTTCACTTCTACTTGCTCGGAGGTCTTTAGGCTAGGCTTATGGCTTGAAGGCTTGTTGTGCGATTTGTTGGGCACTGTATGGCTTGTCCTCTCTGCAGCGTCCCGATGTCCTTATAAAGAGGGTACGCCGTACCGGGTACGAACTTGTCACCGAATAGGACTCCACGTCATCCTTAAATGTCGAAGTCGACTTCCTTGTTTAAGGAGTCCCGGTGGGCGGTTTCCTTATCCTTCTAGAGACCCTCTCCGAAGTGGATACTACCCCAGGTATCTAGGGTATCTCTATGCTTTTGTGTATTTGTATACAGATACTGTCATTTGTATATGATTCTGTGAGTGTATTTGTACTACTCACTGTCAAAACTCAACTAAAATAAATCAAAAATAATAATTAGTATTTATCTAATGCTTTATGCAAGCTTTAAAAATAGCAAAAGCTTGAGTATTTTATTAAATAGTTATAAACCATTCATGAAATATTCAAAGGAAAGTTGTGTGTATCTTTTTGCTTTCTAAGTTACATTCTCTCATGCGTGCATTATCATGTTGAATTTTCTAGAGTTAATCTGTATTGGACTTTATCTCTTTCCAGAAGCAGGAGTTCATCAAGCAGACCCATCAAATTCCACATATCTGTCACCAAGAAAGTCTAGTTTGTTGTTCATGTCTGTTAATAGTGTTTGACAAAGCCTTCCATCTCTTCTTTAACTTGCATAAAAAGGAAGTCCTATTTTCTAAAGCTAATCAACTATGATACTGATCGCTATTCCTTAAGTGTGACCATGGCTGGTGGTGGAACTCTAAAAGGGTGATGTTAGGCACATGGAAGATATGTTCCACTACAATGGGTTTTAATACAAGGTTAACTAGCAATTGATCACCTGTGCTCAAGTGCCGAAGCGACCATCTAAACCATATACCCTGTATGGACAGGATTGAGCTGAAGTACCATTTTCCTATGTCATACTCCCCCGAGAACGAAAAGCCTTGGTAGGTTGATCTGGAGTATCAACTACTAGGAAGGTAGTCTGGACCTGTAGTGCATGTAGTGCTGGCTATAGTATGCTGGAGTTGGAGTATCAACGTGAGACAGATAGTCCAGGCCCGTTGTGCAAAACTACAATGCGGGGTATGATAGAATGATAGTGAAAAGGCTTTGTGACCATGGGAGTGTGAACGAGACTTGCAACCTTAGACACATAACCATGGGTGTTTGCATGTAAAGTAGCGCACCTCTACAGAGTATAGTAAGTGTGACATTGTCACTCCATGTTCTTGGTTGAAACTACGAATGCGGCAGGAAAGGAATCCATAGGGAATTCTAGCAGTTTGTAAGACAAGAGATCTGACAACGAGTAGTACAGCTCTACTGTATACAACGACGATATTCGTATACAATACCCTAGAATCCCCTGGATACTTGGAGCAGGCGAGCAGCTACCGTATTTGTGAGGGACTCTAGGAGATAATGAAACTATTCGCAGGTGACTGGATGCCCCTTAAATAAGAAAGTCAATCCCTATGTTTAAGGATAACAGGAGTCCTACTCGAAGACAATTCCATACCCGGTACGGGATACCCTCTATATAAGGAACCAGAAGGCCCTGCGGAGAGGGAGAGCCCTAAGCCTTAGGAAAAGCAAACTCAGATTTGACATATCAACATCTCGAAGCCCTAGAAGATCCACGCGAGGAGACTTTTGAGCCAAGAAGAGAGACAACACCCCCGACATCCACTTCCAATTAGTTATAGATTCCATCTAAGCTAGCTACTTTTTTCCTTGTACTTTGTCTCTAGATCAATATAAACACATAGGGTATAGGGTCATTATCCTCCGGGAAGCCTGAACCTGTCTAAAATCTTGGCTCTCTGGTGTTCTGGCACGATTTGATAGGTACCCCAGGGTGTCACCTACCCTCACACTCTTTCATCACGAATATCATAAGATTGATGGTTTACCAATCGTCGACAGGATCATAGCTCTCTAAACAATAATTTGACTCTGTTTCCTCACATATTGCATCCTTTTGGAGAACAATGTTATTCTTTGTAGAGATAGTGAATTAAACACATTTTGCTATTTCTAGACTTGTTGAGTACCTCATGTACTCATCCCTATAGTATAAACCTCCTTGATTAGATTGTGAGCCCTGACAGAGCAAGAAGTAGTCTATGTGAAGGTTGAAGAAGAAGTTCCAAAGGAGCAAACATAGGCAATGGACGACGAGGGGGCGGGCTACTATTTCAAGTACCGTGGGGAGAACACCGAATAATAGATAGCTTAGTTTATGCGAGACGGGAGTTGTAGAATATATCTTTTGTTGTATCAAATGGAAATGGTTTTTTAATTCCTCGTACTTTTGGGGAACTACTTTGTACAACTTGATGTTGGCACTTGAGTTTGTATGGTTTTAATATAAGTTTATGATAATGGACCACTGCAGTGCTTCTATTTTACTACTCTGATTGACATGTTGTTAATGAAATTACACTTCATCTATAATCAGTCAAAGACTGGCATGCTACTCGTAAGGGTAGTATGTGGGTCATTGCAGTCATTCTCATTTCTAGATCCTGCTCAAGCGCCTACCTGCAGCTAGGAGGTGAGTGGCGCAACCGTTATTGCCGGAGAAGAAGACCAATAATAAAAACAAGCTTTCAATTGAATGCTCTACAACTTTTTTCTAGAAAAAAAATCCAACAACGTGCAAATCAACTTTCAATCGATAAAAGAATAGCTTCCAAGAAATAAGCTTTCCACCGGGTAACTTTCAAGTTGATTGAAACTAACTTTCAACCAAAACCAACAACTTTTGATTGGTATGATCTAAGCTTCCAACTTGATGGACAATAACTTTCAACCCTAGAGATTGAAGCTACCAATCCCAAGAACACCTACTTTTAATTCACCCACTAAAACATTCTTATTGTAAAAATCTCCAATTTCAAATAAATCAAACAATAACTTTCAATTCATCGAAATCAGGCTCGGAACTCAAAAACAAAAAAAACATGCAACTTCGTATTGCAGAGTCATAGCTTTTCATCCCTCAAAAGAACACCAACTTCCACTAGAAAACCCACAAAAATAAAATAAGTAAGGGCGATAGGTTGGGGTTAAAACTGGAGTGAGGATTTCCCTTCAGAAATAAAAATTGGACCGAGGATTTCTTTTTTTGGGATTGGAAACGGGCAACCTGTTGCTTTGGCCCATGGAATGACTAGGGTTCTTCTCGGCCCAAAACTATGAGTTACTCCAAAGTCCTGCGCAGCAAAAGCTAGTAAAAAACAGAGATTTCTCTAAAAAAAAGAGAGTATAAAACAGAGATTAAAGCATCAACACGACCATAGTGATGACCATCACGATACACTCTGAAATCTAACCATCTAGGAAGCGCAAAATCAACACGCTCGATAGATGACGAGACATCCGTTGAGCAAAAGCATCTCTTACTGAGAGAGTATCTGTAACCTTAGAACAGTAGGCCTCCATACCATACTAGTACTACATACTTCCTCTCTCGTTGACATCCTCCTCCTTCCCGGCTTCCCCGTTTCCCTCCTTAATTTGTCGCTGATTCACCACAGCCTTGAAGCAAATTCCGTAATGGAGTACAAGCTCCGAGTCACCACGGGACGGCACCTGCAGCACGCGCCGCGTTTTGTTGGCGCCATGATGAACCCAATCTCGGATTTAGCCTAAACAAGCTCCCAGTTTCCCAAATTTCCCACATCCCAAGGAGAGGGAGGCTCCCCAACCCATGCAACAATAATTACCCCGAGAGCAAAAGCCCCCCACACCCGCTGGGACATGATGCCCAAACAATCCCTCTTTGCCTCGCCTCGGCTCCTGACATGTCCCCATCAACAAAAACCGACCGCCCCCTCGCCCACGGATGCTCCACTGCACCTCCCCTCCATGGACACGTCCCCTGCTCCGCGCTATCGCTCCCATCGTCTCCCACAACTCGTCTTCCACCAATTCACCGTTCACCAATTACTTACACGAGGCCATCCGCCATTGTCTATGAGTTATGGGCCACGCACTGCCGCTGTGCGGTAAAAGCTATTAGTAAAATAGGAGAGGGGAAAAGGGTGCATAGTAGAGACAGACAGAGAACCCCTTCTCTTCGTCTCGCTGCTGTCCATTTTGCTACTTGCAGCCCAGCACAAGCCAAACCCAAAGGCCCCAAGAACAGAAAAAAGCGAGTTGGAATGCTCCCCAGCAGCAGCACTAGGCTGCTGCTACTCTTCTTGCCGCCGCTGCTGGTGCTGCACCACTTCGTCTGCTACACCAATGCCGGCGCCGGCTCGCTGGACGGCGACGTCGCTGCGCTGTCCGACTTCCGGCTGGCCGCGGACCGGTCCGGCGCGCTGGCGAGCTGGAACCTGTCCGCCACCAACCCGGGCTCCCCGTGCGGCGGGACGTGGCGCGGGGTCACCTGCGCTGGCGGGCGCGTGACGCGGCTCGTGCTTGAGGAGCTCGGCCTGTCCGGCGCGGCCGCGCTTCCGGCGCTCGCAAGGCTCGACGGCCTCCGCGTGCTCAGCCTCAAGGGGAACGGCCTCTCCGGCGCCATCCCCGACCTCTCGCCGCTCGTCGGGCTCAAGCTGCTGTTCCTCTCGCGGAACTCGCTGTCCGGCTCGATCCCGCCGTCGCTCGGAGCGCTGTACCGGCTGTGTCGGCTCGACCTGTCGTTTAACAACCTGTCCGGCGTCGTGCCACCTGAGCTGAACCGGCTCGACAGGTTGCTGACGCTGAGGCTGGACTCCAACCGACTCGGCGGTTGGGTGGACGGTATTACGCTGCCGATGTTGCAGGATTTCAGTGTGTCTAACAATCTTTTCTCGGGGAGGATCCCGGTGGCGATGGCGGGGTTTCCGACTCAGGCATTCGGCGGGAATGTTGGTCTGTGCGGCACGCCGCTGCCACCGTGCAAGGACGAGGCGCAGCAGCCGAACGCGTCCGCGGCTTCGCCGTGCCCTCCGGCTGCAGCCATGGCGGCATCGTCGCCCTCGGCGAAGCCAGCGGAAGCAGCAACACGCGGCGGCGGCAAGGGAAGGATGAGCCGCATGGCCGTGGTGGCAATTGTGGCCGGGGATTTCGCCGTGGTCGGCCTCGTGGCCGGGCTGCTGTTCTGCTACTTCTGGCCACGCCTCTCCGGGCGGCGAAGCGACAGGCGTCTCCGGCAGGGGGAGAAGATCGTCTACTCCTCTAGCCCGTACGGCGCCGCCGGAGTGGTCGCGGCTGGTAGTGGTGGTAGTGGTACGTTCGAGCGAGGAAAGATGGTGTTTTTGGAGGACCTCGGCGGCAGCGGCGGGAAGCGGTTTGAGCTCGAGGAGCTACTGCGCGCGTCCGCGGAGATGCTTGGCAAAGGCGGGTGCGGCACGGCGTACAAGGCGGTGCTCGACGACGGCAGCGTCGTGGCCGTGAAGCGGCTTCGTGACGCGACGCCGGCGGCGGTGTCGACCAAGAAGGACTTCGAGCATCACATGGCCGTGCTCGGCCGTCTCCGCCACCCCAACGTCGTGCCGCTCAACGCCTACTACTACGCCCGCGACGAGAAGCTGCTCGTCTACGAGTTCATGCCCAACGGCAGCCTCTTCTCCCTCCTCCACGGCAAGTCCTCCTCTGTTTAATTCTCACCTCGCGACATTAACAGCGTCGAACACTTGTTTGCTGAATTGGAACATCACTCGTCGCAGGTAACCGAGGCCCAGGGCGCACGCCGCTGGCCTGGGCGGCGCGCATGCGGATTGCCTCCGGCGCGGCGCGCGGCCTAGCCTACATCCACCACGCGAGCCGCCGCGGCAGCGGGACGCCCAAGCTCGCGCACGGCAACATCAAGAGCACGAACATACTGCTCGACAGGTCCGGCGACGCGCGGCTCGCGGACTGCGGCCTGGCGCAGCTGGGTTCGTCACCCGCGGCCGCGGCGGCACGCTCGGCGGGGTACCGCGCGCCCGAGGCGCCCCCGCCGCCCCGGCTATGGGCGTCGCAGAAGGGGGACGTGTACGCGTTCGGCGTGGTGCTCCTGGAGCTGCTGACGGGGCGGTGCCCGGGCAGCGAGCTGCCCAACGGCGGCGTGGTGGTGGAGCTGCCGCGGTGGGTGCAGTCGGTGGTGAGGGAGGAGTGGACGTCGGAGGTGTTCGACCTGGAGCTGATGAAGGACAAGGGCATCGAGGAGGAGATGGTGGCGATGCTGCAGCTCGCGCTGAGCTGCGCGGCGGCCGCGCCCGACCAGCGGCCCAGGATCGGGTACGTGGTGAAGATGATCGACGAGATCCGCGCGTGCGGGGAGACGTCGCCGTCGCACGAGTCAATGGACGAGTCCTCCGGCGTCTCCGACTCGCCGGCCGCCTCAGAAGGCGGCGCCGTTAGCCAGTGAGGAAACTTTTACTTCGGACTTGCCTTGTGATTTGTGCTTTGGCTTACTGCTTTTCTTTTCGTTTGGACAATTAGTTTGGTCCGTTAGATATGCTGATGGTGTTTTGTACATGATGATGGCTCTGCTTCTGATCATGTTGCTGCATTTGTATCTACCCTTTTGGAACGATGAAAATTAGAATAGCCTCACTGCAGGATGGTGTGAGTGGATCATGGCTTTGTCTTTTGGTGCGTCGATGTTTGTTACTTTCAAGTTTCAACATGAGCCTTTCAAGTGCTGTTTGTAAGAATATTTAGGGCCAAAAGGCATTCGTGCTCAGTCACTCTTGGTTTACTTGAGAACCAGTTGATTAGCAAAGTAGTAGCGTGCGTATTGGTGATGATTTTGTTTGCAAATATTCACTGTGCTTTTAAGGTTGCGGATTAGTATCGCAAAAAAACGAGGGATGAAGGCTGGCGGCTTTGTTCATCATGGGAACGTGATGGACCGTTGGGTCCGAATCCAAGACCGGTATCAACGGGTGATGATGGCACAGGGGTGGGAGTCAGCGGGGCCGACCGTTTGCGACGTGATTTGGGCACACACATACATCCTCCTCGTCTTGCCGCAGCGCCGCGCAGAGCCGGGAGTGAACTCCATGCATGGCGAGCAAGCGGGGGTGGTCAGGGCCCCGCGCCCGTGATCGTGCTCGTGCATGGCTATAGCTGCTGCTCGTGCTCGCGTGCTGGCTTTGCTTTCGCCGGGGGAGGGAGGCCGCAAGAGACGTTTGGGCAGGCTGCATAACCGTGCAGGTGCACAGTACGTGCGTCTCATCGGCACACTTGCAATTTGCCCAATGATTCGGGCTCGAGGAAGGAGAAAAGCCAGATTTGGCTCCCTACGCGGGTCAATGATAAAAATAGCCCCCATATAAATTAAAGTCAAAAATAAGCCTCCTGCCGCATTCGGGACCTGCGACTGTGCCCTGCCGCGCCCCCAACTGGCCTGCCGCACCCTCCGCCCGCGAAAGGTGCCTGCCGCACCCCCAACCTGTACGAGGTGGTCTGCCACACCACCCACCCGCGCGAGGTGGCCTGCTGCACCCCCACCCGCGCGAGGTGGCTCCATGCGCCCAAAAATCTCGAAATCCGTGCTCCTCAAATTCCCCGCAGTTAAGAATCTGTGCGCAGGAATCCCACAGTGTTTACGCTGTTGTGATTAGACCCGGCCATGTCTTATCGTGTCGGAATTGTTGAAGCATCCGAGAGCTGTTGTTTTAAACTCAGCGTTGTGCCGCTCTCACCATCCCATTTGCTGTGTGCTCCCATTCTCCCATTCTCGTGCCTCTCATTCTATTTAAACCATGCTCTCATCTCATCCTACACAGCTCCAAGCGTAACGTAAATTCTCTTGGCTGCCCATTGTTCGTCCCTCGCATGCATAGAAGAAGTGAGAAAACCGGGAAGATGAGAAGTGGATTTTGAAGCTTTGGAAAGTGCAGTCAACGGACGAGAAGTAGAAGAAGTTATAGATGTCGTCTAATTCTTGAAACGCAGGTGATTCTTGTTTTTCTATTATTATAGTTAGATATGAACTTCTAGTTAAAGTTGTGACATTGTTATTTCATGTTAGTATTATAAGAAATATGAAAGTTCTTAATATTTGAATTAGCAACTTTTATCTTCCTTTATTAAAGTTATGACATTATTATGTTATGTCACTCATGTTAAAATATTATAGGAATGGCTGCATCTGGTGATGACATGCCGAAGGATAAGATAAGGGCTGATGTGCCCAAACATTTAGAAGTTCCTATTTGTTGGTGTCAGGATCGCTACAGGCTTATGAAGTCCAAAGATATGTCGTACACATTTGGAATGAGGTTTTTTATGTATGCTAATTACGAACATGAGCCTACGAAGGTTGGCCCTTACGACCGCCGTCCACGGTAAAAGTTGCACATATACGTATTTCTTACAACATGCCAAACTTTATCACGCATCACAAATGTTAACTGAACTTGTATGCAGCCTCTCCAACCTATATGTGACTACATACAGTGGGTAGACAATACCCAATCGAAAGACGATGAGGAACAACTAATGTGTGAGATGTCGTGTAGGCGGGAAGTGTTTGCACGCCGCATGCACGAAGCAGAGGAAGAGGAGAAGCAAAAGCGTTGGCAAGAGGCCCAACGCAACAAAAAGAAGAAGGCGGAACGTTGTGCTGCGGAGGCTCGAGAGGCAGAGAGGGCGAGGAAGCGTGAGGTGGCACGTCGCGCAAAGGGAGAAGGAGAAGAAACTCACACAAGTCGTATGCGGAAGGGGAAATATCCGATGTGCCCTGAGTAGACTCTTGTATTGGCTAATGTAGTAATTGTACTGCCGGCCCTGGTTTAGTAATTTTATTATATCAGACTCTAAAATTGAATAAAAAAAACTATCCGAAACAACTAAACAAACAGAGCGATCAACGGCCTCTTCCCCTCTTGTGTCTAGGCGGCATGTGATGTGAGGGGAAAGTGAACTGTTCATGCTGCATCGGGTTTGTCCTGAGTAGGTTCTGGTTGAGTAGGAATCTGACTATGCTGAATCTCCTGTTGCCCAAATAAATTTTCTACCCAAACGTAGCTCGAGTCGTGGGACGAACCAGCCTCGTAACCTCCTCCTCGAACTAGCGACTGGTACTGAATTGTAGGTTGCATCCATGGGGTTTGGACGGCAAAAGTGTCATCGTCCTGTGGCGAATCAATGTGGTCCGTTGTCTAAAAAATTAAGGAAGTATTATTAGAAAATTAATTTAAGATAAAACTGCAGTATGTAAAACAAAAAATTTAAGATTACATATTCCCTGAGACCCCTGTGTCTGTTCTTCTAGCGAATCCATGTCGAACTACGTACGAAATTGATAATCACTTAGTAATTACTTTGTGTAACTCATCATTTGTATAATTTTGATATGCAATAAATTAAGTGCACTTGAAGTCCTCGAGGAACTCGCGTGGACGACATTGGCTGTAGCGATGTG
The DNA here is from genome assembly GCA_019208055.1 of Stipa capillata. Lineage (NCBI taxonomy): Eukaryota > Viridiplantae > Streptophyta > Magnoliopsida > Poales > Poaceae > Stipa > Stipa capillata. Next base: position 38,197 of record JAGXJF010002310.1, on the reverse strand, counting down.
TCCGCACGTACCTCGGACTATAAAGGTTAGGAATAGGGTACATGCAAAATATCATACAGAAGATATATGGAAAACTTGACCTCAGTTAAAAAAGACATACGTCTCGAGCTGCACTTCCCTCTGACGTCTGGCCTTGCTCGTGTGCCGAGTCGTACTATGTCAAACAAGTGAGCATTGCGTAGTACAAATAAATCTATGTAAACAAGTGAAATGAGTGTGCGTGCTAAATTTAGCGTACCTGCAGTCCTCTATCAGCTCGCCTAGATAACATCCTGAAGAGTGAAGTGTCTCCACGCACCTCCGACTGTTAAATGTCAGAAGTACGATTCAATTAATATTACACAAAGTATATGCAAAAAGGTAACCTCGAACATTTTAAATGGCATACGTCTTGACGTCCTGAAGCGGCATGTGTATCTACTGCCTCACTTGGTCGTGCGGACCTCAGCTCTGGCATGTTTAAAGCATGCGGTAGTATGTCGTCCGTCCGACCGAACTCAAACTCTTGATAATCCCTTTGGCATCCTCATACATATCCTTAATCTTCCGGTAAAGTAGATGGTCGCGATAACGGCCGGTGCGAAGTTCGGATGCTGCAGTATCGTGGATCCGTAAGGCTCGATCAAACTACATATAGAAGGTTATTTTTAGTCCTTGAGATGCCAATTTTTTATTAAATACATCACAATATTCATAAATATTACCGTGTTGTCGCGACGTGAAGCTCGGTACCAATCCATCCCCAACCATAACTGATCAGCATGTTTGATGGTCGCTCGTCTGTTGGGTGGAGGACACGTGAGCCTAGTTCGGGTCCGTAGGACGTACCACCGTAGGTAGTTGTCGTACGTGCTCTCGTCGTATTGCCTACATATAACATAATATATTAACTAACATGGAAAACATAACATATGTAAGCTGAGTGTCACAAATTATTTACCTTAGTTCTGGGATGACCTCTTGTGCAGCCAAGTTGTCCCACATTTCCTTCCACCAGTGTTGTGCCATTCTCCAATTGTCGTCCTTCCTACCTTTCTTACCTTGCCTACATTTGAAATACGAAAAGCATCAGTAAATATACTAATTTTACAAGCACAAGTACAATAGTTGTGAACTTCAAAACGTACTCATGAATTTTTTTGGAGAGTTCTCTGGTAGCTGCTGGGGGCACTTCCTGGAATAGAGCAAACTGCCTCATGACGCGTTGTGGTGCATACGGCTCTACCATGTTCGAGAATACTAGGTGACAAGTCGTCATCCAGTTATGCACGTCCCTTCTGCACTGGATGGACAAACCATGAGGTGCTACAGTAAACATATGGTCATTTGTTCATGGGAACCATATCACCCCCTCGTGGTCCATCATCTCGAACTCCTGATGGTACGTTGGGTAGCAACGTGCCGACATGTCCCGAGCCCAGGCAAGAGTGGCACCTGTCCACCGAGTGCCCATAGTGGGCCCATCTACGACGCTCTGCCCTATGGGATACGGGTGGATCGGTTCATATATCTGGGGCCGTCCCGCAAGGAAGTGCTCCCAAGACCACAATTGAAGTAAAGTATGGCATACACACAGTGTCGGCTCTTTGCCCTTCTTACGGGATGTAGCATCACACAACCCCTGTACGTAGCACAGAGTACTGCAGATCCCCAACTGTATTGAGGAGCGTCCCGTAGAGGGGCATCAGCCAAAGCCTCTGCAAGGTGGATGTAGCTTGGGTAAACTATATGACCGTTTGAGTTGGGGAACATGAACTAACCGAAGAGATATAACAGATACGCAACCAAATGTGTCCTGACAACCTCCTTGTCAGCATCTGCTGGGCATGTGTGAAACCTCCTAAGACAATTCTTTGGGACACCCCGCGGAAGGTTTCCTTTCTCCGTTCTTGGAATCTCCGCACCAAATCTGGCAGCCAAGTGCTCCATCCAGGCAATTGCGTCTCTGCTAACGGGCAACCCAGTGATCATAGAAACATCTTGAAGAGTCACTGTCATCTCTCCCCAACAAAAGTGAAAAGTGTGAGTCTCCGGTCTCCACCTGTCCACAAGAGCAGTCAGCAGAGATGCGTCCAAAGTGAAAGAGTGGCCGGTCAAGATCATCCTTGCGAATGGCAGAAGCCCAGTATCTCGAAGGAGTGGAACAAACCGCTCGTCAAGGGGCCAGTGTGACCTCGGTACCCTTAGCAATAACGTTGGTGGAACGTCGACATCAGTTCCCAGCCAAGAGTGGCACCGATGGTGATCATCATAATAGTGTTCCAGTAGTTCTGGTAGTGCAGCCATGTCCTGCAAAAGGAAATGTAGTGCATTATAAATAAATAAACCAAGGCATTGCGTAAGCTAACATTACAAGAATTTGATTTCAACATGAATAGTACGTATGAAAAACAGACCTTCAGAACTACTAACATTACAACACTTTTCAGTTCTACATGACAATACATACATAGAACACAGTGGCATTCTTGCAACATTTCATGACATATTTGTGAGAACAGCCGTACAGAACTAGTTACGGGTCGAAGCGCTCGGCTTGTTGGGGCAATCCTTCTTCCTGTGTCTGACGCTCCTGCATATTGTACACGTGCGGGGTTCTCCAATTTGGCTATCGTCCATGTCATTCCTGAACCGACAAGTATGTCGGCGACCCTTCTTTTCTTGCTTCAATGCTACATTCGGCACCCACTCAACTTGTCCAGGCCAGACATCCTTGTAACTCACATGAAGGCCATAGGAGTAGAACTCGCTGCTCCATGTCGCAAGCAGATGGTGAATATTGAAGTATGGTGAGACGTACTGCTGTGAAGCCTATTTCAGGTGTGCACATGCCATATGCACATGCGAGCAAGGGTAGTGCAGAAGCTTCGGCTTGTTACATGTGCATGCGCATACGGTAGCGTCAAGCTTGCATTCATGCTTCCTGTCACCTCTAGCGTGGCTATTCACATGCTTCCGTCGTAGATGGATCTCATATTTCCTCCGCAAGCCATCAACAACTCGAATGTCATGCTTCTGAGATTTTTAATTTTCATATCCATGTATCTCTGCATGACCTCGGGCCATTGCTTACCTTTGTCCATGTTATCTTTTGCAGCCCTGGATCTATTATCAAAGTAGCTAACAGTCCGGGACCATGATTCGTCAACGATGGCAGTGATAGGGAGGCAGCGAACACCTTTTAGCACACCATTGTAACCTTCTGACATGTTTGTTGTCATTATTCCGTACCTTCGACCCTCTGTGTCATGAACCAACATCCACTTCTCCAACTTGGGAGCGTGCTTGCTGACCCACTCCGAGAGAGTCCGAACTCTTCTACTCGGCCCAGCACGGGGATGAAATGGCTGTTCACCTTCAACCGGAGCTTCGCCACTGTAACGGGCTGTTGCACTCTCTAATACTGTCCAAATCTCCTGGAACTTCCGCAACTGATTCTGCATGCATATCTTCTTGAAATTCTTCACAAGTTCCTTATTTCTGAACTTTCTGAAGAAATTGGCTGCTAGACGCCGCATGCACCACCTGGATTCAAGATCGCTCCACCTGTACTCCTCAACAACAGTATTCCTGATTGTGTTAATTGCATTTAGAAGCCCAGCATTGCGATCAGTAATAAGGTATACATGAGGAATATCTCTGACAACTGACAGCTTTAGATTTATGAGGAACCACAGCCAGCTATCTGAGTTCTCGCTCTCAATGATTGCATATGCAACAGGAAGCACTTGATCATTCGCATTGGCTGCCATCGCTATTATTAATGTCCCCTCATACTTTCCCGTGAGGAAGGTATCATCCATTGACAGCACGGGATGACAGTACTTGAATGCCTTGATGGTTTGACTGAAGGCCCAGAATACACGATCAAGTATGAATTGACCAGGTACTCCATCAGGATGTGGCCTGTCAAACTTGTTTATGTAAGTGCCAGGGTTTGCTTCCGCTATCTGATGCAGCAACCTGGAGACAAAGTTATACCCCTCCTCAAATGTCTCGAACATCCTCTCGATCACCTTCTATTTGGCACGTCTGACCATGCTGTAGCCGACCGGAAAACCTATTTCATCGGTCACTATCGCCATCAATGCTTTTGGCCCCACCGAGATATCTTGCGACACTACGTGGTGCACTTTTTCAGCCACATATGCAGCACTCACGTTACGGTGGTTTGTCAATGGCTCAAATAGCTCGCATGTGTGGTCTATCAAGACTGTTATCTCAAAATCCGTAGAAAGGCCCACGTGCTGGTTTGCACGGATTCTTGCTGGACAATTAGATTGTGTGCATACAACCTTCAGACATTGAGGATTTGACTTTTTTGATTCGTATTCACGACTTATGGAGATATCATACTTTGTAATGGCAGTCTTCACGGCCTGCTTGGTTGAAAATCGTTGGCCAACCATGAGAATGCTCTCATCAAAACCCCAGCGTGAATTGATGTCACGTGAGATCACAAGGTTCTGTATTGTCAATTCATCAATTTCCTCCGCAGTAGCTCTTTGAGCACCGCCTCCAGCATCACCTCCATCCTCCTCACTACCATTAGATTCTTGCTTGCCCTCTTCATCCGAATCCAACTCGTTGGACATGGTTGGTAAGACTTCGAATAGTCTACACGAGCGGACCAGAATGGACTTGCGTCTTCGTTACTGACTAACTATTCTTTTTCTTCATGCGTGGGGTTGTCCTCCATCGTCGCCAGCACTATTTCATGACTTCCTTCTGTGGCAGCAAGTTGTAACTCAAGTGCTGCACTACAGCCTTCATCACGATCAACAAATTGAACATACACCATTGGGCGACCGTACATCGCGGCTTCAGGAGTGCTGACAAGCCTCATATACCCAGCCCATGACACATTGCCGGTGACCTTGTGTAGCTCCCACAGGGGGTCCGATAACCCTTCAGTGTGAGCTGTACATGTCACTGCCTCAATGACAAGCTTCTTACGCGCTGTCTCCCGATCAAACTCCCGACGTACGCACCTCCTTAGGTCAGACATACTAATCTCCACCAAACCTTCTATTCGTGCAACCTTAAACTGGCATTGTGACAGATCAAGCCCGCAAGGCCCGTCCCGTATTACATTGCCTTTGTAAAACACTAACAATTCATTCATTGTACCTACGTATGCATAAAACATAGATTGCATATATTATTATCATTTTTAGTATAATAAATCTAATACTAATACAATTCCGTACGACATATAATAATAATACATTTAAAAAAATATCGCTACTACAGTACTGCAACAGTGACATCTACGTGACATCTACAGTAGAGCGATAGTGACATCTGCAGTGACATCTGCAGTTGTGGCGTACCCGGTTTTTTAGGCCGGATAAACCCTTATGTTTACCGTGCTAGTCCCATGATCAGTGGCTAGCACACACAAGCACTTGATAGCATAGACATGCAATACATCGTTCATTACACAAATAGCCATATTTGGTCTTTATTGGTACAAACCAGGCCTATTGGCTGAATTTAAACTGCAGCGGAATAAACACGTGGAAGATAACCCATCAATATGCCGAACCACAGGCAACTGACTGGGGGTTGAAACCCTACGCTTCAAAGTCGCTGTCGCTATCTCCGTTCTGGTACTCCTCCTCGTCGTCTGGCCACATCAACAAGCCAGGTGAGTACATGGAATGTACTCGCAAGCCCTCCACCAGGGAATTTATCACGGATTTGTGCATGCAAGGGCAGATCGAGAAAATGGCTCTATCCTATGTCTCATATTGTGTGGGAAAGTAAGTTTTCACATGAAATATGTAAATAGACTGTAAAAGCAGTTTTCACAAATTGATTCGGAGCAACGAGACAAGTATCTGATCTCAGCATTCTTCCCGCTTCAACAGGAAGATCATACCTGTGCTTTCCGCTACAACGGAAACACCTTACCATCACCCGCTATGACGGGGAGCCATATGCTCACCCGCTACGACAGGGATATAGTGATTGCCCGCTACAACGGGAATCCTTTCTTCACTCCTCCCGCTACCACGGGGAATTCTCATGCCACACTGCGAACACGGCGGATCGCGTCCTTAAACCCGTTACCTATTTTTTTGGTTTTGACATCCAATCTACTATAGTGTGGCCCAACCAAGTTCGTCCATGACCGTGGACACGGCTATTCGAATAGTTTTAAACCCTCTGCAGAGGTGGTACGGCTTTACCCACAAGATGTAGGTCACCCTGGGCATACTGTGCACCGCCTACTACCAGAGCTAGTACAACAAGACTCTTCACCGGAGTAAACCTAGCCATGAACCCGCCAGAAGGACATGTCCCACACCTAGCTTGAGTCAGTAACATCGCTACAAGGAGGTTAGTGTTCCAACTTTGTGGCGAACAAGACATCGCTCCAAGGAAAACTGTTCTCTATAGAGACTACAACCTCATCTGCACACTTTACATTGTCTACGGGTTCATGCTAGTCTCAGACCGGGTACTAGGTCAAGTCCTTCCCATAAAGGACATGTGGACGTACGGTAATACTTGGCCAAACGGCACTTAAGCTTGGTCCTTATGTGATCCGAGAGGGACTCCTCACCACGTCCGTAAATGGACCGCGAGAACCACACCGGGCATTACCTCGCATATAACAAGCTTCCTGCTTTCCCCCTTCATTTTCGACCCGGATCAAAATCTTCTTCATTTTGTTTTGGTTTCAACAAAACCTCTTTGCAGTAAAATATCCCAACCCATGGATATACTACCTTCATACACCTTCGGACACGGCGGTCCGTTTTCAAACTTTCACCACATGAAATATGGGAGTATTCCTTCCTTTTTGAAAACCTAGTTTTGCTACTGCAGGGCTAAGCATTCATACCTACTCTACCCTAGGTTTTCGGTAACTTTTCCGGAATACGTAGTCCTTAGGGTGACAAGGAGCTTAGAGTCAGACTAGGGTTTTCTAAGTTTCGGTCATAACTATCCCACATAAAATAACGAGTCGTAGAACATAGCATGCATGTTTCGTAAACAAAACATCATTTCGTAAACTTGGGATTCAACATGATCAAGGGTGGAGAGCTTGCCTGGCAGTTCTTGGTCTTGGTCCGGACGCGGGGATGCTTCTGGTTCCTCCTGATGAACGTACCTCACACCGTCAATTACATGTTCGGGAAAAACCTCGGATAAGAAACCAAGCAAGATAAAAGACAAACAACGGCTCAACGGCACATGATGCATTCTGATCTCATGATATTTTTGAAAGGTTCAACATGTTTGGGTGCTATTAAAACATATATATGCATGAAATTTGAGGTTAGGGTTTTTAGGGTTTACATACGCCTTCTTCATCTTTTGAATCATGCAACATAGGTCTTCATCTTTTGAATCATGCAACATAGGTATATATATGTGTTTTTATGCTAAGTTCAAAAGATTAAAGCTTTAACATGTTAGAAATTTTGGAATGGATCAAAAGTTAAAAAGGAATTTCAAAAGGGTTTGAATTTAAAAAGGATATTTGAATTACTCTCTGCTCAGAAAGAAAAGTCTGAGTTTTTGAAACTCTGTTTGAACCAAAAGTTTCTAAATATTTTTAGGATCAACTTTTATTTTGGGAGTTTCTTGAGAACCGGTCAGCTTGAGACCGAACCGGCTGAACCAAATTAGAACCGGTTCTGGAATAATAAACTGAATGGTTCTCTACTTCAACTGGTGACGTCGAAAGCGGAAGGCCAAATTACGCCTTCACTTAAACTGCCATATTGGAGCCCACCTGGTAGCGGCACGCCAGGCTTTTACCGCTCGGGCGCCTCCTCGGGTGGTCCCTACCTGTCGGGTAGATGGAGCGGAGCCCCTGCTCAGAACGCGCCGGGGGGAGCTCACGGTGGTGGCTCCGGCGAGGAAGAGAGTTCTCGGCTCTGGTGGTCCCTTTTAGAAATTGAAGCCAGCTTTAGAGAGAGATAGAGAAGAGGAAGACGGTGGTAGTGCCGGTTGGTGGTGGGAGGGTGTAGGCCGCTCGAATTTGGTGAGGTCAGAGACAACGAGGAACTCGGCCAGGAAGAGAAATGGTGGGGGCTTAGGCGGAAGCGCCGGGTGCGGGGGTTCTAGAGTAGGGAGGCGGAGCTAGGTGGAGTGGCTTGGGTGCTCAGAATGCCCTTCTGTAGGCCGACGGCGATGGCAGTTGGGCGGTGGCCACTGGAGGTGCCATGCACGGCGATGCGACAGCTCTGGAGGTCAATGGCTGGGGCCCCGAGGTGGCGGAGGGTGCAAGCATCGCGATGGCGCACGGCAATAGACTCCATTGTGCGACGATACGCACAGACGAAGTGCCTTCTCGACTGTACATATCACACAGAGTAGCACGACAGAAGCATTGCAGCGGTCCATATGTTCAATACTTAATTTACAAACTCGAAGAACAACATACAGTATTACAATACATTCCCAAAAGTACGGGAAATTTAAAACTGTTATCATTTGGTTACAGCAAAAGACTTTTTTACTACTCTCCTTGACTCGACCTATTAAATCTACTCGGCGGTGTTGTTGTCGCGGTAGTTGTAGTAGTAGTCCACGCCTTCCTCCTCCTTTGCCGGTGTCAGTTCCTCAGCTTCTTCTTCATCAACCTCGACGTAGACGATCTCCTGCTCGGTCGTCGGCTCACAGTCTAATCAAAGGAATTAAGATAGAGGGATGAGTACAGAAGGTACTCAACAAGTCCAGGAATAGCAAAGAGGTGTTTGATGCACTAGCTACTGAGAACGGCAACGTTCTCCCAAAGGATATGCATTGTGGCAAGGTATGAGAATCAAGTTTTACTTAAAGAGGCTAATGATCTCCTGTTTCACAAGCTGCTAGGATTCCCGATGAATCCCTTTCTTGCCGGGTTCGCAGTTCCAACCGGGAACACGGAGTGACAATGCCACAATTCTATACACTCTACAGAGGTGCGCAACTGTACCCACAAAAGAACTTGGTCATGTGTCCGAGTTTGCAAGGCTCATTCACATTCCCCCGATCACAAAGCCTTTTCACCGCCCGCTCGGTCATACTCCGCGTCGTAGTCCGTACAGGACTACCGGTCCCCAATTCAATCGTGGCTAACCCAACGGTCAATACCACCTTTTCAAATAAGGCGTGGCTAGTCCGGCGACTAATACCACTTGCTCAACAAGTTGTGGCTAGCCCGGCGGCTAATACCACTTGAATACATTGTGGGTAGCCCTATGGCCAAACCACATCAACAACTGTGGGTAGCCCTATGGCCAAACCACCTTCCCAGTAGCCGATCCCACTACCGAGGTCTTGCGTTCCCAGGGGAGTATGAACCTAGGGCCAAGGTACTTCGGCTCAGCCCCGCCCATACAGGGTATGTGGTATGCGCGATCGCTACGGCCCTTAAACACAATCGATCATTGGTTGCATTAACCTTATATGAAACAAACCCGTGTGATGAAATCCACCTTCCAATGTGCTACCCGCACCCTTTCCAGGATTTCATCACCCGCCATGCCATCGCCCAAAAACCGGCGATCAAAAACAAAACAACAGTTGATTCATCTTTAGAAAATAGATTTCCAGTGCATGTTATAGACAAGAGGGAAATCTGGCAGTTTTCAACGGACATGAACAAGAAACTGGACTTGCCTGGTGACGGATAAGTAGTGGAGTTCGACTGGTCTGCTTGCGGAACTCCGGTCTCTGAAGAAAACAATAAAGTCTGATAAGGACTTATTCAGAGAATTCCAATCATGAATGCAAATGACATGGCATTATGCATATATGCGAATATGGTGCATTTCAATTGTTTAAATGAATTCATTCGTCGATCTCTTAGATATTCTTCAAAGGATGATTGGAATTTTCTAGAAATTCACTTGAACATCAAATATTTAACTTTATATTAATTATTTACATGATTACCTCACTCAAGTTATATCTTGAATTACTTTACTCACAAATTCAACATTTCTACTCCAATCCATTGAAGAAATCAATTAAGATCCTTAGAATCACTTTTAAGAGTCTAGTTTCATGCTAGAGAATAACACATTTCCCTTAATTTAAAATAATCTATTAGGTATATATATATATATATCTGTGTATATTTTCCTAACTTCTTTTTATGTATTTCTTCTTTCCTAGTTCTAAGATTTTGAATTTATGTATCTATATGTAGATTCCCTCTTAATTCTTTTCTCAAATTTTATCCCATTTTTCTTTTATTTTTCTCCCATTTTTCCTCCTTTCTTTCCCTTTCTCTACTTCCTCTCTTTTTTTTTCTTCCTTTTTCGGTCACACCTGCACCCGGTTCCCACTGGCTTCACTCCTCACCTCTAATCCCTAAATTCCCCTCTCTGCTCTATCTCTCTCACCCATGCGCCGCCGGCGCCATGCGTGCCTCTCGCCGCCGGCGCCCTCGGGTGGTCGCGCCGCCCCGGCTCCCGGCTCCCCCCGAGTTTCTGCCTCGGTGCCGCCGCCGCCTAGCCCGCCATCGCCTCTGTCCGCTCGGGGTTACCCGAGCACCGTCGCCTCCCCGGTGCTCAATCCCGGCCGCCGCCCTTGCTCCTTGCGCCATTGCCTCGGCACCCTGCCCCGGGCTCGGTCCGGTGCCGCTCTGGCCTCGGCTTCGTCCAGCCCCGCTCCGGGTTGCCGCCTCGGTCGCCTCACCGCGCCGCCCGAGTGGCTTGCAGCCCGGCGTCGTAGCCCGCCTCCGGCGGTGCTCCGCCGGCTCGTCCCTCGCCGGTGGCGTGGCGAGGTCGCTCGTGCCGTCGTCCTCCATCTCCGGTAAGTACTTCACCCCTCTCATCCTTTCTTCCCAATTCCCCAATTTCCAGTTCTAGGGTTCTTCTCTCATCTGGTAAGCATGCTCCTCTGAAATCTTATTTGCTATTGAGCTCCCAAGATTTATTGATAATTTGGCCGGTTGATCTCTTATTGGGTGTACAGATGATATATTTTTTTGTTGAATGCTTGGGATGAACTCAGTTAACATATGCTCATTTTATGAGATGAACAGATGCTCACTCGATCCTTAACTAATCTATGCTGATATTGATGTTTGTGTGTCTGATAGTGTAGCTGATATAAGAACATATGTGCTATGCCTGATACGGGTTGTTCTCTGATTTTTACATGTATGCATCTGTTAGATATTAAACTGAAAGAACAGACGCTGAGTTAGGTTTTAACTTGTTGGCGATAGTGCTCATATTATCTAGTCAATTAGATTGATAAAAACATACTGCTATACTTGGTTTTAGCTCACTTTTATAAGAACAGATTACTATACATGGTTTTTAGGTAACTAATGCTAATAGTTTGCATCTACAGCATTTTTGCTTATAACTGATAAGAACAGAGACTATGCTAAGCTGCCTACTTGATGCCTTGACATGTATATAAGATGATCTCTTTGAGAAAGGGTCTGAGGAAAGTATTCGGTTGCCTTGATAAGAACAGATATTTATCAATTGCTGCCTATCAAAGGAAAACCTAATGATGTCGTTCTATTCTGAGAATTCTTGTTTGGGAGTTCTATAGTTCAAAATGATAAGAACAGGTGCTATTTAATCCCCTTACAAGAATTCTGTGATGATAAAATGGGTACTGAGGGTCCTCATTAACATGCCCATTTCATGAGCATGTATGTGTGGGTTATGTTGCCTTTGGTAGCTTTACCTTATGTGGGCTGGAATGAGAATAAGCTTCTCAAGCTTGCTGGTCTTAGGATCGTGATCTCCTGGAGCTTGACTCCCAAGTGCCCTGATGGTCTTTCCCTCTCCTTAGCTGGTCCTCCCTCTCTTCTTGCTGGTGGCCGACTCCTTCTCCTGGTGGTCTGCTATGGTGTACTCGGTGACTACAGCTGCAGTACTGCTGGTCACTTGCTTGAATACTACTTCTACCGAGCTCTCCTGAATTTCCTGTGATGATTGCACCTTGGCCACCTCCTGCTTACTCTCTTGGTCGGTTGCTGCAGTTCCTTGGCTTGGTTTACAAGTTGCTGGATATGGCTTAGTGATATTTCATTTGGTTGCCTTACATGCTAAGCTATTCCACTTGAGATAATTTTTGCTGGCTGCCTTGTATCCCAGTTGCCCCGTTCGGTTGAGCTGATGCCTGTCTTGTCTAAATATTTGTTGGATGTATATCTATGGCTGTTGAATGAAAATTGTTGCCTTATCTCAGATTTTTGTTTTAATGAAATGATTTCCTTTAAAAAATAAAACTCATGGAGGTAATTTAGTTATAGGAAAAATAAAATATATTTTAATATTCTCACCTCTTTTCCCTCTAGTATAAATTACTAAATCGAATTGTCCGATGAGGGTCTTAGCCCCGTGGCCCTCGGACATTTTTGAAAACAACATTTTTTTATAAAACTATTTTCAAAACTAAAATTTATTTAGGTCGTCGGCACGGTTTTGCCCCCGCGGCTAACCCTGCGGATTGTCGGCGGAACTGAGCCGACAAGACCAACCTTATTTCAAAACGTCGCTCTTCAAAAACATTTGCCTCCTACAGAAACGGCGTAATTTCAACGGTCACGAGTGCATATTCTCGTTGACCTCGGATGTCGCCAACATTCCCGAAGGATTTCTCCCTTCGGCTCTCGGCGTTCTTCTCCGACTCAGGACTTGAAGACTTGCAGATTCGAAGATTTGAAGATCTAGGGTTAGATGTTGTATAGGTAGATTATCTTAACATGTAATTTTCTTTTCTTCTTTATTTACTCATTTGTAACCATATTGTTGTATCATGACATTTGTAACATTTATTCAATTAATCAAGTTAAATCTCCATTACATTTACCAATGACATTGTCTTATTCCCTTAACTAATAAAGTTTAATTTCAATTGTGTTTACCATGCACGAGTACTATATGCCATGCGTGATGCGAATGAAATGCAAATACACAACAAATTCCCCCCTCACTCTCTAACTTCTGACATTCCTCGGCAGAACTGGGTCAACTCAGCAGCGCGAGTTATTCAACTTCTACCTCACGCCTCTCTCGACTAGCGTTAGAATTAGGGTTCTCACACATTGGCCGAGAAGCGGGAGATGGCATGCTGATGCCGTGCTCAGGCCGCCGGTGTGCTTGCAGAGCGCGTCCAGAGCGCGGTCGGCATGTGTCTGGAGTGGCAAGCTCGTGCACGCGAGTGCATGGACATGGCAGGGGTCTTCGGGTGCACCAAGTCGTGTCCCATCGCGCCATTGACCTAGGGAACATAGATTTAAGCAACTGCAAGCGAGGTTTTCATCTAGAGTGCAGAGCACGGTTGCTGCAGGTCTTGCCAATGTCGGCAGGAGTTGACATGGGGTTGAAGATTGTGGATTAGGACTTTCACTGATGGAAAGAGGGGGTGGGGGAGGGTTCTTGATTGAAGTAGGGATGCTGGTAAAAGTTTGGAGTAAAGGGGATGAGAGTTGAGCTGGATTTCATGGAGAAAAGGAAAATGGGGCAAGGTGTTCGACAGGGATTGTGCCAAATTTTTGAACTGAACATATTCATGTTTTTGCATATTTGAGTTATTGGTACTTAGATAAGCATTGTAGAATTTTCTAGAATTTTTCTGAGCTTTATTTATATGGGTTACAGTTCAAAGCTAGGTTTTGCTCAAAATTCAAATTTGGATGTAATCAAATATTTTTGAACTGGACCTTCAAATATTATTTCATAGATAGGTGACAAATAGTTTTAAGAAGTTTCTGGAATTTTTCTAGAATATTTGGGTAGAGGAATACACATGTGATATGGATTTTAGGATTTCTGCCTAATGGATAACTTATTAAGAATAGGTCAGCAAATTAGGTTTTAGGGTTTCGGGCGATGGCACTGTAGGTGGGAGACATGGGGGAGGATAAGATCCATACTTTGAGAGTCGGGAGCAAAGATGGGTGAGTTGCCGCTAGGGTTTGGGTTTGGAAAGTGCTCGTGCGTATATGGTGCATGTGTTCGATTCAGGGTTTTATGCACATGTGATGATGGGGTCACGACATGGGTTCGTTGCATGATGGTGCAACCTAACTCAAGCGTGCCCCTGAAATGACATGCTTCGAGAAGAACTGAAATCCCAAATGCAAGATAGCTTGATTGGAGAACATATACGCATATACGCATATTAGTGGTTTAGGTTTTCGAAAATTCGGGATGCTAAAAATCAGGGTGTGACAGCAGTACTGCAACAGTGGCATCTACGTGACATCTATAGTACTACGACAGCGACATCTACAGTACAATCCATTTCTGCTCTGACGTGCAATGCACCTACTGTTTACTAGTATTAGCAAACGTAAATCCTTAGTCAAATTTTTTTAAAATTTTCCACTGCATAAACTAATTTTTAGTACAATATTTCATGTTTTCGATTCCTAACATTATGTTTCTCAGTTTTACAGTGTAATAAATATTAGTAAATGAAAAATGTATATTATTTCATAGATGCACTTATTAAAATATAGCAGTCCACATGTACAATTGTTTGCATATAGAATTTTATTACCTCAACCAGCGGTTCACCGCTAAATCAACGAATCTTCCAATTACAGCACAAATATGATCCACAATCCACCCTTCAAGCCATCATCATATCAATATGTACTCCGCTTACTACATTATGAATGACATCATTGTGTTCAAAATTTATAACACTATACAAACATGCTAAACAGCTAATTATTTCCTAATTAACTCTTTTTTTAAACATAAAACAAATGATGACTACCAATACTAATATAGATAAATTGAATTAACTAATTAATTATTACGTAATACAAATATTATTATTTGTAGTCCACAAATTAAACTAACATCATCATATCAATTCTTTCTCGTATCACATTTAACACGTACAATATCAATGTCACATCCTATTTCTCAATACCCGGACAACTCACCAGTAAGTTCCATGTGAATTCTTTTACATCAGTTTGCACATGTAGACTTCATTTATGTTTCCTTCGAATGTTACAGCCGCTGATTTAAACTCCAAATCATTTTTAAATCTCTCACCCTTCAAGGTATCATCATATCCTAAACATTGTATACATCCTGCCAACTAATATTTTTTGTCCTAGAAAAAAAACAAAAACATCACATGTAATGTTGCATATATGACATACAGCAAAGAAAGTAACATGATAATTTTCGACTAACCAAGCAACTAATCGGGAACTTGCATGCGAAATTTTCTTACCTCTACTTGTACATCTTGACTTGATTTATTTTTTCTTCAACTACTGCAGCCAATGATTTCAGATCCAAAATCTACAAAAATCCCTCCAAAGTTCTAACGTCTCTTCTTGTTCTTCTCTGCTGTTCACATGGGAAGCACAAGAATGCCAGGAGGAAGAGGTAGGGAATGAGAAGGTGACGGTGAGCTGCACCATGTCTCCGGTTATAAAGACTGAAGAGCCTCGGATGCTTTGGTCTAATCGCAACAGGGAGAAAAAAATCACGTGAATAAATGTGAGAGGAAGCTAAATGCATCAAGAAACTAATTGGAATGTCGGAGGGACAGGAAATGACAGCGCACTGATTTTGAAGAGCACAAATTTCGAGATTTTTTGGGTTGTTGGAACCACCTCGTGCGGGTGGAGGGTGCGGCAGGTCACCTCGCGCGCATGGTGGGTGCGGCAGGTCAACTCGCGCGCATGATGAGTGCGGCAGGCCACCTCGTGGGGTGGGGGGTGCGGCAAGAACCTCGCGCGGGCGGAGGGTGCGGCAGGCCACCTTGTGCGGGTGGGGGGTGCGGCAGGCACCTCGCGCGGGCGGAGGGTGGGGCAGGCTAGTTGGGGGCGTGGCAGGGCACGGTCGCAGGTCCCGTGTGCTGTAAGAGGCTCATTTTTGACTTTTATTTTTGTGGAGGGTTATTTTTGTCATTGACCCGCATTGGGGTTGGTGGGGGCAAATCTGGCTCTGTCAGTCCCGTCCAGTCCTGCATCGCTGGGTTTCTCCGTCGCTTGCAATGCCGAGCTCTTGCTTGGATTGGATTGGATACGATACGTATTGCTTCCCTTTCCTCAGTCAGCAATGAAGCTCATTGATCGTTGGATTCGACAAACCATACATCAAACGTTCGTGGGCTGGAAATGTTCTGCTTCTACAATAGTACTCCTATCTACTACATCATTCTCAATCCAATTGGACCTGTGTGGAACGAAAAACATATCACATGACTATTACAATATGTAAATGAGAAACAAGTGGAGAAGTCTCAGGGGAATGCTGCGAGCCTGCACTTACCCTGAACCAGTTGACAGGGTTGGCCATTGACGCATTAAGGCCCTGTTTGGAAGCCCCGGAAATATTTACCCTTGTAAACATATTACAAGGGTATTTTACAAGCCCCCTAAAATACCCTTGAATATAAGGGTATTTTTTTTCGGTTGTAAATTGCTGTTTGGGTAAACCCTTGTAACTCAGCAAGAGATGGGTAAACCTTTGTAAATCAGCATTAAGCAACGGACCAGGTTTGTTTTGCTGAAAACCCATCCATTCTTTTCCCTTTCTGTTACCTTGGTTTGCTACACACAAGTCACAACACAAGGTGACACCTGATCAAAGGTTACTCCAATCCAATGGGTACAGAGCCTTCACATATCACCAACCTGAACTGACCTTAGCGCTACCGGTGATGGATGCTCAGTCACATCTCTTTTTTTCCCGTTACAGCTACACACATTTTACGCACACGATGATACAGACGTGCAGGTCCCTTCCGTTCTTATTCTGCTCTAACAGAGATGACAAGCTGCCACTGCACCCTCCTAATTCCCTCTTTGTATGCATACAAAGCATATATATCAGCAGCTAGCTTATACCACGATCAAAACATGCATATATAAAGTATATATCAGCTGTATTATACAGCAAATCTACTCCTCCGAGGTTAAGTCGCTGAAAACGAAAACAAAAGTCTCTCCACGACCAACTACAAAAACGGCGACCCTCTCAGGAACCTCTCTACTGCTGTACTACCTTACATAGAACAGAACCACACAATTCAACTCCGCAGCAATACCAACTTTCATTGAACAAACAGAGAAACACTAGTCTATTACAAACAACCAATCCTAGCTCATTTAATAAGTCGCATACCACAGGTCCTCACCCCTGTCTCCAGCTGAACACATCAGACGCCACCTGCAGCAAATCAAACAACACACTTTAATCATCTTCTTGAGTGCATCAGTGCATGAATGGAAGATGATCATCAAAAACTTATATTCAACTGGCTAGACACAATAGTTTAATGTCTTTCGCCCCTCTGGGGTTGTAAATTCTCTATTCCCTTTTCTTGTACATAAACATTTTATATCGTTACTAATATATTTACATATCGAGTAGGGGCCTTCGCTACTGTCATTCTGACAAAAAAAGAAAGATCTTCTCCATAATGCTAGACCAGCTTCAATCTGATGTACATAACATGTTATAAACATTGGGTAATTCAGGTCCATGATGCGAATGTCAGAATAAGTTAAGGCATTAGAACAGAACACAAGGCAGCTAAATGAGTAACGACACTGTAAGTCAGGCATGACGATTGAAGCAAGCATCTATACTTGGAACACCCAAAAGATCACAATTAGCAACTCCTGAAAGCAGCACATCTGCTAGGACACATGAACACAATGGATTCTTATGGTTAGGAATGCGTAGATTGAGAAAACCACCTTGAACAGCTTAAAACAGACTAACTTGCAACTTGACAATTAAGCAAGACCAGCAACAAAAGCTTACATGAAAACAATCACATTGACCCAGATGAGCAAAAACATTGTCGCTGCAAGTTAAGCTGTTAACCAGCAGAGAATGGACATAACTATACATGCTGTTTGCTCTAGAAAAGCAATGACTGTAACAAAAATATCCCTAACTTGAGAAATCAGAAGGCAAATGTTTCTCAGTGGAAGGTAACAAGCAACTCCTAACAAAGTGTGCCCAGCTATCAGTGATACCTACTATCTAGTGTTACCTACTATCATCCTAGCTAGTGTTACCTACTATCTTGTTATCACAAATGCAGCAACATCCAGGGAAAATCATCGCCATTGTTCCAACAGTAATGGCAATGATTTTTTTCTTTTGGACATTGGAATAAAGAAACAGGTTCATTCGACACAAATATTTCCTTCCACAGGGAGATAATATCCAAATACATAGAATTAGGAATGAGATATTGTGCAAGACAGTTTATAACTACGAAGTAAAATGCTTTGAAGGGGCATTAGAAAATATCCCTACGAATTGTTATACAAATCTATACGAATTTATTTCACAGTACTGCTTATCCCTACGAAGCATATTAGTAATTGGAACAAAGCAGCTCAAAGTGCTGACCAACTAGACTTAGCACTGTTCTGCTTGATATGTTTAGCCAAAATTAACAATTGCAAGATTAACAACAATTGCAAGATTAACATATGGTATTTATATATCTCGACTCCCTCCTTCTCCATGTCTGCCCAACCCATTTGTAAGCCTCCCCTTGCAGTTCTTTTCTGCACTGGCCACATATTCTGTTTGACAAGATGTCAGCAAAGAGCTTGAGCCAAAATTGTTCCGGGCAAACATGATCTCCGGGAAAGAACTAAAATTAGAATCATGTACCAAGCAAACACATGATCATGTACCAAGCAAACATCTGTACAAGGTTGATTCGATGCTTGCGTTATCAAAAAATAAAATGTTTGCAACCTGAGACTACCGTTTCTACCCAAAACATCACCCAGATGATTATTTCTCTGAAGTTCCGCTGGCGCGAACCACCACGAACCTTGGACAAAGCCGCGGCTGCTTCTCCGGCCGTCCAATGCGGGCTCGAGGATGGATCTAGGCACCGGTTCAGCACGGATCTAGCATTAACGCGCGCACGGCCTAGGTGAGCTCCCAATCAGAGAGGCCAAGACGGGAAGTGAGCAAGAAAGTACCTGCCGACGCGATGCGATGCCGCCGCCGCCGCTGCAGTCGGAGGAGGGGGACGACTGGACTTCGTGCTCGTCGGAGTCGGGGTCGGCGCGAGGAGAGGTTGGGTCAGGGAGGAGGCGGTTGAGTAGAGGTCTCTCAGAGGAGCTCCGTCTCCGAGCTGGGCGGCGTCGGCGGCGCCGTCGCCCTCGACCTCCTCGCGGCGACGATGACGACGGCGAATTCGCTCGGTAGGGCACCGCCCGACTTCTGTCGTGTTTTTTGTCCGGCCTGTGTACGTGCGTTTTATTTTTCGGGTGTAAGTGGCCCAATACCGGCCCAATACCGGGGAATTAGAAAACGAAAACGGTGATCCAAACAGTCTTTTCGGCCTGGCTGGTAAAACATATGGGCTCCGAGTTTTACACCGGTTTTGGGCCAGAAAACGGCAATCCAAACGGGCCCTAATGAGTTTGATGTTACTTTCATGCCCTGCACTCGCGAGATCCTCCCAACAATCCACCTCGGCTCGGTGGATCGAGTGGACCAACGGTATCTGCATCGCAAAGGGACACTACGATGCCGCTACATCTACATACATCGACACCCGAGTGGTCCAGAGCGGCGCAGCGCAACGAGGGCTCGCGCTCCACTGGTCCAAATACGAGTGGAGATGCGATGCACTGCACTGCACTACTGCAGCGCTGGTGGTACACGCTAGTACGCCTTAACTGAAAAGCGTCACAAGATCGATCGGCGATACAGTGAAGTGATTAGCACAGCCATGTTCGGCCTGGCCAGCTGCTCCTCGGTTAAATCTGCCAAAAGGAAAAGACTGAAACCGGCCTCATCTGCTTGTTTCTATCCGGCTAATCAGTGTTGGTGTTGGTATTGGGGATTTTCTGGTTCCTATGCTCAAATTTCTCGTGCAGGTTTTCTTACTCGATGTAACTCCGCTGGATGGATTATTTATACCATCCGGAATCTATAGTTGGCAGGCATCTATCCTGCCCATATTCTACTGTTTTTCCTCGAAAATATCCTGCCTAGCCCAGCGAGAACTGTTACTTGTCATTGGTAGCTCTGCCTCTTCGCATACTTTTGTTTCATACGAAAACTCCAACTAGCTCTTCACTTATTACTTGTGCGTTTGCAGTGGAGAGAAGTGTCCGTCCGTACGTCGTCAACCGCAGCATCGGTGAGAACTGACAAGACAAGTACTCCCGTTTCTAATAGTTAAGAACTGTCAAGATAAGTACTCCCGTTTCTAATTATTAAGAACTGTTAAGAGTACGGGGCACAAGATTTCTTTTATGCTTAAGAGATTCGACTACATAGCGGCAAAAAGCTATAGCGGCTAAATATGGCTTTTTGCCCTACATAGTTATAGTTGCTGATTTGTTCCGTAGTACGCAGTACAGGACTTCTGAACTATACACTTCAGACCACGCAGTTGCAAGCCCCCTTCAAGATGTTTTATGAAGGCTTTGTAGGTTAAAATAAGTCACATATCATTCTTAAGATATAGCTTATAATAGGCTATAAGATTAAGCTTTTCTCTCTAAACCCTTTGTATATCAAGAAGCCTAAAAAATAAAGTTTTTTGACCTTTGCAGGCCCTCCCATCTCTCCACTCTAGCAAATATTCCTACATTTAAAAAAAATACAATCAGTTGCAACCTGACATATAATGCCATGAACCCTTTATTTTTCTCTCCTCCTACCCTGTTGTTGTCTGCTCTTTTCCACCCAATCCAACCCAAGTACCCGACGCGGCTACTCCTGCTCCCTCCTCCACTCCCACCGCTAGCCGCTAGCCCACCACCCATCGGCTGCCTGAATGATCGAGAATGAGATGGGTGAATAGACTAATAAAAATGCTAATATCAAATAAGATCGCCGAAAACAAAATCTAACAACTTAGTAAGCAAGTACAAGAGATAGTGACAAATAACTATGGAGTATACGCAAGAACGAACACAAAAAGTTGTTTGTTGTTGAAGTTCTGACCCTTGGCAAGACCCTATGTCTCCATTGATGAAGCTTGATCCAATGATTAAAGCTGACACTAAAACGTGCTCTTCCCTCAAGAGGCTTGCCGATGCAATGCCTCCCTCACTTCTTGGTAGCTCTTCATCTTGTGGTAGGCGAGCTCCAATCTTCATAAATTTCTTGGTTTCTTCACAAGCTTGAAGACTCCTAAGCGACGCCTAACCATCTTGGAGGCACTAACGTCCAAGAGTAATAAAAACTTGATCTTCAATTTGGAAATGATCACTTGTTTGAATGCTCAATGAAAATCTAATTCAAATCTCAAATTTTCTCCCTCTCAAAGTAACTCACAAGAAGGCAAGAAAAAAGAGAGAAAAGGTATAACTCTGGATCTGGGACGCAAGCACCCGCCTTCACACAGCAGGGGTAGAGGTATATATAGGTAGCCCTAAGAAAACTAGCCATTATTAACAAAAGAAACCTTGCCCAGAGGTTTCAGGATTTAAGAACCAACAGCTATATCAATGAAAAGCACTGCTTGGAGGGTATTGTTCGGACACACCGCATAGTTCAAAACCTCCGAAATATCCTTGACCCAGAGGGTCTGGATAGCTAAAACTCGGCGTTTCCGAACAAAATCAACCATTCTATCTCAAAACACAAATTAGCTCAAAAGTTCAGGACAATTCTCACTCAAAGGTTCCGGGCAAGCAAACTGAAGCCAACTTAGTTTCTTCGGAAGCATTGGACCAAAGGTCCAAGCGAGAACAAAGCACTAAGACAGAAGCAAAGTCCTGGCTCAAAGGTTTCAAACTTACTTCGCTCAGAAGGTTTGCACAAAGTCAAGGCTTCGGGATGGAAGCTCTGTCACCACTCGGAGGTTCCGAACAACGTGGCCTCTTCCGGACAGAACCACTGAAAGACTCCGGATATTTGGGATGCACCTCACTCAAGGGGTCCAGACCAACACTTAGAACTAGGAGACTGCACTCACACACGCTCGAACATTCCAGCTAACTGGTCTAGAGATTCCGAATAGTCATAGAAGTTTTGTGTGGGGAGATTTCTAAAGATTTTTAGAAAGGATTTCTGTTGA
The DNA here is from genome assembly GCA_019208055.1 of Stipa capillata. Taxonomy (NCBI): domain Eukaryota; kingdom Viridiplantae; phylum Streptophyta; class Magnoliopsida; order Poales; family Poaceae; genus Stipa; species Stipa capillata. The sequence continues at coordinate 16,219 of JAGXJF010002310.1, read as the reverse complement.
GCACTGAGAAAATTATATTCTTCCTTGCTGTTGACTACCTCCACCTTTTATAGTATGGTTGTCCTATGCTCAACGTGATCATTGGAATTCCAAAAAGACTAAAGAGCATCCTTAACCTTCTAGATGCTATGACGTCCCTTTTTAATCATTTTAGGGGGTCATCAACGCCAGCAACTTATCTTTTGAGACTAAAATATGATCAATATCTTGATGCACACATTAGTCCCATCGTTTTGTCATTAATCATCAAAATCCACTTATGAGAACCAAGATGCACTTTCATCGCCGCCTGCCCGCCTCGTGCCACCAGCTCATGTCATGCCTCCTTTCACCTCCACATCCACCTCTCCCCCTCTCCCCTCCAGTTTTGGTCAGCGAGCTCCTCCAGCCACCGCGCTAGCAAGCTCCACCGCCGAACCGGCTCCCCTTGAGCCACCGCTGAGCCCTCCGGTCGTCACCAACTCCCTCACGCCTACCCCACCTGCGTCTCCGCCCCTCCCCTACAGATCTAGTCGCCGAAAAGCTCCGCCACCCGAAGGCCATTCCATCTTGCCATTGAGACTCTCCTGCCTCCGAGCCGACCAAGCTTGTAATGGATGAAGTTCTTGCACAATTTGCATCCCGGGTGTATTAATTATTGCGTGATTAATTGTGTATATGCTTTGACATGGAATGTTGTATATGTGTTATCCTTTCCAGATTATACATAGCTTAACTTGGTCAACGCTCGCTGGTTAGTGACTATAAATTTGACCCATTAGTTTGAAGTTGCATTAGTAAACATAAATGAGGAAAAAGGGAAACTAGTGAATGATATTAGTTGTCAACGAAGAAAGTCCCTCGGCTTTAGCTCTAGTGTTCATTTGATCCTAGCCTTTTCCTTATTGAGTCCATGAGAAACATGAACTGGTGTTCTAACGCATGCGTGTAGTATTGAAGGGTGAAGAGTTTCTGATTCAGACAGTTTTTGCAGTAGAAAGAGCAATTATAGCATCCTTGAAGTTAGTATTTCTAAGTGCTTTACCAATTTTAAATGTACAATGCACACGATATGAGATTCATGTACCAATTTTCAGAACCGTTGAGTAGTGGGCATTATATGTATGAATATTTTTGTACAATTGTTAGTGAGCAGTGGATAATGATTATTAGTGAACAGTCTATCAGTTAAACAATAAATAAATTTAGGAGTATTTCAGACTTTATACCTTTTATCACAAATAATAAATTCAAAACTTATAAGCCCTTCTAAATATGTAGTTAGAAATAAGGTGGTTTATCTACACCACAGTTTATTTAAAACTGATTTATGCACAAATTGCCCTGTTTGTTTGGGCTTTTTTTGGCTTTTGGACTTTGGCTTCGAAGCCAAAAAAGCACCTAAATAGGTGCTTTTGGCTTTTGGCTTTTTGGAAGCCGAAAGCACATATTATGTGCTTTCGGCTTCCAAAAAACCAAAAGCCAAAAGCACCTATTTAGGTGCTTTTCTGGCTTCGAAGCCAAAGCGCAGAAACCAGAAAAAGCCCAAACAAACAGGGCCAAGCCGTTGAAAAGAGAGCCTTAATTGTGTGGCTGCATGTGCCAGACGATCTACGATGTACAAGTTTTTTACGGCAAGATTTTACTCCTAACCAACACTTGACATGATGCATGCGAGCAACAGTGCATTGCATCCAAGATGTACGGTTTAACGGCTGCGCGTATACGAACAGCGGAAGTGGTGGGTGAGGACTATTTATGCGCACCTGTTCCTCCACATGAGCATTCAGCAGATCTCCCATGTAATGTGAAGTAACCCAATCTCGTCGATGGAGCTCGGGGCCCCGCCGTTTGTTCGGGTACCCCGGAGTGAAGGCTGCATGCCATGTCTGTCTAAGATTTGGCAGATAGGCATGCAGAGAGACGCGAAAGTTTGGGTGATCTGGCTCGGAATAGGAGCCGTGGACCTCACCGCGCCCGGGCAAAAGGTGCAGCAGTGCTCGATTGGACGGCGAAAAGCGCTCCATTTTCTCACTTTGCTACATGCAAACAGCGCGTTAAGTGTACAGAGATGATGAGCCGGTGACCCCTGCACCAGTGCCTTTGTCTCTTGTCAGTGGCAAGCAAAACCCATTTGGTAAAGAAATGAATAGAACAGTTCGGTACAATAATGTCATCTGATTAAATGGGTATGACAAAAACTGATATGTGTATTGAGAAACATAGATTTCTTGTGACGGTCAAGTCCAGGGAGAAATTGGGCCTGCACCGTGCACACAGACCTAATTGCAGCCGATACATACTCTACTTTGAGCCTCATTCGGAAACTTAGTTTGAGGGGACTTTTCGTAGCACATTAGGCCCTTGCTATGAGCCCATTTAGCACATACATTACATATGACTTAAGTGGCCCAAGTTAGGCCCTGAAAAGCGGTAGCATGAGGCCCTGGGGCCAATGGGCGTAGCCCAACCTATAAACGTTTTTATAAGGATAAGCATGTCGGCAAATAAGTCTGAGCCCAATCATTTGCCTATTTTATAACTTATTATACCCCGTGCGTGGCCAACTCTTTTGGTATTTTCACCTTTCTGTTTGTTCAGCCGGATGTGGTCGTGGTTGGTTCCTTTGCAAATAAAATAGGGCAGCTTTTCTACCTGCTTTAAATATAAAATAAATATATGATCTAGAAAAGTTAGCGCAATATCAGACTGGGCCATACAGCAGTGAACAGTGACTACGGAAACCACTGAGAGCCGTTGTTTTCAGCTCGGTGTTCCGTGTAGAGTCGTCCGACACCACAGTGCACGTGCCAAACGAATATTAAAACAGCAAGTGGCCTAGCACAGCGAAATGCTCGAGTCACGTACGATTTACATCGATGGATCGGCTGTTCAAGCCACTGTACGATTTACATCGCTGGCGCTACAGTTTTGTGTGCCTCATCTCACGCGCGCGATTTCAATTTCCTTCTCAATCTCCCGCATCCGGGGCGTCACCTCAGCCCGGGCGTTCGGTTAAACCGAAATTTCGGTTTCTGTTTTTTTGTTTCTCAAAATTTCAGTTTTTCACAAATAATAACCGAAATATTTTATGTAAGTGTGCAAACCGAAAATTCAGTTAACCGATATTTCAGTTCGGTTTTCGGTTTAAACCGAACCGAAATTACATTCAGACAACAGAAAAATAAATCAGCAATGCATTTGTCTGATTGTCTCCATTTGAGCAAATAAAACCATGAACTATATTTGCTAGACTGCTAGGAAGTACGAACAGCATGTGTACTAATCTCCATATGAATCAAAACTACAGTAATAAATAAATTAATCTCCATATCCATTGCTCATTTGCTCTACAGCCGAAGAACTAGGAACAGCTCAGAGGTGACATAAAATCATGCTGTGCTAGGAAGAGCAGAAATTTAGATACATTCAAATCATCTCAGGTCATAACACTAGCACATAATGGTCTCATCTCATAAGTCATGACAGTAGCACATAAGTCATAACAGTAGCACATAATGGTCTCATCTCAGGTCATAACACTAGCACATAATGATCTCATCACAATATCTCATATATAGGGGCAGAAAATTCAACAAATGCTTGATGCTTCCATTCTTTCTCCTCCATGGCTTTTGCACTTGTGTCTTGTGGTAATCTTTTAAGCTAGCCATGTTTGGGAACCTACGAAAGAAATTAGAATTTAGAAACATATATTTAACTCAAACCAAAACCAAAAAATGCCTCCTGAATTACAAATAGAAAAGAACAGGGAGGATGTTGGTGCTGGACTTGCTAGCTTCGGATTTAGACTTTGACTTGGAAGAATTAGCACCTCCAAACTCTTCAATTAATTCTGAATTATAATCAAGGACCATGTAATTAGGGAACAAGAAACATGTCATCAAGGAAAATTACTAACACATATTATTCATTTATTGGCTACCTTTTTCAATCTTAGCTAGCTCCTCCGTGTCCTCTTCAATGTTGATAGGAGTCCCTCGCCGTAGCCAATCTTGTGTACAAACAAGAGTTTGGACCATGAATGGTGTAAGCGAGCTCCTAAAGTCATTAATAGGACACATCCACCCGTGCTAAATGCTGACTCTGATGCGACCGTTGATATAGGAATGGCCAAAACATCACGAGCCATTCTTGCCAACATTGGAAATCTAGAAGAATTCACCTTTCACCATGCTAGAATATCAAAATAGATGTTATCCTCTTCATTGTCTTCACTAAGGTATTTCTCAAGTTCAGATTTGGTGGAGCTAATGGCTCCACTAGCCATCCTCATTTTCTTAGCAATGAGGGACTTCATCAAACGTCCTCCCCTTTCTTCAACTTGTTGAGAATCATTAGTTTGCACAACTACATCACTTGGAGCATAGATGGCTCTATATTCTTCAAACAACTCACAGAAGCAAGCATTCACGGCATCCCAAACTTTCTACCCTTTTTCTTCACCAAACATTTCTCCAATGGCTAATTTTGTGTAATCAGAGAGCTTGTATCTTGGATCAAGAGCTGCAGCAATAAAGATGAGCAAGTTTAAGTTCTCCTTCCCCTTCCCCTTCCCCTTCCCCTTCTCCTTCTCATTCCTGTACTTGTTCTCATTCTCATGCCAATTCCCCCAATACTTGTCATATTTGTCTTTCATTCTCTTGCCTATCGCCATGCGGATAAGATCATCACTATCACACCACTCTCTTAGCAAGATATTGACTTCTCCAATCTCATGAAAAAAATTATTAGCTGTCACATGTAGTGTGGCGGAAACACTAAGAGTGAGATCATAAAAGTATCCAAGAAACTCAGCCATCTTTTTGCATTCTCTCAATCTATGTCATCGGGGACTCCATGCCCTTTCTCACCACATAAATCAAGTGTGTAGTACGGGTCTTCTTCCTCATACCTTGCAAAGACCTTCTGATAAGTGATTGTGGCTCTTAACATAAGGTATGTTGAGTTCCATCTAGTGCATACATCTAGATTTAAAAATGCATTGCTATCCACCTTCTCTAGCTCAGCCATCTCCTTAAATTTCACAAGCCTAGAAGTGCTATTCTTAATAAACCTAACAGCACCACGAATCCGCTTTCCAGAAATGTCTACTTCCTTTAGGCCATCGGAAACAATCAAGTTAATAATGTGTGCAGCACATCTCATGTGAAGAAACTTGCCTTGAGCAATGCAAGTTTTTAAATTATTCATATGCCTCCTCATGTAATTTATACCAACATCATTAGAGCTAGCATTATCAACAGTTATTGTCATAACTTTCTCTAAACCCCATTGGATCAAGCATCTCTGTATCATTTTCCCAATATCATCCCCCTTGTGGCCCTTTATCCTAAAAAAGCTAATGACCTTCTTATGTAGTTTCCAATCATTATCAATAAAATGTGCCGTGATAGTCATATAACTATCTTGTTGTTGAGAAGTCCAACAATCAGTTTTCAGGCAAACTCTTTCACATGAATCGTGAAGAAATTTTTTAAGCTTTGCTCTCTCTTGAAAGTAAATACGAACAGTGTCCCTTGTTGTTGTTCTTCTAGATGGCATGGAAAAACATGGGCAAGCTCTAGACATGAATTTTCTAAAACCACTCTTTTCAGAAAAAGCAAAAGGAAGCTCATCTTCTATGACCATTTCGGCAAAAGCATTCCTAAGAGCTTTAGGATCAAACCTCCAAGTGGTAATACTATCCCCTGATTTACTTGCAAAGTACCTTGCCTTGAATCCTTATTCTTGTGAGGATTACACTTGCATATATTAAAGTGGTTGCGTAAGGCAGACGTACCATTAACAGCGGTTTCGGCTTTGATCTCACGGCTGCAATATTTGCACTTGCCCTTCTTTAGAACACCACCAACCATGACCTTCTCAAAATGATCCCACATTTCAGATCTTGGTGCCATATGTTTTCTTTTATTATCCTCCTTCTCCTTCCCTGATTTCCCATTGCCCTCCTCCTTTTCTGCATGACCAACTCAACACTTGCACATACACTACCACTTCGAGTATCATCAGGTTCAAACATCTACAAACAGAATACGAGCAACATCATCAATCCATGAATCCATCACACCATCTAACGGAATGATGGATAAATTTTGGAACTTGGAAGAACTATTTGCTCTTCCAACCCTGGTTGCAGTCCAGTTGACATTGCATAATTAGGACAAATAAAACAAAAGATGTAAACAAATGTACATTGCACGATTGTTCTGCCATTGTTGAGTGAAATCTTGCCCTGCCGAAGTGCCGATTGCCGCCTACTGCTGCTGCACTGCCGGCTGTCGCAAGGTGGTCATCGCCTCATCGGCTCATCGCCGTGCACACCTACCACACGGTGGTCGTCGCCGGCTCCCCGCCTCACTGTGCTCTGCCGCTGCAACCCGCATGCCTGCCACTGCCGCCTGCCGGCTCGCCCCACGCTCGCACGCCCGCTAGCTGTGGTTGCCACACGCCTGCCGACTGCCGCTACCGCTGCCGCCTGGCACAGCCCCCGCAGCTGCCGCCTGCCGCAGCCCACGCGACTCCTGCTGCCGCCTGCCGCAGTCCACACGATTGCCTCTGCCGCCCTCAGATACTAGCCTACTAGGGGCCTGGATGCCTGGGAGGGTGTGGGCGTGTGGCTACTGGCTCTGGCTAGGTGGGGGATGGCCGGTCACCGGCGTGCTAGGAGGTGATGGAGGCGGCGCCGCTACTCGCTAGGCAAGGTGGAGGGCTGGAGGCAGTCAGGCGGCGGTTAGGGCACCGGGTCTGGAGCCTCTGGACTCTGGAGCAAATGAGCAATGGTCGGTAGGAGGGCTAATGGGCCTTGGGGGAATGGGCCGTTTGGGAAATGAGGGCTGAGGCCTGACCGCCTGAGGCATTATTTCGGTTAATCGGTTTATCCGGTTAACCGAGGTGCAAAACCGAATAAACCAAAATAATTTCGGTTATTCAGCTTTGCCAACCGGAATTAATACGGTTAACTGAAATTCATATAAATTCGGTTAATTCAGTTTTGGTTTCTCGGTTTTTATGCCCGGCCTGAGCGTCACCTCATCTCACGCACCATTAACGTCAAAAGATAGGGTCTCTCGCACAAAAGAAATCAGCACGTACAACTCCATGAAAACGCAGCGCTGACTTGGGACCCTTTAAACAGCAGGCAAAACTAATAATAGAAAAGCATAGGATTACAATGTAATGACATTCTCAATCTTAAAGGATTGAATGATGTTTGATTGCTTATAGAAAAAATAAAATATCTCTCTAAATGGTTAGAGTTAATGAAATTTTTTCTATCAAATATAGTGTAAAAAAGTTCTTAAAAATAATTCGTAAAGATTATAATCCTACACAAACGATTTATGGATTGAATCAAAGAGCCCCCGGAGCGGACAAACACACGTGAAGTGACATGGTGCATGCCACCGCAAGTGAAGTAACACCGTGCATGCCACCGCTAAAACGACGGCGACCTCGGGAGCCCAAGGGCATGATTGGTTGGATGCCAACATTTGGCATTGCCAATATTTGGCAAAATCAAAAGTTACCAAAAATTGACAACTTTTTTAAAGGTTGGCAAGAACCAATTGATAATCAACTAATTGCTAGCCAATTTTTGATAACTTGCCAACAATTGGCATAGTAAAAATTGGCATCCAACCAATCACGCTCCAAATCAAGACTATCAAGAGTTCTTGAAGATTCCTCGTGGACCCTCTCTGCTTGAAAGCCTGGCAACCACGTACTAATGGTAGAAAGGTTTGGGAGCAGAGCAACTTAATTACTTGAAATTCAATGCTTGAAGTATAACTACTCCATCCCTTTCGTGCTGCATGTGAAGACCTGGTACCTTAGTTTGGTGAATTACATTTTAATTTAACACATATGCCCATTATATGGTTGATCAACGGCGGGGCTAGGATTTTGAGACCAGGTATTCGAACTTTCGAAGAAAAAAAGTAATAGTTGACAAAAACAATTGATATATCAATTCAGCGGCGGACACAAGACTTCGCCACCCTTCGTGCTGAAAGCTAACCGCGGCATCGTAACCATATTGCAGATTCACAGTTATACTAATAAGGGTTTATGTCACTAAATTTAATCAACGTCTACATTATGCATGCAATCACATGAAGATGAAGGGTTTTCTTTCAAAGATGAAGGGTTGACATCGAAACATATCTTTACTACTATATGGCTTACACAATAATTTGCGACCAATTTATCGTACGCGCTAAAAAGCAACCTAACAACAATAAAAGGCACCCATGGTACACAATAAGACCCTGTACAATGCAGGTGCTTAGACAGGTGCCTTAGAAAAAAAACTTGATTTTTTTTGTGAGAGGTGCTTAGACAGGTGCTTAGAAAGGGCGACAGAAGCAAAGTTAAGCACCCGGTGCTAAGCTGGTGCTTAGGGTGACATAAGTGACAGGTGCTTCAACCGGTGCCTAGCAAATAGTACTCCAAGAAGCACAAATAGTACTCCACACAATACAGCGCTGCATTGGAGACAACATGTGTTAGAGTAGGTGCTACACGAATATTAAAGCAACTTAAGCACCCATATGAAGCACTTTGTATTGTAAGTCACATATTTTTTTGAGATGTCACGCTAGTCTCTCTCTCTTTAAGCACCGGGCTATAAGCATCCTGCATTGTACATGGCCTAAAACGTCTGGCACTACGCAGTATGATCCAAGAGGACCTGAGATGCGGGCGTTTTAGTCATGTTCTTGTTGCGGCAATACTGAAGTTTTGGAAAGGCCGGAGTCGAGGCACGAACAAAACAAGATACCATCTCCCCCACCTGGCACATGCGCCCCTACCCACTATAGAGCGGAGACAGATCGCACCAGCTTTTAAAATCCCAGCCCAACCACCCCTCTCTCTCCCCCACGCTTTACAACTCCTCCACCAGAACACGACACCCACCGCTGCCGGCATGGCAATGGCGGCAGCGGCGGCGGCTCACAGCGGCGGCCAGTACCTGCGACAGTTCGAGGAGGAGACCAGCTGGTACAACGAGATCTTCCTCAGCGCGGTGGTTCCCGGCGACTGGTGGCGCGGGCTGCCGCACCCCCTGCAGTCGTGGCTGCGCAACTGCGTCGGCGGCTACTTCGTCTACTTCATCTCCGGCTTCCTCTGGTGCTTCGTCATCTACTATGGAAGCGCCACGCCTACATCCCCAAAGGTCCCGCCTTTAACCCCAACCCCCATGACGCTATTCTTCTCCCCTTGTTGATTTGTTCTTCTCTGAGAATTTAGCGGGATTTGGGTGCCGTATTCATGAGTGTCGTGAAAGGGATTTGGGCTTGGTTCCAGTGGTCATGTGAGGGAAAATGACGGTAAGAGATTAATTAGCTGGTGCAGGAAAGGAAAGGCGCCGCCTTTCGATCCCAAACGTCCCATGTTTCGTTTGGAATGTATCGCTCGAGATTTGGGAGGCTTCCTGGTGACTATTCATCAGGTGCTCAGCCTGGGCTCCTCTTTTACCTCTCAGTTTGGTTGGGGGATGTGGTGGTTCGGGGATTGCGTTTTGGATCTGTTGTCAGGCTGGATGGTTAGAAAGACCACCTAAATAGATATTGAAGGACAGAATATAGCAATTACTGAACTAGTGTGCAAATGCATGAGTGCATTCTGTTACTGTTTGAAGCACTAAGCCGCTTGTTGTTTGATAGAGATTGATATATGGTGTATTACTTGTTGAACCAATCCTATTATATGTACTGGTTGGTTGAGGTGAGTAGCATCAGGTAACTAAGGATGTGTAATCCACCTAGCTGTTCTAAAGGTCTGCTTTTTAACTGGTGGTGCATTTTAATACTACATTCTTCGGTTCTTTCCATCTCGTCATGTTCTTGACATGATCGCCCATCAAGTTACATCAATATAAAAGAGAGCCTGCACATTACTGGTGACCGCCAACTAAAATTTTGTGTGTTTTTCTTATGTCTTGTCAGAGTTGTGTGTTTTTCTTATGTCTTGTCAGAGTTGCAGCATAATTTTATTGATCACTTTGGCTGGCTTCTTAGCTCATTCACATGTTAACAACTGGACGTTTCTGTCAGCTTGGCAATGTCCCTGTTTGCTTATGCTTAAATAGTACAGATGCTACTTGTTCTTTTATGATCTGTCCTGTAAAATGTCCGTCCCTTACATATGTTGATACTAGACTACTTGTCGTTTTGGAATGGATGGGAGACCTGTGTGGTCGATATCGATTGAAAGGCATGTGGCTATATGCAGAGAATTGCATGATATTTTGAGTTCAGACCACTCGACTAAATGCTTATCAACGAAATTCAAGCTAAAAGGGTATTCTAGCCCGTTTTCTTGGATGTGAACGTGTTGCTACTGATTGACTTGCATCTCCTGCGGGACCAATATGCCTTTTTGTTCCTTGGTGATGCCAGACAAGTGGGACAGAACCTTTTGAGCTGAATTGCTTGCTTGTTTGGACAATGAATTCCATTTTTCTGCATGATACTATTCTGTGCAATAGAATCGCCAGTCAAATTTGCTTCTCCATCATCACTATTGTATACTTGTATTCGATGTGATTCAGGATGTTGTAGTCTGAATGTAAAAGAATGGATTAAATCATTATATCAACATTTCCCCACCCTCTGCATCTGGTTGTAGGCCATTTGTCAGAACCAAAAGATCACCTGGTCAGTACTGCTATAGATTATTATTGTTTGCATACAAATCATTTTCTTGTACTCAATTGGAAAAAATTCACATCTTTATCCATAGTTGCATTCTTATGTTTCTCTTGCCGCCTAATTGCAGACCTACCAATGCTGCTTATTACTCCGTCCACAAATATAAGTCACTTTTGATGTTCTCACATTCTCAGCTGCAAGAGTTTGACTATGATTTTCAATCATACATGCTACCGAAAAAACTATATACTATGAAAGTATTTTGCAAGAAAAATCCAACGGCATTATTTTCATATGGACATCCTATGTACTTCTACGTATGTTAGGGTCAAAGTCTCAAAAAGGTTGACCACATGATCCAAAGCAACTTATATTTAGAGAAGGAGTAAAAAAATATTTGCACAAAGGGAGAAAGTTGGATATGTAAAGTTCTGTGTACATGTCATCCAGTCTGCTTTCTTAAATGGGAACATGCTTTCAGCAGTCCATGGTCGCCTAAGACCAAATGAGCAGTAGATTGAGCTTTTAACATGACTGGAACCCAGCCAATGTTAATCCATGACAATGGTCATATTCATCATGCGCACTTCACTCCTGCTTGTTTTCCTTTCTCCAGTTCCTCTTATGGATTTATTGAGGGCAATTCTTAAACCTTGTGTGTATATGATAAGACTGTGTAGAGGGTGATGCTGAAACCTTATGGCACTTGATGCAGATTCTATCCCTACGGTAGAAGCTATGAAGAAGCAAATAATTGTTGCATCAAAGGCTATGCCTTTCTACTCTGCTCTTCCAACCATATCTGAGTATATGATTGAGAGTGGATGGACAAGGTGTTTCTTTCATATCAGCGAAATGGGTTGGCCAATATATCTTGTTTATGTGACTTTATATCTCACATTTGTGGAGTTCGGAATTTACTGGATGCACAGAGAGTTGCATGACATAAAGCCATTATACAAGTACCTACATGCAACCCATCACATTTACAACAAGGAGAATACTCTATCACCATTCGCGGGTAAGTTCTCAGTGTCTTATTGAGCTCTTGAGTCTTGAATGTTGCGAATGCATCTTTATTTGTTTATGGTACTGGATAACTTTACTGTAACAGCGATGGCCCAGATTTTCTGGACAACTGGCACAAGTGATGTTGTATAAAAACATTTATTTATTTCTGGTTAATGTGAAATGTTGAAAAGAAATTCCTTGCTGTTAAATTGTCCTCATCATGCTACCAGTATTTCAGTATACTTTAGTATAGCAGTTTCATTTATGCTCTAGTGAATACTTGGAATGTCTTAAACACTAGGGTACTTCAATTTAAGGTTATGAACCTGGAGCGCGTGCCATTAGATAAGACAATAAAAATATAGTGCTCTAGTGTCCAATGCTTTACATCTGATTGGTCATTTCTAAGTTGACTCCTATGGTGTTGCGATTTGTCTTTTCATCCAACACACCTCTAATTGATGTGTTCTGTTCCTTCCAGGACTAGCATTCCATCCAGTAGATGGGATCTTGCAAGCCATACCGCACGTGTTTGCTCTCTTTCTTCTCCCAATGCACTTCAGGACGCACATTGCTCTCTTATTCCTGGAGGCTGTGTGGACAACTAACATCCACGACTGCATTCATGGCAAGGTTTGGCCAGTAATGGGTGCTGGTTATCACACTATTCACCACACAACTTACCGCCACAACTATGGTCACTACACCGTCTGGATGGACTGGCTGTTTGGCACACTTCGTGAGCCAGAGGATATCTTCAAGAAGGATTGAGTTACTCAATCCTCTGTATGCTTTCTTCGTGCCTTGGTAGCGCTGAGTGTACTAGAGTTAATCCATCTGTTTATTCTGCTCAACACTGTTTGTTGCCTTTTGAGTGCCAGATGTGCCGTCTCAGTCTGCTAAGTGAAAATAAAGTGATTTTTATTTAGCTTTTTTCCTCGCCATGCTGTGAAATTAAGAGGTACCCTGTGTTCCTCCTGTGTTCCAGGTGTTTGTATCATTCGGCACCATGATGTGTATACATAGGTTTAAATGCTTTTCCTTCACCCGAGTTCATTGCAGTGTTCCTGCTGCTTTCTGTTCCTGACAAAGTTGTGTGCTGTGCTGTATAACAGTGGTGTGGAATCACTGGCCATGTTTGTGTTGTCTAAAAGACAAACAGATTGCAATTGCTGGCCGTGTTTCTGTCGTCTTAAAAGACTAAACAGGTTAGTATATGTTCCTAGGGATCCCTTGTTTCTATGTCAGTGCGCATGATGGACTGTTTGTTGGTAGTTCTTGTATGGCAGTGGTTGCATGTTTGCTTGACACAAATAAATATCTCGTGTAATTTGGGTGCCATAATGGAGTGTTGTGTGCCCTATTCTTGATTGAAGAGGTCTTGTCTTTCCATCATCTCTTTGGGTAGTTAGTTCATCGAGACGCAATTCAGTTAAGAGTGACAACGGCATTCAACCTTCAAGGCGTGCCTTTCTCTTTCTGCTGGAAGAGAAGATGCCGTATTTGCGAAACCAACTCAAGTTCTGCGAAATTTTAGTTCAAAGCCATGTGACCTACAGGACTTGGTAAACATTTCACATTCCAAGTGGGCACAGAAAAATTTGGCCCAAATCAAGCCCAACCCCGTGGTAATCTTTCTTTCACCATCTAACGCGCTCTGCGATTTCGTGGCTGATCGAAACGTGTTTTCGCCATTCCAAAACAGCACAGAATTATTGGGTCAGTGGGCCGAGTTACAGACTCTGCATACGTCGCGTCTAGTCGTCCTGCTCCTGGAAAAAGCCGTGCTACGTAACGCAGGAAATTGCACGAAGATATTTCTGTTGTTCAATGTCGATCTACCATCATAATTTGTATTGGGGCAGCTGGTGGTGCTCGCGCTGGTTCGATCTCCCGATCGACTCGCGCATCGTATGCGCGTTAAAATGGTAAACTATGTTTCCCGCGGTCCGGAGGTTCCAAATAAATTCTAGATTTATCTGATGATCTTTGTTCAAGATTTAGCGTGTGTTTTAAGAGAATGTAAACATGAGTGTGCGTGCGTACGATGGTGTACGTGAAGTGTATATATAGATATAAAAAAGAGAAAAATCTATCCGGGGTATGTGCCCTGGATTGTCTCTCACAGAGACGCGCTTTTGTCCATCGAATTGATCGGTGCGGTCGGGTTATTGTCCATCGGATCAAGGCTATGACGCGGGATTTTATCCGTTGGATTAAGCTGTGGGGGCGAGATACTGTCCGTTGGATTAGGCCCGTGATTCGGACGGCGCGACAGAGGTGAGCGCTGGAGTTCTCTTTTGTCCCGCGCGAGACAGATTACCTACCTGTCAGCAGCGTCGACGGGGAATTGTTCAAATTTCGGGAACCGCTCCGTCATAGCTTCCAGAAGCGGTTCTCGCTCCCTCTCTCTTCCATCGCCGGTTCTAGCATTCGTCGCCGGCTCGCCAGAGTGTATGGTGAGTCATTTTTCCCCCTGCTCGCTCCCTCGATTTTGTGTTGCATTTTGGCGGTTTTAGAAGTGTTTTGTGTGGGTAAGGGGACGGCAGGGTAGATGAAGGTCGAGGTTGATTTTTGGATGGGGCATTCGGTCGTAGGTGGGAAGGGTTTTTAGGTTCGATGATGGGGATGGGTAGTGGCGCTCGTCGATCATCGTAGGCACGTGGGGGGCGGTGGAGCTAACACTGCGTTCATGTTGTTCATCGGAGCGTTTTTAATTTCTGCGATTCATGTGATTTTTGTGCGGCAAGGTGGTGATGCATGTGTTTTTTTGTGGCGGGATTTTGTACGGGAGTTGCCGTTGGGTGGAGATTTGTTAGCAATCTCTGTTGTTTGTTGTGAGGAGTGTGGGTTTTAGGGTTTAGACTTTTTTGGGGGGTTTTTGTTCATGTTTTTGTTGGGGAACGTGCTACGCAAAACAAAAATTTACCGCGCACAATCCACCCCAAGATCACTATCGAGGTACAGGCAACGAGATCATACCTTCGACGATCACGTCAATGCAGCGGAGAAGTTGACCATGTCGATGAAGTCCGCAGACTCCCGCAGCTAGGTTATACCTCCCAGCCGCGAGAGCGATCTCCTCGCGAATAGTTCGCCCGATCGATCGCCGAAGTATACGACGTCTCCGAGGTATCCACGCGTACCGGATCAGCGACACCGCGGTAATGTGTGGACCAGCACACAAGAACAGTGGGGATCTACGAGAAGGAGAAGCAGTAGCGCGCCGGCAGCTGTACTAGATCCAATCTAGAAGAGAGAGAAAAAGAAGGTTGTGGCCAATCTAGAGATGGCCGGCCTAGGGTTTAGGGCTGCTTCTGGGACTGCCTCTAGGGCTGCTCGGGATACCCTTTGAAGTGCCCTGCCCCTCTATTTATAGGGGTTGGGGCAGCTCTCCCTAGGCAGGTGGAGTCCTACTCCAGCAGGGACACCCTGTTGGAGTTGGAGTCCAACTCCACCAGAACCTTCTAGACCTTCCGGAACCTTCTAGAATTTCTAGAACCTTCTAGAACTTTTCGGAACATTTCCGGACATCACCGGAACCATCCGGGACCTCCCGGAACACTTTCGAGATCATCCGAAACACTTTCGAAACCCTTCTCTCTCGTTCTCCATAAATCATAGCATTCCTAAATGTCGCTAAAACGTTAAGCGTGTGACCCTATAGGTTCGAGTATATGTGGACATGTCCGGAACACCTTCCGGTCAATAATCGTCAGCGGGATCTGGACACCCATAATGATTCCCACATATCATCGAAGATCTTTATCGAGCGAACCTCGTATTACCGCATATCATCCTTTTGCCTCACGATACGTTACACAACCCGAGGCGAGACTTTGACGGTATCCCTGTGATCAACTCCTTGATCACCATACCTAGTTATCCTCGTTACCGGTTTGTACTCTTTTCTCGTTTCCGTATTTTGGTATCCCCGTGACTAACCTTTTAGTCACAATACCTGGCCAGGCGATGCTGAACACCGTAATACCGAGTGGGCCCAGAGTGTATCTCTCCATCGCCGAATGGGCAAATCCCAGTCTTGAGATATCTAGAACCACGATATACTTTCTGGTGTACCTGAAAGTCATCTTTATAATTACCCAGTTACGGAGTAATGTTTGATGACCCCAAAGCAACTATCCGGTATCCGGGTCTACGATATTCTCATGGTCTAAGGACGCAAGTAAACGTTAACACATAATGAGAAGATACTGACAACATATTGACGAAAGTGATCTCGCAGTATCTCATAAGGGGGTCTATTCAACACCATTGTTACCCTAACAATGTGTTCCCATTATTGCCGGCATCCTTGTTACATTAACAATGCTCATGATCAGGAAAACAAGACCATCAACAATACATGAGCTAGTCTAGAGGCCTGACTAGGGATCTGAATGGTGTTTATTATTCCACACATGCAATTAGGTTTTTCTCTGAATCTCATATTCAAAAACCAGTGCAATTCTAGCATAGAACATAAACTTAATCATGAACATGAAAATAGAATAATAACAACTTTATTATGCCTCTAGGGTATATTTCCAACA